>CM059429.1:164271284-164871284 GCA_030390025.1 Squalus acanthias | reverse complement strand
TCTCCTCTCACTCTCTTAGTGACATTTACAAATTGATGACCCCATGTTAATAATTCGCCAAATACAGGAAATAGTCTTTCCTTATTCACTCTATCAAAAAGTGGGTAACACTCTCGCCTGAGTCAAAAGGTTGTGGGTTCAAGTCCCACTCCAGTGACTTGAGCATAAAAGTCTAGGCTGACACTCCAGTACAGTGCTGAGGGAGTGCTGCACTGTCGGAGGTGCCGTCTTTCGGATGAGACGTTAAACCGAGGCCCCGTCTGCTCTCTCAGGTGGACATGAAAGATCACATGACGCTATTTTAAAGAAGAACAGTGGAGTTCTCCATATTTATCCCTCAATCAACATCACTAAAAACAGATTATCTGGCCATTATCACATTGCTGTTTGTGGGAGCTTGCTGTGCGCAAATTGGCTGCCGCGTTTCCTACATTACAACAGTGACTACACTTCAAAAATACTTCATTGGTTGTAAAGCACTTTGGGACGTGCTGAGGTCATGAGAGGCGCTATAGAAATGCAAGACTTTCTTTTTTTTTTCATCAATTTAACAAACGTCCCTTCGGTTGATAGGGAATTAGGGCATCAGATAAGTTCAGCTAAGAGGCAACTGTACTCTGCACCTTAGCAGGAGATACCTAACTTGGAAGATATTGACAAGGCCTTGTTGAAACATGTGTCGCTCTGC
Organism: Squalus acanthias; assembly: GCA_030390025.1. Classification (NCBI taxonomy): domain Eukaryota; kingdom Metazoa; phylum Chordata; class Chondrichthyes; order Squaliformes; family Squalidae; genus Squalus; species Squalus acanthias. Next base: position 164,870,596 of record CM059429.1, on the reverse strand, counting down.
GACTAAGGTATATCTGACCTGATGCCAAGAGAGAAAATTGAAGAGTAAAAATAAAGTTGCCGAAATAATTTTTTTTGTGACTGAACTACATAAACAATCTGACATTTCCCTCGTACCTGTACTGTCTCTGCTTATTGGTAAGGATATTGACTCATTTATAAAGTGCTAATGGTCTCCATTGCTGGGCCCCAGCTCGGTCACCTTCATCACAGAGGATCTAGTACAGATACTTCAGTGAATTACAAGGCAGGAAATCTGATTGAAGGACTTTAGATGGCGTAGCAAAGCTCAAGAGAGATACTTCAAATGGTTTACATTCACCAGCTGAACTCCAAGAGTGAATTTCTGTTCTCAAATCTCTGAGATCTGCTCCGTATTATTTACTTATAAAATTTAGCTATGACATTTTTATTTTTAATTCAGTTTTCTCCCTTCCTCTCCTGAAGATGCTAACTCAATACCGCCCAAGCTATTATTCATACGTGGGCCCCTTAGGTGTATACCAGGGGGCTTCAAGGGCTGATGATGTGATCATCGGTTCCCCTGGAGTTGCTGCACATCAGATGCAGGTGCCCAGCATTATCTGCCGTGATGCCTGCTGTGCGCTACCCTTGTTAAATAAGGTCATGATACCATAACATGGTCTTAGTCAGCCTTGGACCAGTGGTAGCTCCCGCGTCTCTGAGGCAGAAGGTTCAAGTCCCACTCCAGAGACTTGAGCACGTAATCCAGACTGGCATTTCAACAACAAATTTATGCAGCACCTTTAATATAGTAAAACGTCCCAAGGCGCTTCACAGGAGCGAAATCAGCTCGAAATTGACACTGAGCCAAAGTAGGAGACATTAGGACAGGTGACCAACAGGTAGGTTTTAAGCAGCGTCTTAAAGGAGGGGAGAGAGGTGGAGAGGTTTAGGGAGGGAATTTCAGAGCTTAGGTAGCTAGATAGCTGAGTGCACGGCCACCAATGGTGGGGTGAAGGAAGTCGGGGATTCACAAGAGCCGGAATTGGAGGAACGCAGAGTTCTCAGAGGATTGCAGGGCTGGAGGAGGTTACAGAGATGGGGAGGGGGCGAGGCCATGGAGGGATTTAAACACAGGCCAAGGATGCAAATGTTAAATTTGATTCGTTGGTGGACTAGGAGCCTACTGATGGAGAGCTGCCTTTCCAATGAGGTATTAAACCGAGGACCCGTCTGCCTTCTCATCATAAATGATCCCACAGCACTATTCGAAGAAGAGTCGTGGAACATTGCGGTTGTAACCGGTTTTTGCGGTGGCCAATTTCCTATAGGCCCCTGCCGCAATCGCCAATTATTGTAAGTGGTTTCGCCCCGCCCCTAGCGAGCACGCAAACCCCCTTACTACAAGTTCTGGACGATAGGGATTACTGAGGACACATTTGAACACGGACAGCGTTTTCGGGCTCACCCATACAGTGTTTATTAAGGTTGACAAAACCACTCCACTCGCATACAGTACGAGCGGTGTGAACACAACAGTACAGTTTAAAACAGCACAACCCTGACTTGTCCAACAAGCCCCGGCCGTGCTGACTTACCACGGCCAAATAAAACACCCTCCCGTGAACTAAACTATCACAGGACCCTTCCAACGCTAAACCCCCTCTGGTTTGGTAGGAACATACAGGCACCCCCTCACACATCTAAGTGATCTTGTGGGTGTGTAGGCTTGGCAATGCTCACCTAGATTGCCCTTTTGATCTTGCTTGCAGCCTCCTCCTGTACGTCTCAGCTACTTGGTTCCATACCGGCCTTGCGGCATGCGAGTCCCAGCCTTAGTCGAAGTCCGTCTCGGTTGGAAGAGCAAGGCTCAGCTCCTCTTGACGTTCTGTTGTGTGGAGGGCAGGAGAGAGAGAGAGAGAGCTATCCAAACGGCTCTCTGATATACCCCCCAATACACAGACCACTGTCTGTGGTTTTAATGGACACATGGCCTCAGGGAAATGGTTTCCAGGCTTCCTCCCAGGTTTTGGATGGTTTAGATCTCGTTTCGATCTCCCAGCCGATTAACTTAACGAGCCTTCTCCAGAAACAATGAGTCACCAGCCTTGTTATTCATGACTTGGGAGTGGGCCTCTCGGGCCATTGTTCCCAAGGACAGTCCGTTACCATACGAATGCAACCTGGTTACGTCAGCCACCTTCAGCTTGAGTTGTTTTTCACTGCTCCGCCCCCCCCCCCCCCCGAAACAGCCTGTCCAGATTTTAATAAGGGTATATGTTCATAATCTAAAAGTCCATGGAGTCTGCGCCGACTGCTACAGGCCCCCCTTTGACATTTCAACTTTTCCCCAACAGAAATATCATCAAAAGTTCTGTCGTCTTCCGCTGCGGGAGGCGCACTGTGTATCCCAACCAAACCGTACATGAAACTTTACCCCAGGGTCCTGTATCTCACACGTTATACAACAAATCACATCACAGTTACAGGTATATATACAAACAGACAGTCAACTCCGGGCTATTCTTTAATCAAAGCTTGCCAGCGGTTTCGGAGTGTTTTACTTCGCTTTCTGCATGACAATTGGAGAAGGTAAAACACTAACACGCATTGAACTACTACAATCACACGAATCCATGGGGGAATCTCGATATTCAGACCGATGTCCCACCATGGCGGAGAAACCAGTTCTTTTATCTCATTCCCCGTTTCCCTGTAACGTTGCTCGAGGGTATAGAAATGCTTTGGGAGAGTTCAACTTCCTTTATTAATTTTGTGAGGTGTTCGGGCAGAGGAGGAATTTCATACCTGAACTGTGTTACGTATTGCTGCAGGTCCTGTACTGTGTTGTTCACCGTGAGGTGCACCGTGGTGGGCTCTGGAATGGGAATGATGCGCTCTTGAGCCACCTGAACTTCTGTGTGGGGTTTGAAGCAGAAAGTCTTATTGGTGACCGGGCACCAAGTGTCGTTGTGTACCCGGTACTGGTCCACGCTTGTCGTGACGCAGTACGTCCCTCTGCCCGCATATGCTACCTGGGGTCGAATGTAGCTTTGGACCATCACCTCCATGGTGCAATTAATGGGCTCCGCACCCTCTGATTCAAACCCGCACACCGGTGTGGAAATATGATTTTGCCCTTACTAGTGCATGATGGGATACTTGACATCTAATGTATTTTGTACCATTGCCTGTGGACTAAAGTCGAGTCAGCAGCAACTAACATAATCTTCTGAGCTATAATGACATCTGTCCAAAGAATGAAAACAATTCTGTTAAAGGTCAATCTCGTTTCTCTTTATCTGCATGAATACTGAAATAGCTTTGTACAGAGCTGACTAGCTACTTTTATACATGATCATATGGAACTTGTGTTCTTCACTGTATAAACATGATAATCAGACATGAGTGAGTAAGTCATTTTTGGTAACAAGATTCAGACAAAACCTCTTGACAGAATATAATTAACTTACCATGTCTGAAGACATTTCTGTCCTGCTGACCTTGAGTGTCTTTGTTTAAACTTTTAATTTGTTTAAGATGATACAATACCATTACACGTGATTTATGGAACGCCTGCCTGTTTTAGTGTATAAATATGCTGCATTCGCTAATGTTCTTTGGAGTGTGAGCCTAGCCATTGACAGGGCTCTCGCTCCCCTTGCGCAAGTAAAAGAATAAAGCTTTGTTTATCTGACGGTACAGTTTGTTTCAGAGTCTTACTCGGAGTCGAGACTTCGACACCGGCCGATTAAACGCATTGAAATGCTGGGGACACAACACCACGTGGCTGCCCCTGCTTTGGCATCCATTGAGGTCAGTACCGGTCATGGCGTGCTCCCACTTTACAACAAATGGTGGGGCCCCATGATGTCGCACGTGCACCCCGTCCCTTAGGACGCCAATATTCTCTACTCGGTATACCAGCGTTGATCCGCCCATTACCGGCATCTGGAGTACAATCCCCATTACAGTGTGGTTGGACTGGCCACAGTCAACTGGGACCAGGTATGCCTCTGAGGCCAGTCGGAGTTGGCACGGGCTCATTAAATTTTCGTACGGGCTGAGCGCAGTGAGGTGCCGGTTGCTGACCCACGAAGGGACGCGACCTTGCTGTCGGTCCTCCAAATTACTGCGCCCTTCGTTCAGCAGCCACGCACCGTACAACACACATGCATCGTTTTTCGCTGCCTGCGCCGAGGCATTCTGATCCTCCCTGATCAAACTATTGATCGTCTGAGCGTGTGCCTCCAGCTCGGCTATGACTTCCTTTAAACGTATAGTCATAGCCTGATCTTCCCGTAACTCCGACCCCTCTAGCTCGTTACCCTCCCTCAGTATCTTTCGCAGCTGGTCCCTTAAGGTGTTGACCTGCATCTGCAACCTACTGTTGATAATGGACGTGCCCGTGCTGAAGGCTGTAGCCGCATCATTAAATACCCCCCGTCTATATCTCCCCGAACCAGCGCGATGGTTTACAGTTAAATCGTACAGACTTTCCCGATTCACGTCCCCGTAACTTAATTCATAAAATTGTCGGAACATTTCCTTCAACAGGGCCTCATATAATTTTTCCGTTTCTACCGGACACCATCGGGGCAGCTGTACCCGGGTTAAATTTAGAATGACCGACGTGAGTTTGTAGTGAACATCTTGGTACAAGATCTTCCCGGTCGGGACTAACACTAACCCATTCCTCGGTCCCGGTGTGGTGGCGGGGCAACTAATCTGTGTTTCCTGTACCGGTGGGGCTGTGGGCAGGGGCTTCCTCTCGTGTGCTACCAGTTCCGTGGAATTTACTGTGTTGGGAGGGTCTGGGATCACGCAGGAGTCCCCACTCCGATCCCATCCGATTCCGGCCCCGGAAACCTGCCATCGCTGCAAGAAGGCGATCGACACACCCACCGGGCAGACCCGTCTTAACCCCCACATACACATGTAAATTCCCTGTTCCTCTTTCCACCATTTGTTCCAGCACACTTCTACTCCCCCCCTCGCCCCCGTAATCTGTCGGTACGTATCGTCCACCAGTTTCTCCCAGTCCGCGGATCTGTTACCCTTGGCCTGGCCCAACTTCCTTAACCACCACCACCGTCCCAAGGGAATGTGTCCCTCACATCTTAGACAGACGCGTTTCCCCTCGGTCACCCTAACCCGTGTGGCTGTGACCTGCAGTTTGGGACACGGTATGGAAGCTTTGTAAAATTCGCAATTATCGCAATTCGAAATAACGAGATAAAGCAGATTCGTTTCATCAGTTTTATTTCAACGAAATGCTGTCATGATTAAACAGGACACAGAAGCCTGTAAAATGGCCGCCGCGCCTCGTGGCAGAAGCTTCCAGAATTTTCAGTGGGCAGACAAAATGGCGTTCGAATAAACATTTCAGTAAAGATTGGTTAATACGCAGCAAACACTGATAAAGACAGGATGCAACCTGTCTGCATTCGACACAATAGCAAAGATATAAGTGCTGGAATCATTTTCCATGCACAAGTAAGGACCATTGTACTGGGCAATCGAAGGCCCATCCAGATACATCAATACGCAAATTCCCCACGGCTCTACAATGAGAGAGCCATTCTCGGGTGATTAAGTCAGTATTCGAGGAGGCCCCAAAACCAGTCAGGGAGGCTCCTAGCCGGTTCGACAATGGGGAAAACATTAACGGATAGTTGGCCAGTTTAAGGTGCTACCGAAACCCATTAAAGGAAAGAATCGCCCCATGCTGGGAGTTTTGTGCACCAGTATTACACAAAGGACAAACATCAAGATTTCAGCGGGAGATAAGGGAACACAGCACTATAACTGTAGTGAACAAATGTCCATCGCTCTCTTGACTCTTATCTTGCTGCTGGCTGCTGAACTCTGTTATTCCTCTGATCCTCCCGGGGCTGATTCGTTTGAACTGACTCTGGACGCGGGCTGAACTTTTATTCTCCTATGTTGGGTGGAGCTCAATTTGGAACGAGCCGCCTCAACGAAGGCCAGTGACCGGGTGCACCATCCTGAGGGTCGGTAAACGGTGTTCTGGACCCGAAGGCCCGAAGAGATGAGACGAGACGAGATGAGAAGAGAAGAAGAAGAATCCACGTGCTGCCACGGTCAGTAAACCCCGACCGCACCCGAAAATATATAGACCATTTTTGAACTCTATAGGTTACTGCACGAACTGGTCAAAGACTCTTCTTTGAATTCTACCGACAACCGGTGTCGGACACAGGAAGACTCTTCTTCGAACCGGGCCCCGAGCACTGTCGAGTTCTTCATGACAACGGGGAGCCCAGCCTGCTAGCCGGAGCAGAGAAGATAAACAAGTGGGGTACAGAGACCCCTTCCAACACGTGACAGTCAGGTGTTGCAGCGAAACAAGCCGAGTGCCTTACTTTAAAATTCTCCGAGGTATCACGAGTGGTGAGCATGTTTCCTCGATCCTACAAATCTAGATTAGTGTAGGTATTGATAGGGGAGGGTGATTTTATTAAGGATAAATATAATGTGTTCCCCTTTTTACGATGTGCCGTGCGTTCCTCATTACCATAGACCAAGTTTTATGAATGTATGTATACTTGTACTGTCATTAATTTGTGCCTGTGACATGTACTTCATGATTTTGGACGTTATGCAATAAAGATTTCCATTTCGTACTATTCAACCGGGTCTATTTGAGTTTTCTCTGCATTACTGCTCTCGCACCTAAGTCCAGTGTTAGAACCGTAAGGGCGAGTGGGTCGAACCACTCACAGGTGCTTATTGCAACAAGGCTGGCCGGAGACCAGGGCAAGCAATAGTATTAGGCAACGAAGGCCTAACCCCGCACAAGCACCCCGAACCGAACCCCTTACAGCTTCTCCATACATGAAACCCTCACTGCCGGAGTACCGAGTCGAGTTCGATCCCAGCCACCCTGGCCACCTTCCCTCGTGGAAGTAAATGGCCATTCCATCCGGGTCCCCTGTCCTACCCCCCTGTGTCACGGTAGGCCTGTTCCCTCCTGTGCAGCTGTAGAGGAAGGACACCTCGGTGTCTCCTCTTCCCATGCTGCCAGTCCCGATCATCATTCGGAATAGAAGTACGATCAATTTGTTGGCCATATCCCCTTGTTCCTCCGATCTCCTTTGGTTCCCTGCCAAAACAAAAGCAAAACAGTTCCGTTCTGAGAGAGGGTTTTCCTCCACGGATCTGGTTTTGGTTATTTACAAAATATTTACAGTGTTCCCTGCCGCATTAACGAGCGCCCCATTTAAGACCTCTCCGGTCGGGGCCTCTTGCGGCTCGCGGTCGGCGAGTAGGGAGGCGTCCACGGCACCCTAGGCCGTGGGACCCGACTGCTCCTCCTTACCACCCCGTCCTCCGGGTCATCATCGTCCCACACCAGGGGAGGAAGACCCGCGTCCACCAGGCTCATGTCTGTGCCCTGGTGCCTCTTGGCCTTTGTTTTCCCCTCCTCGGGGTTAAACAACTTGCACTGGTTTACATGAAACCATTTTGTGCGTTTCGGGAGTTTTACTGCATATACCATGGGGCTCGCTTTATCCACGATATTATAAGGCCCCATGTACAGCGGCTCGAACGCCCCTACTCGGGCGTAATTACGGACCATTACCTGGTCTCCCACCTCCCACTCGTGGGTTATCTGGGGTTCTAACAGCAGCCGATTTTTCTGGTGCTGGCCCCCCAGGTTACTGGCTGCCTGCCAGTGAATCCGTTTCAATGTCTCGTCTTTAACTTTGTGAATATAGTGATCTCCCCGGGTGCCTGTGGCCTCCAAAATTTTACCGAGCAGCGGTGCTGTTGCTAGGGGCTTCCCATCTGCGGACTTGAATCCGCGCCTGGCCCAGATTGCCAAGTATTCCGTGCATGGGTTGCACATGAACATAGAGTCCGAGCAAATGGTGTAGAGGGTGGGGAACTCGTCGGGGTGGGTGGCCACGTACGCCACCGCCGCCAGTTCAGGGTGTTGGGGAGTTTAATGGCCTTCGCTATTTTAGCCGTAGGGTCATAGATTCAGCACCCGGTGAGACGCTCCCCCTTCACGACCGAACTGGACCCGTCTATATAGATGTCCCAGCCCGTCGGGTGTATCCCGGCCCGGAATCCTTCATCTACATCCCACACCCCTTCTACCGTACACGTGTAGGCCGTCCCTGGGTAAATCATGTTGGCTGCTAGCTTTGGCTCGGTCAACCCCTGCACACTCAAGTTCTCGCCCTCGCTACACCCGTTGATCCCCCCTACCTGCTCGACCTCCATAAAGTGAACTGAGGGGACCCCGTCCTGTTTTAGTTTGGACAACTCTGCTACCATGGCTTGCAACTGCGGGGTGGTGAATGGGACCACGTAATCGCTCTGCAGCGGGCCCTGGTCACCTGGTCATCCTCCTCCATTTCTGCCACCTCCAGCGTGATCCCACCACCAAACGCATCTTCCCCTCACCTCCCCTTTCAGCATTCTGCAGGGACCGCTCCCTCCGCGACACCCTAGTCCACTCCTCTACCACCCCCAGCACCCCTTCCCCTTCGCCCGGCACCTTCCCGTGCAAGCGCAGGAGATGCAACACATGCCCTTATACCTCCCCTCTTCCCACTGTCCAGGGCCCCAAACACCCCTTCCAGGTGAAACAGCGATTTACTTGTACTTCTTGCAATTTAGTATACTGTATTCGCTGCTCACGATGTGGTCTCCTCTACATTGGGAAGACCAAACGCAGATTGGGTGACCGCTTTGCGGAACACCTCCGTTCAGTCCGTAAGGGGGACCCCGAGCTCCCGGTGGCCTGTCACTTTAATTCTCCGCTCCATTCCCACTCTGACCTCACCGCCCTCGGCCTATTACACTGTTCCACGGAAGCTCAGCGTAAGCTCGAGGAACAGCACCTCATCTTTCGTTTAGGCACCCTACAGCCCTCTGGACTCAACATCGAGTTCAACAATTTTAGATCATAACCTCGGCCCCTATCACATTTATATTTTATTTTTTCATCCACCCTTTTGTTTGGCCCCCCCTTTTTTTTCCCTCCCAGAAGCTGGCAGCTGTCCTTCATTCTGCCAGTGCATTTCACACTTCATCTAGCCTCAACCTGTCACATTAACACCACCTCTCGCCTTGATTATCTCTTAATGTCTCTCAATGTCTCTTGATCTCTCCTTTTATTCTTTCATCCCCTCCCCTTTTTCCCAGCTTTATCCTTGCTTTAAATCTATTTCATTTCCTGCTTTTTTCCAGTTCTGACGTAAGGTCTTCGACCTGAAACGTTAACTCTGTTTCTCTCTCCACGGATGCTGCCTGGCCTGCTGAGTTTTTCCAGCGTTTTCTGTTGTTATTTCGGATTTCCAGCATCCGCAGTATTTTGCTATCGTATTAGTCGAAGTCCGTCTCGGTTGGAAGAGCAAGGCTCAGCTCCTCTTGACGTTCCGTTGTGTGGAGGGCAGGAGAGAGAGAGAGAGCTATCCAAACTGCTCTCTGATATACCCCTCCAATACACAGACCACTGTCTGTGGTTTTAATGGACACATGGCCTCAGGGAAATGGTTTCCAGGCTTCCTCCCAGGTTTTGGATGGTTTAGATCTCGTTTCGATCTCCCAGCCGATTAACTTAACGAGCTCATCTTCTCCAGAAACAATGGCCCAGAAATTGATCTCGCTCTGTTCCCGCTGGGGTAAGGCTTCCCCGCGATCTCTCACCTCGCTTGTGCTTTTTCAGATCCAGCTCGCACGAACTTGATGTTCCAGACATCAGCTGGGCAGTGCTTGCGTATCCCACCGGCGTAGTGAATTCGTGCGAGCTGTGGGATCACGTGACTCAGTTAGAGCCAATGGCAGCACACTATCTTCCATTCATAAGTTTCACATACGTGCTGTGAAATCTATGAATCTTACACCCCCCCAAAATAACAGCTAAACCTCAATTAAATTTTTTTTAAAAACCATCACATTAATAAAATAAGTATAGTTAAATAAATTAACCATTTTAAATAAAAAATTAAATTTTTGAAAAAATTTAAAATCTTTTAAAAAGTTATAAAAATAAACTTACCTGTCTTTAAAGTCTCTAAAAAAGATATACCTGTTAAAAAAAATTCAAAAAAATACTTAATTCACTACTTACCTTGTTAAAAGCGGGTCTTACTCCTCCTTTTTCCATTTCTAAAATCTTCCGTACTTACCTGCGCGTCCAAAGCATGAAGTGCACAGCGTGCGCGCAGCCTGTAGCGCGCACGCGGTGCACCGAGGACCCGCCCCCTTTTCAGAAGAGCAATTGCCGGTTTTCAGCGCATGCGCAGGGCATGCAGAAAACCGGCAATTGGAGTGGGAATACGCGAGAATACGCAGTGCGTACTCTCGCGTCGCGGGATGAATTTTCGGCCCAATGAGTCGCCAGCCTTGTTATTCAAGACTTGGGAGTGGGCCTCTCGGGCCATTGTTCCCAAGGACAGTCCGTTACTATACGAATGCAACCTGGTTACGTCAGCCACCTTCAGCTTGAGTGTTTTTCCACAGCTTCCCCCAAAACAGCCTGTCCAGTTTTTAATAAGGGTATATGTTCATAATCTAAAACTCCATGGAGACTGCCCCGACTGCTACATGGTGTCCTGGCCAACATTTATCTCTCAACCAACACCACCGAAAGAGATGAAATGGTCATTTATCTCATTGCTGTTTGTGCGATCTTGCTGCGCCAAAATTGTCTGTCACATTTTCCTACACTTTGAAAGTACTTCATTGGCTGTGAAGCGCTTTGGGACATTGCAAAATGTGCTATATAAATGCAAGCTATTTCTTTCTTAGTGGCTGAAGAATGCTGATGGAGCTCAGAGCCTGTTTAAGATGGCTGCTGTGTGCCTGGCCCTATGGCAGTCATATTATAAGTAACCGCATGTTAGCCCATGGATTTCATTGGTTATGTTATACATGTCATTGGGTTTCACTACTACAGGTATAGACCAGACTAACGTTCCCAGAAGCTGCAGCTCTCTGCCGGTCACACGCAGCTTTTGCGGTGCTAAATTCCGCACACGCGCAAAACTGTGAATGGGCCGTGCAGCCCCTTAAAGGGGCCTCACACCCAAAAAAATTTATTACGGGGAACATTGGACCAGACCGAGTAAGGTATTCCTCCCTATAAGACAACCAATTGGGTTTATACAACAATCTGATAACTTCACAGTCACCTTTACTGATACCAAACTTTTATTTCCAGATTTATTTATTTTTATAAACTGAATTCATATTCTCAAACTACCAAGGTGAGATATGAAGACACGCTCTCTGGATTACTAGTCCAGTAATGTAAAGACTACATTACCATAAGGCCCTTCTTCATCCAAGCCTAACTTATAGAGTCATCGGGCTGGATTTTGATACTGGGGCGGGTTGGGGTCGTGTCATCCACTTTTCGTGTTATCCACCCGACTGCAATTGGATGTGGAAGATTGATGCGATTTTCACCTAATTGGGCAATTGAGTTCCAGCATGTGGGAACCCATGAACCAATTAGTGTTTTCAGTCTGAAAGTCGCCTCTGATGATGTCATCATTGCTGCTGCATTGAAGGTCTTCAGAGACTGCCTGGCCTTTGCTGTGAGAGGACCTGGATGCAAAATGAGCAGCAGCACTAAGTCTGCTCCCAGATATTTTTGCACCACCACTCCCAGATATGTCTCCCATCCACCACCACTCCCAGATATGCCATCCATCCATCCAGCCAGCCTGCCTGCCTGCCTGCCTGCCTGCCTGCCAGCTATCCAAATGTGCTCCCGCCAGGTTTCACATTCGTGGTTCAGAACAGGCGTGCTTCACATAGAAAAAGGGTTAAAATCACAAAGGCCTTTCAAAATCGCATTATAGAGGCAATTTAGAGCTTGTTAAGGGCCTTAACAGCCTATCCCGCCTCTTAGAGGCGGGACAGAGTCGGGACCAGCAGACACGATTTAATGAAAATTGCGTGGAGGCGGGATGGAGGCGGGCTTGTGCCCACCTGCCACTTTTCGCAATTTTAACCCCCCACATGCCTCCAAACCCACCTCCACGGGTCAATGAAAATTCAGCCCTGAGTGTCTCCGCTTCCACCACTTCCATCGGCAGCGAGTTCCGGGTCCTCACCACTCGCTGCGTAAAAAAGTGTTTCCTCACATTCCCCCCCCTGTATCTCTTGCCCAAAACCTTAAATCTGTGTCATAAGAACATAAGAAATAGGAGCAGGAATAGGTCACTTGGCCCCTCGAGCCTGCTCCGCCATTCAATGAGATCATGGCTGATCTTGGGCTCAGCTCCATTTCCCTGGACACTAAACCCAATTATAACCTGCTCGTCACTGCCCTATCTGAGATCACAGACGAGGCGTTGAGTGCGATACCTTCTTGGTGTCTTTGGCTGAGTGCCACACTAAATGGTGCACTTACCGACCAAACCATCAGTTTCTAAAAAAAAACGAAAATTAACAAATATTATCAGCGGCACTTTACTGCAGCAGCTGTCCTCATTAAATTAATATTGAACAAAACAGGGCCTCAGGAGATACAATATTCAGGATTATATATGAGCTCGTGTTAACTTTGACAAGGAATTACATGAAACTCACTCTTTTTTTATACAGATATGAATTTCCACGGAGCCAGCCTTTCCTACTCCAACCCCGTAACTTCACAGAAGCTTGGTGGAAATCCCGTTTACAATGACATCTTGCATTTATTAAAGCGCCTGCCCTTAACATAGTAGATCATCCCGCGGGGGCCAAAATGGGGTTTACGTGCGTAAAGGGGGATACAGCGCCTTTCACAATCGCAGGGCTTCCCTCGGCGCTTAACGGCCAACCAGGTACTTTGGGCATCTCATCTGAAAGACGGCACCTCTGGCAGTACAGCGCTCCCTCGGCACTGCACTGGGAGTGTCAGCTTGGAATTTGTAGGCCGCTGATACTCGGTGCGTTGGCATATTTGTTGGAAAAAGCTCACGGCAGGGAACAAGCGTGACAAGGTTCAAAGGCGACCTGAGCCACAGGTGCGGGTCTTTATTTTTTCTCTTACCTCATTGGAGTTGGTTCTGTTTTCATTGAGAAGCCTCGGTGAAGGGGCCGAGGCTCACAGCGCAGGACACCGCCGGAGATTGGAAAGTAGTGGAGGAAAAGGTGAGGTAAGTGAGGCCGCAGTTCGGCGCGTGTCATCCGCGGCTCAGCTGGTAGCACCCTCGCCTCTGGGTCAGAAGGTTGTGGCTTCAAAGTCCCGCTGCAGGATTCAAGTCACATATCTAGGCTGGAGCTTCGGTGCAAAATGAGGGAGTGATTGGGTGAGATGTTAAACCCAAACTGTCTGTTCAGCTGGTGATCCAATTTTGCATACTCTGCTGACACTCACTGTCCTGGAGCACGTATGAAGAACAATGACTTGCATGCAGTATGGGGACTGTTGGAACCACACCCCAGTATGAATCATTGCTGCCAGGGAAAACACTGGAAGAAACCTAGAGGTGGGGGGTGTAGAATTAACAAGAAAGAACGTTTATCCTCCAACTTTCATAACCTCAGGACGTCCTTCTTTAAGACGCTTCTTAAAACCTACCACGTCTGCCCTCATTTCTTCTTATGAGGCTCGGTGTCAAATTTTTTGTCTTATAATCGCTCCTGTGAAGCGCCTTGGGACGCTTTACTACATTAAAGGTGCTATATAAATACAAGTTGTTGTTGTTGTTGTTGTCCTACCTCCACACAAGTAGCTTTCCCTTTTTCTCAGTGTCTAGTCAGCAAACCGATGAAGCCCTGTCCCAGTCAACAGAGATCTGAGCACAGAGATAAGAGAAAAAAGGTTCTTACGGGATGTCAGTGGTGACTGCCTGCAGTATCTGTTACCTTGAAGAGACAATCAGGAAGAGACAGGGAAATAGAGAGAGGAGGCGTCAGGAAAAGACAAAGAGAGAGAGAGAGTAAGAGACAGAGAGAGAGGGGGGGAAAAACAGACAGTGAAGGAAACCGAGGGAGTCAGGAAGAGACAGAAAAAGGCATCAGGCTAAAATAACAGAAAATGCTGGAAACACTCAGCAGGTCAGGCAGCATCGAGGAGAGAGAAACAGAGTCAACGTTTCGGGTCGAACCCTTCGTCAGAACTGGAAAAGGTTAGGGAGGAGAGATTTTTAAGCAGGGGCAGGGGGGAGGGGAGGAAAGAACAAAGGGAAGGTCTGTGATAGGATGACAGGCAGGAGAGATTGAAAGACAAAAGGATGATGGTGCAAGACAAAAGGAGAGGTAATGGGACAAGTTAAGAAACAAAAGATGGCTCTAGATGAGGTGTGAATGATGGTGTGAGGCATCAGGCTCGTTGGTAGTAACATTTTGTTTCCTCCACATCTACCCCTACTCCCTCGGGGCTCCGTACATTCATCAACCAAACTGCTGGCTGATCGTTTAATTCAAGTTAGAGAATGGAATGACTATTATCACCCGGATATTATCGGACAAACCATTACTGACAAATCTTTCATTCTAGGAAGAGCAGGCAGTTCCCCCGCCTCCCCCCCGCCCCCCCCCGTCTCTGTTCCATGTTCCACAGAAATCAAAGCTACAAATTAGAATTACAGTCGAGACAGACAGTTGGGTATAATAAATGAAAATCCTCCTGATTGCACTATTTACGTTGTGATTATTCATAAACATCTTTCGCAGGAGACTCCCCACGGACCTCCCTCTCTGAATTATTTGGAAAGTGTGTGGAAAAACTGAAATTAGCTGTAAGCTGTTAAATAATTCCAGGGAGAATATCCTTTAACTCAACATTGTCATGACAATTAGTGCAACTCGAAAAGCCCACTGCCCAAGAGCACCACCTAGTGTTCCCAGGAACCATTGCGCAGAGAAAAAAAAAGGCCTCTGTTTTGGTTAACCCATTTCTCTCCCCTACTCTCAAAGGTGATGACTGAGTGCGTGGTTTGGCTGCATGATTTCTAGCAGCGTTTCAGTACCCGATAGGAAGGAAGGAAGGGTGGGAGGGAGGGAGGAAGAGAAAAGAATAAAACATGTATTTATATAGCGCCTTTCACAACCTCAGGGCGTTCCAAAGCGCTTCACAGCCAGGGAAGTACTTTCTGTTGCAATGTAGGGAAACGCAGCAGCCAATTTGTGCACAGCAAGCTCCCATAAATAGCAGTCAAATAAATGATCTGTTTTAGTGACACAAAAAGAAAATACTGCAGATGCTGGAAATCTGAAATAAAAACAGAAACTGCTGGAGATACTCAGCAGGTCAGGCAGCATCTGTAGAGAGAGAAACAGAGTTAACGTTTCAGGTCGATGACCCTTTCGTCAGACGAAAGGTCATCGACCTGAAACGTTAACTCTGTTTCTCTCTTCACAGATGCTGCCTGACCTGCTGAGTATCTCCAGCATTTTCTGTTTTTATTTCAGATCTGTTTTAGTGATGTTGGTTGAGGTGTAAATGTTAACCAGGACAATTGTCCTGCTTGATTTCAAATCGTGCTGTTGGATTTTATTACCTCCGCCTAAGAAGGTAGACGGGGCGTCGGTTTAACGTCTCATCCAAAGCACTGCGCCTCTGCCACTGCAGCGCTACTGCACTAAAGTGTCAGCTTAGATTATCCGCACAAGTCTCTGGAGTGGGGCTCGAGCCCCACAACCTTCTGACTCAGAGGCGAGAGTGGCTTCCGCTGAGCTGGCAGGTCCAGACAATGTGTGTCGGCAGACTATTGGAGCTCGGGAGCTGGTCGCTCAAGTTCACCTTACATTAGGTAGTGATCAGACATTCTAAGGAGCCAGCTGCATTCTTGCGCTGCTGAGAAGGAACCCTGACTGGCTTTTACTCCCCAGTAGCCTGCAGCCAACTGAAGGCCCCCCTCCGGCGCAGTCCTGGCCTAGAGCAGCTAATTAGCACAGACCGACAACAGCATGCTTTTATCGACCGCCTTTCAGGTAGTGGAAACATCTCAATGCAATTCACACGGTGAGGAGGGGGGAGCTGATGTCCAACCAAAGTTAGGGAGCTTCCGGGTTGAACAGATAAGTCTTATGGAGGCCTTTGAAGCTGGGCAGATATGCAGAAAGGCTGAGGGGATTTCGGAAGATTGGCTCTCGTGTGCTCTCACCATCACGCACGTTGCGGTTATCTAGTGTTACTAAACAAGTATACTTTCAGGTTATATATAGAGAAATTATAAACCATATCTAACATTGTGTTTCTATAATTTTATGCTTGGGCGTTTATCTCAACCAACAGCTGTTCATCTCCTCAGCCGAGTGTGCTGCTTCTGCCACCTTGTGGACATGGGAAGAATGCAGCCCGCTCCGCCGGATGTCTTTAGTCTATCAGCTTGGAAATGATGGGGTTGAATTTTTCACGGGGGTGCTCCCGATCATCCGCCATAACTTCAGCGGAGGATCCAGGGAAACCTCGGAGAAACGGATCAGACGTTGTCTCTGCGAATCTTCTGCTGAAGTTACATCGGACGATCGGGAGAGCCCCTGGAGAAATTCAGCCACTCTGTGCTTAAGGGGGCACAGTCTTAGCCAAAAGAAGATGTTTGGCAAAGCCTTCTTCTGTTTGGGAAAAAGGTGTGATTGGCACCCCAGCCCACCGGCTTTAACATCTACTCCCTCCACCACCGGCTGCACCGTGGCTGCAGTGTGCACCATCTACAGGGTGAACATGCAGCAACTCGCCCAGGCTTCTACGGCAGCACCTCTAAACGCACAACCTCCACCACCTAGAAGGACGAGGGCAGCAGGCGCATGGGAACCCCACCGCCTCCAAGTTCCCCTCCAACTTGAACATCCCGACTCGGACACATATCGCCCGCCATTCCTTCATCGTCACCGGGTCAAAATCCCTGCCTAACCACATTGTGGGAGCACCTTCACCACAAGAACTGCAGCACTTCAACAAGACTCACCACTACCTTCTCAAGGGCAACTAGGAGATGGGTAAATATACGCCAGCTTTGACAGTAATGCTCATCCCAAGAACTAATAAAAAAAATATATGTGTATGTATATATAACATGAAGCAGACTGCACTGTAATATATGTCAGTTGTGCACAACAAAAATGGCATAGGCTCTTGCACCCTTCCCCCTCCCCAAGTCAAGAAAGGCTACACGCTGCTCGGCCCAGGTGCTACTTTTGCCCTAACATTGCTGCTTAACCACATTCTCAGACGAGCACCCACTCCTGTAGCAGTGTGACATTTCTATGGCCCACACCTTGAGGCTTCTCTGGGCTCCACCGCCAAATTACTGCCAGATGTTGGGCAACTTGGTGCAGCAGTCTAACATCCAACGGGGAAAATTTCCACAGGGTTCTCAATTTGGCAGTTCTGTGCCGAAACTCCATATTACCGGTCTTTGTCCCGTATCCCTTGATACCCTTACCTAACAAAAATCTATCCATCTCAGTCATGAACGTTTCAATTGTCCCAGCATCCATAATCTTTTGAGGAGTGAGTTCCAGATTTCCACAGCCCTTTGTGTGAAAAAGGTCCTTCCTGATTTCATTTCTAAATGGCATAGCTCGAACTAAGATTATGCACCTTGTTCTGGATTCACCCCCCACACCACCCCCCGCCCCCACAAACCAGGTCCCCCACCAATAGGAAATAGTTTCTCTGGATCTACCCTATCGAATCCCTTATTCATTTTAAATACCTCGATTAGATCACCCCTCAGCCTTCTAAACTCAAGGCAATACAAGCCAAGTTTATATTACCGGTCCTCATAATTGAACCCTTTTCAATACAAAAGATCAGCAGAAACAGCATAAAAAGGCATGGGTTGTTTTTTTTAGCTATTTATGCTGTTTTCCCAGGGGTTCCGCCAATCTCCCGCTGAAGATCCAACGGGAGATGGGAAGAACACCTGTAGAAATTCCAGGCAAATGTCTGGAGCAGAGAGGTTGCTCCTGGTCACTCGGTGAGGTTGATCGGGACATCTGCACGGATTAGGCATTCCACTGAGTTCTCAGCGCAAACAATACCACTCACTATAAGGAGGCACGGATGGTGGACCAGCCACCTTCCCTCAGGAGGCGAGTCGATCCTGGGCCGCTCGTGCACGCCACCTCCCCAGAAGCATTAGCAGCAGCACAGATTCAGGCTGCTTGCGTGGCGTGTGAGCCAGGGTAACGAGGCCGCACCGGAGAATAAACAATAAAACAATATATGCTTCTGGCACAGTCAGTCATGTCTAGTTATGAATGTCCCTCTTTTAGAGTCGGAGATCTGCCCACTTATTCCCTCCAGTCCCTGTATGTTGTCTCCTTATATTATCTAGTCCCATCCTTCCTTTTAAGATGTTAAACCGAGGCCCATTCTGCCTCTATCAGTGGTTCAGGTGGACATTAAAGTGCCCACTATTCGAAGAGTAGGGAGTTCACCCGGTGTCAAAGCCAACAGTCCTCCCCCAACCAAAACCACTAAAACATAGGGTTAACTGGCCATTCATCGCATTGCTGTTCAGACTGCCTGTCTTGTTGGTCTCCATAGCAACACTCACAGTAATTCAGTGTAGTTGAAGCACTTTGAGGTGACTCAATAACATGATCAGGTACAAGAATTTCTTTCCTTAAATAGCCTTGCTTTAATACCTGGTATCTGAGCTTCTTCAAGCTTGCAGAGAAATTATTTCGGCCAAAATCAGCCCTCAGACTTCAAGCCACCTTTGCTCAGTTTTGTAACCAGTTGTTGAGCTTTGTTGACGAGTGATCTACTTTCTCCTGCTGTTATATGTGACTCGCAGCCTTAGAGAGGTTGGTTAGCCCCACTGCCGAGCTGATTAATGAGACACAGCCTTTACAGGTTGGGTCTACTTTTAGTCAAAAAATCCTTTTGTCTAATTATCAATCCTGAGGTGCTGGAAGAGCTTCTTCCTGCACCCTCACTGTGTTAATATCAAGACTCGTGTTTCTATCCCCTCGCTCCTTCTTTCCCAGCACCTCAAAACTGCACAATTCCTTCAGTCTTTGCTCCCTCCTACAATTTACCGGCTTATAAAACTCAAATTTGTTGTCTACTAATCGCTGCTACCTGATTGACATCACCTGAGCCTAGAACGTGCTGTTTGCAACATGTGCAGACAAATGCCTGATTCATTCATGCATCGTTCTTCTACCTGCTCTTTTAACAGAAGCGGCGACCTCATAACTTTAGGAATTGTTTGCAAGAACGACCCTGGGGAAGACTCACCCTCCTGTTCTCCTTCCTTCACTTGGGGAAGCGCCTGCTTTCTATTCACCACCTTCCTGTTTGGGCCATCAGAAGAATTGTTAGGAAAGGAAATTAGACGTAAGAAGCCCTTCCCTTTTCGCTAGATCATCGCCGCCTATCCATCTTCTCACCATACCCTTCTATTTCTCCTCTCTCCATCAAAGCACCTAATTACCTCTTGCCCACTCCTGGAACAATCCCAGTAAATTGTTCCAGAACTCCTTTAGAAGAAAGAACTTGCATTTATATAGCGCCTTTCACAACCTCAGGACGTTCCCAAAGCTCTTTACAATTGAGTACTTTTGAAGTGTGGTCACTGTCGTAATGTAGGGAAACGCGGCAGCCAATTTGCGCACAGCAAGCTCCCACAAACAGCAATGAGATAATGACCGGATAATCTGTTTTAGTGATGTTGGTTGAGGGATAAATATTGGTCGGGTCACCGGGGATAGCTCCCCTGCTCCTCTTCAAAATAGTGCCGCGGGATCTTTTACACCCACCTGAGAGGGAAAGTGGGCGAGCATTACTCATGGACATTGATTCTGCATCCTACCAGTCCAGTACATCAATAGACTGTTCCTTGTATTAATCTGATTCTGCTGACTCTGCAAATATACATTAACGATCGATAGTGCCCTTTTCATTTGCTTGAAGCACATGTTCTTTTAATAACTCCAGTTAGTCTGTGACCTCTGGGGAGATTTGTGAACGAAACATACAAAAAACTCGGAACCAAAAGTACCGGCATGACTTCAGCGTGAGCGCACATCTTACTGGTACATAAGCATTACTGGAGCTGCTCTTTGCTCTTCGAACTACACAGAGAGGAGTACATCCACAGGAAGGGGAAGGGTAGTAACTCAGTGTGTATCCAGTAATCCTTGATTGATTGGCACCCCATCCACCACCTTAAACATTCACTCCCTCCACCACCGGCGTACCGTGGCTGCAGTGTGCACCATCTACAAGATGCACTGCAGCAACTCGCCAAGGCTTCTTCGGCAGCACCTCCCAAACCTGCGACCTCTACCACCTAGAAGGACAAGGGCAGCAGGTGCATGGGAACACCACCACCTCCAAGTTCCCCTCCAAGTCACACACCATCCTGACATGGAAGTATATCGCCGATCCTTCATCAACTCTGGGTCAAAATCCTGGAACTCCCTCCCTAACAGCACTGTGGGAGTACCATCACCACACGGACTGCAGCAGTTCAAGAAGACGGCTCACCACCACCTTCTCAAGGGCAATTAGGGATGGGCAATAAATGCCGGCCCTGCCAGCGACGCCCACATCCCATAAACGAATTTAAAAAAAATCCTTCTGCTTTTGTCTTTCATTTCCTTGTGGGCTCCCCGTTATCAATCACTGTATTAGTTGTAGTTGTGCTCCCAGTTATGATCTCAAATAATCGACTTCAGAGTTATGATTTTCACCTCTTGCCTTGTCAGGCAAGTTAAAAGTTAACGAGGACGATATATATCCAGTGAGGCCATCAGCAGCCCCCTGAGTGAATGTTGAGATAAAGGTTTGAGATTCAGGCCTTGTAAAACACTGTGAAAAGCAAATTTACGATGTATTCTGCAGTTTAGAATTACCAGGGCAAGGGCCGTTAGTGAAGGAAGCAGTATGGTGAGTCTAGTGAGGTACTTCGCGTATCATTAGATGGTGGAGCCAAGGGACTTTCCACTGGAAGTTTAGGAAATCATAAATCATGCATTTCATTTATGGATTCATTGCTTTGAACTTAAGAGTTGTTAATTTGCAGAGCAAGTCCTGTGTAGGATACAAGGAAAAGGTTGTAATCTGATAAGGGTTGTCTTATGAGGAAAGGTTGAGCAAGTTGGGCCTCTACTCATTGGAGTTTAGAAGAATGAGAGGTGATCTTATTGAAACGTATAAGATTCTGAGGGGGCTCGACAGGGTAGATGCTGAGAGGATGTTTCCCCTCGTGGGGGAATCTAGAACTCAGGGGCATAGTTTCAGAATAAGGGGTCGCCCATTTAAAACGGAGATGAGGAGGAATTTCTTCTCTCAGAGGGTCGTGAATCTTTGGAATTCTCTACCCCAGAGAGCTGTGGAGGCTGGGTCATTGAATATATTCAAGGCAGAGGTCGACATATATTTGATCTACAGGGGTATGGGTGTCGGGCAGGAAAGTGGAGTTGAGGCCAAGATCAGATCAGCCATGATCTTATTGAATGGCGGAGCAGGCTCGAGGGGCCGAATGACCTACTCCTGCTCCTATTTCTTATGTTCTTATGTTCTCTCATCTCCAGCATCTGCCTCTCTCTTTCTCCATTGCAATCCTGCTTGTCTCTATTTAGTCAATGTTAATATGGCCAGTTTACCTCCAGTTTCCTTGCTCCCCCTAACTTGCTGTTCTACACACCCTTCTCTCTCCCTGTGGCCTCCTTGCAGCATCTCCTATTCTAACTCATCTTCCTCAGGTACTTCGAATTATGGAACCCCTTACCTCCTGCTCTCGCCCCCCTTTAAAATATTCAGGCATTCAAAACCCAAGCTTGATCTCATCCAGTCACTACTCCTTGACTTGCCTCACCGTTTCTTTTTCACCTTGTCCTGTGCTTTGAGAGTCGGCCCTTCTGCTGAGTCTTTAAACAAAGCTTTCCATCCAATGTAGTGAATGCAGGCTCGCCAGCATGATTTGGAAGTACAATGGGAAGTTTGAGAAAGAGCAGAGGGACATTAAGGCAGTAGTGGGCAAGAAGAATGCGAAGAATGATCATTACTTGAACTGGCCTCAGTTTTCCAAGGCTAGAGAGAGGGGTGGGGATGTGGTTGGGGGGGAATCAGACATGGTTCTGACCAGCATCTGCTGATTCCTCATGGAACATACACATTCATGAAGATTGGGTCATCAGCGATAAGGCTACTCTGCAGCAATTTACATTGATAGAGAAGAAAGAAAGACTTGCATTTATTCAGCGCCTTTCACAACCTCAGGACATCCCAAAGCGTTTTACAGCCAATGAAGTACTTTTGAAGTGTTGTCACTGTTGTAATGTAGGAAACGCAGCACCCTCTGAGCCACAGCTGACAGATTGGGCGAGGTGTTGGAGGGGGGGACGAGGTGTTGGAGGGGGGGGACGAGGTGTTGGGGGGACGAGGTGTTGGGGGGGGACGAGGTGTTGGGGGGGCGAGGTGTTGGAGGGGGGGACGAGGTGTTGGAGGGGGGGAGGTGTTGGAGGGGGGGGCGAGGTGTTGGGGGGGAGGTGTTGGGGGGGCGAGGTGTTGGGGGGGAGAGGTGTTGGGGGGGGCGAGGTGTTGGGGGGGACGAGGTGTTGGAGGGGGGAACGAGGTGTTGGGGGGACGAGGTGTTGGAGGGGGGGACGAGGTGTTGGAGGGGGGGGACGAGGTGTTGGAGGGGGGACGAGGTGTTGGGGGACGAGGTGTTGGAGGGGGGACGAGGTGTTGGGGGGGCGAGGTGTTGGGGGGCGAGGTGTTGGGGGGGGGCGAGGTGTTGGAGGGGGGCGAGGTGTTGGGGGGTGAGGTGTTGGAGGGGGTGACGAGGTGTTGGAGGGGGGGATGAGGTGTTGGGGGGGCGAGGTGTTGGAGGGGGGGCGAGGTGTTGGGGGGTGAGGTGTTGGAGGGGGTGACGAGGTGTTGGAGGGGGTGATGAGGTGTTGGAGGGGGGACGAGGTGTTGAGGTGACGAGGTGTTGGAGGGGGGGACGAGGTGTTGGGGGGGCGAGGTGTTGGAGGGGGGGACGAGGTGTTGGGGGGGAGGTGTTGGAGGGGGGGACGAGGTGTTGGGGGGAGGTGTTGGAGGGGGGGACGAGGTGTTGGGGGGGCGAGGTGTTGGAGGGGGGACGAGGTGTTGGGGGGGTGAGGTATTGGAGGGGGGGGCGAGGTGTTGGGGGGGCGAGGTGTTGGGGGGGCGAGGTGTTGGGGGGGGCGAGGTGTTGGAGGGGGGACGAGGTGTTGGGGAGGGAGAGGTGTTGGAGGGGGGACGAGGTGTTGGGGGGGACGAGGTGTTGGGGGGACGAGGTGTTGGAGGGGGCGAGGTGTTGGAGGGGGGGACGAGGTGTTGGGGGGGACGAGGTGTTGGGGGGGCGAGGTGTTGGAGGGGGCGAGGTGTTGGGGGGGACGAGGTGTTGGGGGGGGGGACGAGGTGTTGGGGGGGGGCGAGGTGTTGGTGGGGGACGAGGTGTTGGGGGGGCGAGGTGTTGGAGGGGACGAGGTGTTGGGGGGGGCGAGGTGTTGGAGGGGGGGGACGAGGTGTTGGGGGGGACGAGGTGTTGGGGGGGTGAGGTGTTGGAGGGGGGACGAGGTGTTGGGGGGGGACGAGGTGTTGGGGGGGTGAGGTGTTGGAGGGGGGACGAGGTGTTGGGGGGGGACGAGGTGTTGGGGGGGGTGAGGTGTTGGAGGGGGGACGAGGTGTTGGGGGGGGGGACGAGGTGTTGGGGGGGTGAGGTGTTGGAGGGGGGACGAGGTGTTGGGGGGGGCGAGGTGTTGGAGGGGGTGAGGTGTTGGAGGGGGGACGAGGTGTTGCGGGGGGGACGAGGTGTTGCGGGGGGACGAGGTGTTGGGGGGGGTGAGGTGTTGGAGGGGGGGACGAGGTGTTGCGGGGGGGACGAGGTGTTGCGGGGGGGACGAGGTGTTGCGGGGGGGACGAGGTGTTGCGGGGGGACGAGGTGTTGGGGGGGGTGAGGTGTTGGAGGGGGGGACGAGGTGTTGCGGGGGGCGAGGTGTTGGAGGGGTGGACGAGGTGTTGGGGGGGCGAGGTGTTGGGGGGGCGAGGTGTTGGTGGGGGGCGAAGTGTTGGGGTGGGCGAGGTGTTGGGGGGAGGACGAGGTGTTGGAGGGAGGTCGAGGTGTTGGAGGGGGGCGAGGTGTTGGAGGGGGGCGAGGCCCTTCACAGCCATGGCCCCCCCTCGAGTCAGGAAGTTTTAGGAGCGGAGCTGCGAAGAGTGAAAAGACACAACAGGTAGCCATTGTTTGACAAATCTGATTCAGTAGTGGCACTCAACACATTGCATTAAAGATTCATGTGGGAGACAGAGAGAGAGATAGAGCATCTATCGCTGTGGCCTTGATAGGTTGCTATTTAATGCACCATTTCTACTGTGGCAGCCTCTCAGGAATGTGGAAGTGGAAAAACACTGTGAATTCCCGGCCTCACAGAGGCTTGGGGGGGGGGGGGCGGCGGGTGGGGGGGTTGGAGAGGGAGCAGCACAAATTTTGAGCAATTTGTACAGTGGCGACCGTCTCCGACTAACCCCTCCCCGGACCCCCTCCTCCTCCTCCTCCAAACCTTAGCTGCCCAAGGTTAATGTGCTTCTTGACTGAGGTTAGACGAGGCCGGACTGGGAATCCCAAGCGGTTTCCCAGACTTCCAGCCTCTTTGAACGCTTTTTCGGAAGCATCGATTTTCTTCTGAATGTCAACTGTACCTCGGAGACCAACCAGCTAACAAGTTGTGGAGAAATATTGGAGGCAGAAGAAAAAACACACAAGGTTAAAAGCAGTCACGTCACGGAAAGAGTCTAATAATCGTAACAATTACCAGTGCCAGACCATTAATGAAAATGTTCAACTTCACTGCACCTATTAAAGCAGTCAATTAAGAGATAATGGTCTCGGAGAGAGATACAGTCAATGTATTTTTAATGTTATATTTTGGGGGGGTTTCACAGCAATGATGTGATTTACAAGCGGTTCACGTTGGGAGCTCGCTTGACGTTTTATCACTATGCTCCTCAGGGTACACAAGGGCAGCACTGAAAGGCGACCAATGTTATTGTACGATAAAACAATAAATAATCACATGAATGTTCTGTTTTACAGACGTAGAGTTTGGGGGCTGGCCGAGCCAGGCATTCAAACTCTGTGGTTAAGGACAGTCAGAGCACTGTGAATTCCCGGCCGCACAGAGGCGGGGCGGGGGTGGGGGGGGGGGGGCGGGGGGAAGGGTGATGGGATTGACAAAGCTCCAGCCTCCCAAACCCGCAACCTCTACCACCTAGAAGGACAAGGGCAGCAGGCGCATGGGAACACCACCACCTCCATGTCCCACTCAGAGTCACACACCATCCTGACTTGGAAGTATATCGTCGTTCCTTCATCGTCGCTGGGTCAAAATCCTGGAACTCCCTCCCTAACAGCACTGTGAGAGCACCTTCACCACACGGACTGCAGCGGTTCAAGAAGGCGGCTCACCACCACCTTCTCGAGGGCAATTAGGGATGGTCAATAAATGCTGGCCTTGCCAGCGACAGCCCACATCCCGTGAATGAATAAAACAAAATAAGCAGGGAGTCAACCTGTCATAAAAACAGAAAATGCTGGAAATACTCAGCAGGTCAGGCAACATCTGTGGAGAGAGAAACAGAGTTAATGGGCCAAAAATTGATGCCGCTACGCGAGAGTACGCACTGCGTACTCTCGCGTATTCTCTCTCCAATTGCCGGTTTTCTGCATGCACTGCGCATGCGCTGAAAACCGGCACTTGGTCTTTGGAAAAGGGGGCGGTTCCTCGGTGCACCGCGTGCGCGCTACAGGCTGCGCGCACGCTGTGCACTTAGTGCTTTGGACGCGCAGGTAAGGACGG
Source organism: Squalus acanthias (assembly GCA_030390025.1). NCBI lineage: Eukaryota > Metazoa > Chordata > Chondrichthyes > Squaliformes > Squalidae > Squalus > Squalus acanthias. Next base: position 164,844,866 of record CM059429.1, on the reverse strand, counting down.
AAGATTTTAGAAATGAAAAAAGGAGGAGTAAGACCCACTTTTAACAAGGTAAGTAGTGAATTAAGTATTATTTTGAATTTTTTTTAACAGGTATATCTTTTTTAGAGACTTTAAAGACAGGTAAGTTTATTTTTATAACTTTTTAAAAGATTTTAAATTTTTTCAAAAATTTAATTTTTTATTTAAAATGGTTAATTTATTTAACTATACTTATTTTATTAATGTGATGGTTTTTTTTTTAAATTTAATTGAGGTTTAGCTGTTATTTTGGGGGTGTGTAAGATTCATAGCTTTCACAGCACGTATGTGAAATTTATGAATGGAAGATGGTGTGCTGCCATTGGCTCTAACTGAGTCACGTGATCCCACAGCTCGCACGAATTCACTACGCCGGTGGGATACGCAAGCACTGCCCAGCTGATGTCTAGAACATCAAGTTCGTGCGAGCTGGATCTGAAAAAGCCAACGCGGAGTGAGAGATCGCGCCTGCTCCTTACCCCCGCGGGAACAGAGCGAGATCAATTTCTGGGCCAATGTTTCAGGTTGATGACCTTTCATCAGAACTGGAAAAAGTTAGAATTATAACAGGTTTTAAGCAAGTACAGCGGCAGGGAAAGGGGGGAGGGGAGGAAGGGACAAAAGAGAAGGTCTGCGATAGGGTGGAAGGCAGGAGCGATTAAAAGACAAAGGGATGATGGTGCGAGGCAAAAGGAGATGGTAATGGGACAAGTAAAGGAACAAAAGATGGGTCTAGAGGAGGTGTAGATGGGGATAGCAGAATCATTATCAACAGTTGCTGTTTGAAAAAATGGGGGCAGAGGTCATGATCTGAAATTGTTGAACTCGATGTTGAGTCCAGAGGGCTGTAAAGTGCCTAATCGAAAGATGAGGTGCTGTTCCTCGAGCTTACGTTGAGCTTCATTCGAACAGTGTAAGAGGCCGAGGACAGAGAGGTCCGAGTGGGAGTGGGGCGGAGAATTAAAGTGACAGGCGACCGGAAGCTCAGGGGTCACGCTTGCAGACTGATCGGAAGTGTTCAGCAAAGCGGTCACCCAATCTGAATTTGGTCTTCCTAATGTAGAGGAGACCGCATCGTGAGCAGCGAATAAAGTACGCCAAATTGAAAGAAGTACAAGTAAATCGCTGTTTCAAATGGAAGGAGTGTTTGGGGCCCTGGACGGTGGGAAAGGAGGAGGTAAAAGGAGGTAAAGTGCATCTCCTGCACTTGCACGGGAAGGTGCCATGGGAAGGAGAGGGCGTGTTGGGGATGATTGAAGAGTGGACCAGGGTGTCGCAGAGGGAAGGATCCCTTCAGAATGCTGAAGGGAGAGGGGAGGGGAAGATAACTTTGGTGGTGAGATCATGCTGGAGGAGGCGGAAATGGCGGCGGATGATCTGTTGAATGTGGAGGCTGGTGGGGTGGAAGGTGAGGGCAAGGGGAATCCTTACAGGAAGCGGAGTGGGAGGGAGTGTAGTCAAGGTAGTTGTGGGAGTCATTGGGCTTATAGTGGATATTGGTCAAAAGCCTATCCCCAGAAATGGAGATAGAGAAGTTGAGGAAGGGAAGGGAAGAGTCGGAGATGGACCATGTGAAGGCGAGGGAAGAGTAGAACATGGAAGCAAAGTTGGGGCGAGAGCAGGAAACGGCACCGATACAGTCATCAATGTACCGGAAGAGAGAGAGGGGACCTGAGTAGGACTGGAACAAAGAATGTTCCACATATGCCACGAAAAGGCAGGCATAGCGAGGACCCATGCAGGTTTCCATAGCAACACCTTTAATTCGGAGGAAGTGAGTGGAGTCAAAGGAGAAGGTGTTTAACGTGAGGACAAGTTCAGCCAGGCGGAGGAGGGTGGTGGTGGATGGGGACTGGTTGGGCCTCCGTTCAAGGAAGAAGCAGAGCACCCTCAGGCCGTCCTGGTGGGGGGATGGAGATGTAGAGGGATTGGACGTCCATGGTGAAAAGGAGGCCGTTGCTATGATTCTGTGAAGAGTTGCCTGTATTTTAGCCAAGCCTCTGCATTTATGCCAGGAACGCAGGAACTGCAGCTTAATGTTCTTTATCAATAAAAAAAAATTAAGCAGCGAATGTCAACAGAGAGGCTTCAAATCCATCCTCTGCTTCCCTGTGCTCGCTGACCTACATTGGCTCCCGGTTAAGCAGCGCCTCGATTTCAAAATTCTCATCCTTGTTTTCAAATCCCTCCATGGCCTCGTCCCTCCCTATCTCTGTAATCTCCTTCAGCCCTGCAACCCTCCGAGATATCTGCGCTCCTCTAATTCTGCCCTCTTGAGGATTCCTGATTTGAATCGCTCAACCTATGGTGGCCGTGCCTTCTGTTGCCTAGGCCCCAAGCTCTGGAATTCCCTGCCTAAACCTCTCCGCCTCTCTACCTCTCTTTCCTCCTTTCAGAAGCTCCTTAAAACCTACCTCTTTGACCAAGCTTTTGGTCACCTGCCCTGATTTATCCTTATGTGGCTCGGCGTCAAATTTTTTGTCTTAAAATACTCCTGTGAAGCGCCTTGGGACGTTTTACAACGTTAAAGGCGCTATATAAATACACGTTGTTGTTGTTGTTGTTCCCATGGAACTCTTTCCTTCGAATCTCACTGCCTGGTATCCTGCCCTGAACCCTGTCAACAACGGTCAAATCTGAGGTGCGAGATTTCCAGTCACGAGCCATATTCTTGAGGAGCTGCCTCACAGCAAGACCGTAACGTGACTGAAAGCAGCAAGTGCCATCTGTCGCACGGGCCACAGGGACTGGTTATGTGTCATTAAGGTATTCCTCTTTTCTCATCTTATTTCCATCGTTCTCCTCTGCTCCTTGTCTCTGTCTAACTTGTTCTGGATTCCCCTCTCACTTTGCTGCGCTTGGCGAGTGTTTTTTTGCTTATAACGCAGGTCCTTCGCTAATGCTGGAGGACTGAATGCGAGAGAGTGTGTAGGCCGGATCCACAGAGTGTGGGGGTGTTGGTAATCCTCTAGAGGTTTCATATTTAGAACCTGGGTATTGAGTCTCACCTGGGTGGAGCCCAGAAAAGAAAATCTGGCGGGTAGGAAAGAAAAGAAGGATTTAAACAGCGCCTTTCACCAGCTCAGGATGTCCCAAAACACTTTACAGCCAATGAAGTACTTTTAAAGTGTGGTCACTGTTGTAATGTAAGAAACACGGCAGCCAATTTGCACACAGCAAGCTCCCACATACAGCAATCAGATAAATGACCAAAATTACCTGTTTTAGTGATGTTGGTTGAGGGATAACTGTTGGCCAGGACATAAAAACTCCCCTGCTGCTCTTTGAAATAGTGCTGTGGGATCTTTTATGTCCACCTGCAAGGGCAGACGGGGCCTCAGTTTAGCGTCTCATCCGAAAGATGGCACCTCTGACAGTGCGGCACTCCCTCAGTAGTGTCAACCTAGTCAAGTCTCTGGAGTAGCGCTTGAACCCACAACCTTCTAACACACAGGCGAGAGTACATGGGAACACCACCACCTCCAAGTTCGCCTCCAAGTCACACACACCCTGACTTAGAAGTATAATCGCCGATTCTTCATCGTCACTGGGTCAAAATCCTGGAACTCCCTCCCTAACAGCACTGTGTGAGTACCTTCACCACACAGACTGCAGCGGTTCAAGAAGGTGGCTCACCACCACCTTCTCAAGGGCAACTAGGGATGGGCAATAAATGCTGACCTTGCCAGCGACGCCCACATCCCATAAATGAATTTTAAAAAACTACCGACTGAGACAAGCATGACACTTAAACGTAAATATATAAATATATTGGTTAACATACTGTTTTAGTAAATATTCTTGCAGTTCTTCATAGTTGCTGGTCATCAAACACTGTGCATACTTCTCCGCCCATCACTCTTCCCTTCCTGAACAACCTCCGCTAGCCCAATCACACAGAGAGCAACCTCCGCTCGCCCAATCACACAGAGAGCAACCTCCGCTAGCCCAATCACACAGAGAGCAACCTCCGCTCATCCAATCACACAGAGAGCAACCTCCGCTCATCCAATCACACAGAGAGCAACCTCCGCTCGCCCAATCACACAGAGAGCAACCTCCGCTAGCCCAATCACACAGAGAGCAACCTCCGCTCGCCCAATCACACAGAGAGCAACCTCCGCTAGCCCAATCACACAGAGAGCAACCTCCGCTCATCCAATCACACAGAGAGCAACCTCCGCTCGCCCAATCACACAGAGAGCAACCTCCGCTAGCCCAATCACACAGAGAGCAACCTCCGCTCGCCCAATCACACAGAGAGCAACCTCCGCTCGCCCAATCACACAGAGAGCAACCTCCGCTAGCCCAATCACACAGAGAGCAACCTCCGCTCGCCCAATCACACAGAGAGCAACCTCCGCTCGCCCAATCACACAGAGAGCAACCTCCGCTCGCCCAATCACACAGAGAGCAACCTCCGCTCGCCCAATCACACAGAGAGCAACCTCCGCTAGCCCAATCACACAGAGAGCAACCTCCGCTCACCCAATCACACAGAGAGCAACCTCCGCTCGCCCAATCACACAGAGAGCAACCTCCGCTAGCCCAATCACACAGAGAGCAACCTCTGCTCGCCCAATCACACAGAGAGCAACCTCCGCTCGCCCAATCACACAGAGAGCAACCTCCGCCATTCCAATCACACAGAGAGCAACCTCCGCTCGCCCAATCACACAGAGAGCAACCTCCGCTAGTCCAATCACACAGAGAGCAACCTCTGCCCTTCTGACTTTGGATTCCCAGCATCCCCCACCCCCCTCCGTTCCACCCTCAGTGTTGCAGCCTTCAGCCACCTTGGCTCCACACTCTGGAACCACCCCCCCTCCACCTCACTATTCCTCTTCTCTCCTGCAAAAGCCTCTTAAAACCTGCCTCTTTAACCATGCCTTCTGTCACTTCCTCGAACTCTTTCCTCACTTCCTCGGTATCTGTTTTTATGCCTGTGCGAAGAGTCCAGGGCTGCGTCGCTACATTTAAGGCACCAAAGGCACGCTGTTGTTGAAATTTCCATCACAATCGGCTTCCCCAGAATTCTTGTAATCAGCGTGGTTCTGGGCACCACACTTTAGGGAGGACGTGAAGGCTTTGGAGAGGGTACAGAAGAGATTTGGTCCAGGGATGAGGGATTACAGTTACGTGGATAGACTGGGGAAGCTGGAGTTGTTCTCCTTAGAGCAGAGAAGGCTAAGAGGAGATTTGATAGAGGTGTTTAGAATCAAGCAGGGTTTAGACAGAGTAAATAAAGAGAAACTGTTTCCAATGGCTGAAGGGTCGATAACCAGAGGGCACAGATTTAAGGTGATTGGCAAAAGAACCAGAGGTGACACGAGGAAAAACTTTGTTACGCAGCGAGTGGTTAGGATTTGGAATGCCCTGCCTGATAGAGTGTTGGATACAGATTCAATAGCAGCCTTCAAAAGGGAATTGGATAAATACTTGAAGGAGAAAAAATTGCAGGGATATGGGGAAAGAGCGGGGGAGTGGAACTGACTGGATTGCTCTGCGAAAGACTCGATGGGCAAATGGCCTCCTTCTGTGCTGTACTATTCTATGACTCTATGATTCTATGATCAGGCCTCTTAAAGTCTTTCAAAGTGAGCTGGCTGTCGGTACGATTTTATTTTTGACCTGCGCATCCAGTGGTGGCCTTGGAACTACTCTACTTACGTGACCACACAAGGCCCTGTGGTTTAAGGCAGTGCTTTTCCAAACTGGGAAAATCTGTGGGTGTCCTCGAGGATCAGAACATGAAATCTGGATTCCTGTCAGCGCACTTGGTGACACTTACAGAACGAAGTAAACGCATCCCCCCCCCCCCCCCCACCAACGCGGCCTGTTGGAATGCCATAGAAGCTTCAGATTGAATCGTCGAGTTTCTCAAGAGCTTCAGCGTCCTTGACAAGCACAATGTGTCTCTGCACTCGTGCCACTGTCTACCTTTGACCAGTGGAAGTTTTGAGACAAGCGTCCCACGGGTGTACGTCAGTATTGGCAGGGTCCTCCCAGACAGCAAAGTCTGAAAAGTCACTGCTTCAGGAGAGCCCTGTGCTGTTGAAGGATTTTGTAGAAAATGCACAAAATTTAATCTCAGTTTTACTGAGACAGTTTATTGTGGCGGTTAGCATCTTAATGATACCATGGGGCTGGACAAACGCAGAACAAGCAATTAATTATCAACGCAACATTTAATTATAAACAGAGTAATTAACTATAAATGACAATTGCCTATTTTATGAGCTAATAGATCCGCTGTGGAATCGCTCATGGTAAGTCAAAGACAAAGGGCTGGATTTTGATACTGGGGCGGGTTGGGGTCGTGTTATCCACCCGACTGCAATTGGATGTTGGAGATTGATGCAATTTTCACCTAATTGGGCAATTGAGTTCCAGCATGCGGGAACCCATGACCCAATTAGTGTTTTCAGTCTGAAAGTCGCCTCTGATGATGTCATCATTGCTGCTGCATTGAAAGTCTTCAGAGACTGCCTGGCCTTTGCTGTGAGAGGACCTGGATGCAAAGGTCTGTGTGTGTGTGAGAGAGAGAGAGAGAGAGTTTTTTTTTGCACCACCACTCCCAGATGCCTGCCAGCCACTCACTCACTGATAGTCAGCCCAGCCCGATAGTCAACTATCCAAATGTGCTCCCGCCAGGTTTCAGAATCGTGGTTCAGAACAGGCGTGCTTCACGTAGAACAAGGGTTAAAATCACAAAGGCCTTTCAAAATGGCATTATAGAGCCAATTTAGTGCTTGTTAAGGGCCTTAACAGCCTATCCCACCTCTTAGAGGCGGGACGGAGTCGGGACCAGCAGACACGATTTAATAAAAATTGCGTGGAGGCGGGATGGAGGCGGACTTGTGCCCGCCCGCCAGTTTTCGCAATTTTAACCCCACACACGCCTCCAAACCCACCTCCATGGGTCAACGAAAATCCAGCCCAAATTGTTTTAAAGGAACAGGAGTGTGACAGTATGTAACGCATCGTCTATTATTCTGCTGCTCAGGTGGAGCTGTGTTTAATTACCCTGTCCCTATAAGGCCACAAGGTGGATCTGCTGTCTTGTCTTGGACCAATTAAAGGCTTTTCATAGATCTTCAGGTCAACTGAAAGAAAAGAAAGACTTGCATTTATTCAGCGCCTTTCACGACCACCGGACGTCCCAAAGTGCTTTACAGCCAATGAAGTACTTTTTGAAGTAGAGTCACTTGTAATGCAGAAAACGCAGCAGCCAATTTGTGCACAGCAAGCTCCCACAAACAGCAATGTGATAATGACCAGATAATCTGTTTCAGTGATGTTGATTGAGGGATAAATATTGACCAGGACACCGGGGATAACTCCCCTACTCTTCTTTGAAATAGTGGCCGCGGGATCTTTTACGTTTACCTGAGAGGGCAGACAGAGCCTCGGTTTAACGTCTCATCCGAAAGACGGCACCTCCGACAGTGCAGCACTCCCTCAGCACTGCACTGGAGTGTCAGCCTAGATTTATACACTCAATTCTCTGGAGTGGGACTTGAACCCACAACCTTCTGACTCCGAGGCGAGAGTGCTGCCCACTGAGCCACGGCTGCCAATCAGATTGGGAGTCAGATTGTTTTTTTTTTAAACGGGCACAGAAACATGCCAACTCCGTCTTTTTGGAAGTTTTAAAACAAGAGGTCCCGGGTTGGGGGGGTGGGGGGGCGGGGAGGGGTCTCAGTATTAGACGGGGATTTTCCACACACAAGGAAAGTTTAAAAGCCACTGTTTTAGGAGACATGACGTTATCGAATTGTGTGACAGCCCAGGCGCCTAAAATTGGATAGCCGTGCCTCAGAACGTAAACATACAAAAGGGCCTGATTTTAACTGGGGGGCCAGTGGAGTTTTGGTGTCAGTTCAAATTTCACCCGCTACAGTATTAAAAAAAAGAAGCCCGGGGTATTTTAGCTTCCGGGCCTCACTTAAATGGCGGCGGCCGACTGCCGACCCATTCCCGCCGGGAAGTCGGTGCAAATCGACACGGCCTGGAGGCCACGGGGCAACCCTTGCAATCAACGGGGGTTGGGGGGGCGGCAACGTTCCCACTAAGCTGCGCAGCCGCACAGTCATCTGCAAGGTCGCGCGCAGGCCACTCACCAGCTTTGACATTGTCGGTACCGCGCGCGCAGAAAATTTTGAACGTGCTGCGCTCTGGGGGAGGCGGGCCGCGCAGGAGGCAGCGAGGCTTATGGGGGCTATTGGGGAGGGTGGTGGTGGTGAGATCGCAGGGGAGGCAGGCCTAAGCTTTCCTTGTGGCCTCCTGGCCCCGCAAGAAAATGTTAAAAATGTGCAACCGTAACTTTTCAGGCCTCTTCTCAGGGCCTCGATTCACCGCCCGCGCTGGGCTGGCCGGGCGGGGAGCTCACTGCCTGCTCCCCGCACTTAGTAAAAATTGCAGTCAAGCCTTGATGTCATCATCGGGAACCCGTATGTAAAAAAGGACCCCGATGGCCTTGGACGGGTGTCCTTGCTGCCCGCTCAGGGGAGTAAGTTAAAATAAGAGAACCTGTCAGCTCCCAGCCACTCCAGGGCAGGTAAGTAACTTAGCCGATTTTAACTACTATATTGTTATACTGTTAAAATCACCCTCCCATATACATACATACATCCCGTGCATTGTTCATGGTTAGTTGGGGGTAAAAGTTATGTTAAACTTGTATCGAACCTTGGTTAGACCACACTTGGAGTACTGCGTACAGTTCTGGTCGCCATATTATAAAAAGGATATAGAGGCACTGGAGAGAAGATTTACAAGGATGATACCAGAAATGTGAGGGTATTGAAAGGATGAACAGGCTGGGTCTCTTTCCTCCTGAATAGAGGTCTTTAAAATTATGAAAGGTTTTGATAGAGTAAACACAGAGAGAGTGTTTCCACTTGTGGGGAAGAGCAAAACTAGAGGCCATCAATATAAGTTAGTCACCAAGAAATCCAATAGGGAATTCAGAAGGAATTTCTTTACCCAGAGAGTGGTGAGAATGTGGAACTCGCTACCACAGGGAGTGGTTGAAGCGAATAATATAGATGCATTTAAGGGGCGGTTAGACAAGCATATGAGGGAGAAGGGAATAGAGGGTGATGCTGATAGAGTTAGATGAGGAAGGATGGGAGGAGGCTCGAGTGGGCATAAACACCGGCATGGACTGGTTGGGCCGAATGGCCTGTTTCTGTGCTGTATACCCTATGTAACCCTATGTAACCCTGTGTAACCCTATGTAACCCTATGTAACCCTGTGTAACCCTATGTAAAAGTGTGCTCGTCGCTGTGTTTGTTGCAACAGGGGTGAGAGGCGTTACGGCGCCATCTCTGGAGTTAGCAAGAATAACAGCCGTTCTTGTCCTTTTTCTTTCGGGGCTCATCCCTCCAGCATCAATGATGTCACCACGGCCAAAAGAGCATCTGTATTCAAACCGTTTAGCGCTTAATTATAGTGAGTCTGAATATTTGAATTAGTTCGGGTTTTGTTTTTTGCAAAATCCTCGCACGTTCCAACAAAGGGAACACCACATTTGCCAATCAAAGTCGAAGGGGCCCCAAGACGTCAGCCTCATAGGACCTTGCAAAGTGCCGCAAGTGTTGCCCTGCCTGTAACCTGCACACGCTTAAATGATCACCCTTCCTCCCCTTGCTTTCCACGCAGTGTTGTTTATATTTTGTTCTGCACAATTAAGCAAGTGTTGATTCAAGAGCAAATCACTGGAAATCAATGGGAACGAAGGCTCAGAGGGGCCTTGTAGAGATTTATAGATGCTTAAAAAGGAGACTGATGATACTCATTAGTACCACTTTATATCATCAGAACATCAGAATCAAGTTAATTTATTGGTGCAAAACTCCTGGCTGGTGTATTCACCACTGGCTGTTCCTCCAATTCCCATTCCCATCAATTTTAATTTTAGTTTTAACATATATCATTGTCCCACGTATCCCTTCTTCCCCCAATTTTCCCTCTTCCCTTCTGAAAGCAATGACTACTGCGGGATTACCCTGGTCAGCCTCTGGTACTGTACCAACTGCCCATTCCTCATATCCGAATGGGGTACGGTAGCATAGTGGTTATGTTACTAAACTAGTGATCCAGAGGCCTGGACTAATGATCTGGTAGACATTGAGCTCAAATCCTGCCACGGCAGCTGGGGAATTTAAATTCAGTTAATTAAATAAATCTGGAATAAAAAGCTAGTATCAGTAATGATGGCCATGAAACTACCGGATTATCATAATAACCCATCTGGTTCACTAATGGCCTTTAGGGAAGGAAATCTGCCGCCCTTGCCAGGTCTGGCCTGTGACTCCAGTCCCACAGCAATGTGGTTGATTCTTAAATGGCTGAGCAAGCCACTCAGTTGTACCAAACCACTACAAAGAGGTCCAAGGAGGCGGCTCACCACCACCTTCTCAAGGGCAATTAGGGATTGGGTAATAAATGACACTCGCATCCTGTGAATGAATGAATAAAAACAAAGAAGATTTATTTCCCTATGGAAGGCATTGCAGTGGAGCCTGATCCTGCCCTCACATTCGTGCCAGTTAACCACCATCTCGTCTTAACCTTCCATCGTCGAGTCTCTCGCCATCAATATCTTGGGGATTGCCACCAGCCAGAAGCTTAACTGGTCCAGCCACATGATGACTCTGGCTGCAAGAGCACTGCTTCTCCTTGGGTTTTCATTTCAAGACAGGATTTCAGTCACTGCTCTGGGTTCGTCTTGCTCTTTGCTGCTGACTTTAATTCTGCCTTAATGCATGATAAATGTGTTGACAAGTTGCTCGCCAACGAGGACGGAATCAGCCCCAGGTAAATGAGTTGAGTGCTGTATTATATTAGCGTCTATAACCCCAAATGGTTGTTTGACAAGCACACTGGCTGACTCACACTGTCACATGGATTAGACCCCCTCACACCATTCACACAAATTAATTGCACATCCTCCTCTTCCAATTATTTTTGTCAAAAAATAGATCCTCAGGGAGCCTTTGCTCCACACACTAAAATAGAATTACCAAAGTGGAATTGTGCCGTCTATATACAACTAATATTTTAATATTTAATATATTTTCTCCTCAAAAATGATTAAAATACATTTTACAACAGAATGCCCCAAAGATCGCCGCACTCATCAATGTTATTCACTGGTGAAACATAGAAACATAGAATCTAGGAGCAGGAGTAGGCCATTCGGCCCATCGAGCCTGCTCCACCATTCAATACGATCATGGCTGATCATCCAAATCCAGTACCCTGTCCCTGCTTTAATCCCCACAGTACACATATCCCACCCTACCCCCGTAACCCCACGTATTTAATTCCCCCTAACATATCCCATCCTATCCTATCCCCATAACCCCACATATTTAATCCCCCCCTAACACTAAGGGTCAATTTATCATAGCCAAATCAACCTAACCCGCACATTTTTGGATTTGTGAATCAAAGTACATGACTGTAATGCGCTATATAAAGGTGAGTTTTGTGATGTACCGGATGTATTTTAAACTCTTTGTAAAAGAGAAAGAAAGTTTTGCATTTCTATAGCGCCTTTCACGACCACCGGACCTCCCAAAGCGCTTCACAGCCAATGAAGTACTTTTGAAGTGTAGTCACTGTTGTAATGTGGGAAACGCAGCAGCCAATTTGCGCACAGCAAGCTCCCACAAACAGCAATGTGATAATGACCAGATAATCTGTTTTCAGTGATGTTGATTAAGAGATAAATATTGGCCCCAGGACACCGGGGATAACTCCCCTGCTCTCCTTCGAAATAGTGCCGTGGGATCTTTTACGTCCACCTGAGAGAGCAGACGGACCTCGGTTTAACGTCTCATCCGAAAGACAGCACCTCTGACAGTGCAGCGCTCCCTCAGCACTGCACTGCACTGGAGTGTCAGCCTAGATTTTTGTGCTCAAGTCTCTGGAGTGGGACTTGAACCCACCACCTTAATGACTCAGAGGTGAGGGTGCTACCCACTGAGCCACGGCCAGCAAATCAGAACTCAACAACCTTTAAATAACTATACACAATAAAGGAATGAAAGTCAGTCATTTCCTGCTGGTTTTCCGACCTTGAGATAATCCCAGAAGTCCAGCAGCTTCCAATCTGGATAAAAACAACAGTAATTATCCTTCAGTTGGTGTCTCAGTGGGCAGCACTCTCACCTCTGAGTCAGAAGGTTGTGAGTTCAAGTCCCACTCACAGAGACTTGAACACAAAAAGCTAGGCTGACAGTCCAGTGCAGTACTGAGGGAATGCTGCACTGTCGGAGTTGCCGTCTTTCGGATGAGATGTTAAACCGAGGCCCCGCTAGGAACATAGGATTAGGCCATTCATCCCCTCGAGCCTGTTCCACCATTCAATTAGATCATGGCTGATCTGTTTCCAGATAACGCCATAATCCCTTGATACACTTACAACAATCCCTAACAACACTCTATCGGTCTCAGTCTTGAACATTTCAATTGGCCCAGCATCCACGGCCCTTTGGGGGAGAAAGTTCCAGATTTTCCCTCCCCTTTGTGTGGGAAAGTGCAGCCCGATTTCACTCCTAAATAGAGTCGCCCTAATTTAATGATTTTGTTTTGTCACTGAGGCACACACACGCGTCATTCAGTGGCTGGTGCAAGTGAATGCTGTGTATTGCTTCGATCCAGTGTGCAGGGTACGTATGCAGAGGTGACCCTGAGATGCGCTGGTATGCTATACAATCCTAGTCATGAGTGTTGCCTTACAAGCTGGCAACTAACAAGGAACAAGAATTGATGCTGCAACATCTCCACTCAGCAACACTTCGGATTGATGCAGTGAATTCTGTCGACACCAACATTAAACTCTTAACAGTATGAGTATTCCATCATCCTCCGCCTTGTCCCAAGAGTCTTGTTTCAGTGTTTACAGAGAAGCTGTCTGTCTCCAGATGAAGTGAATTGTCGCTGTCAAGCAGCGACTATCAGACTGGGAGCCCATTAAAGATGCAGGGACACGCCGCACTCTGCCAGTTACGAATTTCTGTTTCTATTTCGCAAACAAAACAAATCTCTGATTTACTACCAGACCCATTCTATCCAATCTTTCCCAGAATGATTGGATTAATGCATTTTTTATTACCGGACTGGCTGAAAAGTCAGCCCCTGCTGTTTGCATCCACTGTCTTTCCAATTCTGCGATATTTCACTCTCTTCCCTCCTCGACCCCCCAGTAGCAGGGATGATCTCTGGGTTAGATCCCCGCCTCTGCCCCCACCCGGCTCCCCATCCCATCCCAGGACAAATCAGCAATTTATTTTTCATGATTTTAAAATAAATAAATGAAGGAGGGTAATGAGGGTGGGGTGGGGAGGGAGGGGAGTAAACAAGGTGACTGTACATTATTTATGATCTGATTTCCCACCTACAATCTTAAACTTAGGGTACAAACAGTTGCTTCATAAAACTGAGGTGAGGAGAAACTTCTTCACTCAGAGGGTGGTAGGTCTGTGGAATTTGCTGCCCCAGGAAGCTGTGGAAGCTACATCATTAAATAAATTTAAAACAGAAATAGACAGTTTCCTAGAAGTAAAGGGAATTAGGGGTTACGGGGAGCGGGCAGGAAATTGGACATGAGGCTGAGTTCGGATCGGTCGAGGCCCTGTGGGTGGCGGAGCGGGCCCAGGGGCTGAGTGGCCGGGTCCTGCTCCTACTTCTTGTGTTCTTTAGATTTGAGGTGAGGTAGAAGATCAGCCATGATCTTATTGAATGGCGGAGCAGGCTCGAAGGGCCGATTGGCCTACTCCTGCTCCTATTTCCTATGTTCTTATGTTCTTATAACAGAATGCCTCCAGGATTCTTTGCTGTTCGTGACACTTAACAACAGTGAGGTGGGGGGGGTTAGGGTTCCACTGAAGATAGAATAAATCGTTAGTGCGTTGATTCAGTTTTCCAAATAAATTTCTATAACGTTCTCCTTAGAGCAGAGAAGGTCAAGGGGAGATTTAATAGAGGTTCAAAATGATGAGGAGTTTTGATAGAGTAAGTAAGGAGAAACTGGCAGGTGGGTCAGTAACCAGAGGACACAGATTTAAGGTAATTGGCAAAAGAGCCCGAGATGACACGAGGAGAAATTTCTTTTTACCCAGCGAGTTGTTGTGATCTGGAACGCGCTGCCTGAAAGAGTGGTAAAAGCAAATTCAATAATAACTTTCGAAAGGAATTGGCTAAATACTCGAAAGGGAAAAATTTGCAGGGCTGTGGGGAAAGAGCAGGGGGAGTGGGACTGATTGGACAGCTCTGCCAAAGAGCCGGCACAGACACGCTGGGCAGAAAGGCGTCCTTCTGTGCTGTGTCATTCTGTGATTCTACAATAAGAGGTTTTTTTCGCAAAGTGTGCAGGCAAATGGAGGTGGAAGGCTGTTTTAAGAATCATACCACAGATACAGGAGTATGTGACAAAAATAGAAATCTTACCTCAATGAGCATTTATTTTTTTTATTCATTAAAAAGCTGTGGTAACCAAGTTGAAAACAGAAGCTGTTCTTTCCTACATTTAAAACAGAGACCCAGACATGAGGCATCATCTAGAAGAGTACAGGAGCACGCTTTTTGATCGAGAATTAATTCAGCTAAAGACTTTCTTTGATCCGAGGCGTGATTAGATACAGTGCGCTTGAAATGTAAATGAAAATTGCAAGGTGCCAGCTCTTGATAGCTCGGCTGTGCGTTACACTGTGACACTGCCTCGCGCATTTCTCAACGCCGTTGTGCTTTGAAAAGGTTCACTTCAAATGTCTACGGCAGCAAGTCAGTAAATATTGTATTTAAATCTGGCAGAAGTATTAAAAGACTCTCGGGGCGAAATTCCCATCGTTAGCGCATCCTGCGAAATTCCGCGGGCGGTTAGCGGCGGCGATTACCGGGTATCGCCCCGATCTTCTGCGCCCGGAGATCATGATGTCATCCTCGGGAGAAAAAATCTCCCCTCGCTGACCCGCAGCTGCAGCGCCGGGCGATGTTACCGACCTGCTGCAGGAGTCGCCAACAGTGAGGCCGGCCGCTAGCGGGGCGCCATTTAAAGGCGCGGTGGCTGGCCGGCATGAAAAAAATCGGCGATTTATTTTTTTTTTAAAGAAAAATTTCTGAGCACCGGACGCGGGCTGAGTGCCGGGCTGATCGCGCGGCACTCCCACACCCCGGTGCTCCAGCAGATGCCAAAAAAAAAATGCAGAGCTGGCAGAGGGGAGCCCTTCCCTTTAATTGGGGGAAGAGCCCCTGCAACGCGGCAGCGCCACGCGTGGCCACACGTGGCGCTGCTGAGCACATCGGCCCGGATCGGGACATTCCCCCGTCTCCTGCGCTCCAGGGAACTTACTTTTAGAAGCTTTGGAGCGTCTTAAGGTGCTTTTACGTTGGAAGTTTGTTTCGTTTGGATCACCGGAGAGCAGTGTCTCGGGTTGCCAACTCTGGTCGGGTGTATTCCTGGAGGTCTCGTCACATGACCTCCCGCCCCGCCCCCCCACTCTCCCGCCATTGGCCCATCCTCCAGGCTCACTGCCTTTTAACGGCCAATGGGAAAGGGAAACAACTCTTTTTCACCCAATTGGATTCATCTTGACTCTGCGTGAAACAGCCTTCTTTTCCGCCACCTCCAATATTTTATAACTAATAAATAAAAGTGTTTTTCAAAGAAAATGGAAAAAAATAAACCTACAATTTTGTTTGTGATTTTTCTCCTGCCCTCTCCTGGAGATTAATCTTCAATTCCTGGAGAGTCCAGGACAATCCTGGAGGGTGAGTAACCCTCTCGGTGCCTGTGTTCTGGCTCCCTCGCATTGACACTGCTGGAGTCCTCTCCCTTGCCCCCAGCAATAGAGTCGTAAATCAATGAAGAACTGGGGCTAGAATTCTACCAGAAGGAGGAGGGAGCCAGCTTTAACCATGTGAACACAGCGGGTCGGCACAAGTCTGTCGGTTTCCCGCAGTCTGATTTAAGTAGGCTCCTGTAGAGAGAGAGAGAGAGAGAGAGCCTCTGGACATTGTAAGCAGCTCGAGCTCTATGCAGGAGGATGTGTGAGAGAAATGGCCTTTTTCTTAAAAATTACAAAAGGACCCTTCACTGCCCAGACCTGTCACATCAACAGGGTGAAGTCAGCCTTTTGTGAATATTAAAATCCAATAGAGAAAATCTATTCTCTCCGGCGAGTGGGTCAATAACCAGAGGTCATAGATTCAAAATCATTGGCAAAAATCTAGAGGGGAGATGAGGAGAACTTTTTTCACTCAGAGAGTTGTGGCGATCTGCAACGCTCAGCCCGAAAAGGTGGTGGAAGCTGGTTCCAAGGGAGTTGGACGGGTACTGGAGGATGAGGGACTGACAGGGTTACGGACAATAAGCAGGGGTGTGGGACTGAGCACGACTGCTCTTTCAAAGAGCCAGCACAGGACACGACGGGCCGAATGGCCTCCTTCTGTGCTGTAAGTTTCTGTGATTCTAAAACACTGGCATTCTGAAACGAAGAGCTGGAAACGCGCAGCAGGTCGGGCAGCCTCTGTCGAGAAAGCATGTCGCCATTTGGATATCGAACCCTTCTTCTGAACTGGGAGACACTGCAGACGCACAGCATTTAAACATGCTGCTGGGACCCCTGTATATTCCCCTTCCACCCTCCTCTCCCATGCACCCCCCACCCAACAACAACAACAACTTGTATTTATATAGCGCCTTTAACGTAGTAAAACGTCCCAAGGCGCTGCACAGGAGTATTTTAAGACAATAAATTTGACACCGATCCATATAAGGATAAATTAGGGCAGGTGACCAAAAGCTTGGTCAAAGAGGTAGGTTTTAAGGAGCGTCTTAAAGGAGAATAGAGAGGTAGCGAGGTGGCGAGGTTTAGGGAGGGAATTCCCGAGCTTAGGGCCTAGGCAACAGAAGGCACGGCCACCGATGGTGGAGCAATTATAATCAGGGATCCTCAAGAGGACAGAATTTGAGGAGCGCAGATATCTCGGGGGGTTGTGGGGCTGGAGGAGATTACAGAGATAGGGAGGGGCGAGGCCATGGAGGGATTGAAAACAAGGATGAGAATTTTGAAATCGAGGCGCTGCTTAACCGGGAGCCAATGTAGGTCAGCGAGCACAGGGGTGATGGGTGAACGGGACTTGGTGCGAGTTAGGACACGGGCAGCCGAGTTTTGGATGACCTCAAGTTTACGTAGGGTGGAATGTGGGAGGCCAGCCAGGAGTGCGTTGGAATAGTCAAGTCTAGAGGCCACAAAGGCATGGATGAGGGTTTCAGCAGCAGATGAGCTGAGGCAGGGGCGGAGACGGGAGATGTTACGGAGGTGGAAATAGGCCCTCACCTTCAGTTTGTAGGGGTTCAGGTACAAGCCATAGTGCCATTATTTCATGGAACCCCTGCACTGCAGCACACAGCAGGAAAGTCTGGGACCTATGGTCACAAGAGAAAATAATGTTTTTAAAATTCTGAACCAAATTCTGAGGTTGAGTAGATTGGGACTCTACTCATTGGAGTTCAGAAGAATGAGAGGCGATCTTATTGAAACATATAAGATTGTGAAGGGGCTTGATCGGGTGGACGCGGTGAGGATGTTCCCAATGATGGGTGAAACTAGAACTAGGGGGCATAATCTTAGAATAAGGGGCTGCTCTTTCAAAACTGAGATGAAGAGAAACTTCTTCACTCAGAGGGTAGTGGGTCTGTGGAATTTGCTACCCCAGGAAGCTGTGGAAGCTACTTCATTAAATAAATTTAAAACAGAAATAGACCGTTTCCTAGAAGTAAAGGGAATTAGGGGTTACGGGGAGTGGGCTGGAAATTGGACGTGAGTTTGAGTTTGGATCGGTCAAGGCCCTGTGGGTGGTGGAGCGGGCCCAGGGGCCGAGTGGCCTGGTCCTGCTCCTACTTCTTGTGTTCTTTAGAGTTGAGGTTGGATCAGATCAGCCATGATCTCATTGAATGGCGGAGCAGGCTCGAGGGGCCGATTGGTCTACTCCTGCTCCTATTTCTTATGTTCTTATGTAAAACAGTGGGTGCTTGACAATAAGAACTGTGTGCGAAAATCACCGAGTCAAGCTGTGCAATGTAGGCCCCGATTTTAAATCCGGGTGGGTTTTGGGCAGGTGGGTGGTGAGGGGAGTTCGAAACTCACCCGCTGTTCCAGACTGCCGGTCGGGCAACACCTCGATTTTAAAATTCTCATCCTTGCTTTCAAATCCCTCCATGGCCTCGCCCCCTCCCTATTTCTGTGGCCTCCTCCAGCCCCACAACCCCCCAGAGATATCTGCGCTCCTCTATTTCTGGCCTCTTGAGCATCCCTGATTATAATCGCTCCACCATTGGCGGCCGTGCCTTCAGCTGCCTCGGCCCTAAGCTCTGGAATTCCCTCCCTAAACCTCTCCGCCTCTCTTCCCTCCTTTAAAATGCTCCTTAAAGCCTATCCACCTGTACTAACATCTGCGTACATGGCTCGGGGTCAGATTGTGTTTGATAATCGCTCCTGTGAAACCCCTTGTGGCCTTTTGCCATGTTACAGGCGTTACATAAGTGCAATTTGCTGCTGCTGTTGTTGTTGAAATGAAGCCCGGGCTATTTTAGCTCCCAGCACCATTCGGGTGGGAACTCGGTGGGAAATCGCACGGCCGAGAGGCCACCTTCCGACGCCAGGGCTGGTGGCGGGATCGGTTCTGGGGGTTGTCTCGCAGGGAGTCTCGGGGTTTGGGAAGGGGAGGGGCCCCCCGTGGCCGCGGGAGGTCGAAGCTTTCCCTGTGGGGCCTGGAGGAGCACTCCTGCCACTCCTGGTCTCCCCAGCCCAAAGTCTGGTTTGGCGGCAATGCGCTGGAGTAGCCGTTCAGGATGGCCATCCTAAAACCTCTATCTTCTGACCCAGAGACAAGAGTGCTACTGACCGAGCCAAGCTGACACGCACACACACACACACACACACACACGCACACACGTACCAGATTCAGGAATTATCAAAAAGTAAGCAATGCCGTGTGGGATTAGCAGAAAAGACAAGGGCGTATTGTGATATGCAGTCTGACCCAAAGTAAACAAATGGACTGTACAAGATGAAGAATAATCGGTCACATAGATTTCAGACTCTGTCACTCTGGGTTTAGCACTCACCTCCATCTTCAGCACACATCAGTATCTAATGGGTTCTGCAAGCACTCAAGTGGACTTTCATTCTGTTTCTGGGCAATTTAGCTTTTCTTGGAGAAGTTGTTCGTCCTTTTATTTAATTAATCTCTAATATACCCGTCTTTTATTGCAACTCAAAGATATTTTCAGTGTCTCCATCTGTGTGCCTCGTGTCGACATCTTAACAAGGACACAAGAACAATTTACATTTATACGGCGCTTAAATGTAGCAGATTTGTCCCGAGGCACTTCAAACACAGGAATTGTAGAGGGTGGGTCATTTTATTTTCTGCCTTTCTCTGCTCACTGATGAGCTGGTTTGAGGCAGTTCTCTCTTGTTACGCCGATTATCTATGCGTCGTTAGACAGGATGCAACAATCACTGAACACTCCGAACGCAACACGAAGCAAAATACCGCAGACGTTGGGAATATGAATAAAAACAGAGAATGCTGGAAGTGCTCAGCAGGTCAGGCAGCATCTGTGGAGACAGGGGCCGCAATTTTCTCATTGGTGGCGGGTTGGGTGCGGGTCAGGTGGTCGGCGGGTTCCGGTCCCACCTCTGCTTTCAGCCGGGCAAAAATTGAAATTTTGCCCCAATTGGGCTATTGAGTCCCTGCGTGCGCGCTCCCCTGACCAATTAGTGGTTTTGGGGTCTGCTGCGCGCCTCTGCTGACGTCTGTCAGCCAGCTGCATTTAAGGGGCCCATGCAGCCTTCTTTCATTCTCTCATTATTTGATGCTGGATTTCGTGCTACCAACAGCTGCCATGACTGCTTCAAGGGCCAAGGCCTCACCCCGTTTTGATGATGACTCCCTCCGTGCTCTTGTGGAGGGAGTCAGAGGGCGCAAGGAGGTACTGTTCCCATCCTCTGGACGGAGGAAGCCTCCACAGCAAACCAAAGCAGCCTGGCTGCAAGTTGCTGAGGAGGTCAGCTCCAGATGGTTGTGCACTCGATCCTGGGTGCAGAGCAGGAAAAGGTTCAATGACCTGCTACGCTCAGGAAAAGTGAGTATAACATCACACTTGCCCTCAATCTGCTCCCCATCTCCTCTCAACACCAGCACTCTGCATTGTCAACCTACTCCTGCACATCCCACTTTACCCTTACATCCCTTGCACCCTTAACCATCCCTCTCTCTCTATGTACACAATCACTTCACTATTCGACTATGCTGCCCTCACACTCGCTATCACGGTTATACAATGCCAACAACTAACAATGCACAGGGAGGGCCCTTGGTATTGGCACCTCACTCCATCTTTGTCTCCCTCTGAGCATCTATGCTATGGCTTCTCTACACTCACTCCATCAATCTCACTCAAACTCCACTTGTGTCCCTCATTGCAGGAAAAGAGAGCCCACAATAAGAGGGAGAGAGGGAGGACAGGAGGAGGGCCACCATCCATTTCCAATCTGACCAATGCTGAGGAGGCGGCACTCGAAATCATCGGAGGTGATGAGGATTTGGAAATGGGGGACGGTCAGACGGGCGCAGCAGAGCAAGTTGGTGACAGAATAGATTGACATTGCATGAGTGACTGATATGGCATCAGATGCTCAAACAGATTGACTTATGATCATCTGCACAATTCGATGTGCATGCTACGTTTAGATCACATGTCTAACTCACGCCTTTACTCCCCCACAGGACCATCGACAGCTCCCCTCCCCACTGTCCAGGAGGAAGATCCTGAGCCGAAAGACTCCTCAGAGGAACCTGCAACCTCTGAGGGTGTAGCGTCAGCAGAATTAAGCGCACCCAGCACCAGCGCAGATATGCACACCTCAGTGGGACCTTCGCGAGATAGAGTAGTGTTGTCACCTGGTGTATCACAGCTCACAAGTGAGCATCAGCAGATGGTGGAGACAGGGACAGCAGTGGAGAGTCCTTGTCGGAGGCCGCAGGGCACTCCCAGCTCGGCTCAGCTGCATATGGACCCTGTGTCTTTGGGGCCATCCAGAAAGAGAGCGGTGCTGGAACTCCAGCAACAAGTGCAGGAGTCTCTGGCAGGTTTTGTCTCCAGGGTTACTGCGAGTGTGGAGAGGATGGAGGAGTCCATGTCTAACATGAGCAGTGCCTTTGTGGAGGCAATGGCGCATGAACGCACCACCACGGAAAGGATGGCAACCTCCGTGGAAAGGATGGCTACGGTCATGGAGGAAATAAGTCGCCAGAGTCAGGAAAACATGGTGAATGTTCAGAATAGACTGACATCTCTGGAGGAGCGATGGGCAGCTATTGAGCAGAGAAACCAAAGCTTCATGGAAGTCCTTTTGAGGAGGACTGCCAGTGCAGATACGGATCCTCATGGCACCCCTGATGTGCAGCAAGGTGCTGTCCAGCCACTTGCTAGCACTGAAGTGGGGCTGACCCATGAGAGGGATGTTGGTGGCAGGCAACAAGGAAGTGTGGGCTCCTCTCCAGGTGCTCACACTCCCATGCCACTGTGGAGCCCTCAATCAGAGCCCCACCAGAGTCCTCACCCAACTGAGATGGGCATCTCAGCCCCTGCACAGCCGTAGGAGGAGCAGACTGTTGCCAAGCCCTCACAGGCTCGCAAACCCAGAGGACGCCCGCCAAAGGTGTCGAAGCAGAGCAGCATCAAAGTGAGCAAGGTACCTCCACATCTGCTGAAGCCACAGGGGAAGCACCACGTAGAAGCACACGTAAGAGGAAGATAAAGCACAATTAGTCACAAGGGTAGTCACTTGGGTGTTCTGTTCTGTTGTCCTTTGTTGTGTTTAATATTTGACATTGTCATCCTTTTGTGCATGTATTAAACAAAAGTGATGGGAAACAGTTGAAGTTCTGTCCTATGTGTTCTGGGAAATGAAAGTTGCACATTGAGGGCTCAGGGCGACTTGCATTTGTAATGATGGTGGTGAGAGTGATAGGAACGCACAGGTTCCTGTACATTGTGTATGGTGTGATAAGGAAGGCACCAGCCACATGTGTTTGATTCCTCTACCTAAGCAAATCTGACAAAGATTAGTGCATCTCTTGCATCACGGGCAGCAATGTGCTCGCGTACTGCTGGAGCTGGCTCATCCGCCTCCGCAAGGTCTTCCTCCTCCTCCTCATCTGAGGAGGCTATGCGCTGAGCCACTTGTTCCTCAGGCAGCTGCAAGCCACGATGCTGTGCGATGTTGTGCAGTGCACAGCAGACCATGACGATTCTGGAGACCCTGGCTGGTGCGTACTGTAGGGCTCCACCTGATCTGTCAAGGCATCTGAATCGCATTTTGAGCAAGCCGATGGTTTGCTCAATGATGGATCTGGTCGAAATGTGGCTGGCATTGTAGCGTTCCTCTACTTTGTTCAATGGCCTCCTCAACGGCGTCATTAGCCACGTCTTCAGGGGATAGCCCTTGTCTCCAAGCAGCCATCCGGAAAGTTGTCTTGGCGGATTGAAGAGCAGTGGCACATTAGACTGCAGCAGGATGAACGAGTCATGGCAACTGCCAGGGTACTTTGCGCAAACATGCATAATGTTCTTCCTGTGGTTACACACCAGCTGGACGTTAAGGGAGTGGAAGCCCTTGCGGTTGACAAATACAGCTGGTTGTGATGGGGTGCCCTAAGGGCCACATGTGTGCAGTCTTCGACGCTCTGCACCCTTGGCAAGCCTGCCATATTTGCAAAGCCAACCACATGGGCGGTTACACTTGCTTCATCCGTGGAGAAGTGGATGTAATTGTGCGCCTTGACAAAGTGGGCATCTGCGTGATGCAAGTGTGTGCAGCCGACTGGGAGACGTCGTTGATGTCTGCTGATGATCCCTGGAAGGACCCTGAAGCAAAAAAATTGATTGCGGTGGTGACTTTGACAGCCACTGGTAAGGGGTGTCCACCCGCTCCTCTGGGCTCCAGGTGTTGGTGCAGCATTGCGCAGATGTCAGCGACTATGTCTCACGAAAGTCTCAGCCTCCTTTGGCACTGCTGCTCAGTCATGTTGAGGAAGGTCATCCTCAGCCTGTAAACCCTGTGTTGGGGGTATCTCCTGCGGCGAGGTGCAGCCCTGCGCTGACGCCCTCTGCCCTGTGCAGCATCAGGTGGGTGAAGAGGAGGTTGCTGCTGCTGTTGTACCTGGTTGTGCTGCTGCCGCGGCTGCTCTTCCTCCGAATCTGAGGACCAGGATGGCAGGGTATAAATGGCTCCCATGCTGCTGGTAGAGCAGGCTCGATAGGCCAAATGGCCAATATCCTGCTCCTATTTCTTATGTTCTTATGATCTTTCCCTTAAAGGTATCTATACTATTCACCTCAACTACTCCTTGTGGTAGCAATTTCCACATTCTAACCACACTCTGGGTAAAGAAGTTGCTCCTGAAATTCCTCTTGGATTTATTGGTAACTATCTTATATTTATGTCCCTTAGTTTTGGACTTTCCACAAGTGGAAAAATCTTCTCTAAGTCTACCTATCGAACCCTTTCATAATTTTGAAGCCCCCCATCAGGTCACCTCTCAGCCTTCTTTTTTCTATAGAGAGGAGCCTCAGCCCGTTCAGCCTTTCCTGATAGTTCCAACCTCACAGTTCTCTTGAAAGGTGATGGACCTGAAACGTTAACTCTGTTTCTCTGGCCGCGATTTTGCCGGCGCTCAGAGGGCGGGTTTGGATGTGGGTCAGTGTATAAAATTGCAAAAAAATTGACGGCGGGGTCCGATCCCGCCGTCAACCCGCCTCCGCGCAGCTTTCCCGAATGCGGGCTCCCAGACTCCCGATCGGCCCCGCCTCCAAGCGGTGCGAGAGGCCCTCAAGAAACAAAAAGGAGAGGCCTCTGATTGGATGGAGGGCAGAAGTGATGAAGGTGCGTGGCAAAAGGAGGTGATAATGATCGAAATTAGGGAATCAGAAGACCCCCGGCCAGAAAATGTGTAAATGGTTACAGGAGAATAGTGGAGGGGGAAGGATGTGTGGAAAATCGGGCAAAGGGAATGTTCCAATGGTGCAGGAACGTAAAGAGGAAGGTGGGTAGACCCCAGGGGTGCAGACCACCCCCCACCACCGGCCGTGTCCCAATAGGGGATCCCCACCCCAAACACCAGCCCACACCTCCTCCACTCCCAATGGCTCTGGTGCAGCCATCCCCCATTACCAGCACGGCTGTCCAAGAAAATGAGAGCAGTGGTCAAGATCTAAAGTTGTTGAACTCAATTCAGAAGGCTGTAAAGTATAAATCTGTTGAAAGATGAGGTGCTGTTCTTCGAGCTTGCTTTGAGCTCCGTGGGGATAGTTTAGAAGGCCGAGGACAGAGAGGTCAAAACGGGAGTGGATGGAGAATTAAAGTAACAAGCGAATGGGAGCTCAGGGTTATGCTTACGGATAGAACAGGGGTGTTCAGCTAAGCGATCATCTAATTACCATTTGGTCTCCCCAATATAGAGGAGACCACATCGTGAACAGTGAATACAGTATTGGAAAAAAGTACAAGTAAATCACCGCCTCACCCAGAAGGAGTGTTTGGGATCCTGGACGGCGGGAAGGGAGGAGGTGAAAGGGCAGGTGTTGCATCCCCTGCGTTTACATTGGAAGGTGCCATGGAACAGGGAGCAGGTGTTGGAGGTGATGGAAGAGTGGACCAGAGTGTCGCAGAGGGAACGGTCCCTTCAGAATGCTGAAAGGGGAGGGTAAGATGTGTTTGGTGGTGGGATCGCGCTGGAGATGGAGGAAATGGCGGTGCATGATCTGTTCAATGTGGGGTGGACGGTGAGGACAAGGGGACCCTATCATGGTTCTGGGAAGGAAAAGGAGTGAGGGCAGAAGTGTGGGAAATGGGACGTACACAGTCAAGGGTCCTGTCTACCACATGGTGTGGGGGGGTGGTGGTTGAGGTGAAATCCCGGCTGAGGAAAAAGGAGGACATTTCAGAAGCTCTGGTGTGAATGGTGACATCGTCGGAACAGATGCGACGGAGAAACTGGGAAAAGGGAATGGAGTCCTTACAGGAAGCTGGGTGTGAAGATGTATAATCACGGGAGCTGTGGGAGTCGGTGGGCTTGTATTAGTGGACAGCCTATCCCCAAATCAGTCCCTTTGACTCTTGCTGGGGTTCAGTTCCACAGGCGCTGGTACTCTCTCCAGAACAAGTGGCCGTTCTTCAGTGATCGTCGACAAGCTGTCCCACTGAAGAGACTATCGGCAGCAAGGACACTTTGGGCCAAGAATGAATGACCTAGCATTCTCTGAGAGCAGTGCGCTTGGAGGATTTAGACTCACCACGCCAGCACTGATATCAGCTGTGTGCTGCCTTCAGAGTTACAGATTAGCAGCCCTCTGCTCTGCCTTTGGCTGTAACAGTCACAGCAGCCATCAATTCCAGTGCTGAGTGTCGAACCTTCGCAGACACCTGGGGGTGGAGGGGGGGAGTGCTGTGGAGAGCGGGGGAGATGACAGTGTGATCACTCAAGCCGCTGTCTCTATCTGCTTTCCTGAGCTGACAGATGCCCTGTTCCCCAGAGAGCTTTCCATCTGTTTTCTTCGAAACGGTTAAACAAATACTGGTGGACGAACTCCACCCCCACCACCCTCGATCTATGGGACCTGTCAGTCAATCCAATAGCGTGCATCAATCAAACAAGCAGTGACATCTGAAACTAGGCAGAAAATCCTGGGAATGTGCAGCAGATACAGTAGATAGATAGACAGACAGACAGACAGATAGACAGACAGATAGATAGATAGACAGACAGATGGATAGATAGATAGATAGACAGACAGACAGATAGATAGACAGACAGACAGATAGATAGATAGACAGACAGATAGATAGATAGATAGACAGACAGACAGATAGATAGATAGACAGACAGATAGATAGATAGATAGACAGACAGACAGATAGATAGATAGACAGACAGATAGATAGATAGACAGACAGACAGACAGACAGATAGAGCTAGATAGATAGAAATAGATAGATATATATCCCTCATCCCCGCCCCCAACCCAACTACCCATTCCACCCCCCCCCCCCCCCCCCCCCGCGGCTTACCTTCCCCAACCCTCGGCTACCCAAAACCCGTGCCCCCCGGCTACCCGTTCACCCCCACCCCCTCGGCTACCCAAAACCCGTGCCCCCCTGGCTACCCGTTTCCCCCCCACCCCCTCGGCTACCCAACACCCGTGCCCCCCTGGCTACCCATCCCCACCACCACCCAGTTTTCCCAAATCAATCTTAACAGTTCCCTTTATTATCTGAAAAGCTTCGATTAGATCACCGCCTCTTTTCCAAAGAAAGAAGCCCAGCTTCCTTAACTTTTCCTCGTAGCTTAAACTGTTGATAGACTGTGCAGCGCACAGCGCCCAAACTGTAATACACGTTACATAACCTGGCTCTGCAGCAGGCCATCTACCTTGACATCAAGAAAGAATGGAGCTGGTTATGAACGAGCAGCAACTATAGCAGCCTGCAGCAAGAACAGCACTCGCAGTGACAGGAGAGATTAGTGACAACCTTATCGAAGTGCATTACATCGAAAGACTCTGCTTCGCCAGTTTGAGACGCTCCACATATCTGCATGACAGGTGTCTATATATATCATGTCACGTCAAGCACCGCACCATAACAATCAATCAGAAAATCAAATGGATACCTATTAGTCTATTAGACAACGGCACCAATTTAAAATATTTCTGTACAGCCAGAAATACGTTATTCAAAGTGTGGGTAGTGTAGTGTGTTGATCCGTTTCACATATGCTTGATAAACTATATCAAGAAAAGGGCAAATACTGAATGAGTTAGGTCTTGGAATGATACTGTGAGTTAGTAGCGTATAAATGCATAATACATTCCTATAAATTCCTTCCACTGCTATTTTAAAAAAGGGATTTTCTCATCGATTCTAAATGAACCAAAGCCTCGGTTAGGATGAGGGCGAAAGGAATTTCCTATACGTGCGTCGAGGTTTTCTTTCATTCCAGACTCTCAGCATTTGCAGTTCCTCTTTGTGACCTCAGTAATTGTTGACTCTGCGTAACAAGTATTGTTCAGTCACTGTCGTATCTCCCAGCAAGGAAAAGAAGAGCTTAAAAGACAACAAGGCCTTCATGTGCTTTCAGTTGTAGGCCACATGGAGGCACCATTCAGGCAGTAGTTGCATTGCAGTTGCATGTGCTCGTGTGTAACTCCCTCCGCAATCGTAATACAATGTGCACTGTGTCTGCTTTAAGTGTATCAATGTTATTGATTCCTGGGATGAGAGGGTTGTCCTATGAGGAGAGATTGAGTAGAATGGGCCGATGCTCTCTGGAGTTTAGAAGAATGAGAGGTGATCTCATTGAAACATATAAGATTCTGAGGGGGAGTGACAGGGTAGATGCTGAGAGGCTGTTTCCCCTGGCTGGAGAGTCTAGAACTAGGGGGCATAGTCTCAGGATAAGGGGTCGGTCATTTAAGACCGAGATGAGGAGGAATTTCTTCACTCAGAGTGTTGTGAATCTTTGGAATTCTCTACCCCAAAGGGCTGTGGATGCTGAGTCGTTGAGTATATTCAAGACAGAGATCGATAGATTTTTGGACTCATGGGGAATCAAGGGATATGGGGATCGGGCGGAAAAGTGGAGTTGAGGTAGAAGATCAGCCAGTTGACCCTGAATAAATAACCTTATTGAAACAGAAGGTGAAGGGCTCCGACAGGCTGACCTTTGGGAACAAAAACAATGGTTCACCATGGATAAGGTGTTCTAATTTACACTTTGTAAAGAGGCACATAAGATAAGGAACATCTGCCCTCATAAAGATGACATCAAGTAAGGAACACCTGCCGTCACACCGTTTTTATATGCTAAACTTAGAACACCTAGAGAGGAGACATGATTCTGGCTGAAGTGGCTGTAAGAGTTGCAGAGGTCGGCAGAAAAAAGACTAGAGATAATTAGCTTGCATCAGCAGAAAACCTTAAAGGAAATACCACTGGAAAAGGGTATAAATATTGAACTCTCAAATGGGATAACAGACTCACTTTAATCGGGCAAAGCGATTCTCGGCTTCAGAGGCGGCTCTGTAAGTCTCCAACTCTTTGTACCTCGGGGATCAAAGGTAATTGATTTTGGTGGATATCCTGTAGAACACTTTAAGAATTGTAATACTGTAGTGAAGTTAAGTTAAGTAAGATTCTCTGATAATAAGATTGTAAGTTTTCTCTTTTTGGAACTATTAATGTTGCGATTGACTCACCAACTGTAAATTACATGTCGGTTCTTTAATAAATCTCTATATATCTCACATAAGACTTCTGTATCAAAAACTCGCAAACTCAATCTCTGTACACTCTTTGGTGAGGAGTTGCAGAATTCTGAGGGAGTTTTCCGGACCCTCATAATATCCGGAACGTTACAGTCCAGCTAAACTTATTAAAAGCGCTATCTGGAGGACGGTAACATTCTCGGGTTGTTCCTTTCCTTTAGGGAGAGATCGCCCGGACCTTTAGACCCAATTAAGCATCTTTAGGATTCGGCTACCTCAAACTTTAGTTGAAAGTGAACGTCTGGGGAATACGCCTGATCCGGGGTAGGGGCCAGGACTAGTAAATATCCCTTCAAGCTAAAGGCACTTTGCAGAGCGTCGACAGAAAATAAATAGGTAAGGGAAGAGATAATGAACCATGGAGGGAGAGGTGAGATGGGATGGCCAAAATCTTTTTGACAAGATGGGTTTTGAGATCATTTTTAATGGTGGAGCGAAAAGATGAGAGGCAGAGAGCTTAAGGAACGGAGTTCAAGAGAGTTGAGCTGAGGCATCAAAGGCTGCCATCAATAATGAGGCGAAGGGAAGGTGGGATGCACATAGACCAGAATTGGAGGACTAATGGTTGAAAGAGGGGATATAAGAGGAGGTTACATAAGAACATAAGAAATAGGAGCAGGAGTAGGCCATTTGGCCCCTCGAGCCTGCTCCACCATTCAATAAGATCATGGCTGATCTGATCTTGACCTCAACTCCGCTTTCCCGTCTGCTCCCCATAACCCTGTAGCTCAAATATCTGCCTATCTCCACCTTGAATATATTCAATGACTCCGCCTCCACAGCTTTTCTGGGGTAGAGAATTTCAAAGGTTCACGACCCTCTGAGAAAAGAAATTCCTCCTCATCTCCGTTTTAAATGGGCAACCTCTTATCCTGAAATTATGCCCCCTAGTTCTAGTTTCCCCCACCAGGGGAAACATCCTCCCTGCATCGACCCTGTCAAGCCCCCTCAGAATCTTATATGTTTCAATAAGATCACCTCTCATTCATCTAAACTCCAGGGTGCAGAGATGGGAGAAGCAAGACCATGGAAGGATTCTGCACCTGTAAAATAGGTCCAGGGGAATTCAATTTCTCATTCAATGAATTGCTTTGAAGTGCAGTGACCATTGTTATGGTGGCCGTTTTGCACACAGCAAGACATGCACAATCGACACGGCAATGAAGTAAGTCCTTTGAGGCATTGCAATGCATTAAAAAGTGCAACATCCCCACCGACACCTGGGAATCCCTGGCCCAAGACCGCACAAAGTGGAGGAGAAGCATCCGGGAAGGCGCCGAACACCTCAAGTCTCTTTGCCGGGTGCAAGCGGAAGCCAAGCGCAAGCAGCGCAAGGAGTGCACGTCAACCCAAGCATCCCACCCACCTCCCTGCTTCCCTCCAGCCCTGCCACCACACTGAAACAGCCCTAATCAGAGTCAGTAATGACACCCTCTGTGACTGTAACTACACTGCATTATCCCTCTGATCTTCTTCTTCTTCTTAGGCAGTCCCTCGGAACCGAGGATGACTTGCTTCCACATTAAAAATGAGTTCTCAGGTGACTGATGAGTCCAATGCGGGACCTACAGCCTCTGTCACAGGTGGGGCAGACGGTGTTTGAAGGGGCGGGTGGGTGGGGTGCTTCGGTTGACGTGCGCTCCTTGTGCTGCCTGCGCTTGGCTTCTGCTTGCTCCCGGCGAAGAGACTCGAGGTGTTCGGCGCCTTCCCGGATGCTTCTCCTCCACTTTGTGCGGTCTTGGGCCAGGGATTCCCAGGTGTCGGTGGGGATGTTACACTTTTCAAGGAGGCTTTGAGGGTGTCCTTGAAGCGTTTCCTCTGCCCACCTGGGGCTCTCTTGCCGTGCCGGAGCTCCGTGTAGAGCGCTTGTTTTGGGAGTCTTGTATCGGGCATGCAGACAATGTGACACGTCCATCGGAGCTGATCGAGCATGGTCAAAGCTTCGATGCTGGGGATGTTGGCCTGAGCGAGAACACTGACGTTGGTGCACCTATCCTGCCAATGGATTTGCAGGATCTTGTGGAGGCAGCATTGGTGGTACCTCTCCAGTGCTTTGAGGTGCCTGCTGTACATGGTCCATGTCTCTGAGCCATACAGCAGGGCGGGTATCACTGCTGCTCTGTAGACCATGAGCTTGGTGCTGTATTTGAGGTCCTGGTCTTCAAACACTCTCTTCCTCAGGCGACCGTAGGCTGCACTGGCATACTGAAGGCGGTGTTGGACTTCGTCATCGACGTGAACCCTAGTTGACAGTAGGCTCCCGAGGTATGGAAAGTGGTCCACGTTGTCCAAGGCCTCGTCGTGGATTTTGATAATCAGGGAGCAGTACTGTGTGGCGGGGGCGGGTTGGTAGAGGACCTTTGTCTTACGGATGTTTAGTGTAAGGCCCATGCTCTCGCACGCTTTGGTGAAGGTGTTGACGATGGTTTAGAGTTTGACCTCAGAGTGTGCGCAGACACAAGCGTCGTCTGCATACTGTAATTCGACGACAGAGGATGGGACGACCTTGGATCTGGACTGGAGGCGACGGAGGTTGAACAGTTTCCCCTTTGTTCTGTAAATTAGCTCCACTCCAGTGGGGAGCTTACTGAGGGTGAGATGGAGCATTGCAGCAAGGAAGATTGAGAAGCGCGTTGGAGTGATGACACTGATCACAGCATCCTTCGCCAACACCTTTCCTCCGTTGTCCAGCTCAGTGGGACTTCTCTTGCTTGGTTCCGCTCATACCTAGCCATAGCATCGCCAACAATGGCTTCCCAGCCCACCCCCAAACCATTACCTCTGGAGTATGCCTCAGAAACATGGACCATATACAGCAGGCTCCTCAAAGCACTGGAGAGGTACCACCAATGCTGTCTCCGCAAGATCCTGCAAATCCATTGGCTGGATAGGCGCGCCAACATCAGTATTCTTGCTCAGGCCAACATCCCCAGCATCGAAGCTTTGACCACGCTCGATCAGCTCCGATGGACGGGTCACATCGTCCGCATGCCCGATACGAGACTCCCAAAACAAGCGCTCTACTCGG
Source organism: Squalus acanthias (assembly GCA_030390025.1). Lineage (NCBI taxonomy): Eukaryota > Metazoa > Chordata > Chondrichthyes > Squaliformes > Squalidae > Squalus > Squalus acanthias. Next base: position 164,813,408 of record CM059429.1, on the reverse strand, counting down.
AGCTCCGACACGGCAAGAGAGCCCCAGGTGGGCAGAGGAAACGCTTCAAGGACACCCTCAAAGCCTCCTTGAAAAAGTGCAACATCCCCACTGACACCTGGGAATCCCTGGCCCAAGACCGCACAAAGTGGAGGAGGAGCATCTGGGAAGGCACCGAACACCTTGAGTCTCTTCGCCGGGAGAAAACAGAAGCCAAGCGCAAACAGCGGAAGGAGCGCACGTCAACCCAAGCACCTCACCCACCCGCCCCTTCAACCACCGTCTGCCCCACCTGTGACAGAGACTGTAGGTCCCGCATTGGACTCATCAGTCACCTGAGAACTCATTGTTAATGTGGAAGCAAGTCATCCTCGGTTCCGAGGGACTGCCTGAGAAGAAGACAATGCTGGTATAAATTTATAAAAATCTAAGTAAGACCAGAGCAGGATGGTTCCTTATTCAATGCTCATTCACGGCATTATGAAGAGTTAGTTCCCTCTAAGGGGAATCATAATATGTAATAATGAAAAAGATTATCATTCCTTTAGTGTTTTGTATTACATGCTTCATAAGCTCAAAGCAAAGGCAGAAGTTAAAACAAAGTAATTTTTATTCATTTAATTCGTCATTCTGCCAGAACCATTTTTGTTTTCAATTTGTTTTAAATATAGATATGACAAACTATAGGAATCCATTACTGGATTATCTCATTAGTGTAAATAAATTGTGAAATGTTTTTCTTCCTAAACATTTAGTAAAGGATTTTAAAAAAATTGTGAAATAAATTCATGCTCATTAATATAATCTTAGTTTTCAAATTCATTTCTGTCAGTCTCACACTTGTTTTTTTAATTGTTATTGTTGAGCTCACTGAGATGAAGGATATGAAAGCTGGAGAATGGAACACCTTTCCTCTTCGGATGTGCGCTGTCAGTATCAAGGACTCGCGGGTCAGTTACTGCAGGGGTAGATGCCGAGTAAAGCTCCTTCTACCCCACTCTAGCTGCGTGCCTCAGTTCCAACCTCGGAAGAGTACCGGTTAGACTTTTTTCCCCCCAATTTCCTATGCCAGCCAGCCTGAGTGAGATTGCCAATTTAGTGCCAGTTTTGTGTCATGGGTCTTTACCCACGAGGAACCTGACTAAGAATGGTCACGAGGACCCTTGAAAAACAAAGGAGACTTTAATGCTATTGCTCTGGGTCAGAATATGAAATTGAGAGGTCGCACAACACCAGGTTATAGTCCAACAGTTTTATTTGAAATCACAAGCTTTCGGAGCTATCGATTGCCCCTTCCTCAGGTGAAGTAAATAGATACAGAATCGCCAAAGCATATATAGATAGAGAACAAAGCATGTGTACCTTACAATTGCAGACAACTAAATTAAATCATCCTGACTATCTGCCGAGGTGTGATAAAGTTAATCAGGTCAGCCAGGAAGGTACCACATCAAAGACATAGCAAGATACAACTGAGACAATGAGGTGGAGTCGCAGGGGGTCTAACGTGTCAAAAGCTGCCGTCTGTATGTAAAACGAAAAGCTTTAAAATTTTTACTTTTTTACTGGGAATCACATCTGTGAACAAGCCAACGACGACTCGAGTCCGGATCACGTCATGTATATGAACCCAGGTCTCAGCAGTGAAAGGCGAGCATCTCACCCATTGCTCAATTTAGGCCGTCATCTCACAAATCCTCCTCACCAGATTATTTACTGCAACTCTATTATGTTTCATTAGAATTTAGTAAAATAATTCTCTTTTTCTTTTGAGCGGGAGAAAGGGGAACCAAGCAAGATTAGAGTTGTCCCAACAATTTCTCCTTCCCTGAGAGGGAAGCTGCTTTCCTTCTCTTCCCCATGTGTGGCCCCCTTCCCGTTTTTCCCTTTAGCTGTGGGGGGAATGGGCAAACTGAGACTTGATGTTTCGACTCTTGCTGTTAATCTTGTTGAGTAGCAGAGCGTTCTGCAGAGAGTCCAGTGAGTTCTTCCTTCCTTCTGAGATGGAGCACACAGTAACAAATTCCCCTGTCAGAGAGATTGCTCTGTAGCACAGGGCTGCTTTAGACCGCCTGTTCTGGGCTCTCACACACAGAGCATTGCCGGGCAGGACTGCTGTTAACAATTCCCCTGTCTTCTACATCATCACTAAACCTGGATCTGGATCTCTCTCCACATAAACCCTTATATATGAATTCTCACTTGTCACTGCCACCTACACCTGGATCTATGTCTCTCACTCTTTTAACTCCTACAGCTGGATGCACGTTCATCACCGTAGCTTATCCTATCCCCACATCCCAGTTTATTGCTCCACCATCTCCTAAAGCTGCACCCATGTTTGTTGCTTCACCATCTCATATTCCAGGATCCACATCAGTTTCCAATACCTGGAATCAACATTTATTGTTGCACTGTCTCATATTCTTGGATCTGAGCCATGTTCTTAGTTTTGCTATCTCCTATGCTTAGATCTACAGTCAACCCTGTATCATTATCTTGCGTTCACCCCTACCACCTCCGATTACATGAGGTGTACAAGTTTCTCCTTGTACCATCTCCTTGTATGCACCCCACCACCTCCAGTTAATGGATCTGTGTTCATTCCTGCACCACCTTAGTATTCACTGCTGTACTATCTTCTGAACTTTCTCAACACCAGACAGCCCACTCTGAACTGAATATCATTTGACAAGTCGCAAAGATTTCCACTCATAGAACGATCAGCACATTTTCAGCACATTAATTATTCATTTCAAGCAATATTGGATTTCATAATTGCAGTGGAAATTTCAGAAATAATTATGCGATCAAAGTATTAATAATAACTGACTGAAACCATGGGGGGGGGGGGGCGGGTGGTGAGGACGGTTCTGCTTGACTGATCAACCAGCAAGTTAAAGACAGTCCATGATAGGTCATTAAGTCATTAATCCAACCTGGTACAATCACATGATCAGTAAATCAGTGACTGTATCTAGGCAATTAATCAGCCAAGCAATCTATCAGTCTACATGAAAACAGAAAATGCTGGAAATACTCAGCAGGTCAGCAGCATCTGTGGAGAGAGAAACAGAGTTAACGTTTCAGGTCGATGACCTTTCGTCAGGACTGGAAAAAGTTAGAGATGTAACAGATTTTAAGCAAGTGCAGGGGCAGGGAAAGGGGAGGAGGGGAGGAAAGAACAAAAGAAAGACTTGCATTTATACAGCGCCTTTCACAACCACCGGATGTCTCAAAGCGCTTTACAGCCAATGAAGTACTTTTGAAGTGGAGTCCCTGTTGTAATGTGGGAAACGCGGCAGCCAATTTGCACACAGCAAGCTCCCACAAACAGCAGTGTGATAATGACCAGATAATCTGTTTTTGTTATGTTGGTTGAGGGATAAATATTGGCCAGGACACCGGGGATAACTCCCCTGCTCTTCTTCGAAATAGTGCCATGGGATCTTTTATGTCCACCTGAGAGAGCAGACGGGACCTCGGTTTAACGTCTCATCCAAAAGATGACAACTCCGACAGTGCAGCACTCCCTCAGCACTGCACTGGAGTGTCAGCCTAGATTTATGTGCTCAAATCCCTGGAGTGGGACTTGAACCCACAACCTTCTGACTCCGAGGCGAGTGTGCTACCCACTGAGCCACAGCTGACACGAAAGGGAAGATCTGTGATAGGAGAGATTAAATGACAAAAGGGATGATAGTACAAAGCAAAAGGAGATGGTAATGGGACAAGTAAAGAAACAAAAGATGGGTCTAGAAGAGGTGTCAATGGCAATGGCAGAATCATCAACAGCTGCCATGTGAAAAAATAGGGGCAGAGGTTCTGGTCTGAAATTGTTGAACTCTATGTTGAGTCCAGAAGGCTGTAAAGTGCCTCATCGAAAGATGAGGTGCTGTTCCTCGAGCTTACGTTGAGCTTCGTTGGAACAGTGTAAGAGGCCGAGGACGGTGAGATCAGAGTGGGAGTGGAGCGGAAAACTAAAGTGACAGGCGACCGGAAACTCGGGGTCACCCTTACGGACTGAATGGAGGTGTTCCGCAAAGCGGTCACTCAATCTGCGTTTGGCCTCCCCAATGTAGAGGAGACCGCATCGTGAGCAGCGAATACAGTATACTAAATTGCAAGAAGTACAAGCAAATCGCTGTTTCACCTGCTTTTGTATCAGTCTACATATCAGATGAGCAAACTATCAGCTAATGTATTGATCATCGACTAATCGATCAGCCAATCTATTAACAAATGTTCAGCCAATCAGCTCTTCTATCCACCATTGAGCTGCATTGAGCAATCCAGTATTATGGGTATGATTGAACCAAGAAATAAAGTTGTTTTTCCTCTGTGTATGTGTGTGGGGTTCCTCAGAGAAACAAAGTAAATTTTAACATTTTGATAAATATCTTCTTCTTCTTAGGCAGTCCCTCGGAACCGAGATTGACTTGCTTCCACATTAAAAATGAGTTCTCAGGTGACTGATGAGTCCAATGCGAGACCTACAGTCTCTGTCACAGGTGGGGCAGACGGTGGTTGAAGGGGCGGGTGGGTGGGGTGCTTGGGTTGACGTGCGCTCCTTGCGCTGCTTACGCTTGGCTTCCACTTGCTCCCGGCGAAGAGACTCGAGGTGTTCGACGTCTTCCCGGATGCTTCTCCTCCACTTTGTGCGGTCTTGGGCCAGGGATTCCCAGGTGTCGGTGGGGATGTTTCACTTTTTCAAGGGGGCTTTGAGGGTGTCCTTGAAGCGTTTCCTCTGCCCACCTGAGGCTCTCTTGCCGTGCCGGAGCTCTGAGTAGAGCGCTTGTTTTGGGAGTCTCGTATCGGGCAAGCGGACAATGTGACCCATCCTTCGGAGCTGATCGAGCGTGGTCAAAGCTTCGATGCTGGGGATGTTGGCCTGAGCGAGAACACTGACGTTGGTGCGCCTATCCTGCCAATGGATTTGCAGGATCTTGCGGAGACAGCATTGGTGGTACTTTTCCAGTGCTTTGAGGTGCCTGCTGTACATGGTCCATGTCTCTGAGCCATACAGCAGGGTGGGTATCACTGCTGCTCTGTAGACCATAAGCTTAGTGCCGAGTTTGAGGTCCTGGTCTTCAAACACTCTCTTCCTCAGGCAACCGAAGGCTGCATTGGCACACTGAAGGCGGTGTTGGACTTCATCATCGACATCTGCCCTTGTTGACAGTGGACTCCCGAGGTATGGAAAGTGGTCCACGTTGCCCAAGGCCTTGTCGTGGATTTTGATAATCGGGGGGCAGTACTGTGTGGCGGGGGCAGGTTGGTAGAGGACCTTTGTCTTACAGATGTTTAGTGTAAGGCCCATGCTCTCGTATGCTTCGGTGAAGGTGTTGACGATGGTTTGGAGTTCGACCTCCAAGTGACCACAAGCGTTGTCTGCATACTGTAATTCAACGACAGAGGATGGGACGACGTTGGATCTGGACTGGAGGTGACGGAGGTTGAACAGTTTCCCGTTTGTTCTGTAAATTAGCTCCACTCCAGTGGGGAGTTTACTGAGGGTGAGATGGAGCATTGCAGCAAGGAAGATCGAGAAGAGCATTGGTGCGATGACACAGCCTTGCTTGACCCCGGTCCGTACGTGAATTGGGTCTGTGGTGGAACCATTGGTCAGGATCACGGCTTGCATGTCGTCGAATTTGAGGAGGACACTCCATAATTCCTCAAGGTTGACAGTGTCGAAGGCCTTTGTGAGATCAAAGAAGGCCATGTACAGCTCCCTGCATTTCTCTTGTAATTGACGTGCGGTGAAGATCATGTCCATTGTGCCCCTTAGTGGGCGGAATCCACATTGCGACTCTGGGAGGAGCTCTTCGGCCACTGGGAGAAGGCGATTGAAGAGGATTCTTGCGATGACTTTCCCATTGGCACTCAGCAGGGAAACTCCTCTGTAATTACCGCAATCGGACTTGTCACCTTTCTTGAAGATGGTCACAATTACGGCGTCTCTGAGATCCCCTGGCATGCTCTCCTCCTTCCAGATAAGAGAAATTAGTTCATGAATTCGCGCCAGTAGTGCTTCTCCGCCATGCTTTAGTGCCTCGGCAGGGATTGCATCTGCTCCTGAGGCCTTGTTGTTCTTCAGTTGTCAGATGGCCTTTTCAACTTCATGCTGGGCTGGGGTTGTGCTGAGATGGTGGCGGGTAGCATGATGTGGGATGGAGTTGAGGACACTCGTGTCGAAGACAGAGTCTCGGTTAAGGAGATCTTCGAAGTGCTCCTTCCAGCGGGCACTGACTGCCTCTCTGTCCTTGATGAGTACCTCTCCGTTCTTGGCCCACAGTGGGGTAGGGCCTTGGGTGCTTGGGCCGTAGGTGGTCTTGACTGCGCTAAAGAATCCACGCACGTCGTGGTTGTCGGCTAGCTGCTGGATCTCCTGCACTTTCTCCACCCACCATCTGTTCTTTAGGTCGCGAGTTTTTTGTTGGACCTCGGCCTTCAGGCATCTGTAGAACTGCTTTCTTGCTCTCAAGTTGTGTTGCTGTTTCCAGATCAGGAATGCCTTGCGCTTGCGGCTTATTAGCTCCTGGATCTCCTGGTCATTCTCGTCGAACCAGTCTTGGTGTTTCCTGGTCGAGTGACCGAGCGTCTCTTCACAGGTGCTGATTATGGAGGCCTTGAGTGCAGACCAGGCACTGTGAGCACTCTGTGTCCCTGCATCACTGGGAGGAGTCAGGTTGTTTGTGAGGCGCAGGCTGAATAGGGCTTTCTTAGCGGGGTCTTTGAGTGCTCCAGTGTTGATTTTCCTGCGGCATTGTTTCTGTTGCCGCCGCTGTTTTGGGGCTACGTTGATGGAGATGACAGCGGATTAGGCGGTGGTCTGTCCAGCAGTCGTCAGCTCCTGTCATGGCGCGGGTGATGCGGACGTCCTTGCGGTCCCTCGCTCGGACGATGACGTAGTCCAGCAGGTGCCAGTGCTTGGAGCGAGGGTGCTGCCATGAAGCCTTGTACTTGTCTCTCTGACGGAACAAGGTGTTCGTTATGACAAGGCCAGGTGTATGTGTGTGGGATTCCTCAGAGAAACAAAGTAATATTTACCCTTTTGATAAATATGGGAACAAAATGGCTTCGGGTTTCACCTGACGGAGAGGAGACTCGCGTTATTTAAGCGGGGGGGGCACGTTGGGGGATTTTAACTGGAAGCGGATTATGGGTAGGCAGGGGCAGAGCGAATGTAAAACCCCCAACCCCACCTCCGCCAGCACGCCCCTGCCACCACAACCCTACTCACAGACACCATTAATTTAAAGCCCAGGCTATTTTAACTCCTGAGCCTCATTTAAATCCCACCAGCCAGCTGCCAACCGGCGAAGATATAGAAACATAGAAACATAGAAGATAGGAGCAGGAGTAGGCCATTCGGCCCCTCGAGCCTGCTCCGCCATTCGATGAGATCATGGCTGATCATCCAAACTCAGTACCCTGTACCTGCTTTCTCCCCATATCCCTTGATCCCTTTAGCTTTAAGAAATATATCTAACTCATTCTTGAATATATTTAATGACTTGGCCTCAACTACCTTCTGTGGTAGAGAATTCCACAGGTTCACCACTCTCTGGGTGAAGAAATTCTTCCTCATTTCTGTCCTAAATGGCTTACCCCCCTATCCTTAGATTATGACCCCTGGTTCTGGACTCTCCGACCATCGGGAACATTCTTCCTGCATCTAGTTTGTCCAGACCTGTCAGAATTTTATATGTTTCGATGAGATCCCCTCTCATTCTTCTATACTCCAGCGAGTATAAGCCCAATCGACCCAATCTCTCCTCATATGTCATTCCTGCCATCCCAGGTATCAGCCCGGTCCTCACCCCTTGCCGAATCCCACTGTCTTCGGCAGCAGAGGTCCAGATTTCCTTGTGGGACCCGGAGGAACACTCCTGGCCCCACAAAGGAAAGAGCCTCAAAGGGCCTCTTCTTCCCCCCGACCTGGAGCGGCTGGCACCCAGCTCAGCCGGGGAGGGGCGGGCGGAGGGGGTGGAGGGGGGGCCAAGATCTCATCGAGGTCCTAATGGCATCGTAGGCTCCCGATCTGCCTGCGTTAATGAGGCTCCCGCCTAAGGCACAGTCGCCTAAAAGGAAAAAAGGACCCAGTTAAGATGGCGGCGGGCAGGAATCGAGCGGGAATGGGGTGGTGAGTTTTCACAGGTGAGTTCAATTGCATGGCCAGCCAGTGCCCGCCAAGTGGGGTGGGTTAAAATTGCCCCCTTTCACACAGAGGGAGGTGAATGTTCGAAACGGGCTGCCCAAGCAGGCAAGTGAGGCTGTTAACATCAATAATTTTAAGATCGAGTCGGGCGAGAAGATCAATTGAGGGATACAAATAGCGAACGATGTATTCCGGTATTTTTCCAGTCGCCCAGGTTCCTATGCTCTTCTTTGCAAATACTCTCGTTTTCAGGCTTTTGAAAACGAAAAAAAAATGAGGGCCAACATCTCATCCCGTGTACAAACAGGACCCCAGACCGATGGGGGGCAAGGGATGAAAGTCACCCGGAAACAGAGGGTCTAAGTCATATGAAATGGGATAATAACCTGTAACAACCAAAAGTGAGGCATTGGCATTCTCTGCATTTTAGATGAATCTTCTCGAAAAGAAAGTTCCGATTTGCTGGGGCAGAGAATCTGTTAACACTCTGACATTACAGTCGGTACCAGACTTGAGGGGTCTCATTACTGCCCCTCAACTCACCAGCCGAAACAGTAATGAATACCTTAGGGCCCCCCCAATGGTATTTACTCTCCAGGTGATGTGCCTTATTAGTCATGTGAGGATATTGCGTATCTTCAGGCTGGTGAAGCGGTGGCCTTTCAGTGCACTGTAATTAAGCTGACATGTATGACATATCTTTCTAACCTCAATTTCACCCACTCAGAAACAGCAGCGAGAGGTTGCATGTGCTATCAACCAGTGGGTGTGAGTACAGCAATCATCTGTTATCTGTAAGTGACAAGAGTCTCATCGCAGATTGACTTCCTTCCTTACTGCATACTACACCTGTTGACACCCACACTACCCAGTCATGCCATGCCAATTATTGGTATCTCAACCTACCTACCCACTAAGAAAGTGGAGGTGGAGGCCAAATTTGTCAGCTATCAGCTACAAAATATCTTGTCGCTATTTGTTCTGAGAATGAGGATTAGACACTGTGGGAATGCAGGGCTGTGGTGGACTGAGCCTGGGCCTGAATCTCCTGAAGGACCGTTGGTAGCCCAGGTCTGCTTTTTTTTTTTATTCGTTCATGGGATGAATCACACAAGCTGAGTCCTACAGTCTCCATTGCACAAGGTGTATTGTGTAGACTGTAACGTACAAGCCGTGTCACATTGCAATGAAATGTCTGTACAGAACCTACTGTGCGGATAAAGTAAGAGCTAAGTACCTGTGGTCTTTGGCGGAGCTTTCAATTAATCCCAATCCCCTTTCTCCATAGCCCTGCAATGTTTTTCCTTCAAGTATTTATCCAATTCCCTTTTGAAAGTTATTGAACCTGCTTCCACCAGCCTTTCAGGCAGAGCATTTCAGATCACAACAACTCGCTGCGTAAAAAAAATTCTCCTCATCTTGCCTCTGGTTCTGTTGCCAATTTCCTTAAATCTGTGTCCTCTGGTTACCGACCCTCCTGCCACTGGAAACAGATTCTCTTTATTTACTCCAGCAAATCCTTTCATGATTTTGAACACCTCCGCCCAATCTTCCCTTAACCTTCTCTGCTCTAAGCTTCTCCAGTCTCTCCACGTAACTGAAGTCCCGCATCCCTGGTACCATACTAGTAAATCTCCTCTGCACCCTCTCCAAGGCCTTGGCTTCCTTCCTAATTGGACACAATACCGCTGGGGGACTAACCAGTGATTTATAAAGTGCTTAAGAAAATTTCATTTCCAATTTTCTCCTCTGCTCAGTTAAAAGGATCTGGCTCTTACCAGGGGCCCATTCCCATGGTTCTCCAACAGCCCTCTGGTACCTTGCCCAAAAAGCCATTCTTCCATGTCTGACAGTCAGGTCCCAGCAGGTTAGTCAATCCTAGTGTGCATCATTGCCAATCTCAATCCTGTTCTCACTTGACAGTCAAGAAAGAAAAAAGACTGGCTTGTATTTATATAGCACCTTTCACTACCTTAGGACGTTCCATGTGCTTTACAGCCAGTGAAGTATTTTTAAAGTGTAGTCACTGTTGTAATGTGGGAAACGCCGCAGTCAATTTGCACACAGCAAGCTCCCACAAACAGCAATGTGATAATGGCCAGATAATCGGTTTTTTGTGGTGTTGATTGAGGGATAAATATTGGCCAGGACAGCGGGGATAGCTCCCCTGCTCTTCTTCGAAATAGTGTCGTGTGATCTTTTACGTCCACATGCACGCAACTCCCTGGAGGGGCTACTGGATCGTGATCAGGATCGCAGCAGCCAGCTCGAACATCCCTGTTGCCACCCCGGCTCAGATCAGTTAGCTAAGGCCTGGAATCAACCCTGTGATTCCCTGTTCTGTCCGGGTCAGTACTACGCCGTCAATTACTTTGTCTGCCTCTTGTTCAGGTTAGCACAAAAATAGCCCTTTCAGTGTTGTGTTGCATGTGGAGATTATGATAGAGCGGGGGTTTCTCAGGTGACACATTCAGTGAGGAAAGGAATAAAAGTTTACATTTGAACAAAAAAGTCGTTATTATGGCATGTTAGGGACGCGGCGTTCGTTAGCTGGAATTGTTACTTGAATTACCAGCCGATTACTCATTTACTGCAAACTCAAGAACTGAAATTGAGAGTAGTTTAGGACGTGTTGCGGCACATTCACTTCTGGACTTTTTTATAAGCCTTGACACCATTCCCACTTGAAGGATGATTTCCACTCTGTTAAGGTCAACTCCTTTTGTTCGTTATGTTGTGGAGCAATGTTCCCTGTAATTTTTTTTTTTGGTGCATGGGCCCTTTAACTGGCTGCGCGGCTCATTCAATTTTTCGCGCATGTGCGGTTATTTCCATTGTGAAACTGGTAGGTGGCCTGCACGGGACTTCCAGACCGCTGCAGCCACGCAGCCTAGCGGGAACATTGTTGTGGAGCACTGCGCTCAGTTCTGGGCACCACACCTCAGGAAGGATATATTGGCCTTAGAGGGGTTGCAGTACAGATTCACCAGAATGATACCTAGGCCATTCGGGGGTGATGTCAGGAGGCACTTCTTCACACAAAGGGTAGTGGAAATCTGGAACTCTCTCACCCCAAAAAAGAATCTGTTGAGGCTGGGGGTCAATTGAAAAGTTCAAAACTGAGATTGATAGATCTTTGTTAGGCAAAGGTATTAAGGGTGACGGAACCAAGGCGGGTAGATGGAGTTAAGATACAGATGAGCCATGATCTAATTGAATGGCGGAACAGGCTCAAGGGGCTAAATGGCCTCCTCCTGTTCCTATGTTCCTCTAAATGTATCGATGCTATTCACCACAACCACTCCCTGTGGTAGCGAGTTCCACATTCTCACCACTCTCTGGGTAAAGAAGTTTCTCCTGAATTCCCTATTGGATTTATTAGTGACTATCTTATATTTCTGGCCCCTAGTTCTGGTCTTCCCACACCACAAGTGGAAACATCTTCTCTGCGTCTGCCCTATCAAACCCTTTCATAATCTTAAAAACCTCGATCAGGTTACCTTTCTTTCTGGAGAAAAGAGCTGCAGCCTGTTCAATCTTTCCTGATGGGTTTAACCTCTCAGACGGTGATACTAAATACTGCCGACTGAATCTGGTGCCAGATCTGCTTGGGGCCCCGTGGAATTACATGAGTTGCACGTCCTAACGCAGCCCCTGGTAACCATGCATTATACAACTGGATATTGCGACGTTGCTTTAAAGTGTAAAGACCTTTGAAGTTATGAGTGTGCCAAGGCTTTCAAATGGAGCATGTAACAGACAGTTGTAATGTGCAATGATGAGTATGCATGGTCAGGAACGATATGGTTTGTCATCGGTCACCAGTAAATATATAATGGGTTTCTCACAACGTTTGTAGTCTGCAGCTGGTAACTGGAGCTGTCTAGGTGCCTTCCCTTGGCCTCACCTTAGCCTTACCTTGATCTTACCTTGTCCTTACCTTGGCCTTATGTTGGACTTACCTTGATCTTACCTTGTCCTTACCTTGGCCTTATTTTGGCCTTAGCTTGATCTTACCATGGCCTTAGCTTGACCGTACCTTGGCACCTCCCTTAAGGTGCGGCATCTTATTCTGCTTCTATTTCCAGGTCTTGTGTAGTTCACGGAGTGTTGGGCCTTGCCACCTCGCCTCTTGCCAGCCATGTCCTCTGGGAAGGACGTCCTAGAGTGGCAAAGAGGGCAACCCTCCTCGCGCCCACCTCAACCAGCAGCACACCCGCTATCAAATCGGGGGTTTAACTCTGCACCACTCCATCGTTAGCCCACAGCTGCATTTTCTGCCTCCACATTTATCGTGCTAACCACTGGTTATTGGCAGCTACTTTGAGGTTTGTCCTAAGCAGCCTCTGGGAAGGCTCAAATATGCTGAGAAAACAGGTGCAGCCTTTTTGAAGGCTAATACAAAATTTGCGCCCACATAGGACCACTCACCTCCAATTAATCAGCAAGTTTTTGAAGAAAAGGTGCCAAAAATTTCACACAATAGTGCTCACCAAAATTCCATCCAAGATTAGAGCAGTAAGTTAATGCAACCTGCAGCAAGACACCTTCAGGATGGATCCCAGTACCTGATCAGAGACTTGGCCATAACAAGCTCATTTTCACTGGACTGGGCATTTTCAGTGAATGCTCACTAATCAAACCCAAATCCTTGTCCGTCTTTGCAAATAGACATTCTGACTCATGCCAATGTGTAAATGGTGTTGCTGATGAAAACCAAGAAACCTGCTAATTATTCGATCAGTTATTTTGTGGTTTTATGATCTCAGCCCCGCCCTGTTACTTTAAGTGTTAATGATGCATATCTATTCATTTATTGTGGTGTGACTGTGCCCAATCATCCATGGAAATAGAGTGTGGAATCCCATCTGCACACCATTCTACGATATGCAAAGAAAACTTTTACTGAAAGACCTTCTGCTATTCATGGAGATACTTGGCCCTAGTGCATCTTGTAGAGCAAAGTAGGATTTGAGACACGGGAGTAGATGTTGGTCCTCACTGCATGGGCAATAAATCTGGCGGAGCGGATGGTCCAGCCATTATAGAACCCGCCCAGTTTTCATTCCATTGACTTGAACAGAATGAAAATCAGCCGCGTTCTACAACGGGCAGGCGATCTGCTCCGCCAGATTACCACCCAAACGGTGAAGGTGAAAATCTACTAAAGAAAGGAAGAAAGACTTGCATTTCTATAGCGCCTTTCACGACCACCGGACGTCTCAAAGTGCTTTACAGCCAATGAAGTACTTTTGAAGTGGAGTCACTGTTGTAATGTTTACTAACATAAGAACATAAGAAATAGGAGCAGGAGTCGGCCGTTCGGCCCCTCGAGCCTGCTCCGCCATTCAATGAGATCATGGCTGATCTGATCTTGGCCTCAACTCCACTTTCCTGCCCGTTCCCCATAACCCTTGACTCCCCTGCTGATCAGGAATACACTGCCTCAAAGGGTGGTGGAAACAGATTCAATAATAACTTTCAAAAGGGAATCGGATAAATACTTGAAGGGGAAACATTTGCAGGGCTGTGGGGAAAGAGCAGAGGGAGTGGGACTAATTGGACAGCTTTTTCAAAGAGCCGGCACAGGTACGATGGACCGAATGGCCTTCTTCTGTGCTGTATCATTCTATAATTCTATGGTTCTATCAGCTAAGGTCCCTGAGGCAGAGGTTTCATGGGTGCTATCTCAAGTGGTGTTATCAGGGCTACTGATTTACCAGCACTGGGGGGTGTACCTGAGATCTGGCAGTAATCTGAAGAGTATCCAGGTCTGTCATTGCTGGGATGGGGTCTCCGTGGCTTAGCAGCAGATTAGCGGGGTACCAGAGTCTGGGAGTACTGGGTGGGGATGCCAAGGTCAAGGAGCATTGTGGAGAAGGATCCTGGATGCGCTGACAGGTCCCAAGACCTGGGATCATCGAGAGAGGGCTCCTGGGATTGGGGAGGGATGTCTTGGGAACTGCCTTGGGGCCTGAAAAAGGGGTCCTGCAATTTGAGAGCCCTGGAGAGGGAGGTCCCTGGGTCTGGAAGCATTGGTGGACCACTGAGAGGAACATCTGGGGCGTTGTGATCACTGGGAGGAGAATCCACGATCTGAAGGTGAGGAAAAAGCCTGGGGAAGCGCTCACTGCCTGTGAGCATCATAACAGAAATAAGGAGTTGTTAATATTATAAAAGTGAAACTTACCTGAAAAAAAGCTTTAAAAATTGAATCTTCAGCTTGTTTTAAAATCTTTTGGAAAAAGAAACTCACAAGTCTTCAAAGGATGAAGGATGCGCCCATACAACCATAGAAGTTTGCAGCACAAAGCAGGTCATTCGGCCCATCATTTCTGTGCCGGCTCTTCTTTAGAGCAATCTAGAACTAATCCCACAACTCTGCTCTCTCCCCATAGCCCTGTATATTCCTCTGCATGTAATATTTATCCAATTACCCTTTAAAAGAGGCAATGGCAAAACATTCCAGACTTCAACAATCCTGTGTGTGAAGAATCTTCTCCTAACCACTCTCCTGACAGTAAAATTGTAACACCCACGTCACTGACTCACGAGCCAGAGTGGAAATGCCGGAGTGGCAAATTTACACTTGAATGCCCAAAATGGAAAGCGCAAAATTCTAAAATAGAGAAGGTTTACAGCTTCTGTGGACAGTTTTCCCTGCTGTCCACAGATAATCCGCTCAAGACCGGAGAGAGCGGGTGAATTGTAGCTGCGTGGAGCTTAGACGCGGGCAGCTGATACAGACACTGCCATGATGGGATTCAAACTCGTGGGCCACGATTTTGCAAATGGATGCGGCTTGGGAGCGGGTCAGCTGGTTTCCGGCTTCCAGTCCCGCCCCTAACTACATCCGGCCCACGGACGTGATTTTACGTCGATTGGCCTTGTTAAGCCCACCCTGCGGGCTTGCCAGCCAATTAAGAGGAAGCCGGTCAGATGACATCATTTAATGACGCGTCATCTGCCAGTTTTCTTAAAGGGGCCACGCACAATTTTTCTTTGACAGCTCATTTCTCAGTGTTTGACAGCATTGAAGTGCTGCAAACGCTGACAATGACTGTACAAAGGTGAGCTCTTGCACCCAGGCTCTCCAGTGACTCCCTCCTTAGGCTAGAACAGATGGCAGCTGCAGGTGAGGTTACAGAAGCGATCTGTAACTGGTGAGAGAGGTTCTCCCAAAGAGGTGGGACTAGACAGCCAATTCAAAACTTGTTACCAACAGAAAAGTGTAAATGCATTAAAAATTATTTTCCCAACATTTCCTTACCCCTGAAACTCACCAGTGCACCACTGGATCCTCCACACCACTTCTGCAGCTGTCATCAATGCAGAAACATTACAGCAGACTCGCAACATGCCACACTTACCTGGCGTGGTGTCCGGACGTCGGGGAATCCGAGGCAGAAGCGGCAAAATGGAAAAAGAGCCTGTTAACAAGTGCCAAGTACCCGTTAACAGCCAGGTAAGTGGCTATAATCCTCTTCCCGCCGCTAGGTGTCGGGTCCATGCGCAAATCGGGGACCCGACACTTGGGAAGATTGATTAGAGGCGGGTTGACAGCGGGTTTCCTGCCCACTGTCAATCTTTGCCATTTTGACAGCGGTCCCGCCTCCAATCCTGCATTCTGAGGACCGGCAAAATTCCGGCCGTGTTGTCTCGGTGATTAGTTCAGGCCTCGGAATTGCTAGTCCAGTAACATAGCGAATTATATCAGCTGGAATAACTGCAGGGTTGCGTGGTTTTAAACAGGCTTCAGGCAGGCGGACACACAGCTGTCCCAGGCAGGCCTTCCAGTGCAGCAGGGAGTGAGTGTGAGAAAGGAATGTCAATTGGTGGACCGACTCCAGCGTCGCCAGGGAATAAATCGCAATAAAGCTTGGAAGAGATAAGGGAGTAAAGGGCTACAGAGAATCCTAGCAAGCTCTCAAGCATGGAGAACATCCCGAGTGGTAATAAACCTGAATGACATTAATTGACGTGTGGACTGATTGATAGCAGCGGACTTCACCACGAAGCAAGCTGACTATCAGCAGAAAGTAATGACGTAATGGGCTCAATAGTTAACCATATAAGTACAGGCTACACTGCTGAACTTTCTGAACTCTGGACTGTCTGACCCGGGACTGAGAAGCCAACTCACCAGCCTTGATGAGGACGTTGAGGATGAGATGTTGCCAGGACTGGAGAATTTGAGCTATGAGGAAAGGATCGGATAGGCTGGGGTTGTTTTCTTTGGAACAGTGGAGGCTGAGGGGAGACTTGATTGAGGTGTATAAAATTATGAGGGGCCTAGATAGAGTGGATAGGAAAGACCGATATCCCTTAGCAGAAGGGTCAATTACCAGGGGGCATAGTTTTAAAGTAATTGGGGGAAGGTTTAGAGGGGATTTGAGGAGAAGTTTTTTCACCCAGAGGGTGGTGGGGGTCTGGAACTCACTGCCTGAAAGGGTGGTAGAGGCAGAAACCCTCATCGCATTTAAAAAGTACTTGGATATGCACTTGAAGTGACGTAAACTGCAAGGCTATGGACCAAGAGCTGGAAAGTGGGATTAGACTGGATAGCTCTTTTTTGGACACGATGGGCTGAATAGCCTCCTTCTGCGCCGTAAATTTCTATGATTTTTATGGCTCTATGATGAGTTTTAAGCCAGTGAGTTTTTGACATCAATCTCATAGACAGTAATGGATTGTATTAATGTGTTTATTAATAAAAGCTATTAATCAGGTGTCTTGATATTTCCTGGTGCAGGAACTTGAGGTGAAGGACAGCGAATAGCTTAAAAACCTAACAAGCGAGATTCGAGACACAGCAATGCGATGTATGTTTTCAGGATGGTACTAGTTGAAGGAGGAATGATGGCAAGGATACTGGAGAGCTCCCTGCTTTTAAGAAAGAAATAACTTGCATTTCTATAAACGCTTTTCACAATCTCGGGACATCCCAAAGCGCTTCACAGCCAATTAAGTACTTTTGAAGTGTAGTCACTGTTGTAATGTAGGAAACGTGTCTGCCAATTTGCGCACAGCAAGTTCCCACAAACAGCACGGAAATAATGAGCAGATAATCTTTTTTAACGTTGGTTGAGGGACAAATATTGACCAGGACACAAGGAGAACTCCCCTGCTCTTCTTCAAATAGTGCCATGGGTCCATTTGCATCCACCTGAGAGAGCAGACAAGACCTCGGTTTAATATTTCATCCGAAAGACGGCACCTCCGACAGCGCAGCACTCCCTCAGTACTGCACTGGAGCGTCAGCCTGGATTATGTGTTTAAGTCACTGGAGTGGGACTTGAACCCATGACCTTAAGACTCAGAAGGTCAGACTGCTACCAGTGAACCAAGGCTGGCATCTAATTGTGATCATACACTTCAACATGGTAGTTTAAGGGTTAAGTTACATTTTAAGTGACTGCAAGTTGCCATCAAACTTGGTGAGGATTGGAGTAAATTCACTTATAATTGAACCTGCATGGGAGAATACGAGGAGGGAGGCTGACAGCGCAGATGCATGCTGAATGACCGACAATATTCCAACACTCGCCCGCAAGGCTCACACGGGTGTAACGGCTGCCAGAGGCCGACCGTGGACGCACAAGGAGTCTAACCCGTCAACAATGGAAGGGGACAAGAGCGGCGGAGAAAATGAACAAGAAGTGGTTCAGCCGGAGCTTTACCGAAAAGCATTCCCTATATGGGCAGCGACCGGCTCCTCGAGTCCGTTGAGCTGACAAGAAAGTCTTTCTGGGAAAACAGGATGTGGTGAAGGGCAGCATGCCAGAGCTGATGGTTTATATAGACACACACTCACAAACACACTCACAATGATAGGTAGTGCTGCCGGTAATCTCCACCACGGTTTTCCTCTGAATCGGACCGGTTGCTGGCCCACAACAAAAAGCACGCTTGCCCAAAGCAACATTTTGTTCAATGACATACCCACCCAGAACTTAATTATGTGGTGACTTATTATGACGTGTCAGTTTACACAAACGACGAGGGTAACCACAGCGACTTATATCTCCCATAAATGTGTTGTCCAAGCCCATTACCGTGCATGCTGTGGGGGTCGGGGAAGGTCCCTTCTGTCTATTATCTGCAGCCACCGCAGTCGCAGAAGAATAATTTATTAATCGCCTGCCATCTTGAAAGATGGAGACTTATTTTTTAAATATAGCCACCCTTGAAATATTTTCCTCTCTTGCTCCTGTTTCAATCCCTTGCTATTTTAATCCCTGTTATCTAAGTCCTCACCCATGCCTTCTTGCTTCCCAAATTAACCATCCCAATGCTCCCCTGGCCGGCCTCCCATCTTCCACCATCCGTAGACTTTAGCTCACCCTGAAAGCTGCTGTCCACAGCCTATCGCCAACCAGCTCCCACTCATCCATCACTAATGTCCTTGCTGGCCTGGATTGGCTCCCAGTCCTAGCAACAAGGTGGCATAGTGGTTAGCACTGTTGCCTCACAGCGCCAGGGACCCGGGTTCGAATCCGGCCCCGGGTGACTGCCTGTGTGGAGTTTGCACATTCTCCCCGTGTCTGCGTGGGTTTCCTCCGGGTGCTCCGGTTTCCTCCCACAGTCCAAAGATGTGCGGGTTAGGTTGATTTGGCTATGATAAATTGACCCTTAGTGTTAGGGGGGTTTAAATACGTGGGGTTACGGGGATAGGGTGGGATATGTGTCGGTGCAGGCTCGATGGGCCGAAATGGCCTCTATCTGCACTGTGGGGATTCTGGGATTCTGTGAACACCTCCAATTTAAAATTCTCATCCTTGTATTTACATCCTTTCATGGCCTCAATCCTTCCTATCACTGTAACCTCCTCCAACCCCTCCCTCTCCCCCGCCCCCCCACTGTTCCTCCGATTCTAGGCTCTTACGCATCCCACTCTTGATGTAGGACAGGATACAAGCAGTAGCGTTTCGGATGAGCTGAAGGTTACAGAGGGTGAAGGATGGGAGAAGAGGAGGGGGCCAAGGATAGATCCTTAGGGGACTCCAGAGGTCTCTTCTCTTAGGCAGTCCCTCGGAACCGAGGATGACTTGCTTCCACATTAAAAATGAGTTCTCAGGTGACTGATGAGTCCAATGCGGGACCTACAGTCTCTGTCACAGGTGGGGCAGAGGGTGTTTGAAGGGGCGGGTGGGTGGGGTGCTTGGGTTGACGTGTGCTCCTTGCGCTGCTTGCGCTTGGCTTCCACTTGCTCCCGGCAAAGAGACTCGAGGTGTTCGGCGCCTTCCCGGATGCTTCTCCTCCACTTTGTGCGGTCTTGGGCCAGGGATTCCCAGGTGTCGGTGGGGATGTTGCACTTTTTCAAGGAGGCTTTGAGGGTGGCCTTGAAGCATTTTCTCTGCCCACCTGGGGCTCTCTTGCCATGTCGGAGCTCCGAGTAGAGCGCTTGTTTTGGGAGTCTCGTATCGGGTATGCGGACAATGTGACCCGTCCATCGGAGCTGATTGAGCGTGGTCAAAGCTTCGATGCTGGGGATGTTGGCCTGAGCAAGAACACTGACGTTGGTGCGCCTATCCTGCCAATGGATTTGCAGGATCTTGCGGAGACAGCATTGGTGGTACCTCTCCAGTGCTTTGAGGAGCCTGCTGTACATGGCCCATGTTTCCGAGGCATATTCCAGAGGTAATGGTTTGGGGGTGGGCTGGGAAGCTGTTGTTGGAGATGCTATGGCTAGGTATGAGCGGAACCAAGCAAGAGAAGTCCCACTGAGCTGGACAACGGAGGAAAGGTGTTGGCGAAGGATGCTGTGTGGTTACAGTCACAGAGGGTGTCATTACTGACGCTGATTAGGGCTGTTTCAGTGTGGTGGCAGGGCTGGAGGGAAGCAGGGAGTTACAGGAGCGATGGGCACAGATTTCGGAGGCAAGAACCAGTTCAAAGGCTTTAGAGAGGAAAAGGAGGTTGGAGACAGGGTGGTAGTTTGCAGAGGGATTGAGGGGAGGTTTGGGGAGTGGGGATGACGACGGCAGAGTTGAAAGTGATTGGGAGACAGTACCTGAGGAGAGAGACCTCTTACAGTGTCAGCTAGGGGGGCCAGGAAGGGAAGTTGGGTGCTCAGAGGTTTAGTGGGAATGGGGTTGAGGGAACAGGAGACCAGTTGCTTGGATGAGATAAGCTCTGAGAGAGAATTTCAGGAGATGGAAGAGAAATTCGAGGTTCAGGGCTAGTGTAGGGACAACCCTGAGCAGAGGTTTGGCTTGCTGAGCAAGGGGAAGGGGCAAAGGCAGCCAAAAGTTTGGTCTCAATCTTAGTGACAAAGAAGTTCATGAGCTCCTCTCATTGTTGTTGGAGGTGAGGCTGGAGGAAGTAGGGAGGAGGGGTTTAAGCAGACAGTTGGTAGTGGAGAAAAGCTGGGGGGTTATCTTTGTTCTCCAAGATGATCCTACAGTAATGGACGGTCAACATTATCAAGACATTAAGTGGTCCAATAGCCTGTCTGGGGTCACAAGTGAAAAGTGGCCAACTGGGTGAAGTACTAGACAGCAATGGACCATAGCAAGAATTCAGTACCTTTAGGAGAATGGAGCAGTCTTGGTATAATTATGTAATGCACAAAAGAGAGGCCACAATGTTCTGGGATTGTCATGTTCTGTCTGGCTGCTAAAATGGATTATCCACATTCTTTGCTAAGTAAAACCAATTGGAACCAATTCCACAGATACAATAAGAGTAATTTTACAAACAAAAGCTCCTCGCGTAGACCATCAACCACTCGCAGTGCATATACAGATTCGGGCATGCACTCTCACAATGATCATGGTCAAATCTCCATGTCTAGAGTATGAACTAATAAACTCGCCAAGGCTTCTTCGGCAGCACCTCCCAAACCCGTGACCTCCACCGCCTAGAAGGACAAGGGCAGCAGGTGCATGGGAGCACCATCACCTCCAGATTTCCCTCCAAGTCACACACAAAACAACGCAACTTGGACATATATCGCTGTTCCTTCATCGTCGCCGGGTCTCCCCAGCCCACAGCATAGTGGCAGCACCTTCACCACATGGGCTACAGCGGTTCAAGAGGAAGGCTCACCACCACCTTCTCAAGGGCTACTAGGGATGGGCAATAAATGCCGGGCTTTCCAGTGATGCCTGCATCCTGAGAATGAATAAATGCTAGATGATAGAAAAGAATACGGACAGCTATAGAGACGTGTGAGAACTTTGCCAGCCGAGGAAGGGTGCTATATATGAGAGGCAAGTGTTCAAGATCAAGGGAATGTGGAACTGATTGATTGCTGAGTTATTCCGGTAAGGAACCTTGAACGCACTTGTGTTTTTGGTGAACTGAAGGGGCTGGATTTTGATTCAGGGGCGGGCTGGGGTCGTGTAATCCGCATTTTGTGTTAGCCACCTGAATCTAAATCAAAGTGGGAGATTGATGCGATTTTAACATAATTGGCCGATTGAGTTCCAACGTGTGGGAACCCATGGCCAGTGAGTTTTTCCAGTCTGAAAGTCGCTTCCGATGAGGTCATCATTGCTGCAGCATTTAAGGTCTGCAACAAGCCTTGCTTCCTCTGCAGACTTGAGGGGGAAGGATTTGCAGGGCTATGGGGAAAGCGCAGGGGAGTGGGACTAATTGGATAGCTCTTTCAAAGAGCCGGCACAGGCACGATGGGCTAAATGGCCTCCTTCTGTGCTGTCAGGTTCTAAGGTTCTATGATTGTAATGTTTTTCAACAACAACTTGCATTCATATAGCGCCTTTAACGTAGCAAAATGTCCCAAGGTGCTTCACAAGAGCGTTAACAATAATAGCATTTTTGACACCGATCCACAGAGGAGATATCAGGACAGATGATCGAAAGCTTAGGTAGGTTTTAAGGAGTATCTTAAAGTACGAGAGAGAGGTAGAGAGGCGGAGAGGTTTAGGGTGAGAATTCCAGAGCTTAGGGCCCAGGCAGCCTAAATCACAGCTGCAATGGTGGAGCAATTAAAATTGGGGGTGCACAAGAGGCCAGAATTGGAGGAGCGCAGAGATATCGAAGGCTTGTAAGGCTGGAGGAGATTACAGAGATAGGGAGGGGTGAGGCCATGGAGGGATTCGAAAACAAGGATGAGGATTTTAGATCATAACCTTAGCCCCAATCACATTTATATTTTATTTTTTCATCCACCCTTTTATTTGGCCGCCCCCCTTTTTTTTTCCCTCCTAGTAGCTGGCAGCTGTCCTTCATTCTGCTAGTGGATTTCACACTTCTTTCAGCCTTAACCTGTCACATTAACACCACCTCTTGCCTTGAATATCTCTTAATGTCTCTTAATGTCTCTTAATCTCTCCTTTTGTTCTTTCATCCCCTCCCCCTTTTCCCAGCTTTATCCTTGCCTTAAATCTATTTGATTTCCAGCTGTTTCCAGTTCTGACGAAAGGTCATCGACCTGAAACGTTAACTCTGTTTCTCTCTCCACGGATGCTGCCTCACCTGCTGAGTTTTTCCAGC
Organism: Squalus acanthias; assembly: GCA_030390025.1. Lineage (NCBI taxonomy): Eukaryota > Metazoa > Chordata > Chondrichthyes > Squaliformes > Squalidae > Squalus > Squalus acanthias. The sequence goes on along the minus strand of CM059429.1, from coordinate 164,790,805 downwards.
GTTTTCTGTTGTTATTTGAGGATTTTAAAATTGAGGTGTTGTCGGATCGGAAGCCTGTGTAGGTCAGTGAGCAAAGGGGTGATGGGTGAACAAGACTTAGAGCGAGTTAAGATATGGGCAGCAGAGTTTTGGATGAGCACAAGTTTATGTAGGGTGGAAGATGGGAGGCTGGCCAGGAGTGCGTTGGAATAGTCAAGTCTAGAGGTAACGAAGGCATGGATGAGGGTTTCAGCAGCAGATGAGGTGAGGCAGTGGAGAGTCGGAGGTGAAAGTAGGCAGTCTTGGTGATGGAGCGGATATAGGCTGGAAGCTCATCTCAGGGTCAAACACAACTTAAAGGTTGCAAACCGTCTGGTTCAGCTTCAGACAGTTGCCAAGGATGGAAACGGTGGCCAGGGAACAAAGCTTGTGGCGGGGACCAAAGACAAAGGGGAAAAATTCAGTATCGCCCTGTTTGGGGCGCAATTATCGGCCGGGCGCAAAGATTAGCGCCTGGCGCTAATTATCGCCTCCGACTGCAAACTTGACTTTTATCGCCCCTGGAGGCTGATTGGAGCGCTAAATCAGGCGCTACACATCTGTCTTAAGGCGCAAAGGCCGAGGAGCGAGGCGCTAACTCAGAGCGCTGGCGAAGCTCATGTGATGTCAGTCAGCAATGGAACACAGACACAATGGCGCCGGTCAGTTCTTAAAGGGGAGGGTTTATCTTGCTTTCCATCCACATCCTGCTCATTGCAGCCTTGAATCTCGGCCTGGAGAGACCTGTACATCAAATCTGCTGGAAAGAACAATGGAGAGACCCAGGGAAAGAGCTCAGAATGCAACCCCCACAGTCTCTTCTAAATCGATACAAGGAAGGGCAAATCAAAATGAACCTGCAAAGTGCTGCTCAGTACCCAAAACTCCTTCACACAGCGTTGAATCTCTCCAGAAGTCTCTCTCTCTCTCTCTCAGAATGCGTGGTTCAAAAATGTCACCAACAAAAAAAGGCAGGAAGCGGTCACCTTTAAATAGCGCTCCCCCAGTCCCTTCCTGACTGCAAAACGCTCCCCTCAACCTGTCGTTGCTAGCGGCAGGCGGTAAGGCAGGGGGCGCCACTCAATATCTGCTCCGGGGCGCTACCGGGGCGTTGCGCACTCGACTGACGTCACGATCTGCCGGTGCAGGAGATCGTGGCAGTAGTGTTTAGCGCCGCTGCAAAATGTCTAGTTAATTTCACGAGCGGCGCAAACATCGCCGCGCCCGGGCGCTAGTTGCTTTGCGCCCCATTAGCGCCCTCTTAAGGCGCTAACGGGAGGCGCAACCAACTGAATTTTTCCCCCAAAGGCTTCAGTCTTCCCAATATTTAGTTGGAGGAAATTTCTGCTCATCCAATATTAAAAGAGAGAAAGACTTGCATTTATATAGCGCCTTTTACGACCACAGGACGTCTCAAATCGCTTTACAGCCAATGAGGTACTATTTGAAGTGGAGTCACTGTTGTAATGTAAAAAAGGCAGCAGCCAATTTGCACACAGCAAGGTCCCACAAACAGTAATGTGATAATGACCAGATAATCTGTTTTTGTTATGTTGATTGAGGGATAAATATTGGCCAGGACACCGGGGATAATTACCCTGCTCTTCTCTGAAATAGTGCCCTGGGATCTTGTACAACCACCTGAGAGAGCAGACGGGGCCTCCGTTTAATATCTCATCTGAAAGACGGCACTTCTGACAGTGCAGCACTCCCTCAGCACTGCACTGGAGTGTCAGCCTAGATTTTTCTGCTCAAGACCCTGGAGTGGGACTTGAACCCACAACCTTCTGACTTAGAGGTGAGAGTGCTACCAACTGAGCCATGGCTGACACTATATTGGAAGTCAGACAAGCAGTGTGACAAATCAGAGACAGTGAAGAGGTCCCGAGAGGTGGTGGTGAGATAGGGCTGAGCGTTGCCAGTGAACAGCTTGCATTTATATAGCACATTTAACATAGTAAAACATCCCAAGGCGTTTCACAGCAACGTTATCAAACAAAATTTGACACCGAGCCAGTAAAGGAGGTATTAGAGCAGGTGACCAAAAGCTTGGTCAAGGAGGTAGGTTTTTAAGAGGCGTCTTAAAGGAGGAGAGAGAGATGGCAGGATGGAGAGTTAGGGAGGAAATTCCAGAGTTTAGGGCCGAGGCAGCTGAAAGCACAACCACCAATGGTGGTGCGTAGAAAATCAGGGATGTGCAAGAGGCCAAAATTGGAGGAGCGCCGACCAATAGACATATAATAAGAATATGGTTTAAAATGTCATTTCGTTGTCAAATACCTTAGAACCATTTACCAGAAAGAGGCCATTCAGTCCATCGTGTCAGTGCTGGCTCTCTGCTAGAGCAATCCAAAATAAGTCCTACTGTTCTATTTGCTTCCTATATCCCTGACGTTTTTTTCTGCTTCAAATATTTATCCAATCTTCCCTTAAAAGAAGCAATGGTCCCTACTTCAACTGTTCCCTGTAGCAATGCATTCCATTAGTGAAAGACAAAGAGATAAGGAAGGCAAACAATTGCTCCATAGAGGCAGCTGAACAAGATGGTGAGTACACATGTACACTGCCAGATCAGTGGGAGATACAGAAAAACAATTCTAACAAGTTATTTGTGACAATGGGGGTAAATGACAAAAAGAAAGACTTGCATTTATATAGCGCCTTTCATGACCACCGGACATCTCAAAGCGTTTTACAGCCAATGAAGTACTATTTGAATGCGGCAACCAATTTGCGCACAGCAAGCTCCCACAAACAGCAATGTGATAATGACCAGATAATCTGTTTTTGTTATGTTGGTTGAGGGATAAATATTGGCCAGGACACTGAGGATAACTCCCCTGCTCTTCTTCGAAATAGTGCCGTGGGATCTTTTACATCCACCTGAGAGAGCAGACAGGGCCTCGGTTTAACGTCTCATCCGAAAGACGGCACATCCGACAGTGCAGCACTCCCTCAGCACTGCACTGCACTGGAGTGTCAGCCTAGCTTTATGTGCTCAAGTCCCTTGAAAGGTAGATGTTAAATTTTAGTTACTTTGTGGAGCTACTTCTCTCTCATGAACTCTGTGGGACATCCAGACATTCTCTAACTCCAAAGGGGTGAATCAAAGTTAAAATTGTATAATGAATCTGCATGAATTCAATGTGCGAATGTATCTCAACTGTATCAAATAAGGAGCGACACTACAATCTTCAGTTCCATGTCACACCGTTGTGGAGTGCACAAAAGTGTCAGAAATTAAATTTTCTGATGGCACTGATAACCATGCTGTTGTATATATATTGATAGCAACAAGAGAACTGAGGACGCACTGGCTTAACAGAAAATTATGAATGTGCATGGTGATGTTGTATGAATCTAGATTTTTTTAAATTAGTTTATTGGATGTGGGCGTCGCTGGCAAGGCCAGCATTTATTGCCCATCCCTAATTGCCCTTGAGAAGATGGTGGTGAGCCGCCTTCTTGAACCGCTGCAGTCAGTGTGGTGAAGGTGCTCCCACAGTGCTGTTAGGTATTGTGCTATTTTATATGTATATTTTATATTATATGGAGGGAGTGAATGTTTAAGCTGGTGGATCGGGTGCCAATTAAGCGGGCTACTTTGTCCTGGATGGTGTCGAGCTTCTTGAGTGTTGTTGGAGCTGCACTCATCCAGGCAAGTGGAGAATATTCCATCACATTCCTTACTTGTGCCTTGTAGGTGGTGGAAAGGCTTTGGGGAGTCAGGAGGTGAGACACTCACCACAGAATACCCAGCCTCTGATCTGCTCTTGTTGCCACAGTATTTATGTGGCTGGTCCAGTTAAGTTTCTGGTCAATGGTGACCCCCCAGGATGTTGATGGTGGGGGATTCGGTGATGGTAATGCCATTGAATGTCAAGGGGCGGTGGTTAAAAAAGATACAAAACAAAACTCATTTGGGAACTTTAGTTACCTTCAAGGAGAGGTATCATGAACGACCTGGACAGACAATCGCTCACAATTCCCGGGACGTTCTTTACACGTGACTTTCTAGATGTAGGGCTGCATGTGCTGCTCTGTATGTAGTCTTAAGATGAACACTTTGAAATAACAACAATTTGCATTTATATTGCGCCTTTAACGTGGTAAAACATCCAAAGGCGCTTCACAGGAGCATTGTCAAATTATAATAAATGAAGTTAACTGTCAGACACAATACCACCTCGAGCTTTCACGAATCTGTTATTAAAAGGATATGGATTATCCCAACAGATGTGTTTGTAGGCTTGGAGTATCTGTAAGGAGCCTACCATATTGAAGTGTGAACATGGTACTGCACAAAATTCCTATTGCATTAACATAAGAACATAAGAAATAAGAGCAGGAGTCGGCCATTCGGCCCCCCGAGCCTGCTCCGCCATTCAATAAGATCATGGCTGATCTTCGACCTCAACTCCACTTTCCCGCCCGATCCCCATATCCCTTGATTCCCATTGAAACGGACTCTGAAGAAGGCATTTGATGAGTTGGGTCTATTTACATTAGAGCAGCGTAGACTTAGCGGCAACCTGATAGAGGTATATAAAATAATGAAAGGGCTGGATTGCATGCCTATTGATAGATTATTCTGCCAGCGCAATTCACACTTCATCTAGAGCCATCCTTTGTTCCTTAACCTGTCCCATTACCACCTCCTCTTGCCTTGAATATCTCTTAATGCCTCTTTACTTCTCCTGCCTTCCATCCTATCACTGACCTTCCCTTTTGTTCTTTCATCCCCTCCCCCATTTCCCAGCCCCTAAACTTGCTTTAAAATCTGTTCCATTTCCAACTTTTTTCCAGTTCTGACGAAAGGTCTTTGACCTGAAACGTTAACTATGTTTCTCTCTCCACGGATGCTGCCTGGCCTGCTGAGTTTTTCCAGCGTTTTCTGTTGTTATGATAGATTATTTCAGTTTGAAAGATGTACTGCAGCAACTCGCCAAGGCTTCTTCGACAGCACCTCCCAAATCCGCAACCTCTAGCACCAAGAAGGACAAGGGCAGTAGGCGCATGGGAACACCATCACCTCCAAATTCCCCTCCAAGTCACACACCATCCCGACTTGGAAATATATCGCCGTTCCTTCATCGTCGCTGGGTCAAAATCCTGGAACTCCCTCCCTAACAGCACTGTGGGAGCACCTTCACCACACGGACTGCAGCGGTTCAAGAAGGCAGCTCACCACCACCTTCTCAAGGGCAACTAGGGATGGGCAATAAATCTTGGCCTTGCCAGCGATGCCCACATCCCGTGAATGAATTTTTAAAAAATGATTAGGGAAAACCAGGGGACACGCATTTAAACTATTCAAAAGCACGAACTGGCTAGTGTTGTCCTCCAGGGTGCTGTACTGGGGCCTCAGCTTTTCATTATATTTATAAATGACTTGGATGAAGGAATAGAGAGCCTGCATATTCAAGTTTGCTGATGACACCAAGTTAGGTGGCACAGTAAATAGTGTAAGTGGGTGCAGAAAGTTGCAAAGGGACATTGATAGATTAAGTGAGTTGTTAAAACCCAGGCAGATGGAGTTCAACGTGGCGAAGTGCGAGGTCATGCACTATAGACCGAAGAAAGAGCGATCAGAGTACTTTCTAAACGGTGAGAAGCGAGGAACTGTGGAGGAGCCGAGAGATTTAGGGGTTGATGTTCAGAAATCACTAAAAGCTAGTGGACAGGTACAAAAAAAAAATTAAAATGGCTAATGGAATATTGGCTTTCATCTCAAGAGGGATGGAATAGAAAGAGGTTGAAGTTATGTGACAGTTATATAAAGCTCTGGTTAAACCACATCTGGAGTACTGCGTTCAGTTCTGGGCACCGCACCTCAGGAAGGATATATTGGCCTTGTAAGGGTGCAGCGCAGATTCACCAGAATGACACCGGGGCTTAGAGGGTTAAATTATGAGGACAGGTTGCATAGACTTGTATTCCCTCAAGTATAGAAGATTAAGGGGTGATCAAATTGAGATGTTTAAGATGAGTAAACACTATGACAGGGTAGGTAGAGAGAAACTATTTCCTCTGGTGGGGGGGAGTCCAGAACAAGGGGCAGAACCTTAACATTAGAGCAAGGCCGTTCACGGGGTGATGTCAGGAAGCACTTTTTCACACAAAGAGTAGTGGAAATCTGGAACTCTCTCCCGCAAATAGCTGTTGAGGCTGGGGGGTCAATTCAAAACTGAGATTGATCGGTTTTTGTTTGGTAAAGATTAAAGATATGGAACCAAGGCAGGTAAATGGAGCTAAGGTACAGATCAGCCCATGATCTAATTGAATGGATGAGCAGGCTCGAGGGGCTGAATGGCCTCCTCCTGTTCCTATGTAGGAATAGACTAGATGTTCGGTGGTTCTTCTTCTCCCCGAGTGTAGTGACCCTCTGGAGTACATTGTCGGCTGGTGTGGTGGATGCTGATTCTCTGCACTCCTTCAACAGGGAGCTGGGCCAGGTTCTTGGTTGGGTCAGAGATTGCATCATGTAGATGGTAAGTGGATTAACAGTTAACATGTGCATGGTCCTTGTGATCTCCTGGGCTGGTTTCGATCACCTGAGGGGGTTGGAGAGGAATTTTCCACATTTTTGTTTTCCCTTATTGGCCCTGGGGTGTTTTTTTTTTCCTGTTTACTTTTGGCCTCTCCCAGAAGATTACATGGCTACGGATGGGTAGGAAGTGTCTAGTCATGATGGTCCAGCTATCGTGAGTGTGGGGCAGGCTTGATAGGCCAGTTAGTCTTTTCCTGCCTTGTAATTTTAGTATGTTGGTAGGATGAACTAATTGAAACAGGGGGTGTGCCCTGCTTCGAGGGAATTCATAGACTGGGCATTAAGTAGGGTGGCAGCTTGAAGCCAAAGAAGTTGCTACACTGGAAAAGAGAAGACTCAGGGGTGATCTTATTGAAGGATTGAAGAATCCAAAGGGTATAGACAAGCTAAATGTCAATAGGTTTAACATAGGCCCAGAAAACATGAGCGAAGTTAAAGAGAGAGAACGCAAAGATAAGGCAAAGAGGGAGGATAGGAAAAGAGAGAATAGAAGTCAAATATACTAGTCTGACCTGGGGCGTCCCATTTGGAGTATGTGTGAGCCAAAGCAGTCTAATGCCAGCTATGTTGCAGTGAGCCGATATTGCAGATATACAACACACGCCTAACATCTGTTTGACGTTGACAGCTCGGCCTATATCTGTTTATTACACCACGGGGAGTTTTAGCCGCTCTCGCAGCTCAGTCATTCCAAAATGTAACTGAAAAGTTTTACTGGCAGTATGACTGCGATTTTTATGTTCTCGCTTTGAACTGGGTTTTCCAAAATATATGAATCAAGGGGTTAGATTTAAATAGAAGCTTTTACACATAACTGACAGATCTCAGATAAGCTGGCGCATTACAAGCTTGCTTCACTTGTGCAGCTGCTGCGTGTGCGTTCGAAATAGACAGAGAGAATAAGATCAGAGAAAGAAAGAGAGGCAGGAGACCAGAGGGAGAGAAAATGAAAGAGAGGCGCAGAGAGAGAGAGAGAGAGAGAGAAACAGACAGGCAGAAAGAGACCAAGAAGAGAAAGAAAGAGATGCAGACAATGAGAGAGACCAGAGGGAGAGAAAGAGAGAGAGAGAGAGAGAGGGACAGAGGCAGAAAGAATCAGACGGGCAGAGAGAGAGAATCTAAGAAGAGAAAGAAAGGAAGACAATGAGAGAGAGAGACCAAAGGAAGAGAAAAAGAGACAGAGGCAGAGAGAGCGAGAGAGAAAAACCAGACAGGTAGAGAAAGAGAGACTAGAGAAAGTAAAAGGCAGAGAGAGCGAGCAGAGAGAGAAAGAAAGCAGCAGACAGGTGGAGAAAGAACCCTGAGAAAATCGATAACTGGAACATTAGGATGGCCACAAATCGAGTGCACTGTGCTGTGCAACTTGCTTTCCTCGACCCGCCCTTTGCATTAACTCATAAAATTTACCTCAGACAGGAAGAGAGAGAAACCAGAGAGAGAGAAAGTGCCAAGAGAGATAAAAAAAAGACAAGAGGAGAGACCAGACAGACCAGGATAAGCTTTAATTCTAATTTGTGATTTTAACTCACCTAGTATAAATTGGGAATAACTAACTAGTCTGCAGTCTGAACTAGTCAGTGTAATGCATGATTGCACTTTGATCTTGTAGTGGGGATGCCACAGGAGATCATTGGTATCTTGACATGTTTATGCCAAGTGACCCAGCTATCTCTCTTTCTTTTTCTCCTTAGTCTCTCTCTTTCTCTGCCTGTCTGTTGCTCTTTCTCTCTCTCTCTCTCTCTCTGGTCTCTCTCTCGTTCTGTCTTGCTGGTTTTTCTCTTTCTCCATCAGTCTGTCTCTTTCTTTCTCTCCTTGGCCTTTCCTTATCTGTCTCTTTCTCTCTTTCTCTCTCTCTCCACCTCTGTCTCTGTCATTTCCCTCTGGTCTCTTTCCATTGTCTGCCTCTCTTCCTTTCTCTTTCCGGTCTTTTCTTTCTCTCTATTTCTAATCAACATACAGTAGCTGCACAGATGTGCATCAAATCTGCATTCGTGCCAGATGACCAGAGATATGTCAGGTATAAGCATCGGGGAACCAAAGCAGTGCACCCTGGCTGACAATGACCATAACACGATTAAACTTGACACGATCTGGGATAAACCAATACCACAAATCAACACTAATACAATAGCAAAATACTGCGGATGCTGGAAATCTGAAATAACAACAGAAAATGCTGGAAACACTCAGCAGGCCAGGCAGCATCTGTGGAGAGAGAAACAGGGTTAACGTTTCAGGTCTGGGACCCTTCATCAGAACTGGAAAAAGCTGGAGAGGTAACAGATATTAAGCAGGTGCAGAGACAGGGGGGAGGAAGGAATTGAAGGAATATACTGTGCTAAGGTAAGAGGCAGGAAAGATAAAATGTAGCAAATCCGAAGGGACCGCCCCCTCCGTGACACCCTGGTCCACTCCTCAATCACCCCTAACAGCCCTTCCCCTTCGCCCGGCACCGTCCCGTGCAAGCGCAGGAGATGCAACACCTGCCCTTTTACCTCCTCCCTTCCCACTGTCCAGGGCCCCAAACACCCCTTCCAGGTGAAACAGCGATTTACTTCTACTTCCTGCAATTTAATATACTGTATTCGCTGCTCACAATGCGGTCTCCTCTACATTGGGGAGACCAAACGCAGATTGGGCGACCGCTTTGCGGAACACCTCCGTTCAGTCCGTAAGGGTGACCCCGAGCTTCCGGTCGCCTGTCACTTTAATTCTCCGCTCCACTCCCACTCTGATCTCTCTGTCCTCGGCCTCTTACACTGTTCCAATGAAGCTCAACGTAAGCTCGAGGAACAGCACCTCATCTTTCGATTAGGCACTTTACAGCCTTCTGGACTCAACATCGAGTTCAACAATTTCAAACTATGACCCCTGCTCCCATTTTTCATGCTGTATGATTTTGCCATTCCCATTTGCAACACTTTATCTTTCCTGCCTCTTACCTTAGCACAGTATGTTCTTTCAACTCCTTCCTCCCCTCCTAAACCCCACCCCCCCCCTGTCTCTGCACCTGCTTAATATCTGTTACATCTCCAGCTTTTTCCAGTTCTGATGAAGGGTCACAGACCTGAAACGTTAACTCTGTTTCTCTCTCCACAGATGCTGCCTGGCCTGCTGAGTGTTTCCAGCATTTTCTGCTGTTATACCACAAATAAATACTCAGATTCACAACGTTAAAGGGCCAACTTCAAGGTAACGAGGGAAAGCTTAAACAAATTAACTAGCGGTGGTTGGGGGTCATACTCAAGACAATCTCTGGGGAAGACGAATAGAATAAATTTAAAGACATACTGCCAAGCACACAGCTAAAGAAAAGATGAGAGGAGAAAGTTACAAAGGGACATAGATTAAATGAGTGGACTAAACTGGGGCAGATTGAGTTCAATGTGGGGGGAGTGTGAGGTCATCCACTTTGCATCGGAGAAAGACAAATCAGGATAAGCGATAGAAACATAGAAACATAGAAGATAGGAGCAGGAGTAGGCCATTCGGCCCCTCTAGCCTGCTCCGCCATTCAATGCGATCATGGCTGATCATCCAAATTCAGAACCCTGTCCCTGCTTTCTCCCCATATCCCTTGATCCCTTTAGCCTAAAGAAATATATCCAACTCCTTCTTGAATATATTTAATGAATTGGCCTCTACTGCCTTCTGTGGTAGAGAATTCCACAGGTTCACCACTCTCTGGGTGAAGAAATTCCTCCTCATTTCTGTCCTAAATGGCTTACCCCTTATCCTTAGACTGTGACCCCTGGTTCTGGACTCCCCAACCATCGGGAACATCCTTCCTGCATCTAGTCTGTCCAGTCCTGTCAGAATTTTATAAGTTTCAATGAGATCCCCTCTCATTCTTCTGAACTCCAGCGAGTATAAGCCCAATCGACCCAATCTCTCCTCATACGTCATTCCTGCCATCCCAGGTATCAGCCTGGTGAATCTTCGCTGAACTCCTTCCATGGCAAGAACCTCCTTCCTCAGATAAGGCGACCAAAACTGCACACAGTACTCAAGATGTGGTCTCACCAAGGCCCTGTACAACTGCAGCAAGACATCCTTGTTCCTGTACTCAAACCCTCTCGCTACGAAGGCCAACATACCATTTGCCTTCTTAACCGCCTGCTGCACCTGTATGCTTACCTTCAGCGACTGGTGCACAAGGACACCCAGGTCTCGTTGCACTTCCCCTTCTCCCAATCTATTGCCATTCAGATAATAATCTGCCTTCCTGTTTTTGACACCAAAGTGGATAACCTCGCATTTATCCACGTTATATTGCATCTGCCATGCTTCTGCCCAATCACCCAACCTGTCCAAATCATCCTGGAGTTTCTCAGCATCCTCCTCACAGCACACACACCCACCCAGCTTTGTGTCGTCTGCAAACTTGGAGATATTACATCTAGTTCCCTTGTCTAGATCATTAATATATATTGTGAATAGCTGGGGTCCAAGGACCGATCCCTGCGGTACCCCACTAGTCACTGCCTGCCACTCGGAAAAAGACCCATTTATTCCAACTCTTTGCTTTCTGTCTGCCAACCAGTTCTCTATCCAAGTCAATACCTTGCCCTCAATCCCATGTGCCTTAACTTTACACGCTAATCTCTTATGCGGGACCTTATCGAAAGCCTTTTGAAAGTCCAAATACACCACATCCACTGGTTCTCCCTTATCTATTTTACCAGTTACATCCTCAAAAAATTCCAGTAGATTAGTCAAGCACGATTTACCTTTTGTAAATCCATGTTGACTTTGTCCGATCCTGTCACTGTTTTCCAAGTGCTCTGCTATTACATCTTTTATAATCGACTCTAGCATTTTCCCCACTACCGATGTCAGGCTTACCGGTCTGTAATTCCCCGTTTTCTCTCTACCACCTTTTTTGAATAGTGGGGTAACATTAGCTACCCTCCAATCCATGGGTATTGTTCCAGATTCCATCGAATGTTGGAAGATGATCAGCAATGCATCTGCTATTTCTAGGGCCACTTCCTTAAGTACCCTAGGATGTAGATCATCAGGCCCTGGGGATTTATCGGCCTTCAATCCCGCCAATTTCCCTAACACTATTTCCCTACAAATACTGATTTCTTTCAGTTCCTCCCTTTCATCAGACCCTATGTTCCCCGACATCTCTGGGAGGTTATTTGTGTCCTCCTTTGTGAAGACAGAACCAAAATATATATTTAATTGGTCTGCCATTTCTTTGTTCCCCATTATAAGTTCCCCTGATTCTGACTGCAAGGGACCTACGCTTGACTTCACCAATCTTTTTTCTTCACATATCTATAAAAGCTTTTACAGTCAGTTTTTATGCTCCCTGCAATCTTCCTCTCATATTCAATTTTCCCCTTCTTAATTAATCCCTTTGTCCTCCTTTGTTGAATCCTAAACTGCTCCCAATCCTCAGGTTTACTGCTTTTTCTGGCCAATTTATATGTCCTCTCCTTGGATCTTATGCTATCCCTAATTTCCCTTGTAAGCCACGGTTGAGTCACCTTTTTTGTTTTATTCTTATGCCAAACTGGGATGAACAAATTCTGTAGTTCATCTATGCGGTCTTTGAATGTTTGCCATTGCCTATCCACCGTCAACCCTTTGAGTGACATTCCCCAATCAATCCTACCCAACTCGCGCCTCATACCATCGTAGTTTCCTTTATTTAAATTCAGGACCCTAGTCTCTGAGTCAACTACTTCACTCTCCATCTTAATGAAGAATTCTATCATATTATGATCGCTCCGACCCAAGGGGCCTCGTACAACAAGATTGCTAATTAATCCTTTCTCTGCCACATCACCGCCCAGACGGTGAAGATAAAAATCTACCCCAATGAGTTTGGGATGAGTCAATTGACTCTCATTGTCTCCATTTGAAGTAGACAGTGATCTGTGATATTCCACAAACTAGCTTGTCTGGCTTTAATACACAACTTCAGTGCCTGCAGCCTGTGACTTTTGAAAAAGAAAAATGTAAATTCACTTTATTTTAAAACACAACATTTAAACATAATTCATTCTCAAATCCTATCCCTGAAGAAAATAAACTGATCAAAATTCCTGAAATGTAACAGGCCATTTCTCGTCCTTGATGCTTCTTATGGTCTAATCGTCTTAAGAGTGTTCCCTGCTGCACAAGTTTGGCATTTACATTTCCCCAGGGCAACCATCCTCTCTGAGTGAAAATGCAAGTCATTGCCAATATGTGCTCAATGATAGACAATTTTATGACAAAGACTCATAACCATGAGGAAATGGAGATACGTGTCGAAACTCACCTCACATGGGACATTACAACCAACAGAGAGAGGGGACTTTAATAGAATCATAGAATGATACAGCACAGAAGGAGGCCGTTCGGCCCATCATTCCTATGCCGGCTCTTTGAAAGAATTACCCAATTAGTCCCACTCCCCCTGCTCTTTCCCCATAGCCCTGCAAATTTTTCCTTTTCAAGTATGTATCAAATTCCCTTTTTAAAGTTATTATTGAATCTGCTTCCACCATCCTTTCAGGCAGCGCATTCCAGATCATAACAATAATATTTTCTTCATGTCGCCTCTGGTTCTTTTGCCAATTACCTTAAATCTGTGTCCTCTGGTTACCGACCCTCCTGACACTGGAAACAGTTTCTCCTTATTTACTCTATCAAAATCCTTCAAGATTTTGAACACCTCTATCAAATCTCCTCTTAACCTTCCCTGTTCTAGAAACATAGAAAGATAGAAAATAGGTACAGGAGTAGACCATTCGGTCCTTCGAGCCTGCACCGCCATTCAATGCGTTCATGGCTGAACATGCTACCTCAGTACCCCATTCCTGCTTTCTCGCCATACCCCTTGATCCCCTTAGTTGTGAGTGTTATATCTAACTCCCTTTTGAATATATTTAGCGAACTGGCCTCAACAACCTTCTGTGGAAGAGAATTCCATAGATTCACCACTCTCTGGGTGAAGAAGTTCCTCCTCAGCTCAGTCCGAAATGGCTTCCCCTTAATCCTTAGACTGTGACCCCTGGTTCTAGTTTTTCCTACCATTGGGAACATTCTGCCCGCATCTAATTTGTCTAAACCAGTCAGGATTTTAAATGTCTCTATAAGATCCCCCCTCATTCTTCTGAACTCCAGAGGATACAAGTTCAGTTGACCCAATCTTTCTTGATATGTCAGTCCGGCCATCCCAGGAATCAATCTAGTAAACCTTCGCTGCACTCCCTCAATAGCAAGAATGTCCTTCCTTAAGTTAGGAGACCAAAACTGCGCACAATACTCCAGGTGTGGCCTCACCAAGGCCCTGTACAACTGTAGCATCACCTCCCTACTCCTGTACTCAAATCCCCTTGCTATGAAGGCCATCATTCCGTTTGCTTTCTTGACTGCCTGCTGCACTTGCATTCCCACCTTCAGTGACTGATGTACCATGACGCCCAGGTCTCGTTGCACGTCCCCTTTCCCTAATCTGCCACCATTCAGGTAATAGTCCGCCTCTCTATTTTTACCACCAAAGTGGATAACCTCACATTTATCCACATTGTACTTCATCTGCCATACATTTGCCCATTCACCCAACCTGTCCAAGTCACTCTGTAGCCTCCTAGCATCCTCCTCATTGTTCACACTGCCTCCCAATTTAGTGTCATCCGCAAATTTGGAGATATTACATTTAATCCCTTCGTCCAAATCATTAATATATAATGTAAACAGCTGGGGTCCCAGCACCGAACCCTGCGGTACCCCGCTGGTCACTGCCTGCCATTCTGAAAAGTACCCATTTACTCCTACTCTTTGTTTCCTGTGTGCCAACCAGTTCTCAATCCACGTCAACACATTACCCCCAATCCCATGTGCTTTAACTTTGCTCACCAATCTCTTGTGTGGGACCTTGTCGAAGGCCTTCTGAAAGTCCAAATACACCACATCTACTGGTTCCCCCCTGTCCACCCTATTGGAAACATCCTCAAAAAATTCCAGAAGATTTGTCAAGCATGATTTCCCTTTCACAAATCCATGCTGACTTGGACCTATCATGTCGCCACTTTCCAAATGGTCTGTTATGACATCTTTAATAATTGCTTCCATCATTTTACCCACGACCGATGTCAGGCTGACCGGTCTATAATTCCCTGCTTTCTCCCTCCCTCCTTTTTTAAAAAGAGGGGTTACATTGGCCACCCTCCACTCCATCGGAACTGATCCAGAGTCTAAGGAATGTTGGAAAATGATCGTCAATGCATCCACTATTTCCAAGGCCACCTCCTTAAGTACTCTGGGATGCAGACCATCAGGCCCCGGGGATTTTTCAGCCTTCAGTCCCATCAATTTCCCCAATACCTTTTCCCGACTAATAAGGATTTCCCTCAGCTCCTCCCTCTTACCAGATCCTCTGACCCCTTTTATTTCCGGCAGGTTGTGTGTGTCCTCCACAGTAAACACCGAACCAAAGTACTTGTTCAATTGATCCGCCATTTCCTTGTTCCCCATTACGACTTCCCCTGTTTCCGACTGCAGGGGACCTACGTTTGTTTTTACTAACCTCTTTCTTTTTACATATTTATAGAAGCTTTTGCAGTCCATTTTAATGTTCTCTGCAAGCTTCCTTTCATATTTTATTTTCCCTGCCCTAATCAAACCCTTCGTCCTCCTCTGCTGAGTTTTGAAGTTCTCCCAGTCCCCGGGTTTGCTGCTACTTCTGGCCAATTTGTATGCAACTTCCTTGGTTTTAATACTATCCCTGATTTCCCTTGTTAGCCATGGTTGAGCCACCTTCCCTTTTTTATTTTTATGCCAGACCGGGATGTACAATTGTTGTAGTTCATCCATGCGATCTCTAAATGTCTGCCATTGCCCTTCCACTGATAGCCCCTTAAATATCGCTTGCCAATTTAACCTCGCCAATTCACGCCTCATACCCTCAAAGTTGCCCTTATTTAAGTTCTGGACCATCGTCTCTGACTTAACTGTTTCCTTCTCCATCCTAATGTAGAACTCCACCATACTATGGTCACTCTTCCCCAGGGGGCCTCGTACCACAAGATTGCTGATTAGTCCCTCCTCATTACACAACACCCAGTCCAGGATGGCCTCCCCTCGAGTTGGTTCCTCAACATATTGGTTTAGGAAACCATCCCTTAAACACTCCAGGAAATCCTCCTCCACCGTATTGCTTCCAGTTTGAGTAGCCCAATCTATATGCATATTAAAGTCACCCATGATAACTGCCGTGCCTTTTTTGCACGCACCTCTGATTTCCTGTTTCATACCCTCCCCCACCTCACTACTGCTGTTTGGAGGTCTGTACACAACTCCCACTAATGTTTTCTGCCCTTTGGTGTTCTGCAGCTCAACCCATATTGATTCCACATCCTCCAAGCTGATGTCCTTCCTAGCTATTGCATTAATCTCCTCTTTAACCAGCAATGCTACCCCACCCCCTTTTCCTTTTATTCTATCCTTTCTGAATGTTGAATACCCCTGGATGTTCAGTTCCCAGCCTTGATTGTTCTGGAGCCACGTCTCTGTAATCCCAATCACATCGTATCCGTTAACATCTATTTGCACAGTCAATTCATCCACCTTATTACGGATACTCCTTGCATTAAGACACAGAGTTCTAAGCTGAACAACCCCAGCTTCTCCAGTCTCTCCACATAACTGAAGTCGCTCATCCCTGGAACCATTCTTGTAAATCTCCTCTGCACCCTCTCCAAGGCCTTGACATCATTCCTAAAGTGCGGTGCCCAGAATTGGACACAATACTCCAGCTGCGGCCTAACCAGAGATATATAAAGGTTTAGCATTACTTCCTTGCTTTTGTACTCTATGCCTTGATTTATAAAACCAAGGATCCCGTAAGCCTTTTTAACAGCCTTCCCAACTTGTCCTGCCACCGTCAAAGACTTGTGTACAGACACCCCCAGATCTCTCTGTTCCTGCACCCCCTTTAAAGTGGTACCATTTAGTTTATATTGCCTCTCCTCATTCTTCCTACCAAAATGAATCACTTCATACTTCTCTGCATTAGATTTTATCTGCCCTGTGTCTGCCCATTCCATCAGTCTGTCTATGTCCTCCTGAAATCTGTTACTATCCTCCTCACTGTTTACTACATTTCCAAGTTTCGTTGTCATCTGCAAACTTTGAAATGATGCCCTGTATACTCAAGTCCAGGTCATTAATGTATATCAAAAAGAGCAATGGGAGCAGCATCGAGCCCTGAGGGACATCACTGCACACTTCCCTCAGTCTGAAAAACAACTATTCATCACTTCTGTTCCTTAGCCAATTTCATATTCATGCAGCCACTGCCCTTTTAATCCCATGGGCTTCAATTTTGCTAACAAGTCTATTATGTGGTACTTTATCAAATTCCTTTTGAATGCCCATATACACAACATTAACCATACTATCCTCGTTCTCCCTCTCCATTACTTCATCAAAGAACTCAATTAAGTTAGTCAAATATGATTTGCCTTTAACAAATCCATGCTGGCTTTCATTTATTAACCCATTTTTTCCAAGCGCCACATAATTTTGCCCCTGATTAATGTCTTTAAAAGTTTCCCCACCATGTTAGGCTGACTGGCCTGTCATTGCCGGGTTTATTCCTCTCCACTTTTTTGAACAGGGGTGTGACATTTGCAATGCTTCTGACCTCTGGCACCACCCCCCATATCTAAGGAGGATTGGAAGATTGTGGTCAGAGCCTCAGCAGTTTCCACCCTTGCTTCCTTCGGCAACCTAGGATGCATCCCATCCAGACCGGTGACTTTTCTTCTTTGATAACAGTGAACCTTTTAATTACTCCTCTTTATCTATTTTTATCCTATCCAATATCGATATTACCTCCTCCCTTATGGCTACATTGGCAGCATCCTCTTCTCTAGTGAAGACAGATACAAAGTACTCATTTAGTACCTCAGCCATGCCCTCTGCTTCCACAAGAAGATCTCCTGTTTTGTCCCTTATTGGTCCCACCATACCTTTGACTATCCTTTTAATATTTTTATGTTTATAAAAGACTTTTGGGTTCCCTTTTATGTGACCCACTAATCTATTCTCATATATTCTCTTTGCCCCTCTTATTTCCTTTTTCAATTGTCCCCTATACTTTTTGTATTCAGCTTGGTTCTCTACTGAATTATGAGCCCAGCATTTATCATAAGCCTCCTTTACCTGTTTCATTTTAATCTCTATATCTTTAGTCATCCAGGAAGCTCTAGCTTTGGATGCCCTTCCTTTCCCCCTCATAGGAATGTGTCCAGTCTGAACCCGAACTATCTCCTCTTTGAAGGCCTCCCATTGCCCATTTACTGTTTTACCTGCCAATCTTTGATTCCAATCCACCTGGGCCAGATCCCTTTTCATACTCACTGAAATTAGCCCTCCTCCAGTTGAAGATTTTAACTCTGGTTTTTCCTTGTCCTTTTTGCATAGATACTCTAAAGCCTAATGATATAGTGATCGCTGCTTCCCAAATGCTCCCCCACTGAAACGTGCTCCACTTGCCCCACTTCATTCCCCAGAACTAGACCCAGCACTGCTTCCTTCCTCATTGGGCGGGAAACATGCTGATCAAGAAAGTTCCCTTGTACACATTTCAGGAATTCCTCCCAGTCTTTGCCCTTTACACTGTTATTTTCCCAGTCTGCATTAGGATAATTGAAGTACCCCATTATCACGACTCTAAAGTTCTTACATATTTCTGCAATTTGCCTGCAAGTTTGCTCCTTTATCTGTCTTCTTCCCATTATTTGGTGACCTATAGTATACACCCAGCAGCATAACAGCGTAATATTGTTTCTTAAGTCTAACCAAATAGATTTTGTCTTTGAACCCTCAAATACATCATCTCTTTCTAGTGCTGTAACAGTATCTGATCAATGCTGCCACGCCCCTTCCTTTTTTTCCTTCCCTATCTTTCCTGAATATATTTTTATTTAATCTGAAGTGGATTCACACTCAGGTCCCAGAGATGAAAGGATGAAGTTCTACCAACCCAAATGAAAAAAAGAAAGACTTGCATTTATATAGCGGCTTTCATGACCTCAGGATGTTACGAAGGGCTTTACATCCAATGAAGTACTTTCTGAAGGGTAATCACTGTTGTAATGTAGAAAACATGGCAGCCAATTTGCGTTCAGCAAGGTCCCACAAACCGCAACATGATAATGACCAGATAATCTGATTTAGGGATGTTGGTTGAAGGGGTAAATATTGGCCAGGACACCAGGGAGATTCTGAGGGGGCTTGACAGGGTAGATGCAGAGAGGATGTTTCCCCTCATGGGGGAATCTAGAACTAAGGGGCATAGTTTCAGAATAAGGGGTCGCCCATTTAAAATGGAGATGAGGAGGAATTTCTTCTCTCAGAGGGTCGTGAATCTTTGGAATTCTCTACCCCAGAGAGCTGTGGAGGCTGGGTCGTTGAATATATTTAAGGTGGAGATAAACTGATCTTTGAACGATAAGAGAGTCGAGGGTTATGGGGAGCGGGCAGGAAAATGGAGTTGAGGCCAAGACCAGATCAGCCATGATCTTATTGAATAGCGGAGCAGGCTCAAGGGGCCGAATGGCCTACTTCTGCTCCTATGTTCTTATGTTCTTATGTTCCCCTGCTCTTCTTCGAAATAGTGCCATGGGTTCTGTTACATCCACCTGAGAGGGCAGACAATGCCTTGATTTAACATCTCATCCAAAAGACGGCACCTCCAACAGTGCAGCACTCCTGCAGTACTGCAGTGGAGTGTCAGTCTAGATTATGTGCTTTTTAATGAAAGCTCCATTATTATTGATTTTAGCACCTGGGAGTCCTTTTATGAAGGATCACACTTTTTTTTGCAATCAGTTCATTGTGCATTTTCAAATTGCAAAATCAGGTATAATTTGGGATGGTGAACTTTCCTTGTGCGATTAAGAATGGATTAGATATTTTTTGCAAGTCATTTTCATTTGTGACAATAGAAAGGAAAGTCACACGTCTCTAACTTCCCATAATTTGGGATGACTCTGCCTGTGTCTCATACTCATAAGCCTTTTAAATTTAACAACTTTTAGATTAATATCTCAGAATAGAATTTACTCATCTTTGTTCTAAAAATAAATCTTGAAGGTGCATGTATATTTTTACGGGTACTTTTTGATCTCTGTTCCATAAATATTAGAGAAAGAAATTAAAGCTAGTATTAAGTCAAAGGAGGAAGCTTATAAAGTTGCCAGAAAAAGCGGTCAGCCTGAGGATTGGGATCTTTTTAGAAATCAGCAAAGGGGGACCAAGAAATTGATAAAGGGAAAATGGAATATGAGCACAAACTAGCGAAAAATATAAAAACGGATTGTAAAAGATTCTATAGGTATGTGAAAAGGAAAAGACTGGCGAAGGTAAATGTAGGTCCTTTACAGTCAGAGACGGGAGAATTTATAATGGGGAATGAGGAAATGGCTAGAAATTAAATAAATACTTTGTTTCGGTCTTCACGGAGGAAGACACAAAAAACCTCCCAGAAATACGAGAAATGACAAGAATGAGGAACTTAAAGAAATTATTATTAGTAAAAAAATAGTACTAGCAAAATTAATTGGACTAAAAGTCGATAAATCCCAAGGACCGGATGACCTACATCCTAGGGTTTTGAAAGAGGTGGCCATTGGAATAGTGGACGCATTGGTTGTCATCTTCCAAAATTCTATAGATTCTGGAATGGTTCCTGCAGATTAGAGGATAGCAAAGGTAACCCCGCTATTTAAGAAAGGAGGGAGAGAGAAAACAGGGAACTACAGACCTGTTAGCCTCACATCAGTAGTTGGGAAAATGCTGGAATCTATTATAAAGGATGCAATAACTGGGCACTTAGAAACTAATAATAAGATTGGGCAGTGTCAACATGGATTTATGAAAGGGAAATCCTGTTTGACAAACCTATTGGAGTTCTTTGAGGATGTAACTAGTGGAGTAGACAAAGGGGAACCGGTAGATGTGGTGTATCTGGATTTTCAGAAGGCCTTCGATAAGGTCCCACACAAGAGGTTGGTGAACAAAATTAGGGTATATGGAATTGGGGGTAATATACTAGCATGGATTGAGAATTGGTTAACAGACAGAAAACAAAGATTAGGGATAAACGGGTCTTTTTCAGGATGGCAGGCTGTGACTAGTGGGGTACCGCAAGGATCGGTGCTTGGGCCCCAGCTATTCACAATCTATATCAATGATTTGGATGAGGGGACTAAATGTAACATTTCCAAATTTGCTGATGATACAAAGCTAGGTGTCAGTGGCAGTTGTGAAGAGGATGTGAAGAGGCTTCAAGGGGATCTCGACAGGCTCAGTGAGTGGGCGAGAACATGGCAGATGGAATATAATGTGGATAATTGTGAAGTTATCCACTTTGGTAGAAAAAACAGAAAGGCAGGGTATTTCCTAAATGGTGAAAGATTGGGGAATGCAGATGCTCAAAAGGACCTGGGTGTCCTTGTACATGAGTCACTGAAAGTGAATGTGCAGGTGCAGCAAGCCATTAGGAAGGCAAATGGTATGCTGGTCTTCATTACAAGAGGATTTGAGTACAGGAGTAAAGAAGTCTTACTCCAATTATATAGGGCCTTGGTGAGACCACACCTGGAGTCCTGTGTACAATTTTGGTCTCCTTACCTAAGGAAGGATATACTTGCCATAGAGGGAGTGCAACGAAGGTTCACGAGATTGATTCCTGGGATGGCGGGACTGTCGTATGAGAAGAGATTGAGTAAACTAGGCCTGTATTCTCTTGAATTCAGAAGAATGAGAGGGGATCTCATTGAAGCATACAAAAGTATTACAGGGCTCGATAGGATGGATGCTGGGAGAATATTTCCCTTGGCTGTGGAGTCTAGAACCAGGGGTCACAACCTCAGGATAAAGGGTAGGCCATTCAGGACTGAGATGAGAAGAAATTTCTTCACACAGAGGGTGGTGAATCTTTGGAATTCTCTACCCCAGAGGGCTGTGGAGGCTCAGTCATTGGGTATATTCAAAACAGAAGTCGATAGATTCCTGACTAGTAAGGGCATCAAGTGATATGGCGATAGGGCCGGTGAATGGAGTTGAGGCAGAAGATCAGCCATGATTTCATTGAATGGTGGAGCAGGCTCGAAGGGCCGAATGGCCTACTCCTGCTCCTATTTCTTATGTTCTTATAGGAAGACAACTAAACTGCAGTTGGCTGGAGAATCTGAGCAGAAAATGCTGGAAATACACAGTAGGTCACTCAGCATTTGAAAACGAGATGTGTGAATGTTTCAGGTAGGGCCCATGCATCACTTCTAATGAAGGTTCGGCACTTGAAACCCTAACCTTTTCTCATTTCAGATGCTCTTTTTTTTAATTTGTTCATGGGATATGGGTGTCACTGGCAAGGCTAGCATTTATCGCCCATCCCTAATTGCCCTGGAGAAGGTGGTGGTGAGCCGCCTTCTTGAACCGCTGCAGTCCGTGTGGTGAAGGTACTCCTACAGTGCTGTTAGGGAGGGAGTTCCAGGATTTTGACCCAACGACGATGAAGGAACGGCGATATATTTCCAAGTCAGGATGGTGTGTGACTTGGAGGGGAACTTGGTGGGGGTGCTGTTCCCATGCGCCTGCTGCCCTTGTCCTTCTAGGTGGTAGAGGTCCACGGGTTTGGAAGAAGAAGCCCACAGACTTCATAGATTCATACAGCACAAGAAGGAGGCCATTCGGCCCATTGTGTCTGTAGCTACTCTTTGAAAGTCCCACTCCCCCACTCTTTCCCCATAACCCTGCAATTGTTTCCATTTCAAGTATATATCTTCGCTGGGAGTATAGAGGCTCTGAATTTATCATTAGATGTTATAATAGGAAGACAGTCAAATTTGTATTCTGAAAGAATGAGATAAAAAAATCCCAGAGGGCTTCATCTGATTTATCTTGTGATCTTATCCTTGGGTGACCCTGCCCTTGATGCTCTCACCTCACAGTCACACGCTTTTGTATTGGACTTTTTTCAGCTAAGGTCTGCGACAGTTTCACTCCTTTTACTCCCAGGTTCTGTTTCTCATACTTGGCTCTGTAAATGACTGTTAGTGGGTACGTAAGAGTGGGCTTCCTTCCCCCACCCCCGGGTGATTTTTCCTTTTAAATGTCTTTACTGTACTTTTCTGCTCGCCTTGCCTCAAGATGATGGCTTCCTTGGGAAGGAACATGGGGAACACCAGGAGTGAGGGAGGATGTCCATGGCAGCAGAATCAATGCTAGAATGGCCATTGCTCACTCTGGTCTTTCTTATGTTCTTACGATAATGTAGATAATCAACCAGATAATGTAGACCATGAGCAGCTATTTCACCTTGTCCAGGACAGTAGAATCAGAGGACACCGCCTGCATTTGAAAGGTGGGGGGGGGGGGGGGGGGAAATTCAAAACTAATCTGTGGAAACAATATTTCAGTGAGCGAGTGGTCAATCTGTGGAACAGGCTCCCTAGGGAGATGGCAGTTAGTATTGATTCATTCAGATGTAAATTAGATAGATTCCTTTCAGAAAATAACATTTTGGGATACAGTATCTGAGTAATTTGAGGAATGACATGTGGTGAGTGTAGCGGGCTTGGGAGGAACAGGTGACTTTGGATGGTTCCCAAAGCTCTTCACCACTGGGGGTTTTCCTCACTTCATACCTGGGTCTGTTGTCAGCTAATTGATAGAGATTGATCGCTGTGATTAGCCAACAACTCATTGTATCGTGTGACCAACAGGATGGTAGAAGGCGAACTAGATGGACCTGGGTCTTTTTTTGTCTAGCAATTCCTTTGTTCTTATGACTTATGCCAACAGGGTACAATTCCATAGGTGCCGGAGATGCCATCTGGTACCTTGCCAAAGTAGCCTTCTTCACTTGTGGAGCTAGGCAGTGTTTGATAACACAGTTGACTGTTCAACTGTGGGAGGCATTAGCCTTGGAGTCCCTGACCCAGGCAGGGGGAAACAAACCCATCCGAGTTGCTAGTTCCAACACCTGCTGGAACATGCATGTGTGAGAGCATCAAATGAAGATAGGCCAGGCTCACCTTCATTTCATGCTCTCACACACACATGTTCCAGCAGGTGTTGGAACTAGCAACTCGGATGGGTTTGTTTCCCCCTGCCTGGGTCAGGGACTCCAAGGCTAATGGCAAACAGCTCCTACATTGACCTGGCAGAGATCGCTCAACTCATCAGAGACCAGAGCCTGATACTGAGATCTTCTTGGTCTGTGTCAGGTGTCAGCCGTGGCTCGGTGGGTAGCACTCTTGGCCTCTGAGTCGAGAAAGTCATGGGTTTCAAGTCTCACTCCAGAGGCTTGAGCATATAATCTAAGCTGGCACTTCAGTCCCAGCCATGGATGTAACAGAACAGGCTCGAGGGGCTGAATGGCTTGCTCCTGTTGTCCCCGTGTTTCACTTTCAGTTTAGCTACTTTGATGATTTTCACCGATGGCAAGGAGAAGCAGAAGTGAAAGTTACATAATTAATCACGGAGTCGCGGCTTTGCAATCGAGCTCTCCAAATCGGTGCACCAGTTTTTTTGGGTATTTCCAAAAATATACCACTTTCAGACATACCAGACATGCAACGAGCATCTAATGTGACTATCCAGATGGGGGAAATTAATGTGTGTAAAACAGTGCAGTTAGGGATATTCCCACATCTTAGAAATCTGAATATCTGTCACTTTCACAGCCCACAAGTTAACGTAAATGTTTGCCACTGCATGCAAGGAAAGCAAATATTTCCCAGCCTGTAGATCATTAACCCTGTACACCTCAGCAAGACACTGCCTCTTTCGTGCTGGTTCCTTAGGCACCAGCTGACTTTGAAGATAAAGATTCCATATATCCTGAGAGATTTAATGAACACAATCAAAGGGCCAAGATATCAGACAAAGCTCCCAAAGATTTCTAGGGAACCAAGGGGCTAGAGGTTATTGCCAGTGACGTTACGGTACATCCGCTTAACCCCCTGGTATTCAGGCAGTGATGCTGGTATCGTGGGTTTCCGGCCTCATTAACCCTCTCTTTATCTTTGTGTATAAATGGAATTCTTTCAGCATCAGTCACTTCCCCAGGTCAAGTACATAAGACCATAAGAATTAGGAGCAGGAGTAGGCCATACAGCCCCTCGAGCCTGCTCCGCCATTCAATAAGATCATGGCTGATATTCAACCTCAACTCCACTTTCCCGCCCGATCTCCATATCCCTTGATTCCCCTAAAGTCCAAAAATCTATCGATCTCATCTTTGAATATACTCAACGATTCAACATCCACAGCCCTTTGTGGTAGAGAATTCCGAATATTCACAACCCCCTGAGTGAAGAAATTCCTCCTCATCTCAGTCTTAAATGGCCGACCCCTTATCCTGCGACTATGCCCCCTAGTTCTAGACACTCCAACCAGGGGAAAACAACCTCTCAGCATCTACCCTGTCGATCCCCCTCAGAATCTTGTATGTTTCAATGAGATCACCTCTCATTCTTCTAGACTCCAGAGAGTATAGGCCCAATCTACGCAATCTCTCCTCATAGGACAACCCTCTCATCCCAGGGATCAATCTAGTGAACCTTCATTGCACCATCGTTGTACAGCACAGGTTAAAGCTAGAGAAAACTTCCCTGTACTCTGCCCCAATAACATGCCTCAGACCCAACCTCAGAAGAGAATCTTCATAATTTCTTCCTACGAACACGTTGCCCCTTTAACGGTGAGCTCTAAGATCGCCTCGAAGAGAAGAATTCCACCTTTCAGTTATTCCAGAGCAATTTCTTTTAAAAATCGCTCTAAAAACGTTACATAAAACCATAGAGCCTGGTGGAGAGTGCATCTAATTCTGATATATTTCACTCATCCCATTTTCTGATGGGGTGCTTAGAAGAAAATCCCAGGCCTAAGACCCCCCCCCACCTCCATGGTGTTCAAATGTACTACTGCGATCTCACAGCATCTGAGACCTAGTTATACCTGGCTTAAGAAGCGGCTTTCAAAGCAGCTCCTCGATTGGACCATAGGGTCCAGATTCACACAAGGTTATCCCTCTGGAGACAAGGCATTGAAACACTTTTATATAAAAGGCAAAAGGACTTAATATGACTTTAGTCCGAGATCAGCGTTTAGGGAGCAGGTAGATTGGCCAATTTCTTACCTCGAACTCATCACAAAAAAAATAGCTTCTGTACTGACTTTTCAATTCTATACTCATTTACGTTTCTC
This sequence comes from Squalus acanthias, assembly GCA_030390025.1. NCBI lineage: Eukaryota > Metazoa > Chordata > Chondrichthyes > Squaliformes > Squalidae > Squalus > Squalus acanthias. The sequence continues at coordinate 164,765,010 of CM059429.1, read as the reverse complement.
AAGACTATTTCCCAAGGGTAGGTCAGCCAGCGCCCATTTCCTTTTCAAAATCAGCGTTGTTACTCCTTCCACAAAAACCTTCACCATTGCCCCCTCCGTTCTCTCGAACCACCTCCCCATTTATAACATCCCTTGCCGCTCCTTGAAAGTATCATTGTCTCCCAGCTCTGTAGCCAAAGCGCCCTGCTCAATCCATTCAGTTCAACTTCTGACCCACTCAATGCACCAAGGCTGCCTTGGTCAAGCTCACAAAAGATATCCTTGGTGCGTAATCCCTCCTTTTTCCTCTTGACCTCTCAGCTGTCCAGCTCTGTCGTACTCCTACACGAAACACCCAGCATGGCATCTTTTCCAGCCCCGCACACTTCACGGTTCATGAAGAATCTATCCTTGGCCCCCTTTGTCTCGTCTACATGTAATTAGGGTTGTATTCCCTAGAATTTAGAAGGCTAAGGGGTGATCTGATCGAAGTTTTCAAGATATTAAGGGGAACAGATAGGGCAGATAGAGAGAAACTATTTCCGCTGGTTGGGGATTCTCAGACTAGGGGGCATCGTCTAAAAATTAGAGCCAGACCTTTCAGGAGTGAAATTAGGAAACACTTCTACACACAAAGGGTGGTAGAAGTTTGGAACTCTCTTCCGCAAACGGCAATTGATGCTAGATCAATTGTTAATTTTAAATCAGAGATTGATAGCTTTCTGTTAACCAAAGGTATTAAGGGATACGGGCCAAAGGCAGGTATATGGAGTTAGGTCACAGATCAGCCATGATCTCATTGAATGGCAGAGCAGGCTAGAGGGGCTGAATGGCCAACTCCTGTTCCTATGTTCCTATGTTGCCCCTCAGTGACATCATCTGCTGGCATGGAGTCCGCTCCCATGTCTATGCTATGTCTACCTCTCTACCAATTATCATCCCCACGAGCACCTCTCTACTACCAGATTGCCTGTCTGACATTCAGTGTCTGACATTCAGTGATGATTTCTATGTTAAAGGTGCAATATAAATGCAAGTAGTTGCTGTCATGTTATGAATACCACTGCCGCCCCGCATCGATACTGCTGGATCACGCAAAGATGTCCCACTGACATTGCTTTCATCGATTTTCATAAGGGTTTCATCCTATTCCATTCGGTGGAAGTTACGGGAGTGGATGGCCAAATCTTGGATATTTTGCGGGATGTTTTCGCCACATCTGCTTTCCCAATCAGTCACATGTGACTACTGGCTAATGTATTGGACAACTCTGAACGTTATCATACTAAAAGGATTATTGTTAATTTTGGGTACGCTATCTGAGGCCTGGCATGTTTAATGTTTTGGGATCGTCAGAGATTTCTTTCTTTCTTTCTTTGAACCCACGACCTTCTAACTCGGAGGCGAGAGTGCTACCTGGGGTATCATGGTGACAATAAATCAGATTAAAAAGACTGCCACTTATGGAAACTGCCTTCTTGCTGTGAATTCAGGTTAGATCTGTTGGGGAACAGCCCAAAGTGAAACACTCACCTACTCTTTTTCATAACTCATTCTTTCCCAGGACATCAAAACTGTGAAACTTCTTACCGACCTGTCTTCTCTTCCTCCAACAAACTGCAAACCTGTATAACCCAGGCCTGGCATCGTGTAACCACTATTTCGTGATTTATATCATCTTTTCCTTTACTCTATTCAACCTTAGTGGAGTCCTCCATTTTGGGCCTTGCCCCATCACCTTGCTTTGTCAATCACCCCTCCACCTCAGTGACGGTGAAAGACTGTTCCCACTAGTTGATAGTATAAGGACTAGGGGACACAGATTTGGGCAAGAGATGCAGCGGGGATGTGAGGAAAAACTTTTTTTACGCAGCAAGTGGTGATGACCTGGAACTCGCTGCCGACGGAAGTGGTGGAAGTGGAGACACTCAATGTTCTCAAGGGGAGACTGGATAGGCACTTGAGGGAAATAAACTTGCAGGGCTACGGGGGTAGAACGGGGGAATGGGACTGACTGGATTGCTCTGCAGAGAGCCGGCACGGACTCGATGGGCCAAATGGCCTCCTTCTGTGCCGTTATGACTCTATGACCCTGTGAGACCAGCTCCTACCCCGGGTTACTTGATTTTGGATCTTTCGTCTGTTCCCAGGACAAAGGGGATTAGAACAGTGTCTCCACGAATAAGTACGGCTGTGACTCAAAGTAAGGCTCAAAGCTATCCACCGAAAGAAAGAAAGACTTGCATTAGACAGCCCAAAGCTCTTCACAGCCAATGAAGTACTTTTGAAGTGTAGTCACTGTTGTAATGTAGGGAAATACAGCAGCTAATTTGCACACAGCAAGCTCCCACAAACAGCAATGTGATAATGGCCAGATAATGTGTTTTTTTAGTGATGGTGGTTGAAGGACAAATGTTGGCCTAGGTACTAGACTGAAATGTCAGCCTAGATTCTGTGCTCAAGCCTCTGGAGTGGGACTTGAACCTACGACCTTCTGACCCAGATCCCGAGAATGCTACCAACTGAGCCACGGCTGACACCTGAGGTGTCATGGGGACATTAAATCAGATGAAATAGTCTGCCACCTATGCAGCTAGTTGTTAGGGTGTTGTTAAGTCAATGCTAATAGCTTTGGAATTAACTATGATTAAGATATAAAAGCGAACTCATGTTACGGCAGCCATGTGGTCTGAGGACCAGATTTTCCTCATCATCCAACGTCCAGCCACACTTGCAGAATGTGGACTGCTTCAACCCAGAGCACCGATCATTTAAAGTGACTAACCACCTCTCCTAAACAGATATTTATAAAATATCTCGGCTTTCTTGTCATTTGAATGCGACCAGACTCCTATTTGTCAAACCGGAATTCACATCAGCAAACATAGAGTGTCGATGCACAGTTGTGGTGGAGGAAATTGCAACCTAATGAGACCTCAATACTTGGTGTATCCATCTGAACTTCCATCTATTCTTAAATGTTACAAAGGGAGGCAACTTATTTTGTTCTCTCCCAGTTTTCACCACTGAAGGGACTGAGGTATAACGCTCACCCTTGTGAACACATGTATACCAATGGCTTGGTTCTATAAGAGCTGAGCAAAGTTTGATTTCCTTCCCTTTCTCTCCTCCAAGGTTGGTCACTAACGCCAGCGTATTTTTTAATAATTAGTTTATGGGATGTGGGCGTCGCTGGCAAGGCCAGCATTTATTGCCCATCCCTAATTGCCCTTGAGAAGGTGGTGGTGAGCCACCTTCTTAAACCGCTGCAGTCCGTGTGGTGAAGGTACTCCCACAGTGCTGTTAGGGAGGGAGTTCCAGGATTTTGACCCAACGACGATGAAGTAACGGCGATATACTTCTAAGTCGGGATGGTGTGTGACTTGGAGGGGAATTTGGAGGTGATGGTTTTCCCATGCATCTGCTGCCCTTGTCCTTCTAGGTGGAAGAGGTCGCGGGTTTGGGAGGTGCTGCTGAAGAAGCCTTGGCGAGTTGCTGCAGTGCATCTTGTAGATAGTACACACTGCAGACACGGTACACCGGTGGTGGAGGGAACGAATGTTTAAGGTGGTGGATGGGGTGCCAATCAAGCGGGCTGCTTTGTCCTGGATGGTTTTGAGCTTCTTGAGTGTTGTTGGAGCTGCACTCATCCAGGCAAGTGGAGAGTATTCCATCACACCTCTTTAATTGTGCCTTGTAGATGGTAGAAAGGCTTTGGGGAGTCAGGAGGTGAGATACTCACCGCAGAATACCTAGCCTCTGATCTGCTCTTGTTGCCACAGTATTTATGTGGCTGGTCCAGTTAAGTTTCTGGTCAATGGTGACCCCCAGGATGTTGATGATGGGAGATTCGGTGATGGTAATGCCATTGAATGTCAAGGGGCGGTGGTTAGACTCTTGCTTGTTGGAGATAGTCATTGCCTGGCACTTCTGTGGAGCGAATGTTACCTGCCACTTATCAGCCCAAACCTGAACGTCGTCCAGGTCCTGTTGCATGCGGGCATGGACTGCTTCATTATCTGAGGAGTTGTGAATGGCGCTGAACACTGTGCAGTCATCAGCGAGCATCCCCACTTCTGACTTTATGTTGGAGGAAAGGTCATTGATGAAGCAGCTGAAGATGGTTGGGCCTAGGACACTGCCCTGAGGAACTCCTGCAGCGATGTCCTGGGGCTGTGATGATTGACGTTCAATCACCACAACCATCTTCCTTTGTGCTCGGTATGACTCCAGCCAGTGGAGAGTTTTCCCCCCGATTCCCATTGACTTCAGTTTTACTAGGGCTCCTTGATGACAAGGGCAGTGGCAGCCAGCCATTATCACCTAGAGGCGGCTGTTCTTCATGTCTGAGCCTAGATAGTGAGCGTCAGCAGACCATTCACTTGTCAAGGGGAGGGTGCATCAAAACTGAGCCTGCTTCTGTCTTCACTCGATGTCTACACTGGGCACACTTTCACCAGAAGTCACCAGAGAACGCTCACGGGTGTGAACCATGGCTGATTGAACTTGAACTTGGAAGCTTTCAGCACTGTGTGGCTCAGTACCACACCACGTGGAGGGAGCTTGGTGAAGAGATTTGGTGCACAGTGAGGTTAGGCTCCAAAGTGCTGGCTGCTCTTAGATTGCTGGTGAAGATTATCCTCAACCCATGCCTGGAGTGGTTGATTGAGCTCCGCCTGGACATGGTCAGAAGGTGCTTCCATCTCTTGTGATGTCCTCCCATCAAAGGCTTCCTTGATTTAGATGCTGGACCTTCAAACTCCGTTCACTCGACCGCAATTTGGATAATTTCCTTGGTTCAATGCTATTGCTGGCAGATATTCCCCGCTTGCAGCATACGGTGAGGCTATGTCCATGGTGGAACTTAAATTACGCCCATTGTCTCTTCAATCTATTTATACTGCCCATTACTCTGGTAATTTATTGGACATGTTTATTCCTTCTTCCCTCTTGGCTGCTGCAGTGCTGCTCAGAGCAACCTGGCCCAGACGCTACAGCCACTGCGTCAATGGCACTTGTTAACTTTAGAATCCAGGCAACAGGCATCCACCAGCTGGCTACCGGCTGCTACCGTACAAACTCCAGCTCCTTTATCCTGATTGCAGAATCATAGATCCATTTTAATTGCAAGGAGACAGCTCACCGGAATCAAACTAAATGAATGGCAGTACTAAAGTGGCTTATACGCTCCCTTGAATTGGTCAGATAATTGGACCCAAGACTTGAATTGGTCAGATATTGTGTTGGCCCAAGTCTTGAATTGGTCAGATATTGTGTGGGCCCAAGACTTGAAATGGTCAGATATTGTGTTGGCCCAAGACTTGAATTGGTCAGATATTGTGTGGGCCCAAGACTTGAATTGGTCAGACATTGTGTTGGCCCAAGTCTTGAATTGGTCAGACATTGTGTTGGCCCAAGTCTTGAATTGGTCAGATATTGTGTTGGCCCAAGACTTGACTTGGTCAGATATTGTGTCGGCCCAAGGCTGACTAGATACGATCAGCTTTTGGAATTTCATTTTATTGCTGCTTCATTCCTTTTACAATCTGTACAACTTTGCTGTAATATTTCATTACTGCATCTTAAAGCACAATATGCTGCTATATTATTTATAGGAAAATCACACTGTTTTTTTAAAGCTTGTAAATTACTGATGAGAAGCAGGCATAGGAGCAGACAGCTTGTGCAGAATCTCCCATTCAATGACGAGATAAAGTTCAGTGACATCATGAATAGGGAATTTCTACCCACGACCTACAACCCACGGCCTACAGCCCACGACCTGCAACCCACGACCTACAGCCCATGACCTACAGCCCATGACCACCATCATCTGACTCGAGAGTGGAACCTCAATGAGTCACGGAAGGGGGAGGAGAGCTGGTGGAAGAGACTGCGCCAAAAAACAAATCCGGTTCTTGGGTTAACTCCGACCAACAGCTTCGAAGGTCCTCCTACAACATTGTGAGGCAACTTTAAGCTATTTAGTCTTGTGCGGTGCGTGCGTGATGTCAGCATGCCATGCAAGGACTAAAGGTCCTGTGCCCTGATGGCCTGAGTTGATGAGTGGACTAGCTGATGTGCCACAAGCACCACGAAGGACAGGAAAGTCATAGGATTGTCTGGGCTAAATTAGCCGATCTCGACTGGGATGCTGATACGAGGGCTACAATTGCCTCTGTGCTCTTGGGCTAGGGAAGGGAAGTAAAATCAGCCAGGGTTTCAGTTCTTGAGCGTCACCTTGTTGGACATAACGGAATAGATTTTCAATGCCTTCCCCTGGTGCTAACATCCTCAAAACGAGGTAGGTCGCCTCATCGCCCCCGTTAACACCGGCACTGCAGCCGACTCCACGTTGGGTGTCCTAAGCTCCCGCTCGTTTCAGGCGATAGGCTCTTTTTAATATGGAAATGGGGGTCCTATCACGTAAATAGGACCCTGAATGCCATTTTTGGTCGGAAGTGGTTGGAGCCTGCGCAGTGCACACGCCGACTAGTTCCACGGGCGATGGAACCGAAGCGGCCCGGCCAAACGCCAGTGTCGAATTATTATGGTGGGACCTGGAACTCGCTGCCGACGGAAGTGGTGGAAGCGGAGACACTCAATGTTTTCAAGGGGAGACTGGATAGGCACTTGAGGGAAATAAACTCGCAGGGCTGCGGGGGAATTGGACGCTCTGGATTGCCGTGTATGACTCTATGACTTTATGACTCTATGATTAGGGGGCAGTTTTGTGTTCCGGACCCACAAGAGACTTACAGCCAGCTGATAGAGGGAACTTTCATCCCATCAGTCTGAGCTTAATTTGGACTGAGCTTCTAAAGATTAAAGACCAGCATCTAGCCCACTGCACACTGTACAACAGAACTGTCTCCCCCCCGCACCCCCCCCGCCCCCCACCCCACCCCTGCCCCTCAATAAAGCAGTTTCCAATGTCAGACTCATGTTCTGGAGTGATCACTCGATTCCCCTCAGACTCCTTTTTCAGAACGCTTTCATTCTGCTTATTCATCTCCCTCAGGACATTAAATAGAATTCATAGAATAGAATCACAGAAACTTACAGCACAGAAGGAGGCCATTCGGCCCGTCGTGCCTGTGCTGACTTTGAAAGAGCAGTCGTGCTCAGTCTCACATCCCCCGCTTATTGTCCGTAACCCTGTCAGTCCCTCATCCTCAAGAACCCGTCCAACTCCCTTTAAAATTATTTATGGAACCAGCTTCCACCACCTTTTCAGGTCGAGCGTTCCAGATCCTGACAAGTCTCTGAGTGAAAACAATTCTCCTCATCTCCCCTCTAGATCTTTTTCCAGTGATTTTGAATCTGTGATCTCTGGTTATTGACCCACTCACCGGAGGGAATAGTTTTTCTCTCTCTACTCTATCAAAACCTCTCATCATCTTGAAAGCCTCTTAGGTCACCTCCTAACATTCTCTGTTCTAGGGAGAACAGTCCGAACTTCTCCAACCTCTCCACATAACTGAACTGTAGAATTGGGAAGATGATGGGTCAATTGGCTGGCGTGGGAAATAGATCAGCCTGGTTCCACTGAGGGTGCTCTTCTGATATTGGAGTTGAGGTGCATTGTTGGTGTAGAGTACGAGGAGTTTTACTCTGCATCTACATGAACTGCGAGTACTTGATGCTGACACTGGGTGTCTGGAATGGGAATTTGTTGACTCCCCAGTGTTAATATCCATCACAGCAATGAGTGCTAAGATTCAAACAAAAATAATACAAATGTAATATGGACAAGGTTCAACTCAAAACTGAGATCGGTTAACTCACCACAGGCAGAGAATCAAACCTGAGGCTTTCTTAGTCTCTACGGTCGACACCATGGGGCATTTATCTGCTAAGCCACTGGGCGGAGGGTCTTTAATCATGTGATTCCTTCTGGAAGAGCCAGTGGAGTGTGTCTCGACCACTTCTTATCTTATCTTAGGCAGTCCCTCGGAACCGAGGATGACTTGCTTCCACATTAAAAATGAGTTCTCAGGTGACTGATGAGTCCAATGCGGGACCTACAGTCTCTGTCACAGGTGGGATAGACAGTGGTTGAAGGGGCGGATGGGTGGGGTGCTTGGGTTGACATGCGCTCCTTGCGCTGCTTGCGCTTGGCTTCCGCTTGCTCCCGGCGAAGAGACTCGAGGTGTTCGGCACCTTCCCGGATGCTTCTCCTCCACTTTGTGCGGTCTTGGGCCAGGGATTCCCAGGTGTCGGTGGGGATGTTGCACTTTTTCAAGGAGGCTTTGAGGGTGTCCTTGAAGCGTTTCCTCTGCCCACCTGGGGCTCTCTTGCCGTGTCAGAGCTCCGAGTAGAGCGCTTGCTTTGGGAGTCTCGTATCGGGCATGCGGACGATGTGGCCCGTCCATCGGAGCTGATCGAGCATGGTCAAAGCTTCGATGCTGGGGATGTTGGCCTGAGCGAGAACACTGACCACAGATGAAACAGAATGCATATGTGGGCCAATCGCATCTCACCCACCTCCTCTGGTAGACATCAAGGAACCTATAGGCCTGGCGCTCCAGTGCTGAGGGAGTGCTGCAGTGTCGGAGGTGCCGTCTTTCAGGTGAGGCCTGAATCCGGTGAGCTGCCTGTTTAAAGGCCCGCAGCTTGCCTGCCAGACTTAACCAAGGCCGGGGCCTCAAAATCGCGGGGGGTAGGGGCTGTGGGAGGGCGGGGGGTCTCTACACCATCGGAATGGGCAGCCGACCAGCACACTCCACCACTCGGTCGCACAAAACTCAAATCCGACCCCTACCATTTGCCACCATAATTCTCTATTATCTAAAAGATCAGTCAGGGTCCTCTTGTTACAGTTGTATTTCTTAATTTAACACTTGTTAATTAATAAATTTTAATTGCCGTTTTGCCTGACTTCTCCACATCTTCACTTATCGAAGAATCTACCACTTAAAGAGTTTGCCCTTCCAGGTGGACGTAAAAGATCCCTTTGCACTAGTCTCCTGGGCCAACAGTTATCCCTCAATCGACATCACTAAAACAGATAAACTGGTTATTTATCACATTGTTGTTTGTGGGAACTTGCTGTGCGCAAATTGGCTGCCGTGTTTCTCACATTACAACAGTGACTACACTTCAAAAGTAGTTCATTGGTTGCAAAGCGCTTTGGGACATCCTGAGGCTCTGAAAGGCGCTGTAGAAATGCAAGTTCTTTATCTCTTCTTCCTTTCAATAGAATTTAGGAGGTTAAAAATGTTTCTCTATATGAAGGTGAAGTGAATATAAAGTGGAAGCCCTACACCAGAATTTCAGCACAGAGTGATCCTAAAGGGAGTGCTTCTAGACAGAGTGCTAAAGTTGGGTAAGTATTAGCTGTAAAAAGCGGAACATAGTTGAACATTTTGAATTTAATCTAGAACTTTAAAATTTGTCGTTGACAGAAACTGCCCGCCCGTGGCAGTTAACTGTCAGTCAGCTGTGAGTGTTTGTCTTGAACAGGCGCTAATCACCAGGAGCAGGGGAGCTGAGACAGCAATTGTAACTGGGGTGTGGCTGCAAATGTATAAAAGTAAACAGTCTTCTGCTGCTGCACAGAAAGCGCTGCAGAGAGTGAGCCTAAACGGAGTGCTTCGAGACAGAGTGCGAAATTGTGAATTTGGAGAGAGTGGGAATTCGGAGCAGAGGGGGAAGGAGGAGAGAGCGAGAGGAGCGGCCGGAGATAAAGGTAGGCCCGAGAGCCCGGCGGGAGTGCGAGCGTTAGTGAGTTATGTTCTTATGAGCGAGGTAAGTGAAGTCAGCACAAGGGAAGGAGCTGAAGAAGGGGGGGAAAAAACCAAATTGGTGAGTAGCTGGTGATTGTTCTTTTTTTAAGTCTTGAGTTTATTTCTGTTAAGTTAGTTAATAATCTATTAAGTAAAGGCATGGCAGGAAACCTCAGTCCTGTGGAATGCACATCTTGTGCCATGTGGGAACTCCAGGACTCTTCCAGTGTCCTGGACAACCACGTGTGCAGGAAGTGTCATCAGCTGGAGGAGCTCGAGCTCCGGGTTTTGGAGCTTGAGCAGCGGCTGGCGTCACTGCGGTGCATCCGTGAGGTTGCGAGCTTCATGGATAGCACGTTTCAGGAGGTGGTCACCCCGCAGCGTAAGAGTGTGCAGGCAGAGAGGGAGTGGGTGACCGTCAGACAGACAAGGAGGACCAGGCAGGTAGTGCAGGAGTCCCCTGAGTGCATCTCACTCTCCAACCAGTATACTGGTGAGGGCGATGGTTCCTCTGGGGAGTACAGCCAGAGCCAAGTCCACGGCACCACGGGTGGCTCAGCTGTACAGAGGGGTAGAGGAAGATCAGGAAAGCGATAGTGGTAGGGGATTCGATAGTTAGGGGAACAGACAGGCATTTCTGTGGCCGTAGACGTGACTCCAGGATGGTATGTTGCCTCCCTGGTGCCAGGGTCAAGGATGTCACTGAGCGGCTGCAGAACATTGAGGGGGGAGGGTGAACAGCCAGAGGTCGTTGTCCATATCGGTACCAACGACATAGGTAGAAAGAGGGATGAGGTCCTGTCGGCAGATTTTAGGGAGCTAGGAAAGAGATTAAAAAGCAGGACCTCAAAGGTAGTAATCTCCAGATTAGAGAGAAGTAAGAACAACTCCCGGTGCCACGAACTAGTGAGTACAGGAATAGGAGGATAGAGCAGATGAATACGTGGCTGGAGAGATGGTGCAGGAGGGAGGGCTTCAGACTCCTGGGGCATTGGGGCCGGTTCTGGGGGAGGTGGGACCTGTACAGGCCGGACGGGTTGCACCTCAACAGAGCCGGGACCAATGTCCTCGCGGGAGGTTTGCTAGTGCATTGGGGAACGTTTAAACTAATTTGGCAGGGGGATGGGAACCAGGATGTAGCATTAGAAAGGAGAAACAAGGTGCACAAAAGATTGGGAGAGGCAGAGAGCACTAGAGTAAGAAATAGTACGGTATTAGGTGGGGTCAGACTAAGAGAGAATACAGGATGGTCTAAGATGGGTTTACAGTGGATGAATGTGAACGCACGAAGCGTAGTTAACAAGGTAAGTGAGCTGCAGGCGCAAATAGACACATGGGAATATGATGTCATGGCAATAATTGAGACCTGGCTCAAAAAAGGGCAGGATTGGGTAGTAAATATTCCTGGATATAAGGTGTTCAGGAAAGATAGGGAAGGAAAGAAAGGAGGTGGTGTGGCAGTATTGATTAAGGAGAATATTACAGTGCTGGAGAGAGAGGATGTCCTGGAGGGGTCAAGACAGAATCTATTTGTTTAGAGTTAAGAAATAATAGAGGTGCCATTACACTACTAGGTGTATTCTATAGGTCACCAACTAGTGGGAAAGATATAGAGGAGCAAATTTGCAGGGAAATTACAGAGAATTGCAAGAACTATAGAGTAGTGATAATGGGGGACTTCAACTATCCTAATATAGACTGGGATAGTAATAGTATAAAGGGCAGAGAGGGGCAAGAATTTCTGAAGTGTGTTCAGGAGAACTTTCTTGATCAGTACATTTCCGGCCCACCGAGGAAGGAGGCATTGCTGGATCTGGTTCTGGGGAGTGAGGTAGGTCAAGTGGAGCAAGTGTCAGGAGGTGAACATTTAGGGAACAGTGATCATAGTATCATAAGGTTTAGATTAGCTATGGAAAAGGACAGGGAGCAATCTAGAGTAAAAATGTTTAACTGGGGGAAGGCCAATTTCAGTGGGTTGAGAATGGATCTGGCCTGGGTAAACTGGAATCAAAGATTGGCAGACAAAACTGTAATTGAACAATGGGCTGCCTTTAAAGAGGAGATGGTTCGGGTACAGTCGAGGTACATTCCCACGAGGGGGAAAGGCAGGGCAGCTAAAGCCAGAGCACCCTGGATGACAAAAGCGATAGCAAGTAAGGTGAAGCAGAAAAAGAGCGTGTATGACAGATGTCAGGTTGAGAATACAAGTGAGAACCAGGCTGAATGTAGAAAGTTCAGAGGGGAAGTGAAAAAGAAAATAAGAGGGGCAAAGAGAGAGTATGAGAATAGACTGGCAGCTAACATAAAAGGGAATCCAAAAGTCTTCTATAGGCACATAAATAATAAATGGGTAGTAAGAGGAGGGGTGGGGCCACTAAGTAATGAAAAAGGAGACCTACGCATGGAGGCAGAGGGCATGGCTGAGGTACTAAATGAGTATTTTGCATCTGTCTTTACCAAGGAAGAAAATGCTGCCAAAGTCACAGTGAAAGAGGAGATAGTGGAGATACTGAATGAGATAAAAATTGATAGAGGAGGTACTAGAAAGCCTGGCTGTACTTAGAGTTGATAAGTCACCAGGATCGGATGGGATGCATCCTAGGATGCAGAGCGAATTTAAAGAGGAAATCGCAGAGGTATTGGCAATGGAGTGTGATGGAATACTCTCCACTTGCCTGGATGAGTGCAGCTCCAACAACACTCAAGAAGCTCGACACCATCCAAGACAAAGCAGCCCGCTTGATTGGCACCCCATCCACCACCTTAAACATTCACTCCCTCCACCACCGGCGTACCGTGGCTGCAGTGTGTACCATCTACAAGATGCACTGCAGCAACTCACCAAGGCTCCTTCAGCAGCACCTCCCAAACCCGCGACCTCTACCACCTAGAAGGACAAGGGCAGCAGGTGCACGGGAATACAACCACCTCCAAGTTCCCCTCCAAGTCACACACCATCCTGACTTGGAAGTATATCGCCGTTCCTTCATCGTCGCTAGGTCAAAATCCTGGAACTCCCTCCCTAACAGCACTGTGGAAGTACCTTCACCACACGGACTGCAGCGGTTCAAGAAGGTGGCTCACCACCACCTTCTCAAGGGCAATTAGGGATGGGGAATAAATGCTGGCCTTGCCAGCGACACCCAGATCCCATGATCTTTCATAGATAGGGGGGTGGTGCCAGAGGACTGGAGAATTGCAAATGATACACCCTTGTTCAAAAAAGGGTACAAGGATAAACCCAGCAACTACAGTCAGTTTAACCTCAGTAACGGGGAATCTTTTCGAAACGAAAAGCAGGGACAAAGTTAACAGTCACTTGGACAAGTGTGGATTAATTAAGGAAAGTCGGCACAGATTTTTTTAAAGGCAAGTCATGTTTAACTAACTTGATTGAGTTTTTTGATGAGGTAACAGAGAGGGTTGATGGATTTCCAAAAGACATTTGATAAAGTACCACATAATAGGCTTGCCAGCAAAGTTGAAGCCCATGGAATAAAAGGGACAGTGGCAGCATGGATACAGAATGGCTAAGTGACAGGAAACAGAGAGTAGTGGTGAACGGTTGTTTTTCGGATCGGAGGAAGGTATACAGTGGAGTTCCCCAGGGGTCGGTACGAGGACCACTGCTTTTCTTGATGTATATTAATGACCTGGACGTAGGTATACAAAATTTGCAGATGACACAAAACTTGGAAGTATAGTGAACAGTGAGGAGGATAGTGAGAGACTTCAAGAGGACATAGATAGGCTGGTGAAATGGGTGAACATGTGGCAGATGAAATTTAACACAGAAAATGCAAAGTGATACATTTAGTAGGAAGAATGAGGAGAGGCAATATAAACTAAAGGATACAATCCTAAAGGGGGTGCATGAACAGAGAGACCTGGGGGTATATGTGCACAAATAGTTGAAGGTGGCAGGGCAGGTTGAGAAAGCAGTTAACACGGCTTACAGGATCCTCGGCTTCATGAATAGAGTACAAAAGCAAGGAAGTTATGGTGAACCTTTATAAAACACTGGTTCGGCCTCAACTGGAGTATTGTGTCTAATTCTGGGCACCACACTTTAGGAAGGATGTGAAGGCCTCAGAGTGAGTGCAGAAAAGATTTACGAGAATGATTCCAGGGATGAGGGACTTCAGTTATGTGGATAGACTGGAGAAGCTGAGGTTGTTCTCCTTAGAGCAGAGAAGGTTGAGAGGAGATTTGATAGAGGTGTTCAAAATAATGAGGGGTCTGGACAGAGCAGATAGAGGGAAACTGTTCCCATTGGCAGAAGGGTTGAGAACCAGAGGACACAGATTTAAGGTGATTGGCAGAAGAACCAAAGGCGATGTGAAAAAAATCTTTTTACGCAGCGAGTGGTTAGAATCTGGAATGCACTGCCTGAAAGGGTGGTGGAGGCAGATTCAATCGTGGCTTTCAAAAGGGAATTGGATAATTACCTGAAGAAATAACATTTGCAGGGCTGCGGGGAAAGGACAGGGGAGTGGCACTAGTTGAAGTGCTCTTGCAGAGAGGCGGCATGGGCTCAACGGGCCGAATGGCCTCCTTCTGTGCTATGACCATCTATGATTCTATGACTTCAGTGCAGAACTGAGGGAGTGCTGCATTGTCAGAGGTGTCGTCTTTTGAATGAGGCATTAAATCAAGGCCCATCCTCATTCTACCGATCAGGAAAGGTTGAACAGGCTGGGGCTCTTTTCTCTAGAAGAGAGCAGGCTGAGGGGTGACCTGATCGAGGACTCTAAAATTATGAAGGAGTTTGATAGGGTAGACGTACAGAAGATGTTTCCACTTGTGGGTGAGACCAGAACTAGGAGCCATAAATAAATCCAATCGGGAATTCAGGGGAAACTTCTTTACCCAGAGAGTGGTGAGAATGTGGAACTCGCGACCACAGGGAGTGGTTGAGGCGAATAGCACAGACGCATTTAAGGGGAAGCCAGATAAACACATGAGGGGGAAAGGAATAGAAGGATATGTTGATGGGGTTAGATGAAGAGGGGTGGGAGGAGGCTCGTGTGGACACCGGTATGGACCAGTTGGGGCGAATGGCCTGTTTCTGTGCTGTAAATACTTTGTAACTTGCCTTTTCCAATGGCTGAGGTTCATTAAAGATTATTTGAAGAAAAGCATAGTGTCCTCCTGATGCCTTGGCCAACATTCCTCCTTCAACCAGCACCCGGAAATTCATTCCTTTAAGTCAAGTTTTGGGATCTTGCTGTGTGGGGGGGGGGGGGGGGGGGGGGGAATAGAAATAGCTGCCACACTTGCCTGTATAAGACAATCACTGCCGTGCAAATGCGATCCATCACTTGTGAACCACTGTAAAAGATTTCTGTGGAAAAAAGTGTTACGGCACTGTACAAATCTGAGGTTTCTTTTTTCTTGCATGGTCCTGCGTGCTAAACTTAGCACATGCAGCGAGTTTATCTCTAATAGATCAGGCTGTTTGAAGTAGTGTATCTAGGAAAGTTCTGAATAAATCAAAAAAAAATATGCAGATGATGCCAAGCCAGCAAAACTGAAACTGAAGAAAATTAAAAAACCCAACTTAATGTTTTTTTTAAAAAAAAAAGATTTATTTCGCTCAGCTTAATTAGTCACAGCAGTTTTGTTTAGAGGAAAACTATCAATGATATCATTGAAAATTCCCCGCCTACACGTTGCCCTTTCAGCATTGTCCCGTTATCCTCTGGTATAAAGAATTGGTACTCGAGTGAAAGATGTCTTCCTTTTATGAATAGATTGCTGCTTAAACAGAAAAATGAGCAACACAACAACTGCGTTGCGGATTACAAGAAAGAAAGATGGGCCAAGAAGGGAAGTCTGATGTCTGAAGGACTGTTCATTGCCCACGTCGCGCCGCAAGGTCACAGGACTCCTTCTTGGCTCTCAGCCCTTGCTGAGGTGCAGTGTTACAGGGGGGGGTCAATGAAAAGAAAGGAGAAACTTCTCCTCCGTGGAAAATAATTGCAACTTTTGTCAATACAGACGAGAAATAATACTGTGGTGCGGTTATAGTGCCACTTTCACATCGATGCGAAACGGTTTTATGCGTGAATCAATTCGAAAGGGGCTGTGTAACTCGGGCAACTACCAAGCCCTGGGGTGTGAGACATCACCACCTCCCCCGGGAGATTGCCACACGCTCGTTTGTGATCACACATCGAGTGTACCGTAACTCCAACGACAGCTCCTCTCCGGGAGATTATCTCGCACCCATTTGTGTTCACATCGAGTGTGACGTAACCCTGAGAGACCCCCCCCACTCTGAGAGATTATCTCGCACGAATTTATGTTCACATTGAGTGTGGCATAACCCTGCGCGCCCTTCCTCCCCTCTCCAGGAGATTATCTTACACCCATTTGTAGTCTTCTCTCTCAGAGGGCAGATGAAAGATCCCACGGGCACTATTTCGAAGAAGAGCAGGAGAGTTATCCCTGGGGTCCTGGGCCAATATTTACCCCTCGATCAACAGAACAGAAGCAGTCTATCCGGTCATCATCACATTGCTGTTTGTGGGATCTTGCTGTGCGCAAATTGTCTGCCGCGTTTCCCACATTGCAACAGAGACTGCACTCCAAAAAAAAAAGTACTTAATTGGCCGTAAAGCGTTTTACGACATCCGGTGGTCGTGCAAGGCACTGAATAAATAAGTCATTTTCTTTTTTCATCAAATGCGACGTAACTCGCTGCAAGATCATTAGAGGAAATTCGGACGTGTTAATGGGACGAGCAACTCCGATAAAACAACCATTGAATGGATTTCATACAAAATTGTCAGGCGTTCTGTCACTAGTATTCAGACAGGCCTGAATTTCTTATGAGGCACATGAAATTTAAGATAAAGAGAAATTGAAATTATTTCTCGGACTAAAATAATGCTGGTTCGCCAGACATTTCCTTCAGAAGAGATGTTGGAAATATAAAATGGAGCCTGGTGGGTCATCGAAGCTTCAGTTTGGCGTTGCTCTGCATTTCAAATGTACTTGTGAGTTGTGAGAAGTGAAACAGCGATTAAGAACATAAGAAGTAGGAGCAGGAGTAGGCCATATGGCCCTTCGGGCCTGCTCCGCCATTCAATAAGATCATGGCTGATCCGAACCTAGACTCACGTCCACTTCCCTGCCCGCTCCCCATAACCCTTAATTCCCTTATCAGCCATGAAACTGTCTATCTCCGTTTTTAATTTATTTAATGTCGCAGCTTCCACAGCTCTCTGAGGTAGCAAATTCCATAGATTTACTACCCTCTGAGTGAAGAAGTTTCTCCTCATCTCAGTTTTGAAACGGCAGCCCCTTATTCTAAGATTATGCCCCCTCGTTCTAGTCTCACCCATCAGTGGAAACATCCTCCCCGCATCCACCCGATCAAGCCCTCTCACAATCTTATATGTTTCGATAAGATCGCCTCTCATTCTTCTGAATTCCAATGAGTAGAGGCCTAAACTACTCAACCTTTCCTCATAAGTCAACCCCTTCATCTCTGGAATCAACCGAGTGAACCTTCTCTGAACTGCCTCGAGAGCAAGTATATCTTTTCTTAAATATGGAAACCAAAACTGTACGCAGTATTCCAGGTATGGCCTCACCAGTACCTTGTATAACTGAAGCAAGACTTCCCTGCTTTTATACTCCATCCCCCTTGCAATAAAAGCCAAGCCTTTCCATTGTTCAACATAGGCCCGGAAATTCCTGGGGCCCCACTCTGCCAGCATGTGAGGAACCGCCACACCGGTCCTCGTCTAAGGACAGAGACCCAGTCCCAAATCCTGAGGACGGGGCCACCTGCAAGTTCAAAGGTAGGCCGCGAGGGCCCATCAGCATCGCCCCTGTCCCAGCCCGACCTGGTCGCCCTTCTGAGGTGGAACTGCTCCTTTGCCTGAAATCACCTCAAGGTCCAAATGGGTTTAACTATCTTATTCTAGTAAAGGTGTGGAGCCATTGGGTGACCTCCAGTCTCAACTGGCGTGAGTTCCGCTGAGGCCTTTCAAGGGCATAAAGGAAGGAATTCCCAGGAAAAGTCAGGAATTCTCCATCCCGCCCCCGCAACATGCCCCCTTTATATGGGTGGGGGGGGGAGGTGACAAGAAGGATATCCACCCATGATCATCTGACTGGAATTTAATGTCAGTCTAAAGTAAATAAATAGAAAATTAAACTAAAATTATTTCCAGCCAAGGTGTCTGTGATGGGATTGTAGAATAGAGAGTACCTGTAGGATTTAGTAAACATTAAGGGGGAAAAATTCAGTTGGTTGCGCCTCCCGTTAGCGCCTTAAGAGGACGCTAATGGGGCGCAAAGCATCTAGCGCCCAGGCGCGGTGAAGTTTGCGCCGCTCGCGAAATTAACTAGACATTTTGCGGCGGCGCTAAACACTACCGCCACGATCTCCTGCGCCGGCAGATCATGACGTCAGTCGAGTGTGCATCGCCCCGGCATCGCCCCGAAGCGGATATTGAGTGGCGCCCCCTGCCTTACCGCCTGACGCTAGCAACGACAGGTTGAGGGGAGCGTTCTGCAGTCATGAAGGGAAAGGGGGAACGCTATTTAAAGGTGACCGCTTCCTGCCTTTTATTGTTGGTGCCATTTTTGAACTATACATTCTGAGAGAGAGAGGGAGAGACTTCTGGAGAGATTCAACGTTGTGTGAAGGAGTTTTGGGTACTGAGCAGCACTTTGCAGCTTCATTTTGATTTGCCATTCCTTGTATCGATTTAGCAGAGACTGTGGGGGCTGCACTCTGAGCTCTTTGCCTGGTACTCTCCATTGTTCTTTCCAGCACATTTGATGTGCAGGTCTCTCCAGGCCGAGATTCAAGGCTGCAATGAACAGGATGTGGATGGAAAGCAAGATTAACCATCCCCTTTAAGAACTGGCCCGTGCCATTGTGTGTGTGTTCCATTGCTGACTGACATTACATGAGCTTCGCCAGCGCTCTGAGTTAGCGCCTCACTCCTCGGCCTTTGCGCCTTAAGACAGGTGTGCAGCGCCTGATTTAGCGCTCCACTCACCTCCCGGGGCAGTAAAAGTGAAGTTTCCAGTCAGTGGCGATAATTAGCGCCAGGCGCTAATTTTTGCGCCCGGACGATATTTGCGCCCCAAATGGGGCGCGACTGAATTTTTCCCCCTAAGATTCTATAACCATTATTAAATAACTATAATATGTGAAATTGTATGTTAAAAACCTAAAAAGCCTGTTTAAAATGGTGAATGGCTGAGAAGCAAAGCAGGATGGGAATTATGCCAACCTGACTAAACCCTGTTAGAAATTGATGTCATTCTGTAAAATGGTCTGTTCCGTAAACAAGGAGAGAGTGGGGAACAAGAAATTCAGCAACATTGCAAAAGAAGATAGGGGGCTGGAGACAGTCACCACTCCCTGTCTTCTCAAAAATGCAGAACCGTCTACACAATGAGCTGATTAAAAAGCAAAAAGACATCTGTGAGAATTTAGTGTGAAGGTTGTTCTCAGATGAGGATAGCTTGCTTACTAACTGCCACGAAGGCAAAAGGGAGGGAAAAGGGGATAAAAATACAGATACTGAACACCGAAAGCAGCGCGAAGCCAGAGGATGAGAAGCCTCAGTCAACAGAACACAGCAAGAGAATAAAGAGACTGCGCCACAGTCACTCAGAAGGAACGCCGGGGTTCGATGAACAGACTGCGACTATCTTCTTGTTAAGTATTGCATCTTTGTACCGGATGTTTAATGCTTAATAAACCTGTTTTACTGATACACAATATACCTGGACCCAGAGTGGTTTGTGTAGTCATGGGCAAATTATTCTAAAGAGCTTTTAAAAGTTACAGGATTCTGCTGTCAACTTCCATCACTCTCGTCAGATATAGCGCACATGGGTTAAATGCAGGAAGAATCTCTCGCCACCCTGCCCCAATCCAGAACTCCCAGGTCAGATGCGCAGTAATGCTCCCTCTACATCAGTGGTACTCCGGGGCCTTTTGCGGCCAACCGTTCCTCATGCCTTTGGGGCTCCCCTTGCGGCCTACCCGACTAAACTTCCATTCAGTGATGTTCTCTCTCTCTTTCTTGCTCTCCAGCAACAGAAGACAAAGGAGTGCTATGAGGAGGCGAGAGTATCCCCCATCAGGTTTCCGTTGAAACAAGAACGATTGCTCCTATGATGTTTTTTTTTTCTCTTCTCCTCCTGTGGAGAAAATCGCCGGCCACCTACTTGGCAAGTGACTGCAGTGGAATGATTGAAATCAGGAGCTCGCCATGTAAGGGAATCGCAGACGCAGATCCATTTCCCATCAGCTCAGCAACCACCAAGTCCCACACGGCATTGAATCACCTCCATCTGTACTCATCCCAACAATCTGCAAACCTATTCGCAATCAGATATTCATTCAGTTCTTTTTTTCCCCAAATTGGTAGAGTTGCCAACCCTCCAGGATTGCCCTGGAGTTTCCAGGAATTAAACATTAATCTCGTGGACACTGCCACGAGCGACACCCGGAGAAAAATCATAAAGGCATTAAAATAAATGTGTGCTTTTTTTTTTCATTTTCTTTGAACACTTTCAATGATTGGTTGTAAAAATATTGGAGATGGGGAAAACCGGCTGTTTGACTGAACGGGGCTGTTGAAGGTCGGAGGATATGAGGTGAAATCTCCAGGAATATGTCTAACCAGAGTTGGCAACCCAAGTTGTTAATGAATCCAGCGTTAAGTGTGACTCTAACTCAATCTATACCTGACCTGGGCGTGCTGGATAGACTGGTGTAACGCACCAGGAGTTTGGTTACAAAGTAAAACAATCCGTTCCCTAGCCACTGACTCCATCCCTCTCCCTAACATCTGCCTGAGGCTGAACCACACTGTTTGCAACCTTGGTGTCATATTTGACCCTGAAATGAGCTTCCAACCACATATATGGGCCATCTCTAAGACCGCCTACTTCCACCTCCGTAACATCGCCCGTCTCTGCCCTTGCCTCAGCTCATCCGCTGCTGAAATCCTCATCCATGCCTTTGTTACCTCTAGACTTGACTATTCCAACACACTCCTGGCTGGCCTCCCACATTCCACCCTACGTAAACTTGAGGTCATCCAAAACTCAGCTGCCCGTGTCCTAACTCGCACCAAGTTCCAGTTCACCCATCACCCCTGTGCTCGCTGACCTACATCGGCTCCCGGTTAAGCAGCACCTCGATTTCAAAATTCTCATCCTTGTTTTCAAATCCCTCCATGGCCTCGCCCCTCCTGTAATCTCCTCCAGTCCCACAACCCCCCGTGATATCTGCGCTCCTCTAATTCTGCCCTCTTGAGCATCCCTGATTATAATCGCTCAACCATTGGTGGCCGTGCCTTCTGTTGCCTGGGCCCTGAGCTCTGGAATTCCCTGCCTAAACCTCTCCGCCTCTCTACCTCTCTTTCCTCCTTTAAGACGCTCCTTAAAACCTACCTCTTTGACCAAGCTTTTGGTCACCTGCCCTAATTTATCTTTAAGTGGCTCGGTGTCAATTTTTCGTCTTATAATTCTCCTGTGCAACGCCTTGGGACGTTTTACTACGTTAAAGGCGCTATATAAGTACAAGTTGTTGTTGTTGTTCTTGCACTCTGCACCATCTACGTGTCTTAAACACTAACCATAGAGGACCACTCCCCTCCCCCCCCATTGCTGCCCCATTTCCCGTACCACCGAGTCCTGGGGTCTTTGAGTAAGATTAACCATTTGATGTCGATCAGCCCTCCACAATGACCCTTCCGAGGACAGTACCCTTGGTTTATTGCCCGCTCTCTAAAACACAAAGTCCTGGAAATTCCTGAGCTTACAGCGCACAAGGTGACACTGCAATTTGCTGCCCGGGTACATCAATTTTTTGCATAAAAAGTCCCAGAAGCAGGGACAGTTCTGGTTTCTGAGCAATAGCGAGTCACTTGCTGTGTCAGATCATTTCCCCCTATTACAAAGTATCGGTCAGTTGTAGATCATTGCACTCTATCGTGACACTAAATGTGTTATATAATATGCTAGAGGCCATTGTCACACTGTCTGATATATAAAGTTTCTATCTGGTAATGGATGCCTGAATAGCTGTTACATTAGACCACATGTTATCATATGCTCAGACTATAAATTGGCCCCTGTAGTTCTTTCTTTTTTTCCTCACATGGTAGCTGTTAATGTTTCTGCCATCATCATTCACACCTCATCTAGAGCCATCTTTTGTTTCTTAACTTGTCCCATTACCATTTCCTTTTGCCTCACACCATCATCCCTTTTGTCAGTCAATCTCTCCTGCCTGTCATCCTATCACAGACCTTCCCTTTGTTCTTTCCTCCCCTCCTCCCTGCCCCTGCTTAAAAATCTCTCCTCCCTAACCTTTTCCAGTTCTGACGAAGGGTTCGACCCTTCCTCTCCTCTCCTGACCTGCTGAGTGTTTCCAGCACTTTCTGTTGTTATTTCAGATTTCCAGCATCCGCAGTATTTTTGCTATTGTGTTATCATATGCTGGTAGAATAGTTCAGAAATAGGAGGGATAAGACAGAGGGCAAATGCGAGGTGGGTTTGGAGTGCACAGGCGTAAATGCGCGTAGTGTGGCAAATAAGGTTGGGGAGCTGCAGGCACAAGTCATCACACGGGACTATGATATAGTGAGACCTGGCTCAAAGAAGGGCAGGATTGGGAACTTAATATTCCTGGCAACAAGGAATTCAGGAAAGATGGGAAAGGGAACAAAAAGGAGGGGGGGTGTGCAGGATTGATCAGAAAAATTATTATAGCGCTGGAAAGGGATGATGTAGTTGGGAGGTCAAAGAAATAAGCTATTTGGTTAGAATTAAGGAACAATGGAGGAGCTATTACTCTGCTGGGTGTATAACTATAGGTCACCGAATAGTGGGAAGGAGATAGAGGAGCAAATTTGAAGATAAATTACAGAAAAATGCAAGAACAAAAGAGTAGTGATGATGGAGGACTTCAATTATCCTAATATAGACTAGCAAAGAGGGGAGGAATTCCTGAAATGTGTGCAAGAGAACTTTCTTGATCAGTGTGTTTCCAGCCCAACGAGGAAGGAAGCAGTGCTGGATCTAGTTCTGGGGAATGAAGTGGGGCAAGTGGAGCATGTTTCAGTGGGGGAGCACTTGGGGAACAGTGATCATAATATCATTAGATTAGGTTTAGAATAGTTCCAGAAAAGGACAAGGAACGATCAAATGTAATAATACTTTACTGGAGGCGGGCTAATTGCGGTGAGTTGAAAAGGGATCTGGCCCAGATAGATTGGAATCAAAAATTGGTAGGCAAAACAGTAATTAAACAATGGGAAGCCTTCAAAAGAGGAGATGGTTCAGATACAGAGTAGACGCATCCCTGCGAGGGAGAAAGGAAGGTCTTCTGAGGCTAGAGCTCCCTGAATGACGAAAGATATAGAGATTAAAATTAAACAGAAAAAGAAGGCTAATGAAAAATGTAAGCTTCATAATTCAGTAGAGAACCAAGCTGAATACAAAAAAAGTACAGGGGAGATCGAAAAAGGGGCAAAGAGAGAGTATGAGAATAAATTAGCGCCTAACATAAAAGGGAACCCAAAAGTCATTTATAAACATATAAATAGTAAAACGGTAGTCAAAGGAAGGGTGGGGCCAATTAGGAACCCAAAATGAGATCTTCTTGTGGAAGCAGAGGGCATGGCTGAGGTACTAAATGAGTACTTTGCATCTGTCTTCACTTTACAGAATGTACAGAGGCTCTGGCCACAACCTTCCAATCCTCCTTCGATATGGGGGAGGTGCCAGAGGACTGGAGCATTGTAAATCATAGAATCACAGCACAGAAGGAGGCAAGGTGGCCCATGGTGCCTGTGCCGGCTCTGTGGTAGAGCTCTCCAATTAGTCCCACTCCCCTGCTCTTTCCCCATAGCCTTGTAATTTTTTTTCCTTCAAGTATTTACCCAATTCCCTTTTGAAAGTTACTATTGAATCTGCTCCCACCACTCTTTCAGGCAGCGCATTCCAGATCACAACTCGCTGCGCAAAAAACTGTTTCCTTATGTCGCTCCTGATTCTTTTGCCAATCACCTTCAATCTGTGTCCTCTGGTTACCGACCCTCCTGCTGCTGGAAACATTTTCTCCTTATTTACTCTATCAAAACAATTCTTGATTTTGAATACCTCTATCAAATTTCCTCTTAACCTTCTCTGCTCTAAGGAGAATAACCCCAGCTTCTCCAGTCTCTCCACATAACTGAAGTCCCTCATCCCTGGTACCATTCTAGTAAATTTCTTCTGCATCCTCTCTAAGGCCTTGACATCTTTCCTTTGACAATGCTTTTACTATTTATACATTTACAAAAGACACTTCCTTTGATCCTTTTATTTCTTTTTTTCAGTTCATCCCTGTACTTTTTGTATTCAGCTTGGTTCTCTACTGAATTATGAGCCCAGCATTTATCATAAGCCTCCTTTATCTGTTTCATTTTAATCTCTAATATCTTTAGTCATCCAGGGAGCTCTAGCTTTGGATGTCCTTCCTTACCCCTTCGTGGGAATGTGTCCAGTCTGTACCCGAACTATCTCCTCTTTGAAGGCCTCCCATTGCCCATTTACTGTTTTACCTGCCAATCTTTGATTCCAATCCACCTGGGCCAGATCACCTTTTCATACTCACTGAAATTAGCCCTCCTCCAGTTGAATATTTTCACATTTGATATTTGCTTGATCTTTTCCAGAACTACTCTAAACCTAATGATATTATGATCATTCTGTGATAGTAGATTGGCGGTTAGGATCAGATCAGCCATGATCTTATTGAATGGCGGAGCAGGCTCGAGGGGCCAATTGGCCTACTCCTGCTCCTATTTCTTATGTTCTTATTATGTTCTTAACGCTGTTCCCCAAATGCTCCCCCACTGAAACATGCTCCACTTGCCCCACTTCAAGCCCAAGAACTAGATCCAGCACTGCTTCCTTCCTCGTTGGGCTGGAAACATAGATCAAGAAAGTTCCCTTGTACACATTTCAGGAATTCTTCCCCCTCTTTGCCCTTTTCACTGTTACTACCCCAGTCTATATTAGGATAATTGCAGTCTCAATTATCACAACTCTAAAGTTCTTGCATCTTTCTGCAATTTGCCTACAGATTTGCTCCTCTATCTCATTCCCATTATTTGGTTGCCTATAGTATACACCCAGCAGCATAATAGCTCCTCTATTGTTCCTTAATTCTAACCAAATGGATTCTGTATTTGAACCCTCAAGTATATCATTCTTTTCTAGTGCTGTAAGTATCTCTGATCAATACTGCCACCCTCCCTCCTTTTTCTCCTTCTCTATCTTTCCTGACTGCATCGTA
Source organism: Squalus acanthias (assembly GCA_030390025.1). Taxonomy (NCBI): domain Eukaryota; kingdom Metazoa; phylum Chordata; class Chondrichthyes; order Squaliformes; family Squalidae; genus Squalus; species Squalus acanthias. The sequence goes on along the minus strand of CM059429.1, from coordinate 164,739,969 downwards.
GCCAGGAATATTAAGTTCCCGTTCCTCCACTTGTTTGAGCCAGGTCTCTGTTATTGCAACGACATCATAATCCCATGTGGCTACTTGTGCCTGCTCACCAACCTTATTGACCACGCTCCGCGCATTTACGCACATGCACTCCAAACCCACCTTAGTCTGCCTCGCCTTTCCCTCCTGTCTGATCCCTCCTACTTCTGAACAACTCTTTATTGTAATACTGTTTGTCTCTGTGCACCTTGTATCTCCTCTCTAATGCTTCATCCTGGTATCCCTCCACTGTCAAATTAGTTTAAACCTTCCCCCACAGCGCTAGTTAACCTCCCCGCGAGGACATTGGTCCCAGCCCTGTTGAGGTGCATCCTGTCCATCTTGTACAGGTCCCTCCTTTCCCCAGAACTGGTCCCAATGCCCCAGGAATCTGGAGCCCTCCCTCCTGCATCATTTCTCCAGCCACGTGTTTAACCTGTCTTATCTTACTGCTCCTATACTCACTAGCATGTGGCACTGGGGAAGTAATCCAGAGATTACTACCTTTGAGGTCTTGCCCTTTAATGACCTCCCTCGCACATGAAACTCTCTCTCTAGGACCTCAACCTTTTTCCTACCTATGTCTTTGGTTCCAACGTGGACCGCAACTTTTGGCTGTGTTATTGGTCCCCATATCCGTGCCAATCAAGAAGCACAAAGGATCCTCTACAATCGTACAGATCCAAGACTTTTTAATAGCAAGATGTGATACATTACATTACATTATGCTAAGAAGTACTTGTAATAACATATATCATATATTATAGCCAGTGTAAGTCACTGATGTGGTGCTAAATCTCACGTCTAATCTTATGAATTTGCAATGTGATTTGCTGCCAAAATCCCACTGTGCTGAACACTGTACAATTAGATGCTTTTTCATCATATCATTACAAAATATGTCATATAATGTACTACAGATCATGTATCATACCACAATTCCTAATAAGTGTTACCATTGCTGATTCTCGGCATCAGAATCACTAAATCATGAAACCTAACCATTTATCATCCATGCATAATTATAGGGTGCAAAATTCGGCTGCTTTGCAGCTGCCTTTAACGCCTCCATGGGGCGCTAATGGGGCGCAAATGGGTTTTCGCCTGGGCGCCGCGATATTAGCGCCCCGTGCTAAATTGGGCCGGGTTTTTGCGGAGGCGCTAAGAGTTAGCGCCCCGCTCGGCCACACCCGGCAATGATGACGCAGCACCCCGCGCAGCGCCCCGGATGCAATATTCGACCGTGCCCCCTCACTTACCGCCTGGCGCTAACAACGACAGCATCGGCTGTCGAGTTGCAGTCAGGAGTCGGCTCCGCGCACGCGCTATGTAAAGGCGCCATCTTGGGGAAACTTTTTTAGTCGACCATAACTCTGCTGAGACATTGTCAGACAAGCTGCTGAACATATCCAGTTCCACGTCGCTGAACCGAGTAGCAGTCTCCCTCTCCCTTGCAGCAGCCATGGCACAGAGCTGTCTCAGTAGCCGAGAGGTCGCACTCAAGAGCAGCAATGCTGATAATGAGTAGTTGCAGCTTGAAATGACCTCCCCTTTCAGAGCTGGAATAAGCTGGAGTCAAGGCTTGAAGGCTGATTGCTGAACACAAGTCAGCTGAGATTGGGTAGCGCTCTGGCAATAGCGCCCTTGCATCGCTCCACTGAGACCATTAGCGCCTCATTTACCGCCCGCTTCACTCCTGGGGCGAAAACGCCCAATCTTGCAACATTTTTCAATGGGCGCTAACTTTTCAAAAAGTTAAAAGTTTGGGGCGCTAGCAAATTTCGCGCCCATGGTGTATAATGCAATGTACATGAGAACACATCAATATTATATAAGCCATATTATATAATGTACTCTGATTTCCTTCATTCCACCATTGGCGGTCGTGCCTTTAGCTGCCTCAGCCCTCAGCTCTGAAAGTCCCTCCCTAGCCCTCTCACCCTCTCCACCTCTCTCTCTTCCTTTAAGTTGCTCCTTAAAACCTACCTCTTTGATCAAGCTTTTGGTCATCTGCCCTAATATCTCCTTATGTGGCTGGGTGAATAATTTTGTCTGATTACGCTCCTGTGAAGCGCCTTGAGATGTTTTACGGTGCTATGGGGTGATATATAGATGCAAGTTGTTGCTGTACTGTTTTAATATATATCTTTTTGAGGTTGTATCAATTTGTTCTGGGGATGTGGGCGTCATTGGCAAGGTCGGCATTTATTGCCCTTGAGAAGGTGCTGGTGGTCTTTCTCCTTGAACCTCTGCAGTCCTGGTGGTGAAGGTGCTCCCATAATGGTGTCAGGTAGAAAATTCCAGGATTCTGACCCAGCGACGATGAAGGAACGGCCATTATATTTCCAAGTCAATTTGGCGCGCGGCTTGGAGGAGAACTTGGAGGTGGCGGCGTTACCACGCTATTGCGCCCCTCCGCTGGAAAGCACAAGTGCGAGGATGTTGTGGCGAAGCGCCTTGCAGTCGAATAGCCTGCCGGCATTCGCCGTTTGCACGCTCACGCCTGAAGACTGGCCTCTCGGAGAGGGGGGTGGGGGGGGGGGGCGGGGTTTACCGTAGGTTGGCCGATTGCCCGCGGAACTGCAACCCTGGCCTTCGAGAAAAAGGGGAGAAAGTTTGGGAGCAAGAAAAGTTGAAGGAAAGTTAAAGAAAGTCATGACCTCAGGACGTCCCAAAGCGCTTTACAGCCAATGAGTTTCTTTTGACGTGAAGTCAATGTTGTAATGTAGGAAACGCAGCAGCCAATTTGCGCACAGCAAGCTCCCACAAACAACAATAAGATAATGACCAGATAATCTCTTTGTCTTTTTTAATAAAGTTGGCTGAGGGATAAATATTGGCCCAGGACACCGGAAGAGCTCCCCTGCTCTTCTTCGAAATTGTGCCTTGGGATCTTTTACGTCCACCCGAGGGGGCAGACGGGGCCTCGGTTTAACGTCTCATCTGAAAGACGGCACCTCCGACAGCGCAGCACTCCCTCAGCACCGCACTGGGAGCGTCAGCCTGGATTTTGTGCTCAGGTCTCCAGGGCAAACACTCAGCACTCTGAAAGGAAAGTGAGAGAGAGAGAGAGAGAGCGAAAGGAAAGTTGTGAAGATTACGGCAAAACCCAAAAGGCAAGAAGTTAAAGTAAGAGTCTGTCGTCTTGACAAAGGTGTAAGGTGAAACCAGTAAAAGTAAAAGCTAGGTGATACTATATCTTAAAATAGGTTTCCACTTGAGTTTGCAGAATTTCAGTAAGAAGCCAGCTCTACAATGACAGGCTCATTCGGTGGAACCTTCCTAACTTCGATTTTCAACCCTCTTCCCAAGATGCCTCTGACTCCTTGCCGGGGCTGCGCTGTCACGGGCGGCTGCAGGCCCCGAGTGTGAGCCGAGACCGTGAGCGTCGGGAGGCTATTCGACCGCAGGGCACCTCACAGCCAAGCCGATCCTGCCCGCATCCGCCACCCACACAGGAGTCACCGGACAGCAATCAGAAGGGGAACTAACTTTTTCAAAACCCGCCCCCACCCCCTCACCCAGCCCAGCGGTGCTAAGGCCAATTGTAGCACCGGGCACCCCTGCCCTGGGCGAGGCTGGCAACCTCAGCACAGGTCGGGGATCGAACCCAGGACCTTCCTGGGACTGTGTGGCTCAATATACGGGAGGGAAAAAATGGGAAAAGGCCATGGTAGCACATCTTTTATTTTCCTGGAAAAACAAAATGGCTGAAGTTAGCTAACAAATTGCTGAGATAAAGTCACTTTTATTATATTTCTGCAAAGCACCTTGGAAACATTTTTCTGCGTTAAAGGTGCTATATAAAATCCAAGTTTGTTGCAGGAACAGGAGGAGGCCGTTCAGCCCTGCGAGCCTGTTCCGTCATTCAGTTAGATCATGGCTGATCTGTATCTTAACTCCATCTACCCACCCCTTGGTTCCGTAGCCCTTAATACCCTTGCCTAATAAAAATCTACCGATCGCAGGTATGAACATTTTCCATTGACCCCCCCACCCCCCCAGCCTCAACAGCTTTTTTGGGGGGGAAGAGAGTTGCTGATTTCCACCACGTCTTTGTGTGAAGAAAAAGGAATTCACACATTATCACAGCTCGAACTTTCAAAACTGCCCTTAAAAAAAAAAGGTAGAATTTTAACTTTTGATATATATTTTTTTTTTAAACGGCTGCGGGGAGCAAAAGAGGAAAAATAAAATGGAATTCACGTACTCCGCTCGCAGGTGCAATCTGTTTCTCGATAAAGCCCACTCCCCTGATGCTTCTGAGAATCGTCTCTCGCTTCACAGATGACTCATCGATGCTGCACTGTATAAAAGGCGCCCAGTCGTCTGGGAGAAGCTTTGCTGGTTGGTTGCTGCTCCACCCTCTCCCGCTGGCGGTGACGTTGCGGTTAGTGGCGGTCGCGTGGGGACAACTTCGGCGCTGCCCTCCGAGCGCGGCGAGATTCCTTCCGCTCGCTTAAGCGAGCCGGGCTGGCTGGCGGGGACGCGAAGGCGAGGAGACCCACCAGACGAGGTAAGGCTGGCGTTGCGGGAGCTTGGGTTTGGTCGGAGCTCGGCAAGGGATTTATCCACGGAGTTAGTGCCGAAGGACGATTAAGCTGCAGGAACAGTCTTACGCTTTCCGTAAGTTTTTCTGAACAGAAAGCTCCTGGTGTTTTTCTATTACCGGGGTGTAGGGTGTGTGAGGTGGGGAAGGGGGGGGGAGATGGGGAAATGCAGTTTCACCGACCCATTTAAACTGCATTTTAAGTTGTTTTAGCTGTCGCAGGCGATTGAGAAGATAGGCAGGCTGAAGAGCCGAGTAAATAACGAAAGGGTGAGAGGTCCATGGAGGAAGCAGCATGCCGCAGGAGGGAAGCTGATGCAATGGAAGCTCAGCAGACCCACAGCACTGAGCTTTTTTTTTCTCTCTGCTTGAAATATTTATATCGACTTTTAGGTGCTGCAGTAGGAAATCACGTGGTCACTGTGTTGCTTCCTGCCACTTTAGTTTGAAAACCTCTCTGAAGCAGCGACACAGGTCTGGTTTGAAGGAACGATATATATGTACGGAGGCCTAGGTTAACCGTCTTTTCACCAAAGTGCATTATGCAGCAGCGAGGGCCTCTTTTAGAAAATGTGCTTATTTATCTTTTGCAAAGTATTACACAGTATTTACAGCACGGAAACAGGACATTCGGCCCAACCGGCCCGTGCTGGTGTTTATCCTCCACACGAGCCTCCTTTTTTTTTTATTCGTTCACAGGGTGTGGGCGTCGCTGGCAAGGCCCGGCATTTATTGCCCCTCCCTAACTGCCCTCGGGAAGGTGGTGGTCAGCCGCCTTCTTGACAACTGAGTGTCTTGCTAGACTATTTCAGAGGAGCAGTTAAGCGTCAACCACATTGCTCTGTGTCTGGAGTCACATATCGGCCAGACCGGGTAAGGGCGGCAGATTTCCTTCCCTAAAGGACATGAGTGAACCAGATGGGTTTTTAACCACCACCTCCCAGCCTTCTTTATCTCACCCCATCAGCTTATCCTTCTATTCCTTTCTCCCTCATGTGTTTATCTAGCTTCCCCTTAATGGCATCTGTGCTATTCGCCTCAACCACTCCCTGTGGTGGCGAGTTCCACATTCTCACCACTCTCAGGCTAAAGAGGTTTCTCCTGAATTCCCTGTAGGATTTATTAGTGTCTATCTTAGATTTATGGCCCCTAGTTCTGGTCTCGCCTGCAAGAGGAAACATTTTCTTTACATCTACCCTATCAAACCCTTTCATAACCTTAAAGACCTCTATCATGGTCACCCCTCAGCCTTCTCTTTTCTAGAGAAAAGATGACATGGAAGTTTTTAGTCACTCTGTGTCACCACCAAACAAAGGTGGCATAATGAGTAACTTAGGTGGTTGGGGGGGTGGGGGTAGATCTTGACTTTGTGCGAGAGAGTGAGCTCGCTTTACATCGCTCCAGATTTTTATTTCCGTTGAAATGGGCAAAGTGATTGATTCGCCAAATGCTAACCTCCCCTCAGCACAAAGAGTTGGCTTTGTTCATGCAGTGGTACACTAAAAGCATGATGGGATTGCTTTGCTGCTTGGTTCCTAGTTACAAAATGGTGGCGCGGGCCACAGGAAGAGACAGGTGAGTAAAAGTGAGCTTAAGCAAACACAACAACAACAACAACAAAAATTCCGGTACAGTCTCATGTGCGATTTTGATTGGTGTAATATCTTCGAGGGCTTGACAGGGTAGATGCTGGGAGGCTGTTTCCCTGGCTGGAGAGTCTGTTGGGCCCAATGGCCTGTTTCTGTGCGATAAATACTTTGTAATACTTTGTAAAAGATAAATAAGCATATTTTCTAAAATGGGCCCTCACTACTGCAAAATGCACTTGAATGAAAAGACGGCCTTAAGTTGGGCCTCGGTACATATATATCGCTCCTTCATATCGCACAGTCTCGGGATAAGGGGTCGGCCATTTAGGACTGGGATGAGGAGAAATTTCTTCACTTAGAGGGTGGTGAATCTTTGGAATTCTCTACCCCAGAGGGCTGTGGAGGCTCAGTCGTTGAGTATATTCAAGACTGAGATTGATAGATTTTTGGTCACTAAGGGGATCAAGGGATATGGGGATAGGGCGGGAAAGTGGAGATGAGGTAGAAGATCGGCCATGATCTTATTGAATGGCGGAGCAGGCTTGAAGGGCCGTAGGGCCTACTCCTGCTCCTATTTCTTATGTTCTTATGTTCTACTTTTGAAGACTGAGTCGGAAGCAAAGTTTTGTCGTTGTTGAGCAGTCCAGAAAGGGCTGGCATTGAAAATGTAACAATTCACATGACATCAGTTTGCTGTAATGCCTCAATTTTTGCAGCTCACGTCACGACACGGTCAAGCCCAGGAGTGACAGTTTGGACAGTAATTCCAGAACAGGCAGGGGTGGGCCAAGGCAGAGAGACCAGGACCCCGTGCACTCCTTCACACCTTAAGCATGGCTTTGTTACAATCTGATTCCCAGTATCAGGAATCTGAGGAATGAGGAATGGCTGGAGAATCTTGTTCTTATCAGCTTGGAAAGGAAGTATCTGAGAATTGTTCTTATAGAGGTATATAAGATTGTTAGGGGTATAGAAAAAGTTAACTTGTAATATCACTTTAAATTAAACAGATAGAATAGTACTATATATAGAATGGTACAGGTTCTAACAGGAGAGGAGTACTTCAAACACACATATCAGGAACTTTATCTTCACACAAAGCGCGACCAATATGTGGAATAAACTTCCTATTAGAATATTTGTTGTTTTGAAAATTTGTGACCCAGTTGGATTAGAATTTAAACTCCTTGTCTGCTGCCATGCTTAAACACGCCTGCTATATGGTCAGGGATATTTACAGACATTTCAAAGCGGTTTAGTTGGTTTTAGTGGTAGTGGCAAACACTTCAATGCCCTTCCCCCCACCTTCTCTTCCCCCCGCCCTCCCCTCGAGGTGATAAAAATTAAGGGATGTGTTGGCCTGTGGGAGTTCCCTCCATGAGGACACACCGGTTTAGCGTCTTTCGGATGAGACACTAAACTGAGGCTCTGTCTGCTCTCTCAGGTGGATCCCATGGCACTGTTTCGAAGAAGAACAGGGGAGTTCTCCCCGGTGTCCTGGGCCAATATTTATCCCTCAATCAACATAACAAAAACAGATTATCTGGTCATTATCACATTGCTGTTTGTGGGAGCTTGCTGTGCGCAGATTGGCTGTCGCGTTTCCCCACATTACAACAGTGACCACACTTCAAAAGTACTTCATTGGCTGTAAAGCGCTTTGAGACATCCGGTGATCGTGAAAGAATTTATTGCCCATCCCTAGTTGCCCTCGAGAAGGTGGTGGTGAGCCGCCTTCTTGAACCGCTGCAGTCCGTGCGGTGCAGGTGCTCCCACAATGCTGTTAGGGAGGGAGTCCCAGGATTTCGACCCGGCGACGATGAAGGAACGGCCGATATATTTACAAGTCAGTATAGTGTGTGACTTGGAGTGGAACTTGGAGGTGGTGGTGTTCCCAAGGGAGCGTTCACGCAAAACCAATAACTCAGTGGTGGATCTCCCAAAGGGAGGAAAGCTTATTTAAAAATTAAAATAGAATCGTTCTGGTGCTAAATATAATTACTTTCTATTTGTAGAATTACCCACTTCCCAATAAGAGAAACCGCAATTTTTTTTCCCTAAACACAGAGCCGCTCGAGTTCACCTCATAATTTCCACGATGCCTTTAGTAAGTGACCGTTGCTGCTCTTCCTGGCGCAGGCACCTTGGGGGAGGAGAAAGCAGGTGTATCCTGGGCCTCAGATGGTCACTTCCTGTGTTGGGTTGTTTCTCTCTCTCTCTCTACGAGTATCAATGAACACAGGCATACCAGAAACGACTAAACTTTAGTAATGAACATTTCCACCCCTCACCCCCACTCCCTCCCCCATTAGAGAAGACAGTCACAAAAATAAAATGATAGTAAAGATTTCCGTGATAGCTCAGTGGGTAAATTCGCTGAGATACGGAGCCATTAGTGTCAGCCGTGGCTCAGTGGGTAGCGCTGTCGCCTCTGAGTCAGAAGGTTGTGGGTTCATAGTGAGCACAAAAATCTAGGCTGACACTCCCAGTGCGGTGCTGAAGGAGCGCTGCACTGTCGGAGGTGCCGTCTTTCGGATGAGACTTTACACCGAGGCCCTTGTCTGCCCTCTCAGGTGGATGTAAAAGATCCCAGAGCAGGGGAGTTCTCCCTGGTGTCCTGGGGGCCAATATTTAACCCACAACCAACATCGCTAAAACAGATTATCTGGTCATTTGTCTCATGGGTGTTTGTGGGATCTTGCTGCGTGCAGATTGGCTGCCGTGTTTCCTACATTACAACAGTAACTACATTGGCACTTCATTTGGGACATCCTAAGGTTGTGAAAGGTGCTACAGAAATGCAAGTCTTTCTTCGGCAATTCAGGAGAGTCCCAGCTTTGATCACCCCTCTGTGCTGAGTCAGTTGATCTTAGATTGGGGGTGTTACTCTTTGCCTCGGGGTGAGGCAGTGGGGAGGGGTGGGGGGAGATGTTCTCTGGTCGGCATTTGTTAGTGGCAGCATAAATAGGGCAGGAAGATTTCTCTTGTATACTATTTCTACTGACACCGCTGATGAGCCATTTGCTGTGCTTCTGGGCCATAAAGCTTAGGAAGGGATCAGCTTCAAACTATGCTGAGTTGTCTGGTCTCAACTAATGACAACAGTTAGGGGTATTACAATTGACCTGTACTTCCCCCCCACCACCCCCCCCCCCCCCGCCCCCCCCCCGACCACCATCACTCCCCAAGAGCTGACAAGGGGACAGGAAGACTGGGATGGGGAGAAGGGGAAAGTATCCAAATAGTTGGGGAATCCAGGACAAGGGGGCATTATCTTAAAATTAGAGCTAGGCCATTTAGGAGTGAAATCAGGAGACACTTCTTCACACAAAGGGTAGTGGAAATCCGGATCTCGCTCCCCCCCCCCCCCCCCCCACTTTCCTGCTCTCTCCATGTGCCCACCGCTCCCGCAATGATGTCACAGAAGCATCTGTTGAATGTCAGCAAGATGTGGATGCTGGGGGTCAATTGAAATTTGCAAGACTGAGATGGATAGATTTTTGTTGGGCAATGGTATCAAGAAAGATGGATCAAAGGCAGGCCAATGGAGTTGAGGCACAGATCAGCCATGATCTAATTGAATGGCGGAAGAGGCTCGAGGGGCTGAATGGCCTCCTCCTGCTCCTACATTGCTCATTTTCTGCCCCTGATCTCTATCTAGGAACGAATATTAGCCGTGTGCATGTGCAAACAGAGTCGGACTTGGCCGCGACGGCCTCCATGTCAGAACAGCCTGCCGACGCTTGCGGCCTGGGTTCATGCATGAAAGGCAGCTTACTTGGCAGACTCTTGCCGGGGGTGGGTGGCTACCACCGCCAGTGGAACCATACCCCACCAGGAGATGCCACCTGCCAGAGCGAAGCTGATAAAGCAGCGAGGACACAGACTATTGCGGTGTGTTTATTGGAACAGCGGTCCGTAAATAACAGCCAGCACCGTTCAGCCACCTGCTGCAGTGTTTCAATAATCTGAAGAAAACAAAACACATACACACACGCACAAGTTTCATTTGTTATTAAGCAATGTTATTTGAAGAAAAAAAATAAACCAGTTTCTGCCCTGGTAGTTTTATTTCCCCCTCACCCCTCTGTTCCCCTGCCTCCGAGAAAATTCAAACCACTAAATTCCACATTGAAAATTCTACCCAGCATTTTTTAGCCCCCAAAAAATAGATTTCCCCCGCCCCCCCCTTTTCTTTTCAGGGTAGATATTTTTACTCTCACAATGACTTGACTTTAAGAAGCTTTGTGATCCATTTCTCATTTTCGAAACGAAAAAAAAACCTGACCACACGCGATATGAAGCTGCGGTAATTTCCCTTTCCTGCTCTCTCCATGTGCCCACCGCTCCCGCAATGATGTCACAGAAGCATCTGTTGAAGGTGCGCGATGCAGACGTAATGGCGCCTTGTGGGGAGTACTAACGCTGGAGTGTTCCTCTTTCTCTCGCTCGCTCTCTCTCTCTCTCTCACACCCTCGCTCTTTGTAGATCTGAATATCTATCATTATATCATCTGGGTTATTTTACGCGGAACATATGCAGCGCATGTCAGCAAGAGAGGGGGGAAAAAAGTACACAGTCTGATCGTCATTTTAGCTCATGGGGAATTCCATGGAACACACCCGACAGTAAAATCCCTTGCATTCCTGCTGTCAGTCTCTCCCTCTGTTTATAAAGGCAGAGCTTCTGTCTTTCAGTGGTAGCACTCCCAGGCTCACGCTCGTAACCCAGGAAGCTGGAGGGCTTGCGTCAGCCGTGCAACGCTGGTAGTGTTTGCCGTGAGCCTGCCTGTAGTCCTGTGTGAGCGACACTCTCAAAGTGCAGGAGCTGGAGGAGGAACTTTTTGTTTTTAACCCAAAGGGTGGTAAGTCTGTTCGACAGATTATCAGCACGCTTAGTAGAATTAGAAACCTTAATGGGTTTCAAGAAGGAACCAGATAGGTTCTAGTCCACAATGGAATTCATAGTTATTAGAAATGCGCCAAAGGAATAGTGTGGATAGGTGGAGTAGATGGATTAGATTATAGATTTATTTATTAGATAGATTTATTTCAGTAAATAATATTTTGCGGTAGAGTATATGAGTAATTTGAGACATGGCGTGTGGTGAGTGTAGCGGGCTTGGGAGGAGCAGGTGACTTTGGACCTGTGGTTCCCAAAGCTCTCCACCAGTGGGGTTTTCCTCGCCTCATGTCTGGGTCTGTTGACTCATTGATAGAGATTGATTGGTTTAATCAACAACTCCATTGTCATTGTATCGTGCGACGACCAGGACGGTAGAAGGCGAACATGATGGGCCTTGGTCTTTTACCGTCTAGCAATTCCTATGTTGCTATGACCCGACAGTCTTCTCCTGCCTGTAACTGTTACTATGCTACAAAAGTGACCCCAGTGTTGTCGGTCAAAGGTAGGGTCACGCAGTGCCCTGCCTGGTGAGTTCTCAATCTTGGCTTTGTCACAATGGCGGGGGTGTGGGAATGAAATTTAGGGAGCTGGAAGAGGAAATCAGCCATGGTTCCTGCTCCTGGTCACTGTCCAACACTGTTCGTGAGCATGTACGAATGTCTCTAATAGCGTGCTGAGACTCACGGTTCAGGCTGCTTGAGAGAAGCATCAGAGGGCCGGGTGCGGCTGTGAAGCTGTCTCCCAGTGTGAGTCTCCGCCCATTGTTCATGTGCGAGCACAGGCAGTTACTGCTGGGCGGTATGACAGCTGAACCTGAGCTCTACTTCCAGACACCTTCGAGCAGCACTATCTTTGCATGGTGATCGGAAGCTGGAGCCTTGCCTGATTTTCCACCCCTTCCTTAAGCCTATGGGGAAAAACAGCCCAAATTGGGTGATTCAGTGGCTTATGACGAGTTGCAGGCTGGAATATAACCAAGGGGTTTATGTAAAAACAATTGAATTGCCTACACTGGATTCCTAACCCATTGCATATTGTCTTTCTCTTTTTCGACAGGCGCGGCACTTTCAAGGAGTGAGTCTGTGCAGCTAATTCTTCCTACTGAAGTCCTTATGGACTTAATGCTAATTGTGATAGGGGTTTTGGGCTCTGACTAGCTCCTACATATTAGCATTAGCTCTGTGATGCGACTGCTGTCGACAGGTGTGTGTTGGTGGAGGAGGGGGAAATCGCACGGAGACCAGTGGGAGGACGGGGTGGAAAGCAATGAATCAGAGTTTCTGGGAACATTACTCAACCACCGCACAGGAAACATGCAGGCACGGCAAGGAGGTCTACGTCAAATTAAAAGTCTCATGGGCCCTCACGCACGAAAGATGAGATGAACGCCTACTCTGAAACCAAGGCAACGCGGATGCTTTGGGCTTTCAACTCTTGTGATGTCACAGGAAAAGTTGAGGTGGATATAAGATTAATTGGCCTCAGAAAGAAAGTTTAAAGCATGTCGTAAACTCACTCTGGCGGAAAGTGAGACTTTCATAGAATGGTTACAGCACAGAAGGAGGCCATTCGGCCCGTCGAGCCCGTGCCGGCTCTCTGCAAGAGCACTTCAGCTAGTCCCACTCCCCCCCGCCCTTTCCCCGTAGCCCTGCAAATTTTTTTCCTTCAGTTACTTATCCAATTCCCTTTTGAAAGCCACGATTGAGTCTCCCTCCACCACCCTCTCAGGCAGTGCATTCCAGATCCTAACCACTTGCTGCGTAAAAAAGTTTTTCCTCATGTCACCTTTGGATCTTCTGCCAATCACCTTAAATCTGTGTCCTCTGATTCTCGACCTTTCTGCCAACAGGAACAGTTTCTCTCTTTGTACTCTGTCTAGACCCCTCATGATTTTGAACACCTCTATCAAATCTCCTCTCAGCCTTCTCTGCTCTAAGGAGAAAAACCAGTCTATCCACATAACTGAAGTCCCTCATCCCTGGAACCATTCTTGTAAATCTTTTCTGCACCCTCATCCTTCCTAAAGCGCGGTGCCCAGAATTAGACACAAGTACTCCAGTTGAGGCCGAACCAGTGTTTTATAAAAGGTTCATCATAACTTCTTTGCTTTTGTACTCTATGCCTCTACTTTGAGGCCCTTTAGTTATAAAATGAGAGATTAGAAGTATTGCCTCCTCCCCAACCTCCTCACTCACATTGAGGAATGGCTACGTGGGGGGGGGGGGGGGGGAAAATCCCAATCAAAAAAAATAAGCAGATGATGCCAACTTCTTGCCAAAGGAACGTATCTGGCGCTCTCCGACACTGAGTTTAAGTCTACCTCACTGGCCCCCTGGCCTTAATGAGTCTGGCATCTGTGGCTGGGCAAGACCTCTGCCTCAGGTCCATCGGTATTAGCGCGCTGTAAGAGCAGCTTGTGATGGTCAAATACTCTGCAGCTGGCTGGCTGGCAAGTCATTTGGTTACAAGAAAAGTGACTTATCGTCACTGAGGTTCACTCAGATACCGGCGTTTTCACTGCCTCTGTGACTTTTTAAACACCACATTGCAGCAGTGACAAGAAAGTCCAGAGTACAAAAAGACCACTTGGCCTGTCAAGCCCAACCCATCCAGAGTCCGTATATGATTATCAGGAACAGGAGCAGGCCATTCAGCCCCTCGAACCTGTTCCGCCATTCAATTAGACCATGGCTGATTTGTATCTTAACTCCATCTACCCGCCTTGGTTCCGTAACCATTAATACCCTATCTATCTATTCTATCTTGGACTTCTCGCCCAGATTACCTACTTTAAGTAACACGGGTTCCTTGAACGACCTCACCTGAAAGTAAAATGAAGCACTGTCGTTAACATCGCTACAAGCCCAATCCCTTTTCTCAGCAGATATCCATCCTGCTCCCCCTTTAAAGCCAGTCAATTATCTCTGAACCAACTCCCTTCTCTGGAATTCTGTTCCGCTGGTCCAGTATCCTGTGGGAAGATGAGTTTTTCCCCAATCTCTAACCTTGTTTGAGGCTCAGGAATTTCCTGTTCAGGCAACAAACATCGGAACAGGAGGAGGCCATTCAGCCCCTCGAGCCTGTTCCGCCATTCAATGAGACCATGGCTGATCTGTATCCTAACTCCATCCACCCACCTTGGCTCCATATCCCTTAATACCCTTGGCTAGCAAAAATCTAGCAATCTCAGATTTAACGTTATTAATTGAGCTAGCAGCGACTGCTTTTTGTGGGAGAGTGTTCCACATTTCTACCATCCTTTGCGTGATATGTTTCCTAACTTCTCTCCTGAGTGGCCTGGCTCTGATTTTAAGGTCATGTCCCCTTGTCCTAGACTCCCCCCACCAGCAGAAACAGTTTCTTTCTATCGACCCTATCAATTCCTTTCAAAATCCTAAAAACCTCAATCAAATCGCCCCTTAACCTTTTATATTCCAGGAATGCAAGCCTAGTTTATGTAATCTCTCCTCATAATTTAACCCTTGGAGTTCTTAAGTCATTACCAAATATAGTGAATAGTTGAGGCTCCAGCACAGATCCTTGTGGGACACCACTAGTCACTTCCTTCCAATTCGAGTACATGCCCATTATCCCTACTCTCTGTCTTCTACCGCCTAACCAAGCTCCTAACCAGGCGAATAAGAATCCTTCAATTCCATGAGATTTAATTTTAGCTAACAGTTTCTTATGTGGAACCTTATCGAATGCCCTCTGGAAGTCCATATAAACTACACCCGTAGACACTACTTTAAGTTACTTCCTTACAGCCGGTGAGCGTAGAAACTCAGGTCGCCCCAGAGAATCACTCATCCTGTTTATGGGACATAGGAGTCGCTGTACTGCTAGGGCAGTCTGTGGAGGGCAACTGTGAATAGTGAGGATGGACATATAGTCTATTGTTTCACTTGATCCGCTTGGGGATTAGGTCATACAGAATAAAATCCAGGAAAAGAGACTGACACACAGAAAGAACACTTATTTAAAAGATCAACATTGTAGCTCCTCTCTGAACTGGTCTTGTTGCATCTTGAGGGCATCCCAAAGCACTTCAGGAACATCTCCACAGTGCCCTTTATGGTGGCAAGCAGCAAGGGTGAGGTGATTCATCTCATGTGGCTTCAAGTCCCACTCCAAAGACTTGAGCACAAAATCCAGGCTGACACTTCAGTGCAGTACTGAGGGAGTGCTGCACCGTCAGAGGTGCCGTCTTTCGGATGAGGCGTTAAACCGAGGCCCCAGCTGTCTTCTCAGGTGGACGTAAAAGATCCCATGAGACTATCTTGAAGAAAAGCAGGGGAGTTCTCCCCGGTGTCCTGGCCAACATTTATTCCTCAACCAACATCTCTAAAACAGATTATCTGATCATTATCACATTGTGCGATCTTGCTGTGTGCAAATTGGTTGCCGCGTTTCCTTCATTACAACAGTGACTACGCTTCAAAGGTGCTGTAAAACGCTTTGGCGGTCCTGAGGTCATGAAAGGCGCTATATAAATGCAAGTTCTTTGTTTGTTTGTTTGTTAGAAGTTATAAACTTTAAACTGACACATTTGCAAAAGAAAATGTCATTGGCCGCTGGGACACCAATAGGAAGAGATTAGCCTGGGCACAGGGACATTAGCAGAGTTTGAGCATAAACCAGGCAAATAATGAGTCTCACCACAGACATCTCCCATTAAACCAGTCGTTTCAGTTCAACGCGCAACTTAATTTTGAGATATAATTTTTAATTGCAAAGGCAATGACACAGAGGAATGCTTGTGTTATCAAAAGCATTCAACCAATAAAACCTCAAAGTGTAAACAAGGTATCTTTAAATTGCATTTGTTATATTTACATCCAAGACATAAAAGAACAAATTGGTCCCAGTTGATGCTTGCTAATGTTTTCAGTTTGAAGCAGCCCAGTGTCCAGTCTCATCATTGCCCTGGAATCAGTGTCCCAGTGTCCAGGCTGGTCATGATTGACCATTAACCTGCCATTGTTGTCCAGTGCTCAGGATGACCTTTCTCCCATTGTCCCATCATCCATGGTGACCTTGTGCTGGCATTATTGTCTCAGTGCCCATTCTAGCCATTGTCCTACACGGGAGTGTCCCAGCCATTAAGGGACTTTCAGAATCAATGACACAGGATGCCTCTCTCTCTCTCATTCATTGGGTCAATTAAGGTGATTCATCGCAACACCTCCTGTGTTACTGCATTTCTTTAGGCACTTCACAAATTGATCATACCAGCGCCTTCCACCCCATCCTTGCTCAACCTCTATGATATTCCAAATCTATCTTGATCAACGCTTCCCATCTCAACAACAGCACAAGCTGCACAGTCAAAAGAAGTTTGCTTCTGTGTGGTGCTTCTGGTGTGAGGGGGGTTATTGTTGGGAAATGAAATAATCAGAGAGTGAAAGGACAGTGTCTGACCCACTGTACGACCCAGTCCCAGAGAGTGAAAGGGCAGAGCCTGACCCACTGTCCCAGAGTGTGAAAGGAGAGTGTCCCACCCAGTCCCAGAGAGTGAAAGGACAGTGTCTGACCCACTGTCCCACCCAGTCCCAGAGAGTGAAAGGACAGTGTCTGACCCACTGTCCCACCCAGTCCCAGAGAGTAAAAGGACAGTGTCTGACCCACTGTCCCACCCAGTCCCAGAGAGTGAAAGGACAGTATCTGACCCACTGTACCACCCAGTCCCAGAGTGTGAAAGGACAGTGTCTGACCCACTGTACCACCCAGTCCCAGAGAGGGAAAGGACAGTGTCTGATCCACTGTCCTACCCAGTCCCAGAGAGTAAAAGGACAGTATCTGATCCACTGTCCCACCCAGTCCCAGAGTGTGAAAGGACAGAGCCTGACACACTGTCCCACCCAGTCCCAGAGTGTGAAAGGACAGGGTCTGACCCACTGTCCCACCCAGTCCCAGAGTGTGAAAGGACAGTGTCTGACCCACTGTCCCACCCAGTCCCAGAGTGTGAAAGGACAGAGCCTGACCCACTGTCCCACCCAGTCCCAGAGTGTGAAAGGACAGGGTCTGACCCACTGTCCCACCCAGTCCCAGAGTGTGAAAGGACAGAGCCTGACCCACTGTCCTTGCCCACAAGACACTGGACTCAGACTGTCCAAATTCATTTTGCATGGTACCCTTATAGCACGGGGTCTTTGGGAGACTAAAATGAAAGGAAAGTTCATGAAGTCTTCTCTCATCTTGGCCAACTTTCTCCCTTCCTCACTTAAAGCCCTTGACTCCTTAGTTCCCTCAGCCCTTGTCACCTCAGCTAAATGGCGATGAGTCATGTGCAGTCATTGATAGTTTGGGCGGGCTAGTCAATTGCAGGGGGCATCATAGCTCAGCTGGATCATGTCTTTACCCAAAGGTCATGAATGCACCCTCCAAGCAGGGGAGGGGGGGGTTCACTGGATAACAGGAACACTGGATAATTTTCCCCTTCCTGACTCAGGCATATCGATGAAAACAACAATCCCCAATTGCCACGCTGATTGCTATCAGTTAAATAAGCTCGGACTAGAAATCGAGCTTGGACCTTTCAAGATAGTATGGCTTGGCTATGCCCTGGATAAACACGCCAAGTCCTCAAGCCAGCCCATTATTCATATTGGTTGTTTAGCTGCCACAACATTTGAAAACTCTATAATGGTACAAAAACAAACCTTGCTTATGTAGATAGCATTCAGAAATCTGCTTGGCTTTGGATCATAAATAAATGCAATAATCAATAGGATATGGAACTGAGGGCGACAAATAATCTGGTAAATAAGTCAGGTGGTGCCTCTCATGAAAGATCAAAGGGGGTTAAGTTGTGGCTGTTCACAGATAAATGGTGAATAAAAACACCCAAACAAGAGATGAAATGATTTTAGGCACAAGTAACGTCAGGAGTGATATACCAATCCCACACTCAGCAAAGGGCCTCAATCACTGGGTGTGCTGACCGGTGACGACTTTCAGACCCATGCTCCCATCAGGAGCCGCTTCCCATGGGACCATGGGGTTGGTAAGTCAACCTTATAATATTTTTGCAACACAACGGCCCGTAACTTCCGATAGGAGGCTTCCTGCGTGCGGATGCCTCCTATCGGAAAAAAATCTACGCCCTTACCTGAGGGCTCCCGAGGTCCAGACACTTCGCTCCTGGGCCTCTCCACAGTCGAAATGCGCAGGGCCCACGTATCCCAGGGGGGGCATGCAGTTCACAAGCGTCCCTGGGATCACGTGGGCCAGGGCCAGCCAATAGGAGAAGGGAATCCCCCTTCATACTTTTGACAGATAGCCCAGTCAAATATATGAATGGAGATCACTCCAAAAAGACACTAAAACATTAAATAATTTTTTTTTAAACCATCACTTTTTAAAAATGAGTTAAAATTACATTAAATTAAATACTTTAAACAAAAATTTAATTTTTTGAAAAAAATAATGAACGTTTTTTACGGGGCTAAAAATAAACTTACCTTTTTTAAAAGTATTTTAAAATTATAAATGAGTGAAATTTTTTAAAAACTTTTTTTCAACTCTTATGCATAAGATTTCTAAGGGTTTTCAGCGGGCGGAGGTTCTGCAGAAAGTGGAACTCTCCCCCCGCAGAGGCCCTTCTCCAGGGCAGGCGTGAGATCTGTCAAGAGGATTCTTGACAGATCGGAAATACCGGTTTTCAGCGCATGCTGAAACTGGCATTTCCGATGTCCCTACGGGTGTGTACACAGCTGGTACACACCCGTAGGCATCGGCAAATACGGGCCAGCATCAGACAAGGAACGTAGGAGACCTGAAAATACCATTATGCCCATCCGGCTAGTCACAAAGTTCAAGAAGTACAATGCTGCACTGCAGGTATGTCCAACCTACCATCGTAGCACCACATGTGGCTCCTGAGCCCTAGCAACCTAGGCCTCAAAGCCCAGGCAAATATTTGTGCTTATATTTCTTATTTGCTGGTTTATTCTGATTGAATTTTCTTGGCCTAGAGGTTTGGAAAGGGATGCTTTTAGTGCTATTGGTTATATCCATGTAGCACTCTCGCCTCTCAGTTATAAGGTTGCGTGGGTTCAAATCCCACTCCAGAGACTTGAGATCAAAAATCTAAGATGACACTCCAGTGCTGTGCTGAGGGAGCGCTGCACTGTCTGAGGTGCCAGCTTTCGGATGAGACATTAAACCGAGGCTCCGTCTGCCCTCTCAGGTGAACATAAAAGATCCCACGGCACAATTTCGAAGAAGAGCAGGGGAAGTTATCCCCGGTGTCCTGGCCAATATTTATCCCCTCAACCAACACCTAAAAACTGGTCATTATCACATTGCTGTTTGTGGGAGCTTGCTGTGCGCAAATTGGCTGCTGTGTTTCCTACATTGCAACAGTGACTAAAAGTACTTCATTGGCTGTAAAGCGCTTTGGGACGTCCTGAGGTCCTGAAAGGCGCTATACAAATGCAAGTCTTTCGATCTTTACAATCAGAGAGAGAAAGATTGGTTAGAGTTTCGGATGCTGACGGTCCGTTGTGTACACTCTGGAACCTTGTGATTTTATTACACCTTGCAACAACTCATAATTTTAATTCCATCAAGAGCATCTCTGTCATGAGCACAAAAGCAGGAACACAATAAAATAAATAAATTGAGATACCTAGCTCCGCACAGCAGAAATGGGGAAAGATGTTTAAAGGGCAGGGTGTGCTCCTCTGGCCTGTTCACACTCTGTGATGGGTAGCCTACAAAGTTGCAAAGCAGATAGTGAGGAGAGCTTTTGCATACAGGTGTGCTATCAGTGCTATTCCAGCTCGCTCTGAAAAGTGTTAACGCTGTCCAGCTGGATAATTTGGCCACTTTTCAAATGGTTTCTCGTCTACATTATCCATTCCTCGCAACCTCCATCGACCAGCCAGGGAGCAGGAATCCTCTCTGGGCTCATAGCCCAAAGTGTTAATATAGACCTCGCTCTAAAAAGCAAAATGTCATTCTGGATGAAGACATCATAATTATCCACTGCTCGCGGAGTTTATCATTTAATTGAAATGTGGAGAAAGTAAATTAAAAGTCTGTGACATTTCACTCACATTAATAGGGTCAAGGAACTGGGTGATGTAATGGGTTAGTAACACTGCAGATTAAATCCAGCCCAAACTGATTGATGACGATCTCCTCCAGCTGCTTGTTATAAAAGCCCTATGTGAAATGAGTTGGAGTAGTCTCGATCCAATTGTTAGTGGGTTGGGAACCACGTCACAAAACTGCCCCTAATTTGGCATCAAATTGGCAATTGGGGAGCTGGTGTGAGAAGTGGAAAAGTCACACTGGGGCAGTAGGGGGCGCTCTTCTGAAGTTGGGACCAAGGCACATTGTCGGATCAAAGTGGAAGGAGCTTTACGCTGCATCTAACCGTGATATATCTGACCAGTGAGTGCCTAATACTGATCCTGGTATAGCCACAGAACGTTTGAACAACTTTCTAAATGGAAAATGGCGGTCTGACTGGAAGGACTAGAATTACCCTGACAGATTATTAAAAAACTTAAGACTTGAAAACAAAAGTGCAGTACTATTTGCCTTAATATTTTTTTATGGGTTTTGTTGTTTGAAGGAAATGAGTGTACCATGGCTTACTTGCATTTGATTTTGTATAGTACATGCATACTTTTATGTGCATAATAAACTATTGGTGTTTGCTGTAACGTTTGCCAACAGTATGAGATTTCTGCAAATCTTGTAATTAAATATTTATTTTGAAGACCTAATTTCTAATATGATTTTGTTTTCATGATGTAAACTTAACATACCACTGTAATATACTAATGCCTTAAAGTGTTGCATTAATAAAGTATTTGGATACTAGATTCTTGGGAAAAAAATACTGATCCCGGGTGCCTAAAATGGGAAAAGTGTTCCGTTCCCAGCACTGACATTCCTCCCCTTATTGAGCACAAACTCCCCGCCCCCTGCCCCAGTAAAGCAGGGTCAGAAATGTGGCTAGAATGGTAATTAACAAAAAGATTTGGGTTTTTGACTTTGTGTAACTTACATTCTGAAGCAGAAATGAAGAAATAACTTGCATTTATATACAGGTACCAGCTTATCTTATCCTCAGGATATCCCAAAGCACTTCACAGCCACTGGATTAGTTTTGAAGTGCAGTCACTGTTGTTATGCAAGCAACCACAGCAGCCAAGGTCCCACAAGCAGGATCTGCGATGAATGACCAGTTCATCTGCTTCTTGTTGGTGTTGATTGAGGGAGGATGTTGGCCAGGAAACCAGCAGAACTTCTTCAAATAGTGCCAGTGGACCTTTTACATCTACTTCAGGGGGCAGACAGAGGCTCAGTTTAACATCTTAAAATTAGAGCCAGGCCGTTCAGGGGTGATGTCAGGAAGCACTTCTTCACACAAAGGGTGGTGGAAATCTGGA
This sequence comes from Squalus acanthias, assembly GCA_030390025.1. Lineage (NCBI taxonomy): Eukaryota > Metazoa > Chordata > Chondrichthyes > Squaliformes > Squalidae > Squalus > Squalus acanthias. Next base: position 164,718,490 of record CM059429.1, on the reverse strand, counting down.
ACTCTCTCCCCCAAAAAGGAGGAGGCCATTCAGCCCCTCGAGCCTGTTCTGTCATTCAGTAAGGTCATGGCTGATCTGTATCTTAAACTCCCGCCTTGATTCCGTATCATTTAATACCCTTGCCTAACAAAAATCTATCAACTTTGAAATTTGCAATTGACCCCCAGCCTCAACAGCTTTTTTGGGGAGAGAGTTCCAGATTTGTGTGATGAAGTGCTTCCTGACATCAACCCTGAACGGCCTGGCTCGAACTTTAAGGTTATGCCCCCCTGTTCTGGACTTCCTCCACCAGAGGAACAAATTTATTTTTATCTACCCTACCAACTCTTTAAAATCATATTAAACACCTTTAATGAGCCACTTAGTCTACTCCTGCTTAGCTCCACATAAACTTTAATATTACTCTTTTTCAAGTCGGTAACTACTTACCCTTTTGAAACAATTTATGCCCTCTGCTTCAACAACACTTTGCGACAGGAAAAATCAACATAGCCCACCCACCTCTGTGAGTATCTCAGAATTGTCCCCACTTGTTACTGTTTGCTGACCTTTGAACCAAAACAATTTACCTGATTCACCTTACTGAATCGCCCATTCCTGGGATGAGGAGATTGTCCTACGAGGAGAGATTGAGGAGACTCGCCCTATGTTCCCTATAGTTTAGAAAAACGAGAGGTGATCTCATTGTATAAAATTCTTAAGGGGCTTGGCAGGGCAGATGCAGGGAGGATGCTTCCCCTGGCTGGGGAGTCTAGAACCAGGGGTCACAGTCTCAGAATAAGGGGTCAGCCATTTAGGACTGAGATGAAGAGAAGTTTCTTCACTCCGAGGGTTGTGAATCTTTGGAACTCTCCACCCCAGAGGGCTGTGGATGCTCAGTCGTTGAGTATATTCAAGACAGAGATCGATAGATTTTTGGATATTAAGGGAATCAAGGGATATGGGGATCGGGCGGGAAGGTGGAGATGAGGTAGAAGATCAGCCATGATCTTGTTGAATGGCGCAGCAGGCTCGAGGGGCCAAATGGCCGACTCCTGCTCCTATTTCTTAAGTTCTTACCGTAACCCTTCATAATCTTGTAGATCTCTATCAAGTCACTCCTTAACTTTCTCAGCTTTAGTGAAAGGAGCCCTAACTTTGCAAGTTTCTCTTCATAGCTGTAACTCTTCATCTCTTCTAATTTTATGGTTGTGCCCCCTTGTTCTGGACTCCTCCACTAAAGGAAACTGTGAGTCTCTATCTAAACTATCAACTCCTTTAATCATCTTAAACACCTCGATTAGACCACCGCTTAATCTTCTATACGCGAGGGAATACAAGCCTAGCCTATGCAACCTGTCCTCATAATTTAACCCTTTTAGCCCCGGAAGATGGATGATAGAAGACGGGGAAGGGGAAACGTGTGTGGGGCGGGGGGGGGGGGTGGGGGGGCAGGTGGAGGAGAAGAATTATTTTTGACAAACATAACTAGTCCAACAAGATGCAACACAATGGCCATTTTGAATAAAACGTATTGCACTGACTCTCAACAAACATACTGAAGGTCTCCACCTCTGGCAGCAATGCACCCAGTAGTCGCATTAATGAGAAATCATGTTCTTGCAAAATGAACTGCACAGATGACTGACTTTACAAGCCCTGGCAACATGACGATTCATTAAGCACGGTCCCAATTGACTCCGTTGAAAGGATGCTGACAGCTATTCCCATTGCCCCACATTTCCGACCCACGATATCTTACGAGCCAGCCACTGTGATGGGAATTACCTGCCCCAGGTGAGACGAAGCAACTGTGCCAGAGTTCTGATTACCTTGGATTCACTTCAGCCAGAAGAAATGCAGTAATCCTAGTGGTTTCATTCCCTCGGCGCCGTGCTTCTAGCGTGAAGGTTACCATGCTTGTGCTACATTCTTGACTCCGTTATTTTAGCACAGCTAAATTTTATTTGAAACGGCTTAAAAAATGTGTTAAAATTGAGCAGAAAGGTAGAAAGAGCGCGCTAACCAGGCAGGGCACAAAGGGAATTCAATCCCCAAATCTCATCCAGTCCTCAATCTTGCTTCATACATATGGAAATTAGGAGAGGGTTTACCAGGCCATGAAATGCTCTACCAGAAACAGCAGTGGAAGCAGAATCCATAATAATTTTAAAAAGTGAAGTGAATAAATATTTGAGAAATAAAATTAAGAGTATGGAGAACTAGACTAAGTAGATTGCTCTTTCAGAGAGTTGCCACAGGCTCAAGGAGCCAAGCGGCCTCCTTCTGATTCTAATTAACCTCTCTCCTTTTGCGAGCGAGAGAGAGAAAGACGATATGTGTGAGTATTAGCAATTATGACATGTCCCTTTGGTTTAGGAACATAGGAACAGGAGTAGGCCATTCAGCCCCTCGAGCCTGTTCCATCATTCAATGGAATCATGGCTGATCTGTAGCTTAACTCCATCCACCCAGCTTGGTTCCGTCACCCTTAATACCCTTGCCCAACAAAAATCTATCAATCTCAGTTTTGAAATTTTCTATTGACCCCCAGCCTCAACAGCTTTTTGGGGGGAGAGAGTTCCAGATTTCCACTACCCTTTGTGAATTAGTGTTTCCTGACATCACCCCTGAACGGCCTGGCTCTAATTTTAAGGTTCTGCCCCCCTTGTTCTGGACTCCCCCACCAGAGGAAATACTTTCCCTCTATCTATCCTATCAATTCCTTTAATCTTCAACACCTAATTAGATCACCCCTTAATCTTCTCTACTCAAGGGAACACAAGCCTAGTCTATTCAACCTGTCCTCATAATTTAACCCTTTGAGCCCTGGTATCATTCTGGTGAATCTGCGCTGCACCCCCTCCAAGGCCAATATATCCCTCCTGAGGTGCGGTTTGACTTATGTACACAGCTGAATCATACTAAGTTATCAAAGAAAGCTCCCAATGCTGGCAATCTGAGACAAAAAACGGAAAGCGCGGGGCAGTTTGGCCAGCATCTGAAAAAGAAGAGGCAAAGTTAACGATTGGGATGGGATCGTTCATTGGAACAGAGACCCACTGTGGACTAGCATCATTCTCTGTTTTGATTTGAAGTAAAAATGTTCTTAACTCCAGGGACTTTAGCACATAAAGCTAGGCTGACACTCCAGTGCAGTGCTGAGGGAGCGCTGCACTGTTGGAGGTGCCGTCTTTCAGATGAGATGTTAAACCGAGGCCCCGTCAGCTCTCTCAGGTGGACGTAAAAGATCCCACGGCACTATTTCGAAGAAGAGCAGGGGAGTTCTCCCCGGTGTCCTGGCCAATATTTATAGCTCAACCAACATCACTAAAACAGATTATCGGGTCATTATCACATTGCTGTTTGTAGAACCTTGCTGTGTGCAAATTGGATGCCACGTTTCCTACATTACAACAGTGACTGCACTTCAAAAGTACTTCATTGGCTGTAAAGCGCTTTGAGACGTCCGGTGGTCGTGAAAGGCGCTATATAAATGCAAGTCTTTCTTTCTTTCTTAATCATTGTTGTAATTTATTGCTGGACAGCCTTTCCAATCTTGAATGATTTCCACTCAACAACATCAGTGAATGGAAGATTTGAGAAAAATGTTACAATAAAAGGATATATAAATAAAACGCTCCAAGTCATTTCCCTTATTTATCTCGTTCTAGGGTTAGAATGACCTCTCCCTCTAGCACCGTACAGTCAACAGCCTTGTGACAACCAGGTACAGTATGTAAACATTAAACATTGGATTCACCCCAATTTCCAGTGTAGTGCTACGACATTCAGACCAGGTAGGCCCAGGTTTAAACCCTGGCCTCAAGAAGTAAGAATTGCATGGTAACCCACTGAGCCACCCAATTTACCTCTCATCAACTTTGAATGACTTGGATTAAGAGCGAAATTATAAATGTTGCGTCGGTCAGATGCTGGAAGATTCGCGAATAACTAAAAAATAAAGTTGCTAACCTTTTAACCTTTCTCCTGACAAAGCATCCTCCCATTACGTTCAGATTTCACAAATGAAACTTGTAACTCTTAAATTCACTTAAATCTGCCCATCCACCATTCAGGGCTGCCTCTTCCAACAGCTTACCTGCACTGGTGACTGGGACACAAGAATCTGTTGACTGATACGTGATCCTTCTCTCCCTCCATGCTCCAACTTCTCTCAGTCCTCGTTGCGACCCTTTATGTCTGCATTTGATTGATATTATTATCATTGTGCCTCTGAACTGTCCTCTCTTGTTCACACAAAGCTCTGAATGCGCCATCCTACTCACTCTTCACCGCTTACATCTTCACTGCGTTGAAAACTCATTGCGCCTATTCAAATCATTCTTTCCCAAAGCCTCTAAATCTCCTTCCCTCTCTTCAATCCAGTCTTGTAAACCCAAACTTAATATCATCTAGCCACTACATCCTAACCTATCTAATTTTCTCTCTTAGCCCTTACAACATGGGTGGTTTCCTGCACCAACACGTGGACCTTCTCCCTCCATCTCTCTTTGCCCCAGTTCCTCAAACATATTAAAACAGATGGAATGAATTTCATCAAACAGGAGGCATTGTCATATCATTTCTAAATCATTCAGCATTTAATGAGACATTCTGCTCTCAAAAACTTTTCCACGAGGATATTAACTTCTCCTCTTCCCCCTTCAGGACTCTCAACAAGAATAGGAACTCAACCTTTCAATGATTGTGCACATGCACCGATGGAGACGAGCATTCAGAAGACTGCATGGTGGAAGCTTCAATACTGACATTTTCTCTATAATGAACAAATCGCCCTTTTAGTGTCATTCAGATTATTACGCACATTATTTCATGCATCAAGCAAAAGTCAGCAGATAGTGCGTGGGAGTAGCTGAAGCTTTGACATTTCGGATACCCATCCTGGTTTTGCATAGCCATCCTGAGTCGGTAGTCATGGTTCTGAACCTCCCCTGTAGGTTAGCACGCTGCCCTCTCAACTCGTAGGGCCTCAGCCCAAAGCCAGCCTAGATCTACTAAAATGTGTCCTAACAGCAGGGACAGAAAGTCCAACAGCAGCACCTGCTGGAAGGGCTGTATGAGATGGAATAGAAAGTGATTACGAGTCAACACTTAGCCCAGTACTGAACCCCTGGAATGTTGAATCTGTGACCAGTCCTCCCCATATCATCATGTGGCCTTCTCAGAAATAAGCTCGAGAACCAGCTAGTTGCTGCACTCATTCCGATATACATGACAGCTATTGAAATTTTCTTTAAAAGCAGACCAGCCACCTGATCATAGAATCATAGAATCACAGAAATTTACAGCACAGAAGGAGGCCATTCGGCCCATCTTGTCCATGCCGGCCGACAAAGAGCTATCCACCCTAATCCCACTTTCCAGCACTTGGTCCGTAGCCTTGTAGGTTATCACACTTCAAGTGCACATCCAAGTACTTTTTAAATGTGATGAGGGTCTCTGCCTCTACCACCCTTTCAGGCAGTGAGTTCCAGACCCCACCACCCATTGGGTGAAAAAATTTCCCCTCAACTCCCCTCTAAACCACTGACCAATTACTTTAAACCTATGCCCCCTGGTTATTGACCTCTCTGCTAAGGGAAATAGGTCCTTCCTATCCACTCTATCTAGGCCCCTCATAGTTTTATACACCTCAATTAGGTCTCCCCTCAACCTCCTCTGTTCCAAAGAAAACAACCCCAGCCTATCCAATCTTTCCTCATAGCTAAAATTCCCCAGCCCAGGCAACATCCTTGTAAATCTCCTCTGCACCCCCTCTAGTGCAACCACATCCTTCCTGTAATGTGGTGACCAGAACTGCACGCAGTATTCTAGTTGCGGCCTAACTAGTGTTTTATACAGTTTAAGCATAACCCCCCTACTCTTATGTTCTATGCCTCGGCTAATAAAGGCAAGTATCCCGTATGCCTTCTTAACCATCTTATCTACCTGTCCTACTACCTTCAGGGATCTGTGGACATGCACTCCAAGGTCCCTCTGATCTTCTGCACTTCTCAGTGTCCTACCATTTATAGTGTATTCCCTTGCCTTGTTAGCCCTCCCCAAATGCATTACCTCACACATCACCTGATTGAATTCCATTTGCCACTGTTCTGCCCACCAGACCAGTCCATTGATATCTTCCTGCAGTCTGCAGCTTTCTCCTTCATTATCAACCACATGGCAAATTTGTGTATCATCTGCAAACTTCTTAATCATAATTCCTACATTCAAGTCTAAATCATTGATATATACCACAAAAAGCAAAGGACCCAGTACTGAGCCCTGCAGAACTTCGCTGGAAACAGCCTTCCAATCACAAAAACACCCTTCGACTATTACCCTTTGTTTCCTGCCTCTGAGTCAATGTTGGATCCAACTTTGCCACTTTGTCTTGGATCCCATGGACTTTTACTTTCACGACCAGTCTGCCATGTGGAACCTTATCAAAAGCCTTGCTAAAATCCATATAGACTACATCAAACGCACTACCCTCATTGACCCTCCTTGTTACCTCCTCAAAAAATTAAATCAAGTTAGTCAATGGCTAGAGGCATTGCCCAGTTGGGTATTCCAACATAGAGCCAAGAATGGTGTCAAGTTCCATCTCCAGTCTCTGCCTGACCAATCTTAGCTAGGGGAGCAATCAAAGCACTACAAATGCAGAAGTGGGAGAAATAAATCTGGACAGTTCCTGTTCCTGATCATAACGGGACTTGGGGCACTATAGTTGGTACTTGGCTCAGCATCTCAGGCTTGTATACCGTTTTGGTCTCCTTACCTAAGGAAAGATATACTTGCATTAGAGGGAGTGCAACAAAGGTTCATCAGACTGATTCCTGGGATGGGGGGATTGTCCTATGAGGAGAGATTGAGGAGACTAGGCCTATATTCCCTAGAATTTAGAGAAATGAAAGTTGATCCCATTGAAACATATATAATTCTTACAGGGCTTGGCAGGGTAGATGCTGGGGAGGATGTTTCCCCTGGCTGGGGAGTCTAGAACTAGGGGTCACAGTCTCAGAATAAAGGGTCAGCCATTTAGGACTGGGATGAGGAGAAATTGCTCCACTCAAAGGGTTGTGAATCTTTGGAATTCTCTACCCCAAAGGGTTGTGTAAGCTCATTGAGTATATTCAAGTCAGAGATTGATAGATTTTGGATATTAAGGAAATCAAGGGATATGGGGATAGCGCAGGAAGGTGGAGTTGAGGTAAATTATCAGCCATGATCTTATTGAATGGCAGAGCAGGCTCAAAGGGCCGAAGGGTCTACTCCTGCTCCTATTTCTTATGTTCTTATGTGGGGGGTGAAACGGCACGACAATTGTCCTCAGACTGTCCTTACAAACACAATAGATAGTGGAATTTTTTTGATATTCGTTTATGCGATGAGGGCGTCGCTGGCAATGCCAGCATTTATTGCCCATCCCTAATTGCCCTTGAGAAGGTGGTGGTGAGCCGCCTTCTTGAACCACTGCAGTCCGTGTGGTGAAGGTGCTCCCACTGTGCTGTTAGGGAGGGAGTTCCAGGATTTTGACCCAGCGACGATGAAGGAACGGCGATATATTTCCAAGTCAGGATGGTGTGTGACTTGGAGGGCAACTTGGAGGTGGTGGTGTTCCCATGCGCCTGCTGCCCTTGTCCTTCTAGGTGGTAGAGGTTGCCGGTTTGGGAGGTGCTGCCGAAGAAGCCTTGGTGAGTTACTGCAGTGCATCTTGAAGATGATACACACTGCAGCCACGGTACACCGGTGGTGAAGGTAGTGAATGTTTAAGGTGGTGGATGGGGTGCCAATCAAGCGGGCTGCTTTGTCCTGGATGGTGTCGAGCTTCTTGAGTGTTGTTGGAGCTGCACTCATCCAGGCAAGTGGAGAGTATTCCATCACACCCCTTACTTGTGCCTTGCAGATGGTGGAAAGGCTTTGGGGAGTCAGGAGGTGAGACACTCGCCACAGAATACCTAGCCTCTGACCTGCTCTTGTTGCCACAGTATTTATGTGGCTGGTCCAGTTAAGTTTCTGGTCAATGGTGACCCCCCAGGATGTTGATGGTGGGGGATTTGGCGATGGTAATGCCGTTGAATGTCAAGGGGCGGTGGTTAGACTCTCACTTGTTGGAGATAGTCATTGCCTGTGGTGCGAATGTTACCTGTCACTTATCAGCCCAAGCCTGAACGTCATCTAGGTCTTGTTGCATGCGGGCATGGACTGCTTCATTATTTGAGGAGTTGTGAATGGCGCTGAACACTGTGCAGTCATCAGCGAACATCCCCATTTCTGACCTTATGTTGGAGGGAAGGTCATTGATGAAGCAGCTGAAGATGGTTGGGCCTAGGACACTGCCCTGAGGAACTCCTGCAGCGATGTCCTGGGGCTGTGATGATTGACCTTCAACCACTACAACCATCTTCCTTTGTGCTAGGTATGACTCCAGCCAGTGGAGAGTTTTCCCCCCAATTCCCATTGACTTCAGTTTTACTAGAGCTCCTTGATGCCACATTCGGTCAAATGCTGCCTTGATGTCAAGGGTAGTCACTCTCACCTCACCACCCCTCTGAATTCAGCTCTTTGTCCATGTTTGGACCAAGGCTATAATGAGGTCGGGAGCCGAGTGGTCTTGGCGGAACCCAAAGTAGGCATCAGTGAGCAGGTTATTGGTAAGTGCCGCTTGATAGCACTGTCGATGACACCTTCCATCACTTTGCTGATGATTGAGAGTAGACTGATGGGACGGTAATTGGCCGGATTAGATTTGTCCTGCTTTTTGTGGACAGGACATACCTGGGCAGTGTTCCACATTGTTGGATAGATGCCAGTGTTGTAGCTGTACTGGAACAGCTTGGCTGGAGGCGCGGCTAGTTCTGGAGCACAAGTCTTCAGCACAATAGCCAGGATGTTGTCGGGGCCCATAGCCTTTGCTGTATCCAGTGTGCTCAGCCGTTTCTTGATATCATGTGGAGTGAATCGAATTGGCTGAAAACTGGATCTGTGATGGTGGGGACCTCAGGAGTAGGCCGATATGAATCATCCACTCGGCACTTCTGGCTGAAGATGGTTGCAAACGCTTCAGCCTTGTCTTTTGCACTCACGTGCTGGGCTCCACCTTCATTGAGGATGGGAAGATTCATGGAGCCTCCTCCTCCCATTAGTTGTTTAATGGTCCACCACCATTCACGACTGGATGTGGCAGGACTGCAGAGCTTTGATCTGATCCGTTGATTGTGGGATTGCTTAGCCCTGTCTATAGCATGCTGCTTCCGCTTTTTAGCATGTATGTAGTCCTGTGATGCAGCTTCCCCAGGTTGGCACCTCATATTTAGGTACGCCTGGTGCTGCTCCTGGCATGCTCTTCTACACTCCTTATTGAACCAGGGTTGGTCCCCTGGCTTGATGGTAATGGTAGAGTGAGGGATATGCCGGGCCATGAGGTTACAGATTGTGGTGGAATACAATTCTGCTGCTGCGCCACAGCGCCTCATGGATGCCCAGTTTTGAGCTGCTAGATCTGTTCTGAATCTATCCCATTTAGCACGGTGGTCATGCCACACAACACGATGGAGGGTGTCCGCAGTGTGAAGACTGGACTTCGTCTCCACAATGACTGTGTGGTGGTCACTGCTATCAATGCTGTCATGGACTGATGCATCTGCAGCAGGTAGATTGGTGAGGACGCGGTCAAGTAGGTTTTTCCCTCGTGTTAGTTCTCTCACCACCTGTTGCAGGCCCAGACTGGCAGTTATGTCCTTCAGGACTCGGCCAGCTCGGTCAGCAGTGGTGCTACCGAGCCACTCTTGGTGATAGACATTGAAGTCCCACCACCCAGAGTACATTCTGTGCCCTTGTTACCCTCAGTGCTTCTTCCAAGTGGTAATCAGCAGGAGGTTTCAACATGGAGGAGTGCTGATTCATCAGCTGAGGGAGGGCAGTAGGTGGTAATCAGCAGGAGGTTTCCTTACTCATGCTTGATCTGAAGCCATGAGACTTCATGGGGTCCGGAGTCAATGTTGAGGACTCCCAGGGCCACTCCTTCCCGACTGTATACCACGGTGCCGCTACCCCTGGTGGGTCTGTCCTGCCGGTGGGACAAGACATACCCAGGGATGGTGATGGAGGAGTTCGGGACATTGGCTGAAAGGTATGATTCTGTGAGTTTGACTATGTCAGGCTGTTGCTTGACTAGTCTGTGGGACAGCCCTCCCAATTTTGGCACAAGTCCCCAGATGTTGGTGAGGAGGACTCTGCAGGGTTGACTGGGCTGGGTGTGCCGTTGCCGAGTCTGTAGCCGGTGCCAAGGTCGATGCCGGGTGGTCCGTCCTGTTTCATTCTTATTATTGTGTATCGTAGCGATTTGTTACAACTGAGTGGCTTGCTGGGCCATTTCAGAGGGCAGTTAAGAGTCAACCACATTGCTGTGGGTCTGGAGTCACGTATAGGCCAGACCAGGTAAACACAGCAGATTTCCTTCCCCTAAAGGACATTAGTTTATGATAATCTGATAGTTTCATGGTCACCATTACTGATACTACTTTTTAATTCCAGATTTATTTAATTAACTGAATCTAAATTCCCCAGCTGCCATCGTGGGATTAGAACTCACATCTCTGGATCATTAGTCCAGGCCTCTGGATTACTAGCCCAGTGACATTACCACTATGCTACCGTTCCCAGGAATGCACTACTAGGGACATCCATAGATCACCCACAGCTGTACAACTTCTACCATATGTACTTCATTTACATGATGCACGGTACAGAGACTCACTGGGGGTGAAATTCAACTTCGGTAGGGATATAAAACGGGCGGTGTCACATCTGCTGCCAGTTATACGCCACGTCCGAGCCGAACTAAATATCAGGCGGGACGTAGTGCGGCGGGACGTAGATGCCATCCCGCCCGTTTTTGCATCCCCGCCCAAGTCGAATTTCAGCACCATTCAATCTGCAAAATATTTTGCAAGAACACAGGTTGAAAATGAAACAAAGAGTCATATTTTCACTGGTTTGTCCCCCGCTGAGCCCAGCCTTCCTCACCCGACCTCCTTTCACATTTTGTGTCGATTCCCTCTGACTTTTGCTGTGATGTAACGCAGTTCCTCAGCTACTAATCAGCCCTGCAGTACCTCACTCAGCTGGCCATTCGCAAATGTCCTGGTATAGGCAGTGAGTGCCAGCAAGCTAGTCTAGAATGAGCCGAGCCCAATCTTGTCCTCACCCAACAGACTTGCCTGTGGGGATCACTGATCAGAAGGAGGAACCCTGGCTGATCCCCTCTGCCCCCTTTCTACCCCACCAACAGAACAGAGGTTAACTGTAACACCCTCACCAGCACTCTGACTAAGATCAACTAACAGCAGACACCAGGAATTGAATTTGTGACCTTCTGTACTATATGGTTCAGGATTGGATAAACATACAGTGACACAGACAACTTCAGGTGTAGCCTTTTACATGAATGAGAACCTGTAATTATAGCAAAGATGGACCCATCTGGTGCGGGAGCAGATAGGGTGGGAACCCTCTACATAGGGGTGAGAGACATGAGGGGACAGACACTAACCATGGCCGTCTGCTGCAGACCATTAGGTCAGGAGGAGGGATGGGACCGAGAACTTTGTAGTCAAGTAAGGGAAGCGTGTACAGGAAATAATAGTTGTTATGGATGACTTTGGTTTGCCAGAAATAGATTACTCTAGCAAAGAGCCAGGCCAGCATGATGGACCGAATGGACTCTTCTGTGCTGTAAATTTCTACAGTAAATCCATAAAGGGTGGAATAATTGATCAATGGAGCTACGTAAGCAGCGGTGTTATCGGACCTGATATTAAGTAGCAAGGAAGAGGTGGTAGAGAAGGTCAGAGTCAGATAACAGCGTGGAAGCAGTGACCAAGATATGGCGGTAAAGAGAATGAGCAAAGTAGAAACATCCAACTTTAGAAAGGTAGATTTTGATAGGGAAAAGAGATGGCCTAAGGAAACTGACTGGGCAGCCCCGTTAGAGAAGAAAAGTGGATCATGTTTATAAATACAATAAGACCTAGAGTAGAGAACAGATACATATTACTAGGGAAGAAAGGGAACAGAGATAAAAGAATAAAAACAGGCAACAATGGAAGTAGAGCAGGGAATGAGCACAAAACGATTGCTCCTACAGTATAAGACTTGCATTTATTTCACAATCTCAGGAAGTCTCAGAGCGCTTTACAGCCAATGAAGTACTTTTTCCAAGTGTAGACACTGTTGTAACGTAGGAACAGGTAGCATGGTAGAAGAAAATGAATAAAAAACAAGGTAAAGGAGGTTAAGAAACTGGTCAGGAAAACTAAAATTGCGCGTGAAGTTAGCATGGCAGGGAATATTAAAATAAATGTCACGCATTTCTATACCTTCACAGCAATCAGGTAAAATAAGGAAATGGTGGAGGTCATTAAAAGATCCCAATGATGACATTTCAAGTGATCAAGAGATAGCAAATTAATTTTTCTTCTCTGTGTTTACAGAGACCGTAGGTAGTGGCACCAGCACAGTTGAATTTCTGGGGGAGGGGTAGGAGGACAGGTGGAGGAAGTACTAAACAAAAATAGAAATTTTGGATAGGTTGAGGAGGTTAAAGAAGACACGACTCCAGAATTAGATGGACTTCATACAAGGTTTCTTAAAGAAATGGCCAGCAAAATCAGTCATGTCCTGGTCACTATCTTAATCATTAGGAATTTTCAGGCCTGACAGAGGGCACCCGAGTGAGATACCACAGAGGGGTCGATACCCGCGGAACTATGCCTCAGCAGGAGTTTAACATCTTCGGCGCAAGAGGGGGAAAAAGTGGGCATAAATCTCCCTCTGCTCCCCACCATGGTGCAATGATAGCTCGAGCAAAGCATTCTCTTTATATCATGATTATTAAAGTGGATATTATTCATTCTCTAGACCGTACCTAGGGGCTTCAGCTTTGACCAAAGTTACAGTCAATATCAACTGCGCCACGAAAATCATTTATAGTCTCAGAATGTATTGTGTAATTACTGAGAATGTGCGCGCCGTATACTAAATCATGTTTGCCTGCCCTTGCGTCTATTTCTGCGCTTGCTTTATTCAACTCAAAAAAAACTACTAGCCTCGGGCAGTCTGGCGGTGTGCTATACAACATCCATGGCAGGAGTTAATATCCTGCAATCCCTCACTTGGGAATTCAAACAAAAGGGCCTGGCAATTTATATAGCACCTTATCACATCACTTCAGGTCGTCACATGACAACGGATGAATCATTTTGAAGTGCGCTGACTTTTGGCGTGGACACCAACGTGGCAGCTATTTCACACAGCAAGAACAAGCTGGGGTCTTTTCTCTTCGAAAAGAGAAGGCTGAGGGAGTAACCTCATAGAGGTCCTTGAAATTATGAAGGGGTTCGATAGGGTAGACGTAGAGAAGATGTTTCCACTTGTGGGAGTCCAAAACTAGGAGTCATAAATATCAGAGAGTCACTAATAAATCTAATAAAGAATTAAGGATAAACTTCCTTTAGCCAGAAAGTGGTTAGAATGTGAAACTTGCTACCACAAAGAGCAGTTGAGGTGAATAGCCATATGCATTTAAGGAGTAGCTAGATAAACACACGAGGGAGAAAGGAATAGAAGGATATATTGATGGAGTTAGATGCAGAGGGTGAGAGGAGGCTCGTGTGGAGCATAAACACCGGCACGGACCTGTTGGGCCGACTGGCCTGTTTCTGTGCTGTACATTCTATGGAATCCACCCTCAGTAACCAGATGGACGACTAGTTAATATGTCGGTGGTGATGTCGGTTGATGGGAGGAATGTTGCCCGGGGCAATGGGAGTTCTTGTTCAAATCGCGTTGTGGGATCTTTGACCTCCGCCTGAGTCAGCAGAACAGGTGGATAGGATGTCAGTTTAACGTCTCATCGCCTCTGACAATGTGGTGTTCTCCGCTTGCTGCACTGGGGAAGTCGTCCTGGTTCGTGCGCTGAAGTGGAGCTTAAACCCACTGAGCCAAACTGACGAGCTCACACCGTCACTTCACCTGGGGGCAGAAACTGTCCCTATAATGGTGTCACCAGTTAGTGCTCGTATAGGATATAGCACCCCCTGCGTCTTTCCCATGATACAGGGATTATATCAAAGTACCTGTGAAGAAATTAAGTTTTCATAAATACCTAAAAATTACAAATAGATGGAAATACGAGGAGAGGCAAGTCCTGGCCTCAGTCTGGCACCTCCCTTGTCTCGATCAGATTGGGACAGGGCTAGTTGAGGATGCCCGCGTGCCTCAGACAGGTTGGGTCAGACTCGGCTATAATGCCCTCCCAGGTTGAGCAGCTGGTTATGACTCACTAACTGGATTTTCCACCTTGGCACCCCTGGAGCGCACTGGGAGTGCAGGTCCGGAGATTCTGCTCTCCTGGCCTGTGATTTTTCAGGACAGGGTACCCGAGGGCTGCCAGCCCTGTGGAAGTGTAACCCAGCAAAGGATCAGCGACTTTAAGAAAGAAGAAGAACAGAGTGAAAACCTGACGTAGGCCTGACATTAGTATCTGTACTAATCCCTACTTAGGAGGCCATTCGGCCCATCGTGCCTGTGCCGGCTCTTTGAAAGAGCTCTCCGATTGGTCCCACTCCCCTGCCCTCTCCTCGTAGCCCTGCAAATTTTTCCCCTTCAAGTATTTATCCAATTCCCTTTTGAAAGTTACTGTTGAATCTGCTTCCACCGCCCTTTCAGACAGTGCGTTCCAGATCACAACAACTCGCTGCTTACAGCCCTCTTAAACACAAAAAGCTCAACACGGATAATATTTTATATTTTACTGCGTACATAATTATGTCCATTTTCTTATATTACAATTTTATTTTTATAAAAACAAGCCGGTTGATTTTCCCGGCTCCGTCTCGCTCCGCAATCTGTTCATGATGCTGTCGCTTCCACTGTCTCTGCAGGACCTTTGTCTTCTGTAACCTGCAGAGCATTGAAGAAATGGGGAAATGCGAAGATTTTTTTTTCAATAGCACGTCGAATAGCACCGCTGTTGTGTACAAAACAAACCAGTCTCCAAAATAAAACTACATCAACTCTGTAAAGCTAAATACACCATTAACGGAATGAAACTGAACTTTTCCAACTCACCAGTTTTTGGGATCTCTGCCTTAGTCTTCCCCACACAGAGAAAAGGGTCTATGGAAAGGGATGGGAGAAGAGTGGATGGTTACATTGGGAGGAACTGAAGAGGAGCAATAGGCCCCAATTGTATAGGCATCCTCGAAGGATTAAATTACAACCTGAACCCTTCATATGATGTAACAATGAGCCATAAGGTCTTCAGAAGAAATAAGAGAAAAAGAACTGGCATATTTCACAACCTCAGGACAAACCAAAGCAATCCGCAGCCAAAGTTACAAATGCCACAGCCAATTTGCACAAAGCAATGTCCCACAGACAGCAATGCGATAAATGACCACCATCTGTTTTGGAATAAATGTTGGCCAGGATATCAGGAGAACTCCCCTGCTCTTCTAATAATGCCATGGGATCTTTTACGTCCACTTGAGGACGACAGATGGGGGCCTCGGTTTAACGTCTCATCTGAAAAAGGGCACCTCCGACAATAAAGCACTCCCCCCTCAGTACTGCACTGGAGTGTCAGCCTAGATCGTGTGCTGAAGTCCTGGAGCAGGGATTGAACCTACAACCTCTGACTCAGAGGCAAGAGTGCTACCACTGAGCCAAGGCTGACCACTGGTGTCTCTGTTGGAAAGTACATTGCCTTGCGTGGAACTGAGCCACACAGACTGGGAAGGTCCTAGTGGGGACCCCGACTCTGCTGCACGAGCCGACCTCAGCCAGGATGGAGATACAATTGTCCCCAGCGTCCCGGAGTTAGGGGAAGGGGAAGATTTATAAAGAAATAAGCCAGGGTTCCTGCTCCTCATCGCTATCCTGTGATTCCTGATCAAAAAGCGAGTGCTGATTAGGCCAGAACGGGACTGGGCTAAACTGTGATCCTTGCCCACAGTCAGGTAGCCTTGCTGACCCTCCCGTGCAGAATGGCCACCCCAGCAAGAGTATTACATGGGCAACAAGCCTATGAAATTATACCCGGGAAGAGGCAACACCTTTTGGGGGGAAAAGAAAATAGACAATATGATGGATTTAAAGAAGCAATTAGAGGAAAACAATCTCAGTGAGGAGTCCATATGATGCCAAACTGTAGCCTGTTGCCAACTGACCTATTCTCTGTCTTCCCATTCCCCACCCAAAAAGGTAAAACTATTTCCTTTGTAATTACTCTGTCATGCTATCGAATCATACAGCACAGAAGGAGGTGCCTGTGCCGGCTCTCCCATTAATTCCACTCCTCCTGCTCTTTCCCCATCGCCCTGCAATTTTCTTCCCTTCGAGTGTTTATCCAATTCCCTTTTGAGAGTTATTATTGAATCATTATGTTGTTCCGTTGTGTACCTTGGAGAAAAGGCCATCACGTGCTTATGCAGTTGTGAGGCTTTTTACATTTTTATTTACAATCAGTTTATTTTTTCTTGCAGTCGGAGTGCAACATCTGCAATGAAGGATTCAATCAGCGACGGACTAAGCCCTGCAGCTTAACCAGCAAATAACACTGGAACGTAATCACCAGAGGGTTATTTCCTGATGATGAACCGACTGCAGTTTGAAATCCGGTCAGTTTACGGTCAACATTTTGTCATCACAGCTGTTCACCCTTCATTGCGGGGAAGCGACCTGCTCCTTGCCCCCTGCCACTGTCGATCAATAAACTGCCCACTAGTGGACTAGGAGACTGGCCCTTCCTTGCTCGCTCTCTTGTGGGGGAAAAGTGCCTGACCTCTGCTCTTATCTCCTGCGACAGCACGCACCTAACACTGGGATGATTCACAGTCACTGACGCTCCAGCATTTTACAGTTGAGCCGTTACTGATTTTACCGCCCTCCCCCCTCCCCCAGCCAAGGGCACTCATGCCAATGGTACCGCCCTAATCCCAATTGCTGCCCTGGCAAAGATCAGGTAAGTCAGCAGAGACCAGGTATCGAAGCCAGGACCTACTTGTCTACACGGCACAGAACTACCACCGAGTACCAGACAAAGCCACCACGCCAGAGCAGGAGTCATATTCCTAATCATAAAGAGGCTAAATAAGGTACAGCTCTCTCTGGGAATTTAAAGACTGATTCAAATACCTAATCCACATCTGTGTCAGCTTACCTTCAGGTGAAGGGGCAGAGAGAGCCCCTGGAATCTACGCACCAGCCCGGACTGGCTTGTGTTCAGGTTGTGGGCGGCGGTGATCTCGTACTGCGAGCAGACGCTGGTCCTGGAAATGTGTGGTCCGTCGCTGACATCTACAAAATCACCGCACCTACAGAGACAGGCAGCGATCGAGAGGCTCAACACTTGTAGCGAACAGTCTGTTCATGCTCAAACGCAAGGGCGAGAACAGTTACCGAGATTCACGCCATTCAAAGTACATTGCAGTGTTGTTACCAGGTTTATGTAGTGCACCGCTACCAATAGGCTATGAGCCAAAGCTCTAGATTATTGGGTGATACTCTTAGGGGGAGAAATTAGGTACCTTTGCGCTTCCAGTTATCGCCTCCAGGGGGCGATAATGGGGCATTAACCGCCCGGGCGCGGCAAAAATATCGCCTCCTGCTATATTCCGCGGGAGGTTTGCGGCGGCGGTATGGCGTTGTGCCCCGATCTCCTTCGCCCGGAGATTGTGACGTCATCGGCGTGCGTATCGCCCCGGACCCGAACTTCGGTACCGCCCCCCCCCCCTGCAGCATCGCCGGGCGACAACACCGGCAGCTGCAGGAGGCGTTCATCGGGAGGCCGGGCGCGATACTTAAAAGGCGAGGCGGCCGAGGTAGAGAAAAAAATGATCAAATGCTCGTTCTCTGATTTATTTGCTTTTTTCCCCCAGCGCTCGATCAGCCCGGCTCTCTGCTGCAGTGCATCGTGCTGATCGGGCCGGATCGCGGCTGCTGTCAGAGACCAGGTAAGTTTTCCTCTTGCAGAGCCTGCAGCGATGGCCCTTCCCTTTAAGGGAGGGAAGGAGCCTTCCAACGTGGCAGTGCTGCACGGCCCAGTGTGCAGCGCAGCACACCTACCGCCCCGCCTGCTGCCTGCTGCGCTCCAGGAAGGAAGTGGAGAGCTTGATTTAGCGCTGCACTTCCTTCCTGGAGCGCAAAACCGAATTTTTAAAAAAGTTGAAAGACATTAGCGCCTGGCGCTAATTTTTTCAACTATTAAAAGTTAGTGCCCCAAACGGAGCTGTAATGAATTTCTCTCCTCCTAAATCCGTTACCTTTAATCACTCACTATTTCACCCTAAGTGTGATTAGTTCAAATCTTCACACCAGCTACACAACCTGTCATTGTTCTGCTGGCTGTTTTTCAGATCAAGGTCAGGTGAAGACAAGATGAACATTTCACCCACCCACCATGACACCTTACTGAAATCCTAGTGATCACACTGCATTGCATCATCCAATTCAATGAATCTGGCTGTCCCCGTAACAATAGCCTTGTTCAACACCAGGACTTACTGCAATCTTAAACAAAATGCTAAATAACTTTAAAGATACTAAAACAATGATTCACGTTACTCATGAGTCCAAGAGAAAAGGAATGGCAAAGCACAAATCAGGAGTGTGAGGGAATACTCTCCACTTTCCTGGGTTGTGTGCGGCTGCAACAACACTCAAGAAGCTCGACACCATCCAGGACAAAGGCAGTCCACTCGATCTTAAACATCCACTCCCTCCACCATCGGCACACCCTGGCTGCAGTGTGCACGATCTACAGGATTGAATATATTTAGCGAACTGGCCTCAACAACCTTCTGTGGAAGAGAATTCCATAGATTCACCACTCTCTGGGTGAAGAAGTTCCTCCTCAGCTCAGTCCTAAATGGCTTCCCCTTAATCCTTAGACTGTGACCCCTGGTTCTAGTTTTCCCTACCATTGGGAACATTCTGCCTGCATCTAATTTGTCTAAACCAGTCAGGATTTTAAATGTCTCTATAAGATCCCCCCTCATTCTTCTGAACTCCAGAGGATACAAGTTCAGTTGACCCAATCTTTCTTGATATGTCAGTCCGGCCATCCCAGGAATCAATCTAGTGAACCTTCGCTGCACTCCCTCAATAGCAAGAATGTCCTTCCTTAAGTTAGGAGACCAAAACTGCGCACAATACTCCAGGTGTGGCCTCACCAAGGCCCTGTACAACTGTAGCATCACCTCCCTACTCCTGTACTCAAATCCCCTTGCTATGAAGGCCATCATTCCGTTTGCTTTCTTGACTGCCTGCTGCACTTGCATTCCCACCTTCAGTGACTGATGTACCATGACGCCCAGGTCTCGTTGCACGTCCCCTTTCCCTAATCTGCCACCATTCAGGTAATAGTCCGCCTCTCTATTTTTACCACCAAAGTGGATAACCTCACATTTATCCACATTGTACTTCATCTGCCATACATTTGCCCATTCACCCAACCTGTCCAAGTCACTCTGTAGCCTCCTAGCATCCTCCTCATTGTTCACACTGCCTCCCAATTTAGTGTCATCCGCAAATTTGGAGATATTACATTTAATCCCTTCGTCCAAATCATTAATATATAATGTAAACAGCTGGGGTCCCAGCACCGAACCCTGCGGTACCCCGCTGGTCACTGCCTGCCATTCTGAAAAGTACCCATTTACTCCTACTCTTTGTTTCCTGTGTGCCAACCAGTTCTCAATCCACGTCAACACATTACCCCCAATCCCATGTGCTTTAACTTTGCTCACCAATCTCTTGTGTGGGACCTTGTCGAAGGCCTTCTGAAAGTCCAAATACACCACATCTACTGGTTCCCCCCTGTCCACCCTATTGGAAACATCCTCAAAAAATTCCAGAAGATTTGTCAAGCATGATTTCCCTTTCACAAATCCATGCTGACTTGGACCTATCATGTCGCCACTTTCCAAATGGTCTGTTATGACATCTTTAATAATTGCTTCCATCATTTTACCCACGACCGATGTCAGGCTGACCGGTCTATAATTCCCTGCTTTCTCCCTCCCTCCTTTTTTAAAAAGAGGGGTTACATTGGCCACCCTCCACTCCATCGGAACTGATCCAGAGTCTAAGGAATGTTGGAAAATGATCGTCAAGGCATCCACTATTTCCAAGGCCACCTCCTTAAGTACTCTGGGATGCAGACCATCAGGCCCCGGGGATTTTTCAGCCTTCAGTCTCATCAATTTCCCCAATACCTTTTCCCGACTAATAAGGATTTCCCTCAGCTCCTCCCTCTTACCAGATCCTCTGACCCCTTTTATTTCCGGCAGGTTGTGTGTGTCCTCCACAGTAAACACCGAACCAAAGTACTTGTTCAATTGATCTGCCATTTCCTTGTTCTCCATTACGACTTCCCCTGTTTCCGACTGCAGGGGACCTACGTTTGTTTTTACTAACCTCTTTCTTTTTACATATTTATAGAAGCTTTTGCAGTCCATTTTAATGTTCTCTGCAAGCTTCCTTTCATATTTTATTTTCCCTGCCCTAATCAAACCCTTCGTCCTCCTCTGCTGAGTTTTGAAGTTCTCCCAGTCCCCGGGTTTGCTGCTACTTCTGGCCAATTTGTATGCAACTTCCTTGGTTTTAATACTATCCCTGATTTCCCTTGTTAGCCATGGTTGAGCCACCTTCCCTTTTTTATTTTTATGCCAGACCGGGATGTACAATTGTTGTAGTTCATCCATGCGATCTCTAAATGTCTGCCATTGCCCTTCCACTGATAGCCCCTTAAATATCGCTTGCCAATTTAACCTCGCCAATTCACGCCTCATACCCTCAAAGTTGCCCTTATTTAAGTTCTGGACCATGGTCTCTGACTTAACTGTTTCCTTCTCCATCCTAATGTAGAACTCCACCATACTATGGTCACTCTTCCCCAGGGGGCCTCGTACCACAAGATTGCTGATTAGTCCCTCCTCATTACACAACACCCAGTCCAGGATGGCCTCCCCTCGAGTTGGTTCCTCAACATATTGGTTTAGGAAACCATCCCTTAAACACTCCAGGAAATCCTCCTCCACCGTATTGCTTCCAGTTTGAGTAGCCCAATCTATATGCATATTAAAGTCACCCATGATAACTGCCGTGCCTTTTTTGCACGCACCTCTGATTTCCTGTTTCATACCCTCCCCCACCTCACTACTGCTGTTTGGAGGTCTGTACACAACTCCCACTAACGTTTTCTGCCCTTTGGTGTTCTGCAGCTCAACCCATATTGATTCCACATCCTCCAAGCTGATGTCCTTCCTAGCTATTGCATTAATCTCCTCTTTAACCAGCAATGCTACCCCACCCCCTTTTCCTTTTATTCTATCCTTTCTGAATGTTGAATACCCCTGGATGTTCAGTTCCCAGCCTTGATTGTTCTGGAGCCACGTCTCTGTAATCCCAATCACATCGTATCCGTTAACATCTATTTGCACAGTCAATTCATCCACCTTATTACGGATACTCCTTGCATTAAGACACTGCAGCAAACTCGCCATGGGTCCATCGACAGCACCTTCACCACACGGACTGCAGTGGTTCAAGGCGGCGGCTCACCACCATCTTCTCAGGGCAACTAGGGATGGGCAATAAATGCCGGCCTTGGTAGCGACGCCCACATCCCAAGAGTGATCTTTTTTTAAATGAATACTTATTTCGAGGGGGTCTCCTCAAGCTGATGAATGTCAGTGCAGGAGAATGGAGCCATTCCTCACTATTGTCACTGATTGATGGCACTAAACCCTCTCAGGTCACACTAGGTGCAGAGGAAGGGGAGAGGAGGAGGGATGCGATGCGTCTTTGGGTTGAGGTGGCCTGTGGAAATCCAAGGAGTTTTAGTTTGCACCCTTCCTTCCTTCCTTTATAGGGAAAAAAAATTCAGTTCCAAAATTGTGTGTTTTAATTAAGAACATAAGAAATAAGAGCAGGAGTGGGCCATGCGGCCCCTCGAGCCTGCTCCGCCATTCAATAAGCTCATGGCTGAACTTTTGCATCAACTCCACTTTCCCCGCACTATCCCCATATCCCTTGATTCCCTTAGTGTCCAAAAATCTATCGATCTCAGCCTTGAATATGCTCAACGACTGAGCATCCACAGCCCTTTGGGGTGGAGAATTCCAAAGATTCACAACCCCGAGTGAAGAAATTTCTCCTCATCCCAGTCCTAAATGGCCGACCCCTTATCCTGAGACCAGGACCCCTACTTCTAGACTCTCCAGCCAGGGGAAAACAGCCTCTGTGTGATGCTCTTAATTAACCATGTTAAGTTGCTCCCACCTAGCCTAGTCTAATACAGTTCCAGATGCACTCTCAAAGATACAACCTCGAACTTCAGAAGGGCAGAATCTATAACACTGGTTCCTCTTCAAAGTTCAGGAGGGCTTGCTACGAAAGAACTCCTCGTCCTCATTTACATTTTACCGAGATTGTAGGGATAATACTGCAGAAGATTGTTTTATCACTCGCTATGCATTTCACATTTGTGTTGAAGCAGATTGATCACTGTACCGAGTTAGACAGTATCTCCATGTAATTTCAGCAGCTCTCACCTGTACAGCTTTACAAGCTTATTGGGATGGAGGGAAGCCTGCTCCTCAATCGCAGCCAGCTTGTGTCTGTGAAGAGATCCAGACATGTTATGCACGCTACACACTGATTGCCGATGCATATACACCCACGCACATCCATCACAATCATACGCATTGTCAAATGCACACACAATCGCTCCCATAAACCCATCATCAGTACACAAAAATCAAACACACTGCATATTCATTGACAAGTGCACACACAGAGACAATCACTGTGAATATACTCACACACACCAATCACCCACATATCCATCGTCAAGTGTAAACACAGTCACGCACACACGTCAATCCATGCCACATTCCATTAACTTTTAAAACAAACCGTTACAGACATGAATACATTCAGATTCCTACCCAATGCACCTCAGATTTCCAATCACCATTTAACTTATTCTCTCATGCCGAACCCCTAAACAGGTCACATGCATTAGGTGGCAGATAGTGCCCCTCTGAACCGCAGCACCAGGCACTTCCGGGGTGTCTACCCCAAGAGGGAAGAAGTATACTTCGGATTTTCATTCCCCAAATGAAAATGGGAATTCCTCAGTGTGCACAAGCCCCAAACGCAATGCACCACTAATAGCCTTCTGGTGGTGGTGGTGGAGGATGGGGTGGGGGTGGTAGGACTGAGCCAGCTTGCTTACTGAACAGCTTCTCTGTGATTAACTGCATGGTCGAAGAGCCCGCTGACACTCCCCATTAAGGGTATCAAGGGATATGGGGATAGTTCAGGAAAGTGGAGTTGAGGTAGAAGATCAGCCATGATCTTATTGAATGGCGGAGCAGGCTCGAGGGGCCAAATGGCCCACTCCTGCTCCTATTTCTTATGTTCTTATCCAAGGTTCACGCACTAAGAATGATCACCGAGGCAAGGTAACTGGAGGGCAGTCGGAGCCTGTGGAACTGAATCCCAGCAACAGCCAGTGCCTATAGGTGTCAGCCGTGGGTAGCACTCTCGCCTCTGAGTCAGAAGGTTGTGGGTTCAAGTCCCACTCCAGAGACTTGAACACAAAAGTCTAGGCTGACACTCCCAGTGCAGTGCTGAGGGGGTGCCGCACTGTCGGAGGTGCCGTTTTTCGGATGAGACGTTAAACCGAGGCCCCGTCTGCTCTCTCAGGTGGACGTAAAAGATCCCATGGCACTATTTCGAAGAAGAGCAGGGGAGTTATCCCCGGGCCAATATTTATCCCTCAACCAACTTCAAAAGTACTTCATTGGCTGTAAAGCACTTTGGGACGTCCTGAGATTGTGAAAGGCACTATATATATATATATAAGCAAGTCTTTTTTTTCTCCTCTACTGTAGAAAGAAAGTCGAGGGAGGGAAAAAGGGGCTGGTGCTAAACAGTAACACCAGGAGCACGCAGACGGCAGTGTGTCGATCGTCCTTTAAGCAAAGCAGCAGCTGACGGAGTGGGTCAGAACTCTCCAGAAGTGGCCACTCAGATATCCTCACACTTACTTGTTCTCCTGAAACATTTCCACTGCGACCTTGGGTGTCACCTCCAACAATTCAAAAGGCAGGTCTTTATGAATAAGCCGGTGAGCCTCTTTAGTGAGCGAGTGCAAGTTCTCCTGGAAGACAGGCAGGAACACGCGGCTGTGAGAACAAGGCTTCCGCACGCAAGTAAATCGGACCCTAACCAGTGTTCCCTCTAATTTTTTGATTCCTGTGCGCGGTATCTTTAAACTTGCTGCGCGGCCGCCCGTGTGCAGTATCTTCCAGCGGGACCTCCCCATTGATGCGCACCTTAGCTCTACTCGGAGCTCCGACACGGCAAGAGAGCTCCAGGTGGGCAGAGGAAACGCTTCAAGGACACCCTCAAAGCCTCCTTGAAAACGTGCAACATCCCCACCGACACCTGGGAATCCCTGGCCCAAGACCGCACAAAGTGGAGGAGAAGCATCCGGGAAGGCGCCGAACACCTCGAGTCTCTTCGCCGGGAGCAAGCGGAAGCCAAGCGCAAACAGCGCAAGGAGCGCACGTCAACCCAAGCACCCCACCCACCCGCCCCTTCAACCACCGTCTGCCCCACCTGTGACAGAGACTGTAGGTCCCGCATTGGACTCATCAGTCACCTGAGAACTCATTTTTAGTGTGGAAGCAAGTCATCCTCGGTTCCGAGGGACTGCCTAAGAAGAAGAAGGGGGGAAAATTGACCCTAACCCGCCGGTGGTGGAGACTGACGGGGCCGTACCCCGAGGCACAAGAGAACAAGACAAATACAAGGAAGTTTGCAGCACAGAAAGAGGCCCTGCTGCCCTGCCTGTCTGCACTGGCTCTTCACTGGAGCAATCCAAAAACTAACCCCACTGCCTTTACTCTCTCTCTCCTCATAACCCTCTGCGGCAAATATTTATCCATCTTTCCTTTGGAAGATGCAAGTCTCTGCCTGTGGCAAGCCATTACCACCAAACACAATGTAGAAAATAGTGGCACTCTTTAAAAAAAAAAAGAGAAATTGGTACGTTCTCCACTGGCTTGGCTTGCACTGACTGATGTGGAACTGAGCTATACTAACCAGGGGGCCGCAGCTTCGATTGCTGGCCTGCGCTGTTTTTGGCTGCTCTCAGCCAGGCCCAACAGTTGGAGTGAGTTCAGTGTGACCCTCTTCGCAGCTAGAGTTTGCCGGGCCCCACATTTTAGACCCACACACATGGCGTCAAGGGCTGTGGAACTGCCGGCTAGCAGGAGTTGGTGGCCTAGAAATTCACCTCGGACGGTGGCGCAAAACGGGCGCGATCGGATCGGATCGGCCGCCGTTATAACGCAGTGCCCGATATTCAGTTCCACGGCGGTCAGTGGAATTGAACATCAGGCGCTGCGTGTAAGGGGCGACCGAGCAGAGACCGCCCGTTTCGCACGTCGGTGTCGGTGGGGATGTTGCACTTTTTCCAAGGAGGCTTTGAGGGTGTCCTCGAGGCGAATTTCCAGGCCCGCGTCTTCAGAAGAGGAGGAAGAAGAGGGTCAAAAATGTTAGCAAAACTGCTCAAAGCCCATCTGAAGGGAGACTCAGTAGTGGGCCAAAATGCTAAACCTCTGGGATCCGAGTTAAAATCCAAGCCTGACTACGCGGATGAAAATCCTTTTCTCTGTTGGCTGCAAGGGTCTGAAAAATGTTTTGAGTCTGGGGAAATCTCAGAACGAGTAATTAATCCTCCTCTCCTTTAGATTCTGCCGCCACCTCAAATCATCCACCACTCCTCATCCCAAAGGACGAGAGAACCGGGGAATTCCTTCGGCTGGTGCCTGTGCCACTCCAAATGACCACTAGGAGGTGTACGAGAGCAGTTGGAGCAAGTCTCTGCAGAACGGTTGCCGGACTCGGAAAGTAATTTATTGGGTGAAGCGCTTTGAGATGTTTCATGAAGGTGATAAGGCATTATATCAAGGTAAGCGTATCTTTTGTGACTCATTCTCCCTTATACCCTCACTGCCCCATTCCAACAGAAACCACAAAATAGGAACACAAGAACACATTCAGCCCATCGGGCCTGTTCAATTAGATCATGGCTGATCTATACCTCAACTCTATTTGCCCGCCTTAGCTCCGTTCCCCTTGATATCCTTACCAAAGAAAAATCTATCGCTCTCAGTCTCGAAAGCTCCAATTGTCCCCCCAGCATCCAAAGCCTTTTGGAGGACGAGAATTCCAGATTTCGCACTTACACTCTCTCCAGTACCTCAGACGGACAGCGTACAGCCACAAGTGACATTGAAGCATAGAATCTCACAGCAGATAGCGGCCATTCGGCCCATTGGGCCTGTGCCGGCTCTTTGAAAGAGCTGTCCAATTTAGTCCCACGCCCCAGCTTTCTCGCCATAACCCTGCAAATGAGTTCTCTTCAAATAAATGCCCAATTGCCTTTTGAAAGTTCCTGTGGAATCTGATTCCACCCTTTCCTGGCCTGGCCAATATTTCTCCCTCAACCAACATAACCAAAACAGATGATCTGGTCATTATCACGTTGCTGTTTGTGGGAGCTTGCTGTGCGCAAATTGGCTGCCGCGTTTCCCACATTACAACAGTGACTCCACTTCAAAAGTACTTCATTGGCTGTAAAGCGCTTTGAGACGTCCGGTGGTCGTGAAAGGCGCTATATAAATGCAAGTCTTTCTTTCTTTTCTTTCAGGTAGTGTGTTCTACAGCATAACAGCCCTCTGTGTGAAATAATTTCTCATCATTTCCCCTCTAATTCTTTTGTCATAAACTGTCCCTCACACCCACTGTATGAACACTACTCCATCCAAGTATAAAAACCCAAATCAAATGGGAGGATAAATCCTCCAGGTAAAGCGACTTGTAAACGATTGGAATACGGCAGCTGCCTTGGATCTTCACTCCTCACAAGTTTCTCCGGGCACGAACAGAGCTTTCAGTCATTTTGGAGGTTCTGCACTCTGGCTTTAGCCGAGATCACCATTTGGAAATAAAGGCATTAACGTTAAGTTTCCAGCCCATTGTGAGCCGAATCTCCACTCTGCCCCCAGGCAATGAATCACAAGTAGTGCAATGGTAAAAGGAGGCTTCTGCTGGTTCTCACAGCAAGAGATTCGCAGCCGTCAGCGAGGAATCAATACGGCAATGGTCACGCGTCTCAAGTGTGACGAGGGCGACACCATGTGGATAAAACCACAAACAGCACCCGGGAAAAATGCAGCCTTCTTATTAACAAGGGGAAGAATCAAAGATGCTTTTACACCACTTGCTCAAACCATGCCTGGCAAGGGAGAGCAACGTTCCCGTTAAGCTGCGTGGCCGCACGGCGGTCTGGAGGTCCCGCACAGGCTGCTCACCGGCTTTTACATGGGAGAAACCGCGCACGCACGAAGATTTGAATGGGCCGCAGCGCCAGTTAAAGGGAACGCGCACAAAAAGAAATTACAGGAAACATTGGAGAGCAATGTCCCCATGGAGGTCGGGGAGAGCACCCGCCATACTCTGTTGCCATTTCAGTCGCACGCTGGTCGTGCTGGACTCCACTATATAACGTGCATTATGTACAAGTGGCAACAAGAGGGACATTAGCTCCTTGCATGTACTTTGCAGATACAGAATCCTTTACTTCATCTGTAGCACACACTTCCCAGTCACAAACAGGGCAAGTCCTTTACCTCACGGACAGAAGGAGAACGTAGGGTCTGCGGTCAGCTATGTTCCTGCCATGCAACCCTCAGTGATCTGCCCTTACAAAACGCAGGAAACACAGACCAGCAAGATCCCAGCTCAATCCCCAATCTGTGCTTAGATATCGGTTCTCAGCTGTGATGAACATTTTATTCACAGGTGGTAGGTCATATATTGCATGTCTGTTCAACTCACTCCTGGATTGCGTGATTCAATCGGCTCCATACTAACCTATCTCTGTCCGTACACAAGCAACAACAACTAGTGTTTCTATACCTTTAACATAGTAAAATGGCCCAAGGCGCTTCACAGAAGCGTTATAAAACAAAATTGGACATCGAGCCACATGATGCGATAATAAGGCAGATGACCAAAAGCTTGGTCAAACAGGTAGGTTTTAAGAAGAGTATTGCAGCAGCAATTAATCTCTAAGTGACCTTGGGCTTGTGCTTATTTATATTACATTTTGTGGCCTTAAAGGAGACCACTTAGACTCAGCTCTACCTTCACATCAGAATAATACAGCATGCGCTAAATGATATAACATTCCTGTTGTTATACAACAGCCCATCATCTGGCTTATTGCGAGCAATGCCTTGGGAGATCAGCTGGTATCTAAACTTAAGTTCAACTTACAGCACTCGGGGTTAATCTTTCTTCTGGTTTGGATATAAACATTTAAAAATTCACACACACTCTGGGGTGTATAGGGCGAAGGGAGACCTACTGGGGGTGGGGTGGGGGGGGTGGGGGCGGGAACCTTACAAAATAAAATCAGAGAATGGCTGCTTGGAACCTCTAAGCAAGAGGGTTGGACCAACAGCAGCAGACTTACCATCGAGGGTGTCCAGTCATCTAGCCGTCCATCCAGTACCACGTCGTAACAGAAAGCTCCAGAAGTCACTACAAGAGAAAGGAAATCTTACGGTGCAACAACTTCAAAATGGAAAACACGTCAATTGATGAGTGCCTTTTTCAGGTACATAAGAATTAGGAGCAGGAGTCGGCCACACGGCCCCTCGAGCCTGCTCCGCCATTCAATAAGATCATGGCTGATCATCGACCTCAGTTCCACTTTCCCGCCCGATCCCCATATCCCTTGATTCCCCTAGAGTCCAAAAATCTATCGATCTCAGCCTTGAATATACTCAACAACTCAGCATCCACAGCCCTCTGGGGCAGAGAATTCCAAAGATTCACAACCCTCTGAGTGAAGAAATTCCTCCTCATCTCGGTCTTAAATGGCCGACCCCTTATCCTGAGACTATGCCCCCTAGTTCTAGACTATCCAGCCAGAGGAAACAGCCTCTCAGCATCTACCCTGTCAAGCCCTCTCAGAATCTTGTATGTTTCAATGAGATCACCTCTCATTCTTCTAAACTCCAGAGTATAGGCCCAGTCTACTCAATAACAATACTTGAACCCTTACCCGCTTAGGTCCACTGCATTCATATTGGGGACTCCCAAGTACTATGGGGCGGTGGGAATTGGAGTTGGGGTCTGAGTAAAGACCACAAGCACCCCCCACAGGGAGACATGCCAAGACTACACATCTCCTCCAGTCAGCCTACACCCACACCATGATCAATGCCTCTTGAGCCTTCCCTATGAGGCACAATGATGGCTTTTCCACCCGCCTCCTAGCCATAGCACCATGACCGAGACTGCAAACAGAGTGGGGGGGAAGTGGAGGGGGAAGGTTTATCATTTCTCCTTTGCCTCTCTCACTCCACAGGAACTGGGCCACGGTTCCATAGGTACCAGCAGCCCTCCATGTAACCACTATTCATGTTTGCCTGGACAGCAAATATCAAGCGGGCTACTCAACTACAGGGGCATCACAGAAAGCAGGATCCTGGTCCTGGCCCAATCTCCACATACATGCACTCTCCAGCAGGGCTAACAGAGTAGCGAACAAAAGCCCGAGCTGATTTTTCCCCACGTTGACCCAGGGGACGTTGACGTGTTCCCACAACCATCACAGCCGAAATCAGGCAACTCAAAACAGACCAGGGATCAATTAAGGGATCTTCCTGCTCTGCAGCTCGGTGTCGCATCAGGCTGCACCATTACCCATTGGCCCATCATAGAACGTACAGCACATGAAACAGGCCATCCGGCCCAACGGGTCCATGTAGGTGTTTATTCTCCACACGAGCCTCCTCCCACCCCACTTCATCTAACCCTATCAGCATAACTTTTTATTCCTTTCTCCCTCATGTATTTATCTAACTTCCCCATAAATGCATCTATGCTATTCGCCTCCAGTGCTTTTTGTGGAAGCGAGTTCCACATTCTCACCACTCTCTGGGAGCCATGGGGATGGCAGGTTGACAGTTGGATTAATCAGGCCACTGTAAAACGGTGCTCAACTCCAATTCCTTAAAAAAATACACAGTACCTGGTACTTCTGGTGCCCTGAGGAGTTCAACGTTGTACTCGTCTTTAAACACTGTTTCAAGGACGTACCCCATCATCATAGCGCACGAGCGCCAATAAGCCTGTTTTAAAAAATTGCAGAACAAGCATTAAAGTGACACCTTCACAAGCACCGCAAGACTGGGATGAGGGTGGGAGGGGCTCATATAAAACATTCGCTCCCCCCTCCCTCCCCCGCTAAATAAATGAAAGAATAGGTTCTCAGGTCCCTTTTAGTACGTACCCACCATCCCATTTTCTTGTGTTCGCCGTACTCTTTGGAATCTCTCCCTGACCCCCACATTTTAGCTGCTTGCTCTCAAGTCCCAGCTAAAGCCGCTCCATGATGAGCAACGTGGACCGTTTAACTGGACAAGCATCTCAGCCCTGTTTCTGGGAGTTTGCAGGCACAGCGTTGCTTCCGTCCTCGCCCCCTAATAACTGCCACTCGAAAAACAACTGAGCGAGACATTTCAACGGCACGATAAGGCACGACATAAATGCAAGGCTTTATGTTCTCTTTCTCTGATAATCTGGAGGTTTCCCTCAAAAGGTGGAGAGAGAGAGAGGAGATGGGGGGGAAAAAAAGAGAGATAATTCCAAGGACAGCTTGTCCTATGAGGAGAGATTGAGTAGACTGGGCCTATACTCTCTGGAGTTTAGAAGAATGAGAGGTCATCTCATTGAAACATACAAGATTCTGTGAGGGTTTGACAGGGTAGATGCTGAGAGGTTGTTTCCCCAGGCTGGAGAGACTAGAACTGGGGCATAGAGATGAGGAGAAATTCTTCACTCAAAGGGTTGTGAATCTTGGGAATTCTCTACCCCAGAGGGCTGTGGATGCTCAGTCGTTGAGTATATTCAAGGCTGAGATCAATAGATTCTTGGGCACTAAGGGAATCAAGGGATATGGGGATCGGGCGGGAAAGTGGAGTTGTGGTAGAAGATCCGCCATGATCTTACTGAATGGCGAAGCAGGCTCGAGGGGCCGTATGGCCTACTCCTGCTACTACTTCCTACGTTCTGATCACCAAGCTTACGTTTTAAAAGACTGAGGGGAGGGTAGTGTTCCACAGTTTTAGCGTCTTGAGAAGGAGCAAGTTACGAATAGGAGACGGTGTGAAAGGTCAACCTGGTGAGGTTTCAGGGAGGAGGAAGATGCCACATTCAGAGCTCGGGATGAACAAAGAGAGAGAAAAGTTCATAACCGTAATTACCACTGTAGACACGTAAATGTAACAGTGCAGCGCTGGAACATATATAGCCAGCGTGGAGGGGAAAATGGCCAACAAACAAATAGAAAGGTGTCTTCGTAAGAAGTCAGTTGTCTGAATGTAAAATGGCTGCCAAATGTAAGGATGCAGAGTGGGAGTGTGGAGATCAGCATCCGTGTAATGAGCCAGATTTAGTTAACAGCCTCACGGTGCGTAAACATTTATCCAATAGCGATCATAACATGATCGAGTTCAACGTAGCGTTTGAAAGGGAAACGCGAAACAGCTACTAAGATTCTAGATTTGGGTAAGGCCGATTTCAACGGGAGGAGACAGAGACTGTCCACAGTAAACTGGACAAATCTGTTAATGGGTAAAACGACAGATGATCAGTGGGCGATGTTCAAAAAAGAATTCAAGGTGATTCAGAACTAGTTTATACCCCTGAGGGGCAAGAGCTCTACTTGCCAAAAAAAAACCAGCCATGGATGATTAAAGAGGTAAGGGACAGCATAAAACTAAAAGAAAAAGCAGACAAAAATGCAAAAAATAGCACAGACCCTGGTGAATGGGAAAGATACAAAGAACAGTAAAGGGTCACAAAACAGATAGTAAGAGCTACAAACAGGGAGTATGAAAAGAAACTTGCAAGGGATATCAAAATCGACACAAAGAATTTTTACAATTATATTCGGAAAAAAGAAGATAGTCAGGAGCAATGTTGGCCCCTTAAAAACTGAAAGTGGCGATATTGTCAATGATAATAAGGAAATGGCGGACATGTTGAATAATTACTTTGCGTCAGTATTTACAGTAGAGGAAGAGGATAGCATGCCAGAAATCCCAAGGAAACTAATGTTAAATCAGGGACAGGGACTCAATAACATTAATGTAAGTAAAATAACAGTAATGAAGAAAATAATGGGACTAAAGAGTGACAAATCCCCAGGGCCAGATAGGTTCCATCCCAGGGTTTTAAAGGAAGTAGGTGAGCACATTGCAGATGCCCTAACTACAATCTTCCAACTTCTCTCGATTCAGAAACCATTCCTTTAGACTGGAAAATTGTGCCTGTCACGCCGCTATTTAAGAATGGTGAGAGAGTGAAACCAGGGAATTATAGACCAGTTAGCCTAACATCTGTTGTCGGGAAATTGCTAGAGTCTATAATTAAGGATAGGGTGACTGAACACCTCGAAAATTTTCAGTTGATTAAAGGTCGGTCATGCCTGACAAACCTGACTGAATTTTTTGAGGTGACTAAAGTAGCGGACAGGGGAATGTCTATGGATGTTATTTATATGGACTTCCAGAAGGCTTTTGATAAACATAGAAGATAGGAGCAGGAGTAGGCCATTCAGCCCCTCGAGCCTGTTCCGCCATTTAATGAGATCATGGCTGATCATCCAAATTCAGTACCCTGTCCCTGCTTTCTCCCCATATCCCTTGATTCCTCCTTTAGCCTTAAGAAATATATCTAACTCCTTCTTGAATATATTTAATGAATTGGCCTCAACTGCCTTCTGTGGTAGAGAATTCCACAGGTTCACCACTCTCTGGGTGAAGAAATTCCTCCTCATCTCAGTCCTAAATGGCTTACCCCTTATCCTTAGACTGTGACCCCTGGTTCTGGACTCCCCCGCCATCAGGAACATCCTTCCTGCATCTAGTCTGACTAGTCCTGTTAGAATTTTATAAGTTTCAATGAGATCCCCTCTCATTCTTCTAAACTCTAGCGAATATAAGCCTAATCGACCCAATCTGTCTCCATACATCATTCCTGCCATCCCAGGTATCAGTCTGGTGAATCTTCGCTGCACTCCCTCCATGGCAAGAACATCCTTCCTCAGATAAGGCGACCAAAACTGCACACAATACTCAAGGTGTGGTCTCACCAAGGTCCTGTACAACTGCAGCAAGACATCCTTGCTCCTGTACTCGAATCCTCTCGCTATGAAGGCCAACATACCATTTGCCTTCTTAACCGCCTGCTGCACCTGCATGCTTACCTTCAGCGACTAGTGCACAAGGACACCCAGGTCTCGTTGCCCTTCCCCTTTTCCCAATCTATTGCCGTTCAGATAATAATCTGTCTTCCTGTTTTTGCCACCAAAAGTGGATAACCTCGCATTTATCCACATTATACTGCATCTGCCATGCATCTGCCCAATCACCCAACCTGTCCAAATCATACTGGAGTTTCTCTGCATCCTCCTCACAGCACACACGCCCACCCAGCTTTGTGTCGTCTGCAAACTTGGAGATATTACATCTAGTTCCCTTGTCTAGATCATTAATATATATTGTGAATAGCTGGGGTCCTAGCACCGATCCCTGCGGTACCCCACTAGTCACTGCCTGCCACTCGGAAAAAGACCCGTTTATTCCAACTCTTTGCTTCCTGTCTGCCAACCAGTTCTCTATCCAAGTCAGTACCTTACCCCCAATCCCATGTGCTTTAACTTTGCACACTAATCTCTTATGCGGGACCTTATTGAAAGCCGTCCAAAAGTCCAAATACACCACATCCACTGGTTCTCCCTTATCTATTCTACCAGTTACATCCTCAAAAAATGCCAGTAGATTAGTCAAGCATGATTTACCTCCATGTTGACTTTGTCCGATCCTGTCACTGTTTTCCAAGTGCTCTGCTATTACATCTTTTATAATGGACTCTAGCATTTTGCCCACTACCGATGTCAGGCTATAATTCCCCGTTTTCTCTCTCCCACCTTTTTTAAATAGTGGGGTTACATTAGCTACCCTCCAATCCATGGGAACTGTTCCAGAGTCTATAGAATTTTGGAAGATGACCAGCAATGTATCTACTATTTCTAGGGCCACTTCCTTAAGTACCCTAGGATGTAGATTATCAGGCCCTGGGGATTTATCGGCCTTCAATCCCGTCAATTTCCCTAACACCATTTCCCTACAAAAACTGATTTCATTCAGTTCCTCCCTCTCATTAGACCCAATGTTCCCCGACATCTCTGGGAGGTTATTTGTGTCCTCCTTTGTGAAGACAGAACCAAAGTATGTATTTAATTGGTCTGCCATTTCTTTGTTCCCCGTTATAAATTCCCCTGATTCTGACTGCAAGGGACCTACGCTTGACTTCACCAATCTTTTTCTCTTCACATATCTATAGAAGCTTTTACAGTCAGTTTTTATGTTCCCTACAAGCTTACTCTCATACTCTATTTTCCCCCTCTTAATTAATCCATTTGTCCTCCTTTGCTGAATCCTAAACTGCTCCCAATCCTCAGGTTTGCTGCTTTTTCTGGCCAATTTATATGTCCTCTCCTTGGATCTTATGCTATCCCTAATTTCCCTTGCTAGCCACGGTTGAGTCACCTTTTTTGTTTTATTTTTATGCCAAACAGGGATGAACAAATTCTGTAGTTCATCCATGCGATCTTTAAATGTTTGCCATTGCCTATCCACCGTCAACCCTTTAAGTAACGTTCCCCAATCCATCCTAGCCAACTCGTGCCTCATACCATCGTAGTTTCCTTTATTTAAATTCAGGACCCTAGTCTCTGAGTCAACTACTTCACTCACATAAGAGACTGTTAATTAAGGTAGAAGCCCACGGAATTGAGGGCAAATTATTGACCTGGTTAGGAAATTGGCTGAGCGGCAGGAGACAGGCAGTAGGGATAATGGGGTAGGTACTCAAATTGGCAGGATGTGACTAGTGGTGTCCCGCAGGGATCTGTGTTGGGGCCTCAACTACTCACAGTATTTATTAACGACTTAGATGATTGGCATAGAAATTCATATCCAAATCTGCCGATGACACAAAGATAGGTGGCATTGTAAGCAGTGTAGATTAAAGCATAAAATCACAATGGGATATCGACAGATTAAGTGAATGGGCAAAACTATGGCAAATGGATTTCAATGTAGGCAAATGTGAGGTCATCCACTTTGGACCTAAAAAGGATAGAACAGGGTACTTTCTAAATGGTGAAAAGCTAAAAACAGTGGAGATCCAAAGAGACAGGTACAGAAAATAATCAAAAAGGCTAATGGAATGCTGGCCTTTATATCTAGAGGACTAGAATACAAGGGGGTAGAAGTTATGCTGCAGCTACACAAAACCCTGGTTAGACCACACCTGGAGTACTGTGAGCAGTTCTGGGCACCACACCTTAGGAAGAATATATTGGCCTTGGAAGGAGTGCAGCGTAGGTTTACCAGAATGATACCCGGACTTCAAGGGGTAAGTTACAAGGAGAGATTACACAAATTAGGGTTGTATTCCTTAGAATTTAGAAGGTTAAGGGGTGATCTGATCAAAGTTTTCAAGATATTAAGGGGAGCAGATAGGGTAGATAGAGAGAAACTATTTCCACTGGTTAGGAGTCTAGGACTAGGGGGCATAGTCTAAAAATTAGAGCCAGACCTTTCAAGAGTGAAATTAGGAAACACTTCTACACACAAAGGGTGGTAGAAGTTTGGAACTCTCTTCCACAAATGGCAATTGATGCTAGATCAATTGTTAATTTTAAATTGGAGAGTGATAGCTTTTTGTTCACCAAAGGTATTAAGGGATATGGGGCAAAGGCGGGTATTTGGAGTTAGGTCGCATGTACTCATTGAATGGCGGAACAGGCTCGAGGGGCTGAATGGCCTACTCCTGGTCCTCCATTCCTATGACACGGCAAGAGGAAAATTTTAGTGGCTGATTCAAGTGCAGGGTCATCAAAATGATTTCAGCAAAGTATAACGGGCGTGTGAATTTTTGATATTTTGCTCACCTCAACTGTGGAAAAACAAAATGTAGATTTGTCTTTCCCAGCTTGGGTTGTCAATGGAGACGGCATTTTGGGCTGTACTGGTAGTTACAGGTCTGTTCCTGGTGGTGGCAGTAGTGAGAGCTATTTGATGTGCTGAATTAACAGCAACGTGTGAGAAGTCTATCGGCAGAACATTTCTGCTGCCTTCTTTTATGACCCTTTCTCTCTCTGAAGAAACCAGATTACAGCTGGTTATGGAGATGGGCGGAGCAGGAAACGACAATCATTTCCATAGTCATAACCTGTCAAAACACATGTAGAAATTATAGCTGAACAAATTGGTCTTGTGGCAATGCCCCCCACAATTGATTTTAGCAGAATAAAACATTCCTGGATGGCTCCATCATTCGGAAAAGCAGCCACAAGTATGGAATTGAGCCAGAAAGATCCCAGGTTCAATCCCTGCCTGTCAAGCTAGCTGATCTGATCCAAGGTACCAGTAAACTTGCTATAATTGGCTCGGGTTCCTGGGTTAAGGAGAGGAAAAATGAACATAAGAAATAGAAGCAGAAGTAGGCCATTCGACTCCTCAAACCATTCAGTAAGATCATGACTGATCTTATACCTCAACTCCACCTTTCTGCCCTATCCCCATATCCATTGGTTCCTTTAGATCTATCGATCTCTGTCTTGAATATACTCAACGACTGAGCATCCACAGCCCTCTGGGGTAGAGAATTCTAAAGATTCACCACCCTCTGAGTGAAGAAATTTCTCCTCATCTCAGTTCTAAATGGCCGACCCCTTATTCTGAGACTGTGACCCCTGGTTCTAGACTCCCCAGCCAGGGGAAACATCCTCCCTGCATCTACCCGGTCAAGCCCCTTAAGAATTTTATACATTTCAATGAGATCACCTCTCATTCTTTTAAACTATAGGGAATATAGGCCTATATTCAATCCCTCCTAGGAGAATTCCACCCCCCCCCCCCCCCATTCCAGGAATCAGTCTGGTGAACCTTCGTTACACTCCCTCTAAGGCAAGTATATCCTTCTTTAGGTAAGGAGACCAAAACTGGACACAGTACTCCAGGTGTGGTCTCACCAGGGCCCTATATAATTGCAGTAAGACTTCTTTACTCTTATACTCAAATCCTTTTGTAATAAAGGTCAACATACCATTGA
The DNA here is from genome assembly GCA_030390025.1 of Squalus acanthias. NCBI lineage: Eukaryota > Metazoa > Chordata > Chondrichthyes > Squaliformes > Squalidae > Squalus > Squalus acanthias. The sequence continues at coordinate 164,681,158 of CM059429.1, read as the reverse complement.
CTTTCCTAATTGCTTGCTGTACCTGCATGTTAACTTTCTGTGATTCGTGTACAAGGACACCCAGGTCTCTCTGAATACCAACATTTCCCAACCTCTCACATCTAAAGAAAATTCTGCTTTTCTATTTTTCCTACCAAAGTGGATCACTTCGCATTTCTCCACATTATATTCCATCTGCCATGTTCTTGCCCACTCACTTAATCTGTCTAAATCCCTTTGCAGACTCTGTGTCCTCCTCACAGCTTACTTTCCCACCTAGCTTTGTATCATCAGCAAACTTGGATACATTACACTCGGTCCCGTCATCCAAGTCATTGATATAGATTCTAAATAGCTGAGGCCCAAGCACTGATCCTTGCGGTACCCCACTAGTTACAGCATGCCAACCTGAAAATTACCCGTTTATTCCTACTCTTTGTTTTCTGTCCGTTAACCAATCCTCAATCCATGCCAATATATTACCCCAATCCCATGAGCCCTAATTTTGTGTCATAACCTCTTGTGTGACACCTTATCAAATGCTTTTTGAAAATACCAAATATGCTACATCCACTGGTTCCCCTTTATCTACCCTGTTAATTTCAACCTAAAAAAAGTAACAGATTTGTTAAACACCATTTCCCTTTCATAAATCATGTTGACTCTGCCCAGTTATATTATGATCTTCTAAGTGCCCGGTTACCACATCCCTAATAATAGATTCTAGCATTTTCCCTACTACTGATGTCAGGCTAACTGGCCTATAGCTCCCTCTTTTCTCTCTCCCTTCTTTCTTGAATAGCGGGGTTACATTTGCTACCTTCCAATCTACTGGGTCCATTCCAGAATCTAGGAATTTTGGAAGATCACAACCAATGCATCCACTATCTCTGCAGCCACCTCTTTTAGAACTCTAGGATGTAGGCCATCAGGTCCAGGGAATTTGTCAGCTTTCAGTCCCATTAATTTCTCCAGGACTATTTCTTTATTAATACTAATTTCTTTAAGTTCCTCATTCTCACTAGAGCCTTGGTTCCCCACTATTTCCAGAATGTTTTTTTGTGTCTTCTTCCGTGAAGACAGATACAAAATATTTGTTTAATGTCTCTGCCATTTCCTTATTCCCCATTATAATTTCTCCTGTCTCTGCCTGTAAGGGACCCATGTTTACTTTTGCTAATCTCTTCCTTTTTACATACCTATAGAAGCTTTTACAATCTGTTTTTATGGCCCTTGCTAGTTTACTTGGTCCTTCTTTGCTGAATTCTAAAATCCTCCTAATCCTCAGGCTTACTACTCTTTTTGACAACATTAGAAGCCTCTTCTTTTAATCTAATACAATCTTGAACTTCTCTCGTTAGCCACAGTTGGACCATTTTTCACGTGGGGTTTTTATTCCTTAAGGGAATGTAAGAATTGGAAGCTGGAGTAGGCCATACAGCCCTTCAAGCCTGCTCTGCCATTCAATAAGATCATGGCTAATGTTTCACCTCAACTCCACTTTCCCGCCCGATCTCCATGTCCCTTGATTCCCCTAGAGTCCAAAAATCTATCTCAGCCTGGAATATACGCAACGACTCAGCATCCATAGCCCTTTGTGGTAGAGAATTCCAAAGATTCACAACATAGAAGCATAGAAGATAGGAGCAGGAGTAGGCCATTCGGCCCCTCGAGCCTGCTCCGCCATTTAATGAGATCATGGCTGATCGTCCAAATTCAGTACCCTGTCCCTGCTTTCTCCCCATATCCCTTGATCCCTTCAGCCTTAAGAAATATATCTAACTCCTTCTTGAATATATTTAATAATTGGTCTCAACTGCCTTCTGTGGTAGAGAATTCCACAGGTTCACCACTCTCTGGGTGAAGAAATTCCTCCTCATCTCAGTCCTAAATGGCTTACCCCTTATCCTTAATGCGGAGATGCCGGTGTTGGACTGGGGTGGACAAAAGTGAGAAGTCGCACAACAACAGGTTATAGCCCAACAGCTTTATTTCAAATCACAAGATTTCGGAGCGCTGCTCCTGCATGTTTACCTTCAGCGACTGGTGCACAAGGACTCCCAGGTCTCGTTGCACTTCCCCTTTTCCCAATCTATTGCCGTTCAGATAATAATCTGTCTTCCTGTTTTTGCCACCAAAAGTGGATAACCTCGCATTTATCCACATTATACTGCATCTGCCATGCATCTGCCCAATCACCCAACCTGTCCAAATCATACTGGAGTTTCTCTGCATCCTCCTCACAGCACACACGCCCACCCAGCTTTGTGTTGTCTGCAAACTTGGAGATATGACATCTAGTTCCCTCGTCTAGATCGTTTATATATATTGTGAATAGCTGGGGTCCTAGCACCGATCCCTGCGGTACCCCACTAGTCACTGCCTGCCACTCGGAAAAAGACCCGTTTATTCCAACTCTTTGCTTCCTGTCTGCCAACCAGTTCTCTATCCAAATCAGTACCTTACCCTCAATCCCATGTGCTTTAACTTTGCACACTGATCTCTTATGCGGGACCTTATCGAAAGCCTTCTGAAAGTCCAAATACACCACATCCACTGGTTCTCCCTTATCTATTTTATCAGTTACATCCTCAAAAAAATCCAGTAGATTAGTCAGGCATGATTTACCTTTTGTAAATCCATGTTGACTTTGTCCGATCTTGTCACTGTTTTCCAAGTGCTCTGCTATTACATCTTTTATAATGGACTCTAGCATTTTGCCCACTACTGATGTCAAGCTTACCGGTCTATAATTCTTTTTTAAATAGTGGGGTTACATTAGCTACCCTCCAATCCATGGGAACTGTTCCAGAGTCTATAGAATTTTGAAAGATGACCAGCAATGCATCTACGAGTGAAGAAATTCCTCCTCATCCCAGTTTTAAATGGCCGACCCCTCATACTGAGACTATGCCAAGTTCTAGGGCTGGATTTTACCAGCCCTGAGGAGGCGGGGCTGCTGGCAAAATCAAACAATCTTCCCAGGAGTTGGGTCCCCGATTTGCGCAGGGACCAGACTCCTAGCGACGGGAAGAGGCTTATAGCCACTTAACTGCCTGTTAACACTTAAGAGGTTTTTTCCCATTTTGATACTTCTGCTGCGGGCTTCCCGACGTCGGGGAACCCCGCCAGGGTAAGTGAGGCGTGCTGTGGGTCTGTTGTAATGTTTGCGTATAAATGACAGCTGCAGAAGTGGTGTGAAGGATTCAATGGGACACTGGTGAGTATCAGAGGTAAGGAGATGTTGGGAAAGTCATTTTTAATGTGTTTAGATTTTTCTGTAGGTGACAAGCTTTGAAGTGTTTGTGTGGCCTCACCTCATTGGGAGAAGTGACAGATCGCTTCTGTAACCTCACCTGCTGCCATCTGTTTTATCCTAAGGAAGAGTCATTGGAGAGCCTGGGTACAAGGGCTCACCTTTGTACAGTGATTGTCAGTGTTTGACAGCACCTCAATGCTGTCAAACAATGACAAATCATCTGTCAAAAATAAATGCTACATGTCACTTTAAGAAAACCGGCAGATGAAACATCATTAACTGACGTCATCTGACATGGGCTTTCACTTAATTGGCTGGCAAGCTCGCAGGGCGGGCTTAACAAGGCCAATCAGGGGAAAATAGCGTCTGTGCATCCGACGTCGCTGGGGGCGGGACGAGAACCCGGAAGGCATCAGTCCCACCCCCAACTCATCTCGGCAGGTAAAATCCAGCCCCTAGACTCTCCAGCCAGAGGAAACAACCTCTCAGCATCTACTGTCAATCCCCCTCAGAATCTTGTGTTTCAATGAGATCATGGGCTGGATTTTCATTGACCCGTGGAGGCAGGTTTGGAGGCGTGTGGGGGGTTAAAATTGCGAAAACTGGCAGGCGGGCACAAGTCCGCCTCCATGCAATTTTCATTAAATCGTGTCTGCTGGTCCCGACTCCGTCCCACCTTTAAGAGGCGGGACAGGCTGCTAAGGCCCTTAACAAGCACTAAATTGGCTCTATAATGCCATTTTGAAAGGCCTTTGTGATTTTAACCCTTGTTCTACGTGAAGCACGCCTGTTCTGAACCACGATTGTGAAACCTGGCGGGAGCACATTTCGAAAGCTGACTATCAGCTGCAGGTCCACTATTACAATGGGAGCAGACCTAGGGCTGCTGCTGCTCATTTTGCCTTCAGGTCCTCTCACAGCAAAGGCCAGTCTCTCTCTTTCTCTTTTCTCTTTTCTCTCTCTCTGCATCCAGGTCCTCTCACAGCAAAGGCCAGGCAGTCTTTGCAGACCTTCAATGCAGCAGCAATGACATCATCAGAGGCGACTTTCAGACTAAAAACACTAATTGGGTCATGGGTTCCCACATGCTGGAACTCAATTGCCCAATTAGGTGAAAATTGCATCAATCTCCCACATCCAATTGCAGTCGGGTGGATAACACGACCCCAACCCGCCCCAGTATTAAAATCCAGCCCCATCTCTCATTCTTCTACACTACAGAAAGTATCAGCCCAATTTACTCAATCTCTCCTCATAGGACAACCCTTTCATCCCAGGGATCAATCAAGTGAACCTTTGTTGCACCGCCTCTAAGGCATGTATGTCCTTTCTCAGATAAGGAGACCAAAATTGTGTACAGTACTCCAGGTATGGTTTCACCAAAGCCCTGTACAATTGTAGTAAGACTTCCTTACTCTTGTACTCCAACCCTCTTACAATAAAGGCCAACATACCATTTGCCTTCCTAATTGCTTGCTGTACCTGCATGCTAACTTTCTGTGTTTCCTGTACGAGGACACCTAAATCTCTCTGAACACCAACATTTAATAGTTTCTCACCATTTAAAAAATGTTCTGTTTTTCTATTCTTCTGACCAAAGTGAGTAATCTCACATTTCCTCATCTGCCACCTTATTGCCCACTCACTTAACCTGTCTATATCCCTTTGCAGGCCCTCTGTGTCCTCCTCACAGCTTACTGTCCCACCTAGCTTTGTATCATCAGCAAACTTGGATACATTGCACTCAGTCCCTTCATCTAATCATTAATATAGATTGTAAATAGCTGAGGCCCCAGCACTGATCCTTGTGGCACCCCACTAGTTACAGCCTGCCAACTGGAAAATGACCCGTTTATCCCTGCTCTCTGTTTTCTGTCAATTAGCCCATCCTTTATCCATGCTAATATATTACCCCCAACCCTATGAGCCCTTATCTTGCGTAGCAACCTTTTAGGTGGCACATTATCGAATGCCTTTTTGGAAATCTAAATATACTACATCCACTGGTTCCCCTTTATCTACCCTGCTAGTTGCATCTTCAAAAAACGAATACATTTGTTAAACAAATTGATGAATTATGAATTATTTCTTTAAATGTTTGCCATTGCTTATCTATGGTCATATCTTTTAATCTAGTTTCCCAATCTACCTTAGCCAACTCGCCCCTCATAACTACGTAGTTTGCTTTGTTCAGATTTAACAACCTAGTTTCGGACTTAACTAAATCACTCTCAAGTTGCGAAGAATTCTGTTCCTTCTCCCCCTTCCCCTTCACTGTCCTCACCACCCTAATGGAACAGTAGAGTAGGGTCTTTACCTTATTAACTTCTTCTGGGTTCTCATCCTTGAAAGTGAGGAACTGGATGGCACAGGATTTGTTGAGGGGTTTATACATATCCCAGATTTCCCCATCCACGAGGGCAAGTACGGAACGCTTTACGCACCATTCACTGATATCTGTGCACAGGGACCAGAAGCGGTTAGAGAGATAACAGAATGGAGCAGCTCACATTTCTAAAGGCATGGAGGATCAATTTTACAAACACCAACAACCACCGGCATTTATACAGCACCTTTAACAGAGTAAAACATCCCAAGGCGCTTCACAGGAGCGTTATCAAACAAAATTTGACACTGAGCCACATAAGGAGATTTTTAGGACAGGTGACCAAAAGCTTGGTCAAAGAGGTAGGTTTTAAGGAGCCTCGGGCCTAGGCAGCTGAAGGCATGGCCACCAATGGTGGAGCGATGAAAATCAGGGATGTGCAAGAGGCCAGAATTGGAGGAGCACAAAAATCTTGGAGGGTTGTAGGGCTAGAGGAGGTTACAGGAGGTTATGGAAGGGCAAGGCCACGAAGGGATTTGAACACAAGGGTGAGAATTTGAAAATCGAGGAGTTGCCGGAATGGGAGCCAATGTAGGTCAGTGAGCACGGGGTGGGGGGGAGAACTGTAAACATCACTGCTTCAAAGCAGGTGCAAGGACCGGACATATAGCAGACAATTAGGGAGAGGCAATGCATCAATCTCTATTCAGAAAGTACGGTGCAGCTCCGGTTTCAAACAAAATCGGGGTGGGGGGGGGGGGGGTGGAAATGGACAGGAGCAGGGAAGGGGTCTGTCAGCATCTAAAATGGAGACAGGTTAATACTTTGGGAGTGACCCCCTACTCCTGTTTGCCAGGTTTTCACTGTGCCCTCTGACCTTCCCATTTCAGATGCTGCACAATCCGTTCTCAGCTTCAGCCCCTTCAACAAAGTCGGAAAGGATGCAGACAAGAGTAAGTTTACGATCGCCTCTGTCCTTGCAAACTACCACCCCATCTTCAACCTCCCTTTCCTCTCCAGAGTCCTTGAACGTGTCGTCACCTCCAAAAACTGTGCCCATCCTTTTTTTGGAATCTTTCCAAACAGGTTTCCACCCCCTGCCACAGCATTGAAACGGCCCCTAGTCAAAGTCATAAATGACATCCACTGTGACTCTGACAATGGTGCATTTTCCCTCCTGTCTCTCTGCAGCCTTTGACACAGTCAACATCATCCTCCTGCAACACCTCCGTTGTCCAGCTCAGTGGGCCTGCTCTCACTTGGTTCCACTCTTACCCATCAAATCAAAGCTCAAGACTTTCCAGCAATGGCTTTTCTCCCCACCCCCACACTGTGACCTCTCGTGTCTCAAGAATCTATACTTAGCCCCCTCCTCCTCTTCCTCATCTAGATGCTGCCCCTTGGCGACGTCATCAGCAGACATGGGGCCAGCTTCAACGTTTCCTACACTACATCAGTGACGACACTTCAAGAAGTACTTCATTGGCTGTAAAGCGATTTGGGATGTCTGGTGGTCGTGAAAGGCGCTCTATAAATGCAAATCTTTCTTTCAACATGTACGCTGACAACACTCAGCCCTACCTCTCCCATCATCTCTCTGAACCCCTCCACTGCCTCTGTGCTGTCAGACTGGTTATCCAGTGTGAGATGAGCGACTAAAAGTCGATAAATCCCAAGGACCGGATGACCTATGAAACTAATAGTAAGATTGGGCAGAGTCAACATGGATTTATGAAAGGGAAATCCTGTTTAACAAACCTATTGGAGTTCTTTGAGGATGTTACTAGTGGAGTAGACAAAGGGGAACCGGTAGATGTGGTGTATTTGGATTTTCAGAAGGCCTTCGATAAGGTCCCACACAAGAGGTTGGTGAACAAAATTAGGGCACATGGAATGGGGGGTAATATACTAGCATGGATTGAGAATTGGTTAACAGACAGAAAACAAAGAGTAGGGATAAACAGGTCTTTTTCAGGATGGCAGGCTGTGACTAGTGGGGTACCGCAAGGATCAGTGCTTGGGCCCCAGCTATTCACAATCTATATCAATGATTTGGATGAGGGGACTAAATGTAACATTTCCAAATTTGCTGATGATACAAAGCTAGGTGGCAGTGGCAGTTGTGAAGAGGATGTGAAGAGGCTTCAAGGGGATCTCGACAGGCTCAGTGAGTGGGCGAGAACATGGCAGATGGAATATAATGTGGATAAATGTGAAGTTATCCACTTTGGTAGAAAAAACAGAAAGGCAGAGTAATTCCTAAATGGTGAAAGATTGAGGAATGCAGATGCTCAAAGGGACCTGGGTGTCCTTGTACATGAGTCACTGAAAGTGAATGTGCAGGTGCAGCAAGCCATTAGGAAGGCAAATGGTATGCTGGCCTTAATTACAAGAGGATTTGAGTAAAGGAGTAAAGAAGTCTTACTCCAATTATATAGGGCCTTGGTGAGACCACACCTGGGGTACTGTGTACAATTTTGGTCTCCTTACCTAAGGAAGGATATACTTGCCATAGAGGGAGTGCAACAAAGGTTCACGAGATTGATTCCTGGGATGGCGGGACTGTCGTATGAGAAGAGATTGAGTAAACTAGGCCTGTATTCTCTTGAATTCAGAAGAATGAGAGGGGATCTCATTGAAGCATACAAAATTATTACAGGGCTGGATAGGGTGGATGCTGGGAGAATGTTTCCCTTGGCTGGGAAGTCTAGAACCAGGGGCCACAGCCTCAGGATAAAGGGTCGGCCATTCAGAACTGAGATGAGGAGAAATTTCTTCACACAGAGGGTGGTGAATCTTTGGAATTCTCTACCACAGAGGGCTGTGGAGGCTCAGTCATTGGGTATATTCAAAATAGAAGTTGATAGATTTCTGACTAGTAAGGGCATCAAGAGATATGGCGATAGGGCCGGTGAATGGAGTTGAGGCAGAAGATCAGCCATGATCTCACTGAATGGTGGAGCAGGCTTGAAGGGCCAAATGGCTTACACCTGCTCCTATTTCTTATGTTCTATGTAATTGCCTCCAATTAAACATCGAGAAGACCGAAGCCTTTGTCTTCAGCCCCCACCACATGCCCGTGCCACTGATTCCATCCCCCTCCTCAGCCAATGTCTCACGCTCAACCAGATGGTTCGCAACCTCGGCGTCCTATTTGACATCGAGCCGAGCTTACGACCCCATATCCACTCCATCGTAAAGACCACCTCCGTCCTCCTCCGAAGCATCGCCCGCCTCAGCCCATCTGCTGCCAAAACTCTCATCCATGCCTTCATCACCTTCAGGAGCGACTATTCCACTGCTCTCCAGCCCGGCCTCTCAGCCTCCACCCTCCGTAGACTTCAGTTCATCCAAACCTCTGCTGCTCATACTCTATCCCACACCAAGTGCTACTCACCCATCACACCTCTCCTCACTGACCTACAATGACTCTTGGTTCCCCCCCCAATGCCTCCAGTTTAAAATGCTTATCCTCTCATTTAAATCCTTTCAAGGCCTTGCCCCTCCCTATCTGCAACCTGAAATGACCGAGTGACTTCTCTATTTAATAATTTTGACGGGCACTCCCAAAACTTGAACCGCTTACTAATTCACGAACCACCTACTTACGCATGGCACAGTTGTAGGGAGTTGAAAGGCTCTTGTTCATGATGAACACCGCAGCAGGGTCGGGCTTTCCCACGTGTTTAACTTCGATTTTCTCAATCCGTGGGACCAGGGACCGCTGCCTGGCTTTTTCCTTGTCAAACAGCTCGCTGCGCTTCTGAAGCAGCTCCGTGCTCGCTAGGCGCGAATCTGCAGACGTCGAAAGAAATCCTGAGAGGAAACAACACAAAAGGCTGTTCACAGAATCTTACAGCACAGAAGGGATAGAGACAGACTGGTAAAGTGGCCAGACACATACATGGATGGATGGAGGGATGGAGGGAGGGAAGGAGGGAGGGAAGAAAATTTATAGAGCACCTTTCATGACCACCGGACGTCTCAAAGCGCTTTACAGCCAATGAAGTACTTTTTGATGTGTAGTCACTGTTGTAATGTAGGAAACGCGGCAGCCAATTTGCGCACAGCAAGCTCCCACAAACAGCAATGTGATAATGACCAGATCATCTGTTTTTTGTTATGTTGATTGAAGGATAAATATTGGCCAGGACACAGGGGGATAACTCCCCTGCTCTTCTTCGAAATAGTGTCATGGGATCTTTTACGTCCACCTGAGAGGGCAGAAGGGGCCTCAGTTTAAAGTCTCATCCAAAAGACGGCACCTCTGACAGTGCAGCGCTCCCTCAGTACTGCACTGGAGTGTCAGCCTAGATTTTTGTGCTCAAGTCTCTGGAGTGGGGACTTCAACCCCCAACCTTCTGACTCAGAGGCGAGCGTGTTACCCACTGAGCCACAGCTGACAACAACAACTTGCATTTATATAGCGCCTTTAACGTAATTAAATATCCTAAGGCTCTTCACAGGAGCAATTATCATACACCGAGCCACATAAAGAGATATTAGGACAAGAGATAGGTTTTCAGGAGTGTCTTAGAAGGAGGAGAGGTAGAAAGGCTTTCGAGGGAATTCCAGAACTTAGGGCTTAGGTACGGTCGCCAATGGTGGAGCGATTGAAATCGGGGATGCGCCAGATGCCAGAATTGGTGGAGCGCAGAGATTTTGGAGATTTGCTGGGCTGGAGGAGGTTATAGAGATAGGGATAATCTAAATCTATTTTGAGGGGTTCCAAGAGTAGAGGGATCTGGAGGTGCATGTTAACAAATCTTTAAAGGAGGCAGGGCAAGTTGATAAGGTGGTTAAGAAAGCATGTGGAATACTTGGCTTTGTTAATAGGTGCATTGAACTCAAAACAAGGAAGTCATGCTCAACCTTTACAAATCTCTGGTTAGGCCTCAGCTGGAGTAGTGTGTATATTTCTGGGCACCACACTTTAGGAAGGATGTCAAGGCCCTGGCGAGGGTACAGCGGAGGTTTACCAGGATGATGGACTTCAGTTATATGGAGAGATTGGAGAAGCCGGGATTGTTCTCCTTAGAGCAGAGAAGGTTAAGGGCAGACCTAATAGAGGTGTTCAAAATTATGAGACGTTTTGATGGAGCAAGTAGGAAGAAACTGTTCCCTCTGGCAAATGGGTCAGTAACCAGAGGTCATAGACTTAAAATAATTGGCAAAAGAACTAGAGGGGAAATGAGAATTTTTTTCACACAGCGGGTTGTAAGATCTGGAATGCATTACCTGAAAGGGTGGTGGAATCATAGGAACTTTCAAAAGGCATTTGGACATTTATTTGAAGAGGACTAATTTGCAGGGCTATGGGGAAAAAGCTGGGGTGAGGGACTAAATTGGACAGCTCTTTCAAAGAGCCGGCACAGGCACGACAGGCCGAATGACCTCCTTCTGTGCTGTCAGATTCTATGATTGTGTTGTCTTGTATATTATAGATTATATTGTCAATATTATAAATTGTATTGTTTAATAAAGATTATATCTATTCAGAAACATAGGAACAGGAGGAGGCCATTGAGCCCCTCGAGCCTGTTCCGCCATTCAATGGGATCATGGCTGATCTGTGACCTAACTCCATATACCCGCCTTTGGCCCGTATCCCTTAATACCTTTGGTTAACAAAAATCTATCAATCTCCAATTTAAAATTAACAATTGATCTCGCATCAATTGCCATTTGCGGAAGAGAGTTCCAAACTTCTACCACCTTTTGTGTGTAGAAGTATTTCCTAATTTCACTCCTGAAAAGTCTGGCTCTAGTTTTTAGACTATGCCCCCTAGTCCTAGACTCCCCAACCAGCGGAAATAGTTTCTCTCTATCTACCCTATCTGTTCCCCTTAACTTCGATCAAATCACCCCTTAACCTTCTAAATTCCAGGGAATACAACCCTAGTCTTTTGTAATCTCCTTTCGTAATTTAACCCTTGGAGTCCAGATTGTATTTTAATTTAATATATATAAATTAAATCATTATATCATATTACAGATTGTATTATAAATAGTATTGTATTACATAAGATTACATAGGATATACGTCACAGAAACAGCCATTCCGCCCAACCAGTCCATGCTGGCGTTTATACTCCACTTGAGCCTCCTCCCGTCTTTCCTCATCTAATTATCAGCATAACCCTCTATTCCCTTCTCCCTCATATGCTTGTCTAGCCTCTCCTTAAATGCATCTATATTATTTGCCTCAACTACTCCCTGTGGTAGCGAGTTCCACATTCTCACCACTCTCTGGGTAAAGAAGCTTCTTCTGAATTCCCTATTAGATTTCTTGGTGACTATCTTATATTGATGGCCTCTAGTTTTGCTCTTCCCCACAAGTGGAAACACTCTCTCTGTGTCTACTCTGTCAAAACCTTTCATAATTTTAAAGATCTCTATTAGGTCACCCCTCAGCCTTCTCATTTCAAGAGAAAGAGACCCAGCCTGTTCATCCTTTTCTGATATTTCTGGTATCATCCTTGTAAATCTTCTCTGCACCCTGTCCAGTACCTCTATATCCTTTTTATAATAAAGCGACTAGTTCTGTATGCAGTACTCCAAGTGTGATCTAACCAAGGTGCGATACAAGTAAGATATGTAATATAGATTGCATTGTATTGCAGATTATAGATTACACTGCATATGGTAGACTTCAAAGAGACTCTAAAGCATCAGAATAAATTAGATGTAATATAGATTGCATTGTATTGCAGATTATAGATTGCACTGCATATGGTAGACTTAGGAAACCCTAAAGCATCAGAAGTAAGGTAAGAACAGAAGCCGGAACCGAATGTCAGACACTCACTGCCACACGGACCCAAAACCCGACGTACGCAGCGAGCAGCCATGGTGACGGAGGGGAGCGAGGGATCGACCGACCGATCCTCGGGAAAATAATCAAAACACCGCAACCGATCGCCCCGCAGAAACAGGCCACTGACGAACCGCCGGCTGTGCCCACCGCAAACCGGCCGCTAAAGCGCTCAGGCTCGCTTCACAGACACCCCGCCCCCCGCTCCGCCTCTCCGGATCCGCCTCGGCCTCACGTAGGCGGCGACTCGACGTCACGGGCACGTAAACGTGCGGAAGACGTCGCCTGGCACGTCACTGGGCGGGGCCAAGTGCCCTGGGTTGTGCTGCAGCCCATTCATGCCCAGCTCCTGACAATGGTGTTCGCAGGGCCAGTGCAGCTGCAGTGTGAAGAGGGGTGGGGTAGGGTAGGGGTTAACAGAGTTTCTTTGCAAGGAAAAACTTTCCTTCCCACCCCCCCCGCCAAATCACTTGAGCACATAATCTCAGAAAGAACAAACTTGCATTTATACAGAAAGACTTGCATTTATATGGCGCCTTTCATGACATCAGGACATAAGAAATAGGAGCAGGAGGAGGCCATTCGGCCCCTCGAGCCTGCTCCACCATTCAATAAGATCATGGCTGATCTGATCTTGGCCTCAACTCTGCTTTCCCACCCGCTCCCCATAACCCTTGACTCCCCTGTAGCTCAAATATCTGCCTATCTCCCTCTTGAATATATTCAATGACTCCGCCTCCACAGCTCTCTGGGGAAGAGAATTCCAAAGATTCACGACCCTCTGAGAGAAGAAATTCCTCCTCATCTCCGTTTCATATGGGCAACCCCTTATTCTGAAACTATGCCCCCTAGCTCTAGATTCCCCCACAAGGGGAAACATCCTCCCTGCATCTACCCTATCAAGCCCCCTCAGAATCTTATCTTTCAATAAGATCACCTCTCATTCTTCTAAACTCCAATGAGTATAGGCCCAACTTGCTCAACCTTTCCTCATAAGACAACCCCTCATCTCAGGAATCAACCTAGTGAACCTTCTCTGAACTGCCTCCAATGCAAGTATATCCTCCTTAAATAAGGAGACCAAAACTGCACGCAGTACTCCAGGTGTGGTCTCACCAACGCCCTGTACAGGTGTAGTAAGACTTCCCTACTTTTATACTCCATCCCCCTCGCAATAAGACGTCCTGAGCGCTTTCCAGCCAATGAAGTACAGCAGCCAATTGCACACAGCAAGCTCCCACAAACAGCAATGTGATAATCTGTTTTTTTTTCCAGTGATGTTAGTTGAGGGATAAAATTGGCCAGGACACCGGGGAGAACTCCCCTGCTCTTCTTCGATGGGATCTTTTATGTTCACCAGAGAGACGAGATGTTAAACCGAGGCCCCTTCTGCCCTTTCAGGTGGATGTAAAGGACCCCATGGCGCTATTTCGAAGATGATCAGAGGAGTTCTCCCCAGTGTCCTGGCCAATATTTATCCCTCAACCAATAAATATTTTACAACCACCTGAGAGAGCAGCCTCTGTTTAACATCTCATCCAAAAGACAGCACATCTGACAGAGTAGCACTCCCTCAGCACTGCACTGGAGTGTCAGCCAAGATTTTTGTGCTCAAGTCTCTGGAGTGGAACCTGAACCCACAACCTTCTGACTCAGAGGCAACATAAGAACATAAGAAATAGGAGCAGGAGTAGGCCATTTGGTCCTTCGAGCCTGCTCCGCCATTAAATAAGATCATGGCTGATCTTCTACCTCATCTCCACTTTCCTGCACTATCCCCATATCCCTTGATTCCCTTAATATTCAAAAATCTATCGATCTCTGTCTTGAATATACTCAACAACTGAGCCTCCACAGCCCTCTGAGGTAGAGAATTCCAAAGATTCACCACCCTCTGAGTGAAGAAATTTCTCCTCATCTCAGTCCTAAATGACCAACCCCTTATTCTGAGACTGACCCCTGGCTCAGCCCACCAGCCAGGTGAAACATCCTCCCTACACCTCCCAACATCTACCCTGTCAAGCCCAGTGCGAATTTTGTATGTTTCAATGAGATCACCTCTCATTCTTCTAAACTCTAAAGAATATAGGCCTAGTCTACTCAATCTCTCCTCATAGGAACCAGTCTGGTGAACCTTCGTTGCACTCCCTCGATGGCAAGTATATCCTTCCTTAGGCAAGGAGACCAAAATTGTTCACAATACTCCAGGTGTGGTCCTATATAATTGCAGTAAGATGTCTTTACTCTTATACTCAAATCCTCTTGTAATAAAGGCCAACATACCATTTGCTTTCCTAATTACTTGCTGTACCTGCTTGTTAACTTTCAGTGATTCGTGTACAAGGACACCCAGGTCCCTCTGAACACCAACATTTCCCAATCTCTCACCATTTAAAAAATACTCTGCTTTTCTATTTTTCCTACCAAAGTGGATAACTTCACATTTCTCACATTATATTCCATTTGCCATGTTCTTGCCCACTCACTTAGCCTGTCTATATCACCTTATCGAATGCATTCTGAAAATCCAAATACACCACATCCACTGGTTCCCCCTTATCTATTCTGCTAGTTACAACCTCAAAAAACTCTTAACAGATGCGTCAAACACGATTCCCCTTTCATAAATCCGTGTTGACTCTGCCCAATCCTATTATTATTTTCTAAGTGCCCCGTTACCACGTCCTTAGTAATAGATTCGAGCATTTTCCCTACTACTGATGTCAGGCTAACTGGTCTGTAGGTCCCCATTTTCTCTCTCCCTCCTTTCTTAGTGCAAGAGTGCTACGAACTGAGCCACAGCTCCGAGTGGTTCAAAGTGCTTTACATGATTTACTTTTTGAAGTGAAGCTTTGCAATCACACATGACAGCCAGCTTGCACCGAGCGAGGTCGCACAAGCAGTAGTTCATCTGTTTTTTGGGTTTGGCTGAGGAGGGAATGTTGGCTGGGCTAACCAGAAATCTCCTTGCTCTTTGACTAGTGCCATGGGATCTTTAACATCCACCGACCAGGGCCACTGGAACAGGTTTAATGCTTCACCTGAAAGGCCGCAAATGAGACTCCAGGATGGTATGTTGCCTCCCTGGTGCAAGGGTCAAGGATGTCTCGGAGTGGCTGCAGGGCATTCTGGAGAGGGAGGGTGAACAGCCAGTTGTCGTGGTGCATATAGGTACCAACGATATAGGTAAAAACCGGGATGAGGTCCTAAAAGCTGAATATAGGGAGTTAAGAGGTAAATTAAAAAATAGGACCTCAAAGGTAGTAATCTCAGGATTGCTACCAGTGCCACGTGCTAGTCAGAGTAGAAACAGAAGGATATTTCAGATGAATACGTGGCTAGAGGAATGGTGCAAGGGGGAGGGATTCAAATTCCTGGGACATTGGAACCGGTTCTGGGGGAGGTGGGACCAGTACAAACTGGACGGTGTGCACCTGGGCAGGACCGGGACTGATGTCCGAGGGGGAGTGTTTGCTAGTGCTGTTGGGGAGGGTTTAAACTAAAATGGCAGGGGGTTGGGAACCTGTGCAGGGAGACAGAGGAAAGGGAAGCAAGGATAGAAGCAAAAGACAGGAAGGAGAAAAGCAAAAGTGGCAGTCAGAGAAATCAAGGGTATAAATCAAACATGGCCACAGTAAATAATAATTCTAAAAGGTCTAAGAGTGTTAAAAAAACAAGCTTGAAGGTTTTGTGTCTTAATGCGAGGAGCATTCGTAATAAGGTGGATGAATTAGCTGCGCAAATAGATGTAAACGGATATGATATAATTGGGATTACGGAGACATGGCTCCAAGGTGATCAAGGCTGGGAATTCAACATCCAGGGGTATTCAATATTCAGGAAAGACAGGCAAACAGGAAAAGGAGGTGGGGTAGCATTGCTGGTTAAAGAGGAGATTAACACAATAGTAAGGAAGGATATTAGCTGTGATGATGAGGAATCTGTATGGGTACAGCTGAGAAATACCAAGAGGCAGAAAACGTTAGTGGGAGTTGTATACAGACCCCCAAACAGTAATGCTGAGGTTGGGGATGGCATTAAACGGGAAATTAGAGATGCGTGCAATAAGGGCACAGCAGTTATCATGGGTGACTTTAATCTACATATAGATTGGGCTAACCAAATTAGTAACAATACTGTGGAGGAGGAATTCCTAGAGTGTATACGGGATGGTTTCCTGGACCAATATGTCGAGGAACCAACTGGAGATCAGGCCATCTTAGACTGGGTATTATGTAATGAGAAAGGGTTAATTAGCAATCTTGTTGTGCGAGGCCCCTTGGGGAGGAGCGATCATAATATGATAGAATTCTTCATTAAGATGGAGAGGGAAGTAGTTGACTCAGAGACTAGGGTCCTGAATTTAAATAAAGGAAACTACGATGGTATGAGGCGCGAATTGGCTAGGATGGATTGGGGAACGTTACTTAAAGGGTTGACGGTGGATAGGCAATGGCAAACATTTAAAGATCGCATGGATGAACTACAGAATTTGTTCATAAAAATTTGGCATAAAAATAAAACAAAAAAGGTGACTCAACCGTGGCTAACAAGGGAAATTAGGGATAGCATAAGATCCAAGGAGAGGACATATAAATTGGCCAGAAAAAGCAGCAAACCTGAGGATTGGGAGCAGTTTAGGATTCAGCAAAGGAGGACAAAGGGATTAATTAAGAGGGGGGAAATAGAATATGAGAGGAAGCTTGCAGGGAACATAAAAACTGACTGTAAAAGCTTCTATAGATATGTGAAGAGAAAAAGATTGGTGAAGTCAAGCGTAGGTCCCTTGCAGTCAGAATCAGGGGAATTTATAACGGGGAACAAAGAAATGGCAGACCAATTAAATACATACTTTGGTTCTGTCTTCACAAAGGAGGACACAAATAACCTCCCAGAGATGTTGGGGAACATTGGGTCTAATGAGAGGGAGGAACTGAATGAAATCAGTATTTGTAGGGAAATGGTGTAAGGGAAATTGACGGGATTGAAGGCCGATAAATCCCCAGGGCCTGATAATCTACATCCTAGGGTACTTCAGGAAGTGGCCCTAGAAATAGTAGATGCATTGCTGGTCATCTTCCAAAATTCTATCGACTCTGGAATAGTTCCCATGGATTGGAGGGTAGCTAATGTAACCCCACTATTTAAAAAAGGTGGGAGAGAGAAAACGGGGAATTATAGACCGGTAAGCCTGACATCGGTAGTGGGGAAAATGCTAGAGTCCATTATAAAAGATGTAATAGCAGAGCACTTGGAAAACAGTGACAGGATCGGACAAAGTCAACATGGATTTACAAAAGGTAAATCATGCTTGACTAATCTACTGGCATTTTTTGAGGATGTAACTGGTAGAATAGATAAGGGAGAACCAGTGGATGTGGTGTATTTGGACTTTCAGAAGGCTTTAGATAAGGTCCCGCATAAGAGATTAGCGTGCAAAGTTAAAGCACATGGGATTGGGGGTAAGGTACTGACTTGGAAAGAGAACTGGTTGGCAGACAAGAAGCAAAGAGTTGGAATAAACGGGTCTTTTTCCCAGTGGCAGGCAGTGACTAGTGGGGTACCGCAGGGATCGGTGCTAGGACCCCAGTTATTCACAATATATATTAATGATCTAGATGGGGAACTAGATGTAATATCTCCAAGTTTGCAGACAACACAAAGCTGGGTGGGCGTGTGTGTTGTGAGGAGGATGCAGCGAAACTCCAGTATGATTTGGACAAGTTGGGTGATTGGGCAGATGCATGGCAGATGCAGTATAATGTGGATAAATGCGAGGTTATCCACTTTGGTGGCAAAAACAGGAAGGCAGATTATTATCTGAACAGCAATAGATTGGGAAAAGGGGAAGTGCAACGAGACCTGGGAGTCCTTGAAGGTAAGCATGCAGATGCAGCAGGCGGTTAAGAAGGCAAATGGTATGTTGGCCTTCATAGCGAGAGGATTCGAGTACAGGAGCAAGGATGTCTTGCTGCAGTTGTACAGGGCCTTGGTGAGACCACACCTTGAGTATTGTGTGCAGTTTTGGTCGCCTTATCTGAGGAAGGATGTTCTTGCCATGGAGGGAGTGCAGCGAAGATTCACCTGACTGATACCTGGGATGGCAGGAATGATGTATGAAGAGAGATTGGGTCAATTAGGCTTGTATTCGCTAGAGTTTAGAAGAATGAGAGGGGATCTCATTGAAACTTATAAAATTCTAACAGGACTAGACAGACTAGATGCAGGATGGATGTTCCTGATGGCGGGGGAGTCTAGAACCAGGGGTCACAGTCTAAGGATAAGGGGTAAGCCATTTAGGACTGAGATGAAGAGGAATTTCTTCACCCAGAGAGTGGTGAACCTGTGGAATTCTCTACCACAGAAGGCAGTTGAGGCCAATTCATTAAATATATTCAAGAAGGAGATAGATATATTTCTTAAGGCTAAAGGGATCAAGGGATATGGGGAGAAAGCAGGGACAGGGTACTGAATTTAGATGATCAGTCATGATCTCATTAAATGGCGGAGCAGGCTCGAGGGCCGAATGGCCTACTCCTGCTCCTATCTTCTATGTTTCTATGTAACAATACATCACTCCCTCAATACTGCAGCATAAATTAATTGCTCAGATCCCAGAAGTGGGGCTTCAACCCCTAACCTTCTGATTCAAGAGTGCTACCACTGAGCCAAGATGACATTCTCACTTGATAATCCCACTGCACCATTGAGGGAGTGTTGCACAGTCAGACATGCACAACTTCAGCTGTGATGTTAAACTGAGATCCCACCTGCAGGTGGATGTTAAAGATCCCATGACACTCTTCAAAGCTCAGGCAGTACTCCCAGCATGCTCGTTAATGTTACTTCCTCAATCAAAAACTGATTAACCGGTTGTTCATCTCATTGCTGTTCAGAGATTTTGTTCATGATTTCCCCCCCAAAAAGTGAAAATAATCTATTTCACTGTATGTCAGCTCAAACGCTTTCAGGGGGGAAAATTTGGTTGCTTTGCGCCTCCTGTTAGCGCTCTAAGAGACGTGACGTCAGTCAAGCGTGCAACGCCCCGGTAGCGCCCCGGACCGTATATTGAGTGGCGCCCCTGCCTTTCCGCCAGCCGCTAGCAATGACAGGTTGAGGGGAACGTTTTGCCGTCGGGAAGGGACTGGGGGAGCATTATTTAAAGGCAGCCGCTTCCTGCCTTTTTTTGTCGGCGACATTTTTGCACCACACATTCTGAGAGACAGAGAGAGACATCTGGAGAGATTCAACGCTGTGTGAAGGAGTTTTGGGTTCTGAGCAGCACTTTGCAGGTTCATTTTGATTTGACCTTCCTTGCACCGATTTAGAAGAGACTTGGCGGCTGCACTCTGAGCTCTTTTCCTGGGCCTTTCCATTGTTCTTTCCAGCAGAATTGATGTACAGGTCTCTCCAGGCCGAGATTCAAGGCTCCAATAAGCAGGGTGTGGATGGAGAGCAAGATTGACCCACCCCTTTAAAACTGGCCGGCGCCAGTGTGTCTGCGTTCCATTGCTAACTGACATCACAAGAGCTTCCCCAGTGCTCTGAGGTAGCGCCTCGCTCCTCGGCGTTAGCACCTTAAGAGAGGTGTGCACTGATTTAACACCCCAATCACCTCCAGGGGCGATAGAAGCCAAGTTTGCAGTTGGAGGCGATAATTAGCGCCAGGCGCTAAACTTTGCGCCCGGCCGATAATTCCGCCCCAAACGGGGCGATACCGAATTTCTCCCCCTCAGACTTTAGAATGCTGCCTATAGATCTTCCCTCCAACCCCCTTAACCTGTGCCCACATCAGCCCTGCTCTGTAACGCATCTAATGCTTTCTCCACTGTTATATCAAGCTGTAGTGTGTCACATTTATGGGTTGCTTTTGAATCTTGGGTTCTCATGCAACTTTCCTGGCTGACTCCACAACTGTTGCGATCCATAGCAGACTTTACCCATTGAAATGATCGCCTAACGATGACAAGCATATCCTTAGGAAGAGATTGTGAGATGGTTGGCCAATTAAGGCATGGACATCTTCAGCTATAAAGTGGGGGGGCATACACTTAAACTCATTGTGAGCAGCGGAGGTGGAGCGGACCCGACCGAGAACCGGAGCAGAGGCAGGTAACTAATGAGCGCGGTGGAAGAAGGGCCCAAACTCACTGTGAGCAGCGGAGGGGGAGCGGACCTAACCGGGGACCGGAGCAGAGAGAGAAAAAAAATCAAGGAGTGACATCACAGGACAGCAGGTAGGTGATTGGTTGATGAGTATTAGAGCATCTTTTTTGTCTCTAAACTAGTGCAGTGTTTTAAACTAAGAGCTGGGGAACAATAACTAATACTTTATTAAATTAGAACTAGGAGGCATAGTCTCAGGATAAGGGGTAGGCCATTTAAGACCGAGATTGGGAGGAATTTCTTCACTCAGAGGGTTGTAAATCTTTAAAATTCTCTGCCCCAGAGGGCTGTGAATGCTGAGTCATTGAGTATATTCAAGGCTGAGATAGATAGATTTTTAGGACTCTAGGGGAATCAAGGGATATGGAGATCGGGCAGGAAAGTGGAGTTGAGGTCGATGATCAGCCATGATCTTATTGAATGGCAGAGCAGGCTCGAGGGGCCGAATGGCCTACTCCTGCTCTTATTTCTTATGTTCTTATAACTTAACTAGATGAACTAATTAATTAATATAACTCTAACTAATCACTTGATTAAAAACTTTAACTAGTTTAAATAAGCATACAAATAAAAAAACTCTAGAGAGGGCAGGGCAGGCTCTGTGTCGGGACTGTAGTATAGGGAATTTGTGGTCAGTGAGACTGTCCCGGATTCCCACATCTGCAGGAAATGTCTCTCCCTTCAGTCACTCCAGCTCTGAGTCATTGAGCTGGAGTGCAAGTTAGAGACACTCCGAAACATAAGAGAAGGGGAGGAATTTCTGGACAGTTTTATCCAGAATACAGTCACACCCCAGAGAAAAGCTCTTGTTCAGGAAGGGGAGGGTGTGACTGCTACGGAGACAGGTAGCGGGGACATAAGAGAAGTTGAGAAGGACACCCCGCAGACACTGGTCCTGTCCGACAGGTACGATGTACTCGCTACCTGTGAGGACAAGGAGAAAGACTGCAGGGAGGACAACCACAATGCAGACTGTAAGGGGTGACCTGCGGCTCTGTGCTTAGCCTGGGTGCTATATAAATTGTGAATTCTGGGAGATTCTCTCACTGCTACTCTACCTGAGGAAGGAGCGAACAGCTCCGAAAGCTTGTAAAATTAAATAAATCTGTTGGACTATAACCTGGTGTTGTGCGACTTCTCATTTTTGTCCACCCCAGTCCAACGCCAGCATCTCCACATCATGATATTTAGGAAAGATAGAGAGGGAAAAATGGGAGGTGGAGTAGCTGTACTTATTAGAGATAACATAATGGCAGTGGAAAAAAGTGACGCAGCTATCAGCAAGACAGAAATCAAATCCATGTGGCTAGAGATAAAAGATAATAAAGGATCAATCACACTAATAGGTGTAGTCTACAGACCACCTAATAGTGGAAGGGAGGTGGAGGAAGAAATATGCAGACAAATTAGGGAACTGAGTAAAAAACATAGAATAATAATCGTGGGGGATTTCAACTACCCAGATATTAATTGGACAGAAGAGGTAGGTAAAGGGGATAAGGGAATGGAGTTCCTGCAGTGGGTACAGGACTACTTTCTAACCCAATATGTAAAAAGCCCAACAAGGGAGGATTCGCTATTGGATCTAGTAATGGGGAATGAACTGGAGCAGATAAGAGAAGTAAAAGTAGGGGAACATCTAGGCAATAGTGACCATAATATAATACGTCTTAAAATAATAATTGAGAAGGACATAAGTATGACGAAGACCAGGGTAATAGATTGGAGAAAAGCTGATTTTGAGGGGCTGAGAATAGAACTTGGGAAAATAAAATAGACAACAATATTGGCAAGCAATGATGTAGAACAGCAATGGGGAACATTTAAAACGGTGTTCAACAGAGTCCAGGAAAAATATATTCCGCTAAAAAACAAGAACAAGCTAAACACTAATGAGACACCATGGATGCATAAAGCCATAAGGGAAAAATTGAGGGTAAGGAAAGAGGCATACATTAACTACATGGACAGCATTATAAGTGAAAATATGAAGAGATTAGGAAAGAAGTCAAAAAAACTATTAGGAAGGCAAAGAGGAACTATGAAATTAAATTATCAAGGAACATAAAACAAAATAGTAAAATATTTTACAGGCACATCAATAAAAAAAGGAAGGTCGGGGATGGGAAAAGGGCCACTGAGGGATGGACAGGATAATACCACAGGCAGTGATAGAGAGATGGCAGAAATATTAAATAATTACTTTGCCTCAGTTTTTACCAGGGAGATAGAACAGGTGGACATGACATTGGATGATGAGATTAGTAATGAAATAGCTGAATTTAAAATAAAAAGAGGAGATATATTAAATAAACTAATCGAACTCAAAGAGGAAAAAAACCCTGGTCCGGATGGATTACACCCGCTCATTTTAAAAGAATCTAGGTAAGAGATAGCAGAGGCATTAGTACACATATTTAATAATTCATTAGAAAAATGTGTAATGCCAGAGGACTGGCGAATAACTAACATAATACCTATATTTAAGAAGGGAGATAGAACATGTCCAGGGAACTATAGACCAGTCAGCTTAACATTGGTGGTAGGGAAAATAATGGAATCCCTACTAAAGGAGAAAATAGAAAAACATGTAGAAGCCAAAATATAATAATGAATAGTCAGCATGGATTTCAAAAGGGAAAGTCTTGCTTGACCAACCTCATTGAATTTTTTGAAGAGATAACAGAGAGAATAGACAAGGGTAATGTAGTAGATGTAATTTATCTAGATTTTCAAAAGGCCTTGATAAGGTACCCCATAATAGACTAATGAATAAGGTCAAAGAACGTGGAGTCGGGGAACGTGGATAGCTAGCTGGCTTCAAGACAGAATTGAGAGGTCGCACAACACCAGGTTATAGTCCAACAGTTTTATTTGAAATCACAAGCTTTCGGAGCTATCGATTGCCCCTTCCTCAGGTGAAGTAAATAGATACAGAATCGCCAAAGCATATATAGATAGAGAACAAAGCATGTGTACCTTACAATTGCAGACCACTAAATTAAATCATCCTGACTATCTGCCGAGGTGTGATAAAGTTAATCAGGTCAGCCAGGAAGGTACCACATCAAAGACATAGCAAGATACAACTGAGACAATGAGGTGTAGTCGCAGGGGTTCTAACGTGTCAAAAGCTGCCGTCTGTATGTAAAACGAAAAGCTTTAAAATTTTTACTTTTTTACTGGGAAAATTTTTACTTTTTTACTGGGAATCACATCTGTGAACAAGCCAACGACGACTCGAGTCCGGATCACGTCATGTATCGTGACATAAACCCAAGATCCCGGTTGAGACCGTCTTCATGAGTGCGGAACTTGGCTATCAGTTTCTGCTCGATGATGTTGCGTTGTCGTGTGTTTCTAAGGTTGCCTTGGAGAACGCTTACCTGCAGATCCGAGGCTGAATGTCCTTGACTGCTGAAGTGTTCCCCGACTGGGAGGTAACAATCCTGCCTGGCGATTGTTGCGCGGTGCTCGTTCATACGTTGTCTCAGTGTCTGCATGGTCTCGCCGATGTACCATGCCGCGGTTCTCTATCTATATATGCTTTGGCGATTCTGTATCTATTTACTTCACCTGAGGAAGGGGCAATCGATAGCTCCGAAAGCTTGTGATTTCAAATAAAACTGTTGGACTATAACCTGGTGTTGTGCGACCTCTCAATTTTGTCCACCCCAGTCCAACACCGGCATCTCCGCTTCAAGACAGAAAGCAGAGAGTAGGGGTAAAGGGTAGCTATTCACAGTGGCAGAAGGTAGGTAGTGGTGTTCCACAAGGATCAGTGCTGGGACCACTGCTGTTCACAATTTATATTAATGATTTAGACTTTGGAATCAAAAACACAATTTCTATATTTGCGGATGACACCAAATTGGGGGGATAATCAACACTGAGGAGGACTGCAACAAATTACAGGAAGACATTAGTAAACTTGCAGAATGGGCATATAATTTGGCAAATGAAATTCAACACAGATAAATGTGAGGTATTACATTTTGGTAGGAAGAATAGAGAGGTCACTTATTACTTGGAGGGTGCGAGTCTGGATGGGGTAGAGGGTCAAAGTGATTTCGGAGTACAAATACACAAATCACTACTAGTAGCGACACAGGTTAGCAAGGCCATAAAAAAAGCAAACCATGTGGGAGCGAAAGTCCGTATTACCCGAATACCTCGCTATTCTTTCTGGCAGTCCATGAGACCAGCACATGCTGGGTTAAACGTTCAACCAGCTTTCTGCTGAGCCTGGGTTGTAAGGGGATTTGGGGGAAAGGATGTCTTCAGAGAAAAGATAATAGCAGGATGTGTAAGAGTCACTCAACCATATTTGAATGTGTCAACTTGATAACTCTGTTCAGGGAGGGGAAAGTTTTATTGCGGCAATAAAACAATTAGAAGAGTTGAGAGCCTGGTTGATAAGTTTATGTTGTTATTCTGTGGCATTTGTATGTACCTTTGATGTTCCTTTGATTTATTGATAGTATGCATGGAATAAATACTGTGGCAACAAGAGCAGGTCAGAGGCTAGGTATTCTGCGGTGAGTGTCTCACCTCCTGACTCCCCAAAGCCTTTCTACCATTTACAAGTCACAAGTAAGGAGTGTGATGGAATACTCTCCACTTGCCTGGATGAATGCAGCTCCAACAACACTCAAGAAGCTCGACACCATCCAGGACAAAGCAGCCCGTATGATTGGCACCCCATCCACCACCTTAAACATTTACTCCCTCCACCACCGGCATACCATGGCTGCAGTGTGTACCATCTACAAGATGCACTGCAGCAACTCGCCAAGACTTCTTCGGCAGCACCTCCCAAACCCGTGACCTCTTCCACCTAGAAGGACAAGGGCAGCAGGCGCATGGGAACACCACCACCTCCAAGTTCCCCTCCAAGTCACACACCCTCCTGACTTAAAAGTATATCGCCGTTCCTTCATCATCGCTGGGTCAAAATCCTGGAACTCCCTCCTAACAGCACTGTGGGAGCACCTTCACCACACGGACTGCAGCGGTTCAAGAAGGTGGCTCACCACCACCTTCTCAAGGCAATTGGGGATGGGCAATAAATGCTGGCCTTGCCAGCGACGCCCACATCCCATAAACAAATTTTTTTAAATGTAGTGATCAAAGGGGAAAATTAGTATAAGAAATGTAAGGGAGCACTGTTTAGTAGCTCACCTGGAATCATGGAAAGTGTGTCTCAGCAGCTCTCATACTGGTTGTGGACAGTATGAGGTTTGAATAAAGACCTGATCCTGCTTTACTACAACTGGGTGTGTATGTAATCTGACGTTTAAAGCAACAAAATGAAAGCAGTCCAACATCTTGGTGACCCCGACGTGATATTTTCCAAATTTCGTTAAAGTCGAAGTTGGTTCGAGGAAGTGTTTCCCGCACATCAGTTTGAGAGGTGAGTATTCTCTTAGTTGTCAGGACTTAAAGGGATCTCCAGTTAGCAATGGGAGGATCAGGGAATATTCCTGACGAGGTCCGGTCATTTCTTAATGAATGGATTGAGTCTAAAGGGGGGACACTATGGGATAGGGCAGGTGATTATGAGTGAATTTCAGGAAATCAAACAGGGGTGAGGAAACGATGTGTGAGTGAATCCCTGAGTAATATAAAAGACATGGGCATGATTGATGAAGGGATTTTCAATTTGGTATTGAGGTACATTCTATTGAAAGTCAGGAAAGTGTAGGTGAGAATCATTAATTGATAGGTTTCTCTTGGAGATGTTTGTGTCTTTGCCTATACTCATGGCCAATACTCATTGCCAAGCTCATGGTCTACAGAGCAGTAGTGATACCCGCCCTCCTGTATGCCTCAGAGACATGGACCATGTACAGCAGGAACCTCAAAGCACTGGAGAGGTACCACCAACGCTGCCTCCGCATGATCCTGCAAATCCATTGGCAGGATAGGCGCACCAACGTCAGTGTTCTCGCTCAGGCCAACATCCCCGGCATCGAAGCTTTGACCACACTCGATCAGCTCCGATGGACGGGTCACATCGTCCGCATGTCCGATACGAGACTCCCAAAACAAGCGCTCTACTTGGAGCTCCGACACGGCAAGAAAGCCCCAGGTGGGCAGAGGAAACGTTTCACGGACACCCTCAAAGCCTCCTTGAAAAAGTGCAACATTCCCACCGACACCTGGGAATCCCTGGCCCAAGACCGCACAAAGTGGAGGAGAAGCATCCGGGAAGGCGCCGAACACTTCGAGTCTCTTCGCCGGGAGCAAGCGGAAGCCAAGCGCAAACAGTGCAAGAAGCGTAAACCCAAGCACCCCACCCACCCGCCCCTTCAACCACCGTCTGCCCCACCTGTGACAGAGACTGTAGGTCCTGCATTGGACTCATCAGTCACCTGAGAACTCATTTTTAATGTGGAAGCAAGTCATCCTCGGTTCCAAGGGACTGCCTAAGAAGACTGAACAATGAAGAAAATGTATTTGATAGCCTGGCCACTACCCTAAACATTGGGACCAAGCAGGCGGAGATGGGAAGAAGACCTCCGATCTTTTGATAAGATAACTTGAAAGCCCAGGAATGGCTTGTATCTGATGTCAAGTGTGGTATGATATTGGGATACCGGTGTGTGTGCAATTGTGATAAGTTGCGCATGAGGCAACTAGCATGTGGAAATGCGTGGTGAAGAACAGGTCTCAGACATGCTCAGTAATTTGACAACAGCACTGACGTAAGAAAACTACGAGGCACTTGGTCTAAGCGTTAAACAAGGCTTTAATCAACTGTTTTTCAACATGGAGGTCTAGTTGTGTCCTTCTCTAGTTCCTGTTAAATAATGTCCTGAGCAAGCTGGGCCCATGCCCGAGTATTTATACTCTCCCTGGACAGCGCCACCAGCAGGCCGCCCAGTATTATTTCATAAGTCATTTCCACATGAATGACAAGATTCATGTCAAGCACGACATGAAATGGTTAATGTGGCTCAGGAAAGTGAGACAACTTTTAATCAAGGCACTGATATCCATACTCCATAGCAAAACTGACTTTTTAATGAAACAATATAGAGTTAAACGCAATGGTATCTACCAGAGGGACTGAAATTAAAAGTAAGGTGGGATATAGAATTTACATTTCTAAAATTCAGGGTTGAATTCCTTTGAGTTAACAATGACATTGGGATAACTGAAAGTTTGTGGGAAATGTTACTTAGCGAGAATATCCTTAAGATGGATAATGGTAAGGAGAGCTGGAGAAATCTTTTAAGTCCATGATTACTTGATATTACAGTACATTGTAGCATTACCCAGATAATGGCTGGCAGAAAGGACAGAGAGAAGAATCGGGGGAATGTGGGAGCAAAGGTCCGTATTAGCCGAGTACTTCGCTATTCTTTCTGCACAATCTGTGAGACCAGCTCGTGCTGGGTTAAAAGTTAAAACAGAATCCTGCTGAGCCTGAGCCGTAAGAGGATTTTGGGGAAAGGATGTCTTCAGAGGAAAGATAATAGTAGGATGTGCAAGA
The DNA here is from genome assembly GCA_030390025.1 of Squalus acanthias. NCBI lineage: Eukaryota > Metazoa > Chordata > Chondrichthyes > Squaliformes > Squalidae > Squalus > Squalus acanthias. The sequence goes on along the minus strand of CM059429.1, from coordinate 164,653,116 downwards.
GTCACTCAACCATATTCAGGGTATGGTAGCATAGTGCTTATGTTACTGAACTACTAATCCAGAGGCCTGGACTAATGATCCGGAGATATGTGTTTAAATCCCACCACAGCATCTGGGGAATTTAAATTCAATTAAAATAAATCTGGAACTTAAAAAGTTAGTATCAGTAATGGTGGCCATCAAACTACCGGATTGTCGTAAAAACCCATCTGGTTCACTAATATCCTTTAGGGAAGGAAACCTGCCACTCTCACCCAGTCTGGCCTATATGTGACTCCAGACCCATAGCAATGTGGTTGACTCTTAACTGCCCTCTGAAATGGCCCAGCGAGCCACTCAGTTGTGTAAGGCAGCTCACCACCACCTTCTCAAGGGCAATTAAGGATGGGCAATAAATGCTGGCTTTCCCAGCGACGCCCACATCCTGTGAATGAACTGGGTGTAATCTGACGTTTAAAGCAACAAAACGAAAGAGAACAAGAAAGCAGTCCAACATCAGGCACTAGGGTTTATTTCTAGAGGGATAGAATTGAAAAGTAGGGAAGTTAAACCTGTATCGAACCTTGGTTAGACCACACTTGGAGTACTGCGTACAGTTCTGGTCGCCATATTATAAAAAGGATATGGAGGCACTGGAGAGGGTGCAGAGAAAATTTACAAGGATGATACCAGAAATGCGAGGGTATACATATCAGGAAAGGATGAACAGGCTGGGTCTCTTTTTGCTGGAAAAAAGAAGGGTGAGGGGTGACCTAATAGAGGTCTTTAAAATTATGAAAGGTTTTGATAGAGTGGATACAGAGAGAATGTTTCCACTTGTGGGGAAGAGCATAACTGGAGACCATCAATATAAGATTTCACCAAGAAATCCAATAGGGAATTCAGAAGAAACTTCTTTACCCAGAGAATGGTGAGAATGTGGAACTCGCTACCACAGGGAGTGGTTGAAGCGAATAGTATAGATGTATTTAAGGGGCGGTTAGACAAGCATATGAGGGAGAAGGGAATCTAGGGTTATACTGATACATTTAGATGAGGAAAGACAGGAGGAGGCTCGAGTGGAGCATGAACGCCTCATGGACTGGTTGGGCCGAATGGCCTGTTTTTGTGCCGTATATCCTATGTAATCCTGTGTAATACATGCAGAAGTATGTTTTAATCCATAAAATAAGAGCTAATGAGTACTTTAGGCTTAAGGAGGTACCTTACCTTGCCGTTGTCAAATAAATCCTAGGTGTGTTTTTTTAATATTTGTTCTTAGGATATGGGCAACACCAGCATATTTATTGTGTATCCCAAGTTACTCTGAGGGTATTAAGAGTCAACCATTTAGGGCTGGATTTTCCGAGTGGAGGCGGGTTGGTGGCAGGACTGGTAGTCGGCGGGTTCTGGTCCCGCTCCCGGCTCCAGCTGGTCTGGTGCCACGATTTTCTGTTAATTGGGCGAGTTAAGCCCGCCGCACGCGTTACCCACCCTGATCACAAGGTGCGGGTCTGTGGAACATGATAGAATTCTTCATTAAGATGGAAAGTGAAGTAGTCCCATCCGAAACTAGCGTCCTAAATCTAAACAAAGGAAACTACGAAGGTATGAGGAGGGAGTTGGCTATGATAGATTGGGGAGCTTCATTAAACGGCATGACGGTGGATAGGTAATGGCTAACATTTAAGGAACGAATGCATGAATTGCAACAGTTATACATTCCTTTCTGGCGCAAAAACACAAAAGGAAAAGCAGCCCAACCATGGCTAACAAAAGAAATTAAGGATAGTATTAGATCCAAAGAGGAGTCATATAAAGTTGCCAGAAAAAGTAGCAAGCCTAAGGATTGGGAGCAGTTTAGAGTTCAGCAAAAAAGGACCAAGAGATTGATTAAGAGGGGAAAAATAGATTATGAGAGTAAACTTGCAAGGAACATAAAAGCGGACTGTAAAAGCTTCTACAAGTATGTAAAAAGAAAAAGATTAGTGAAGACAAATGTAGGTCCCTTACAGTCAGAAACAGGAGAATTTATAATGGGGAACAAGGAAATGGCAGAGCAATTAAACAAATACTTTGGTTCTGTCTTCACAGAAGAGGACACAAATAACTTCCCAGAAATGCTAAGGAACCAAGGGTCTAGTGAGAAGGAGGAATTAAAGGAAATTAGTATTAGTAAAACAATAGTGCTAGAGAAATTAATGGGACTGAAAGCCGATAAATCCCCAGGGCCTGATAATCTGCATCCCAGAGTACTAAAAGAGGTAGCCATGGAATTAGTGGATGCATTGGTTGTCATCTTCCAAAATTCTATAGATTATGGAACAGTTCCTGCAGATTGGAGGGTGGCAAATGTAACCCCACTATTTAAAAAAGGAGGGAGAGAGAAAACAGGGAACTACAGACCGGTTAGCCCAACATCAGTAGTAGGGAAAATGCTAGAGTATTATAAAGGATGTGATAACAGGACACTTAGAAAATATCAACAGTATTAGACAAAGTCAACATGGATTTATGAAAGGGAAATTGTGTTTGACAAACCTACTGGAGTTTTTGGAGGATGTAACTGGTAGAATAGATAAGGGAGAACCAGTGGATGTGGTGTATTTGGATTTAAAGAAGGCCTTTGATAAAGTCCCACATAAGAGGTTAGTGTGCAAAATTAAAGCACATGGGATTGGGGGTAATATACTGGCATGAATTGAAAATTGGTTAACAGACAGCAAACAGAGAGTAGGAATAAATTAGTCTTTTTTGGGGTGGCAGGCGGTGACTAGTGGGGTACCACAGGGATCAGTGCTTGGGCCCCAGCTATTCACAATATATATCAATGATTTGGATGAGGGAACCAAATGTAATATTTCCAAGTTTGCTGACGACATGAAACTAGGTGGGATTGTGAGTTGTGAGCAGGATGCAAAGAGGCCTCAAGGCGATTTAGACAAGTTGAGTGAGTGGGCAAATACATGGCAGATGCAGTATAACGTGGATAAATGTGAAGTTATCCACTTCGGTAGGAAAAACAGAAAGGCAGAATATTAGTTAAATGGTGATAGATTGGGAAATGTTGATGTACAAAGGGACCTGGGTGTCCTTGTACACCAGTCACTGAAAGCAAACATGCAGGTGCAGCAAGCAGTTAGGAAGGCAAATGGTATGTTGGCCTTCATTGCAAGAGGATTTGAGTACAGGAGCAAGGATGTCTTACTACAGTTATACAGGGCCTTGGTGAGACCACACCTGGAGTACTGTGTGCAGTTTTGGTCTCCTTACCTAAGAAAGGATATACTTGCCATAGAGGGAGTGCAGCGAAGGTTCACCAGACTGATTCCTGGGATGGCAGGACTGTCGTATGAGGAGAGATTGGGTCGACTAGGCCTATATTCACTAGAGTTTAGAAGAATGAGAGGGGATCTCATTGAAACGTATAAAATTCTGACAAAGCTAGACAGACTGGATGCAGGGAGGATGTTTCCCCTGACTGGGGGGTCTAGAACGAGGGGTCACAGTCTCAGGATACGGGGTAGGACATTTAGGACTGAGATGAGGAGAAATTTCTTCACTCAGAGGGTGGTGAACCTATGGAATTCTCTACCACAGAAGGCTGTGGAGTCACTGAATATATTTAAGAAGGAGATAGATAGATTTCTAGACGCAAAAGGCATCAAGGGGTATGGGGAGAGAGCGAGAATATGGTATTGAGATAGAGGATCAGCCATGATCATATTGAATGGCGGAGCAGGCTCGAAGGGCTGAATGGCCTACTCCTGCTCCTATTTTTCTATGTTTCTATGTTTCTATGAGCTGCTCTGCTGATGCGTTTGCAGCCAATGTATTTAAGGGGGCCATTTTACAATTAGATCTCAGGTCATTTCTGATGCTCCTGAGTGCTGGTCCATGTTCTTGTGGAGGGAGTCAGAGGACGTCGGGAGGTCCTATACCCAGGTGATGGAAGAAGGAAACCTCCTCATCAGACAAAGGCAGCCTGGCTGCAAATAGCTGAGGAGGTCAGTGCCAGGCCCATGGTCAGACGCACCTCGGTCCAATGTAGGAAAAGGTTCAATGATCTCCTGCGCTCTGGAAAAGTGAGTATAAAAGCACACTTACCTTAATTCTGCTGTGCCTCTCATCACATCCCCATCACTCTTCATTGCAAACCCTACTTCTGCACATCCTAACTCACCCCAACATCCCTTGCACCATCACCCATCCCTCTCTCCCTATGTACAGAATCACTTCCCCATCTAACTATGCACCCCTCACACCCACCCTCAAGTTTATGCAATCACAACTAACAACTCAAAAGGAGGGAACTTGGTAATGGGAACTCACTCAATCACAGTCTCCCTCTAAGCATCTATCCTATCCATTCTTCACACTCATTCCATCACTCTCACTGAAACTCCACTTCTTTTCCTCATTGCAGGAAAAGCGAAACCACAATAAGAGGGATAGGGAGAGAACAGGAGGAGGATCACAATCGTTCTCACAGCTCACCCACGCTGAGGAGGCCGCTCTCGACATTGCGGGATCAATGGAACAGCTCGAAGTGGGGGACAGAGAGACAGGCTCAGTCGAACAACCTGGTGACAGAATGCTTCTCCATCCATCTTATTTGGCGTTCATGAGTGATACATATGGGATCTGATGTCAATATAAATTGAATGCTCATCATGTGCACAATGTGATGTATCTGCAATCTACATATCACATGTCTAACTCATGTCTTTACTCTCCCACAGGACCATCAAGAGCCCCCCTCCCTACTGTCCAGGAGGAAGAGCAGAAGGACTCCTGCGATAGCATAGTGGTAATGTCACTAGCCTAGTTAATCCAGAGGTCTGGACTAATGATCCAGAGACGTGAGTTCAAATCCCACGACGGCAGCTGGGAGGAAGGGAAGAAGGTCTAAATTCAGAAGGTGCCCTGAACGCAGACAACTGCTTCTCAATCTCTTCTCATGCAGTCAGTCCTTGTGGTACCTGAGACACATTTCAACCAAGATAAGATTGCTTGGTACCGAAGGAGCAATGACACAATCTCCTTGTTTCTAGCAAGTTGGATAGTAGAATCATAGAAACTTACAGCATAGAAGGAGGCCCCTTGTGTCAGTGCTGGCTCTTTGAAAGAGCAGTCGTGCTCAGTCCCACATCCCCGCTTTTTGTCCATAACCCTGTAAGTCCCTCATCCTCAAGAACCCGTCCATCTCCCTTTTAAAATTATTTATGGGAACACCACCACCTCCAAGTTCCCCTCCAAGTCACATACCATCCTGACTTAGAAGTATATCGCCGATCCTTCATCATCGCTGGGTCAAAATCCTGGAACTCCCTCCCTAACAGCACTGTGGGAGTGCCTTCACCACACGGACTGCAGCGGTTCAAGAAGGCAGCTCACCACCACCTTCTCAAGGGCAACTAGGGATGGGCAATAAATGCTGGCCTTGCCAGCAACACCCAGATCCCATGAACGAATAAAGAAAAACGTACAGCCTGAGTACTTGCCTTTATTGATGTCTTACCAAGGAACATCTATGAAAAGTCCTAAAACGCTTTACACAACATATTGTTTTTTGAATGAACTGAGGCTATGTAGGCAAGTCTGGCAGCCATTCCATTACCAGTATTGTTCGACTTAAAGCAATGAGATGTCAGCTTGTTCCACTAAGACAGCAATGAGATGAATGGCCAGGAGTTTTTAGGTGGCACCAATTTGAGGGCCGAATGTTGGTCAGGGCACCAGGCGATTTCCCTGGTCTTCTTTGAATAAGAGTCACTGCAACTGAAACACTGGGAAAGGCAGACGGCAACCAAAAATTTAATGAGCCATCTAAACCACAGCACCTCCAACACTACCTCAGTACTGCATGGAATATCAGCCCACGTCGATAATATGTTCTCACATTTTCTGTGTCATCTTTTTCCCCATGAATGCCCACGTTTATAATTGAAAAGCTCAACACAAACCCATTACTCTGATTGTGCAATCTGGCCACTGAGTTCACACAATTCCCTCAAAATGCGTTCTGGGCACATTTTCCAGCTGCCATTTTCTTCATTAGTAACTGAAATTTCTAATGTCCAAAATACGGGTTTAACCAAAAAAAAAACTTTAAAAAAATCAAAAATATATGTTTCACAATAATGTGATTCAATTTATTTTGTGTCCTTTGTTCATTAAAGTTTTTACTTGAAGACAATGTCTGCTCCCAAAAGCCTGGATTTGGAGTCAATACAGGGTTGATAAAGGATGATACCAGACCTGGGAGGTTCTAACTATCAGGAAAGACTGAACAGGCTGGGGCTCTTTTCTCTGCAAAAGCGAAGGCTGAGGGGTGATCTGATAGAGTTCTTTAAAATTATGAAGGGGTTCAATAGGGTAGATGTAGGGAAATTGTTTCACTTGTGAGGGAGTCCAAAACTAGGAGCCATCCATATAAGATAGTCACCAATAAGTCCAATCGGGAATTCAGGAGAAATTTCTTTACCCAGAGAGTGGTGAGAATGTGGAACTCGCTACCACACGGAGAGTAGTTCAGGCGAATAGCACAGAAGCCTTTAAGGGGACGCTAGATTAGTGCATGAGAGAGAAAGGATAGGTTGACAGGGTTAGATGAAGAAAGGTGGGAGGAGGCTCATGTGGAGCATAAACACCGGCGTCTTTCTGTGCTGTAAATTCGATGTCATTCTATGTAATATTTTTTCCCCATAGCTGTGATACTGAGAGCTGAATTTGGATTGTGCAGTCTGTTCATGCGCCATGTATCTAATCTTCCAGGATGCGTCACCACCATTCGGTCAGCTATACTGAGGAATATTTTTCTTTAGCTTCTAGCAGTTTCTGCTCAAATATTTCTCAAAGTGAAGAACAATTAGAGGACAAATTTCAAAACCTTTACTGAGGTAAAGTTCATATTGAGTATTTATTTGAAAAAAAAACACAGAGAGGCTCTGGCCTCCCGGTAACTGCCCTTGGGGGTGCAAGTGGGAGTGGGAGGAATGGGTGGAAGTTTGAAGGTGAGGTGAGTGATAGCAGAGCAAGGGGGAATGGTAGATAAGGGAGTTTTGCAGATAGGTCAAAGGGGAAGAGATAGGGGTAGTGATGGGATCGAGGGTGTGGTCATTTTTGCAGGTTCAAAAGGAAGTCAACATTTCACGAGGATTTGAACATTGGTTCATTCTTGCCCAAGAGTTGCTGATTAAGTTCATGCAATAGTTTTTAGGCTATTGGATCCCCTCTTTTGTATTGGTATTCATTCAGCGTCACCATTCACGTGGCTGTGATTTCTGGGAATGGATAGTGGGCAGGTTAAGGAGTAGGAGACACGATGGAAGTGAGGGGTGGGGGGAAGCATGAGTGATTGGGGAATGGATGGAGATGGAGCTACCGAGGGCCACATTTTGTTTACGACTTTCAGACCTCCCACATTAGATGTTAGAGTGGGGTTTCATAGACCTGAATCCACCTTAACAGAAAACCACACAGATGCACTATCTCTCACATAGATCTTTTATTTAACCACTAACACACAGATTAAATAAGAATCCAACATGACCTGTCCTGGAGACTTCAAGCGCCCAGTTGGCCAAACCAACGATCACCCGAAGTCTGTTGAAATCTTTAGACGACTTCTCTTCGTTAGACCAGGTTTGACCTGGCCAACTACAGTAAAAAAAACTAGATATTGTGTTAGTTCTTATATTCTTTGTGTTCAAATTTGTCTTGTGGCTCTCACATGCACACCTCAATGATTAGTTCCTTCAAGCATGGCTTTTCCCCTTGTTGTTCATGGTTGGTTCAAAGTTTAGTGGGGTTACTTCATCATGCGTGTCACTTGTTGCAGTTTAATGAGGGTCTTATCTCAAGACAGTGCTGGTTGGTTCCACTGGTTCCATAGCAACCCCAGATTTCTCCTCGGCTACAACTGCCTTTTGTCCGAGTAATTTCTGTTAGAAACGTTTCTCCATATTCCTGTTTCTCAGCTTGCATTTTAATGTGGTTTAGCCATCATTAAAAGTTCTCTTTTGTATTAAAGGTCTTCTTGTTGTCAGGGATGTTTAAAACAAATTTTCCTTCAACCCAAATGCAGCTTGTAGCCATTGGTGGCACCTTTCCCTGCCACTGCCTCCCAGACAAAAGAAAAGAAAGAGAGAGAGAAGCAAAAAGAAGAATTAAGGAGAGAGTAGAAGAAGAGAGGAAACAACAGGAGACAGTAACAGAGTTGAAGAGACAGAGAGACAGCAACACAAAGACAGCAGAGACAGGTAAGAGAGATATCCTGTTCTCTGACTTAATGGGCCAAAAATTCGGCCCTTGCCGGGTGAGTACGCGTTGTGTACTCACCCATAAGGCCTCCTGAAGTGCCGGTTTCCTGCATGCACTGCGCATGCGCGGGAAACCGGAACTTCCGGTCTCGTGAAGGGAGGGGTTCAGAGGTGAACCGCGTGCGCGGGAGAGGCTGCGCGCACGCAGCAAACTTAGTTTTTTTTTCAGGTTTCTACGGGAGGGTAAGTATGGAAGAAGCTGCGCTTTTAAAAAGGAGGCGCAAGACCCGTTTTTAACAAGGTAAGTGGTTAATTAATTACAATTTTAAAAATTTTTCAACAGGTTTATCTTTTTTAGATACTTTAAAGAAAGGTAAGTTTATTTTTAGCACTGTTAAAAAGTATTTTAATTTTTTCAAAAATTAAAATTTTTGTTTAAAGTAGTTAATTTATTTAACTTATAGTTATTTTAAAAATGTGATGGTTTTTTAAAAAATTTATTTGAAGTTTAGGTGTTGTTTTGGGGCCGATTTCAATTCATAGATTTGACAGATCTTCCTGTCAAATCTATGAATGAAAGATGGTCTGCTGCCATTGGCTCTCCATGGCCCACGTGATCTCAGGGGATGCATCACACTAACTACGCCCTTGGGATACACAAGCACTGCGCGCCGGCAGCTGCAGGAGGCCCAGGAGCTGAAGTCCCCATGGGCTCAGAGGTCAACGGCAGGCGCGGTAGGTAGGTGCACGCGGGATCCTTGCACCCACGGGAAGCCAGGGAGCCTAATTTCTGGGCCATTGTGTGCACAGCCACTAGGGAGTGATTCATAATATATAAAAAAATCTAATATTTGCATGCACTTCCTTTCAGATTCTCCCATTATAAATCCAAATGTCCACATTTATAATGGCCGCGTGACTATGTAAACGTGTCACGCTGTAATTACATGCTGCAGTGCCACCACTGATGAGCAGGTGTAATTACAGCGTGACAAGTTCACATAGACAGTTGCCTTTATAAATGTAGACATCGGAATTTATAATGGCATGTAAACATAAGGACTGAATGTACGCCTTCAAAATGGGGACTGAATGACGCCTGATTCAATTAACCTCTGACCGCTAACCTTGGTTCACCCAAAGACTGCACTTGGTCTTGACTCCCCATGTTCCAACACAATGGGAGATCAACTAGTTATGCATTAAAAGCCCTGGAGTGGAGTTCAAATCCACAACCTTATGACCCAGACACGAGAATGCTGCCAATTGTGCTGAACTGACACATGTACAGACAAGGAAGGTCCCAGATTCTAACCCTGGTCTGTGCTGAGTCAACTGATCTAAGCCGGGGCAGCACCGGAAGGACCACAGGTGAAACAGCGATTTACTTGTACTTCCTGCCATTTAGTATACTGTATTCGCTGCTCACGATGCGGTCTCCTCTACATTGGGGAGACCAAACGCAGATTGGGTGACCGCTTAGCGGAACACCTCCGTTCAATCCGCAAGTGTGACCCAGAGCTTCCGGTCACCTGTCACTTTAATTCTCCGCTCCACTCCCTCTCTGACCTCACCGTCCTCGGCCTCCTACACTGTTCCAATGAAGCTCAACGTAAGCTCGAGGAACAGCACCTCATCTTTCTATTAGGCACTTTACAACCTTCTGGACTCCACATCGAGTTCAACAATTTTAGATCATAGCTACTCCCCCCACTTTTTTGGACGGCAGCTGTTGATGATTCTGCCATTCCCATTTACACTTCATTTAGACTCATCTTTTGTTTCTTAACTTGTTCCATTACCATCACCTTTTGCCTTGCACCATCGTCCCTTTTGTCAGTCAATCTCTCCTGCCTTCCATCCTATCACAGACCTTCCCTTTTGTTCTTTCCTCCCCTCCTCCCTTTCCCTGCCCCTGCACTTGCTTAAAACCTGTTACATCTCTAACTTTTTCCAGTTCTGATGAAAAGTCATCGATCTGAAACGTTAACTCTGTTTCTCTCTCCACAGAAGCTGCCTGACCTCCTGAGTGTTTCCAGCATCGTCTGTTTTTATACCGGAGGGACCACAATTGGCCCCAGTGCCAGGGAAGAGAAATGAGCTGAAAAGTGCGTATGTGTGGCTGTCAGGATGACCGCTCAGCGCTGGTGCCCTCTCCCAACGTTCATCTTTCATGCATCTTAAAGGGTCTTTATAAATGGTGCACACACAGTTAGCACACACGTCCAGACAGCATCCAAAAGAAAAAGAGTGCTTAATATTTCAGGGAACATTCAACAGGACAAAACGTTAACCCGTCTTTTCCCGTTCAGGTGTTGATTGACCCTTTGTTTATTTCCAGATGTATTGCATTTGCATATGTCCTTTTTTCTCTGAAGTCAACAGCAGCTGCTTAACAGAGCAGGGAGCAACACATTACCAGAGTCATACTCCCTCGCTCGCTCGATCGCTCGCTCCCGGTCCTTTCTTGTGGGTCTGAAGTGACACACTTTGACGGAATGTTCTGACCAAGTGCAAGTTAGCTGAACAGAATAAAGTGTCAATAGTCAGAATGTTTCGCCTGAATTTATGTCACTCCCTTCCTATTGCTTGAAGCCCTGGCAGTCCTAATGGTACCTTCCTGCTAATTTTCAAGCTTTCCCATAAAGCAGAAATTTTAATTTTACTGGGGGGAAAAATGGTCAACATCTTTCTCTTGACTACTATCCAGCGTCTCCTCGTCCAAAGGCTCATTTAGCAGTGTCCAATGTGGAACTAGGCCATATGTCTGCCTCTCAGGTGGACATAAAAGATTGAATGGTGCAATACATGGGGACGGTAACATAGTGGTTATGTTACTGGACTAGTAATCCAGAGGTTTGGACTAATGATCCAAGGGATGTGAGTTCAAATCCCACCACCACAGCTGGGGAATTTAAATTCAGTTAATAAAATCTGGAATAAACAGCTAGCATCAATGACCATGAAACGATGTTGTAAAAACCCATCTTTTCACTAATGTCCTTTTGGGAAATGAAACTCTGCCGTCCTTACCTGACTCCAGACCACAGTACAGGAAACTCTTTATTAACCGGCACCGACGGGACCGGCGTGGTGCCGGTTTATCGAAAGTACCGGATAACGGAGAGTTATATCTACCGAGGCTATTTTTAACAAAGAAAAATAAATAAATAAAGAAATGTGCAGTATACTTCCGACAGCGCCAGGAGGCCGTGTAGTGGCACTTTTGAAAACTACCCCTACTGACTAAATCGGCGTTCACGGACTCGGACTCGGACTCGGTGTATGAATTCTGCCGGTTATTAGAGAATTCCAGATATTTAGGTGCCAAGAAATGTGCAGTATAATTGACCTTTCCTCCATCATAAGGTCAGAAATGGGGATGTTCGTTGATGACTGCAGTGTTCAGTTCCATTCACAACTCCACAGATAATGAAGCAGTCCATGCCCGCAAGTACAGGAAACTCTTTGGTATCCGGCACCGACGGGACCGGGATGGTGCCGGTTGATTAAAAATTCCGGATAACGGAGAGGTATATCTACCGAGGCTATTTGTAAGAAACAAAAATAAAAAAATCAAGAAATGTGCAGTATAATTGGGTACTCCCCTACAGAATGATGTTAAATGGATGGTGGAAGATGCTTGATTAAGTACAGTAATGCCAGTTGAGGGTAATCCATAACTCTTTAATTACTTAACAGTAAAACAAAACTTATAAATGACTGTATACTGTAGTTTTTGGAGTATGAATTCTGCCGGTTATTAGAGAATTCCAGATATTTAGGTGCCATTTAAACGAGAGTTTCCTGTAACAAGACCTGGACGACGTTCAGCCTTGGGCTGATAAGTGGCAGGTAACATTCGTGCCAGGCAATGACTATCTCCAACAAGCGAGAGTCTAACCACTGCCCCTTGACATTCAATGGCAATCCCCCACCATCAACATCCTGGGGGTCACCATTGACCAGAAGCTTAACTGGACCAGCCACTTAAATACTGTGGCTATAAGAGCAGGTCAGAGGCTGGGTATTCTACCATGAGTGTCTCACCTCCTGACTCCCCAAATCCTTTCCACCATCTACAAGGCACAAGTAAGGAGCGTGATGGAATACTCTCCACTTGCCTGGATGAGTGTAGCTCCAACAACACTCAAGAAGCTCAACACCATCCAGGACAAAGCAGCCCGCTTGATTGGCACCCCATCCACCACCTTAAACATTCACTCCCTCCACCACCGGTGCACCGTGGCTGCCGTGTGTACCATCTACAAGATGCACTGCAGCAACTCGCCAAGGCTTCTTCGACAGCACCTCCCAAACCTGCAACCTCTACCGCCTAGAAGGACAAGGGCAGCAGGCACATGGGAACACCAGCACCTGCAAGTTCCACTCCAAGTCACACACCATCCTGACTTGGAAGTACATCACCGATCCTTCATTGTCGTTGGGTCAAAATCCTGGAACTCCCTCCCTAACAGCACTGTGGGAGAACCTTCACCACAGGGACTGCAGTGGTTCAAGAAGGCGGCTCATCACCACCTTCTCAAGGGCAATTAGGGATGGGCAATAAATGCTGGCCTTGCCAACAACGCCCACATCCCAGGAACTAATAAAAAAAAATGTTTCGAAGAAGAGCAGGGGAATTCTCCCTGGTGTCCTGGCCAATACTTATCCCACAACCAACATCACTAAAACAGATTATCTGGTCATTACCACATTGCTGTTTGTGGGAACTTGCTGTAAGTAAATTGGCTGCCGTGTTTCCTACATTACAACAGCGACTACACTTCAAAAGTATTTAATTGGTTGTAAGGCGCTTTGGGATGTCCTGAGTTTGTGAAAGGCGCTATATAAATGCAAGTTCTATCTAGTTCTATCTACGCAGACCAGGATGCTCCCAGGCTCTGATCCTTGGTCTGTGTTGAGTTATCAAATCCCAGCCAGGGCAGCATGTGGCTGCCACAGTTTGCCAGAGTCTCTTTAGACTCGAGATGCGGAAACATATCAGCCAGGATTGCCAATCCTGATTGTTACCCAATGAAGCAATGGCAAGCATGCATTTGGATGTGTCATAAGGATAGAATGCGGCTTAACATGCTTCAATACCCAGGCAATATGCGCAGTGTGGGCTAACACATAGAGAATGTCTGCTTAGGCAAGCAGTGGTTATCGAGTACCTGAGTACTCCAGCACGAGCCAGCACCTTTAAGAGAAGGCGAAGGGGGATATGGAAAAAAAATACTGTCCTTTCCACCAGGCCATGTAAAATATATCCGATCACGGACTCTACCCACTTTGTTTAAACTGATAGAAAGTTCTTGAAACTTTCATTCTACCTCTCAAAAAGGTCAAGGGAATTTCAAAAGATGTGCATTTAACAACAACAGCAACAGCTTGTATTAAATAGATAAACGTCCCAAGGTGCTTCACAGAGGTGGGTGGATGAAAAAGGGGCCAGTTCTGCAATGGTGAATCTTAGAGTAAGTCTGCTTTACTTTGTGCTTCCCTGCTGCTAGCCATTGGTGGCAGCGTATGATGAATGGCGTCTCTTACTCAATCCCGTGGTCCTCCAGTGTGGTGGCAGCCAGCTGCTTCTTAATGGGCACGTCTTGGCACAGCTCAGTTTAAAAATTCTCATCCTTGTCTTCAAATCCCTCCATGGCCTCGCCCCCCTCCCTATCTCTGTAACCTCCTCCAGCCTGTAAGGTGTTTGGTTTCCTCGTCCTTACAAGGGTTCTTTGACTCTGGGTTTTACAGGAACAAAATGGTAGACGACACAAAGGTTTAGGTTCAACCCAAAACTGTTAGTTTATTAAAACCAACAAAACACGGACAAAAACCCTGTTGAGATTTGACTGAAACTTACAATCACCCATCCGGCCGATCGTTACCGTTGTGGATTGTCGGCCTGGATCGGAGATGACCCGTCCCCGTCCTCCTTTATCTGACTGCAGCTGCCTACACAGCGCAAACCCCTTGTAGAGTCAACTAATACTTACAATCACCCGTCCGGCTGGTCGTGGCCGAAGTCGATTGCAGGCTGGGAGCTGGAGATGACCGTCTTCCCTTCCTTCTTACACCTGGCAGTTGCTGTAGTCAGAGCTAGCTTCCGAGAGAGAGAGAGAGAGCTGTGGTGTGGTTCCTTTTTACAGCTCTTCCGTCACGCCTTTTCAAGTCTGGGCCTTCCCCCAACTCTTGTTTTCCAATGCACACCTAGTAATCCAAACCACAGGATATGTACAGGGCTGAGGCATGGAAGACAATTCCTTTTCTTGTCTCTCCCCCCCCCCGTGTTACATATTTAATGTGATTTAGTCTCACTGCTGATGTGTTTTGCCCAAGGTTAAAGTGTTTTCCATTGAGGCCAGGGAGTCCATTATTCCAGCGAAACTGGCATCGTTGTCTTATCCATTGAAGATCCATCGAAACCCATTAAAACACGAAGTCTCATTGTCCAGAGTTAAATCACCTATTCACCGTTAAATCACCTATTGAGACGCTCATTGTCCAAAGTAAATGTCTTTTCCAAAGTCAAATTAAAACTCACAGGTGTGTCTGTGTTTCTAGGTTTAACTGTATCATGCCCTTACCACTGGGCCAAACAGGCTTCCAGCATTTTGCTTTTGTACAGAGTTTTTTTTGAAATCTACAAACCCTACAACCCTTCGAGATCTCTGCGCTCCTCCAATTCTGGCCTCTCGTGCATCCCCGATCTTAATCGCTCCACCATTGGCGGCCATGCCTTCTGTTGCCTGGGCCCTTAGCTCTGGAATTCCCTCCCTGAATCTCTCAACCTCTCTGCCTCACTCTCCTCCTTTAAGATGCTCCTTAAAACCTACCTCTTTGACCAAGCACCTGCCCTAATATCTCCTTATGTGGCTCGGTGTCAAATTTTGTTTGATTACGCTCCTGTGAAGTGCCTTGGGATTTTTTACTACGTTAAAGGCGCTATATAAATACACGTTGTTGTTGTAGCGTGGAACTGTACCTTCTTGTACTGGGTCATGAGATGGCCCTGAAACTACAGCCAGCACTTTGGCCCGTGCATTGGCTGGTTGCTACTCTCGACTTCCTGCCACTCCTTCAGCTCTCTGAGGCCAACAGCTGGGTTGGGTGTGTGCGACATCACCCTGAGAGGAAGCTGCCTCCTCCGTGCATCCTCCTGCCAGGCACTAGCTGCTGGATGTCCCTTGAGAATGACTGGAGATCAGTGTGGGAACAGAGTGAAGGAGTGTGACGCCTGCCGTCAAGGTAAAGAAAGAAATAAAAACAGAAAATGCTGGAAATACTCAGCAGGTCAGGCAGCATCTGTGGAGAGAGAAAAAAACAGAGTTAATGTTTCAGGTCGATGACCTTTCATCAGAACTCCTGACGAAAGGTCATCGACCTGAGACGTTGGGTTGGATTTTACCAGCCCTGCGGAGGTGGGTTTGGAGGCGGGACTGCTGGCAAAATCAAAAAGAATGGGAGCGGGTCCCGAACCCGCTCCCAACCCGCCTCCAAACAATCTTCCCGGGAGTTGGGTCCCCAATTTGCGCAGGGACCCGACTCCTAGTGGCGGGAAGAGGTTATAGCCACTTAACTGCCTGTGTAGTTAACAGGCAGTTAAGAGGCTTTTTCCCATTTTGAGACTTCTGCTGTGGGCTTCCCGACATCGGGGAACCCCGCCAGGGTAAGTGAGGCTTGCTGTGGGTCTGTTGTAATGTTTGTGTTTAGTTGACAGCTGCAGAAGTGGTGTGAAGGATGCAATGGGACACTGGTGAGTATCAGAGGTAAGGAGATGTTGGGAAAGTCATTTTTAATGTGTTTAGATTTTTCTGTAGGTGACAAGGTTTGAAGTGTTTGTGTGGTTTCACCTCATTGGGAGAAGTGACAGGTCGCTTCTGTAACCTCACCTGCAGCTGCCATCTGTTTTATCCTAAGGAGAGAGTCATTGGAGAGCCTAGGTGCAAGGGCTCACCTTTGTACAGTGATTGTCAGTGTTTGACAGCACCTCAATGCTGTCAAACACTGACAGATCATCTGTCAAAACTAAATTGTACATGTCCCTTTAAGAAAACTGGCAGATGACGCGTCATTAACTGACGTCATCTGACACCGGCTATCCCTTAATTGGCTGGCAAGCCCGCAGGGCGGGCTTAACAAGGCCAATTAGGGGAAAATAGCGTCTGTGCGTCGGACGTCGCTGGGGGCGGGACCAGAACCCGGAAGGCAGTAGTCCCGCCCCCAACTCGTCTCGGTAAGTAAAATCCAGCCCGTTAACTCTGTTTGTCTCTCCACAGATGCTGCCTGACCTGCTGAGTATTTCCAACGTTTTATGTTTTTATTTCTGATTTCCAGCATCTGCCGTATTTGCATTTATATAGCGCCTTTCACAACCTCGGAATGTCCCAAAGCGCTTGTCAATTAATTAAGTACTTTTGAAGTGTTGTAATGTAAAATGTTGAAATGCGGTAGCCAATTTACACACAGCAAGGTCCCACAAACAGCAATGTGATAATTACTAGGGGTCAGAATTTTAAGTTGTATAAGGCCAGGTCTAGGTTAGATGCCCAGGAGGGGGTTCTTTTCCCAGCGAATAGCGGACCACTGGAACAGGCTGCTGTCTCGCACCCTGAATTCCTTCAAATGAGAGCTGGACCTGTTTCTGATCAGGGCTGAGATCACTTCGTACAAAAGGGTAGGCACTGCAAGGAAATATCAGGGCCAGAGTGGTCTCCTGGACTAGTTTTGATCGCCTCGAGAGGTCGGAGAGTAATTTCCCAGATTTTTTTCCCCTCAGATTGGCCATGCTTTTGAATCTGTTTTTTCACCTCTCCCAGCAGGTCACATGGCCTTTGGGTGGGGTGGGGAGTGTACGAATGAAAAGTGGAAATTGAGGTCGAAGATCAGCCGTGATCTCATTGAATGGCGGAGCAGGCTCGATGGGCCGAATGGCCTATTCCTGCTCCGATTTCTTATGTTCTGTTGTAAAGCACAAGTTATCGCAATTGTGTGGGACAGGCTGGATGGACCAGAGGGTCTTCTCCTCTCCATCATTGTTCGTATGTCAAGCTTGGCATCACGACATCTCAATACATTAAGAGCAAGAGGATAACTAAAGAAAGATTAAGGCCTATTAGAGACCATGAAGGTAATCTATGAGTGGAGGGTATGGTCCTTAATGAATGCTTTGCAACTGTGTTCACAAAAGAGAGGGACGATGCAGACATTGCAATCAGGGAGGAGGAGTGTGAAATATTCGATGAAATAAACATAGTGAGAGAGGAAGTATTAAGGGGTTTAGCATCTTTGAAAGTGGATAAATCCCCAGGTCTGGATGAAATGTATCCCAGACTGTTAAGAGAAGTAAGAGAGGAAATAGCAGAGGCTCTGACCATCATTTTCCAATCCTCTCTGGCTACAGGTGTGGTGCCAGAGGACTGGAGGACTGCTAACGTGGTACCATTGTTTAAAATGGGAGAAAGGGATAGACCGAGTAATTACAGGCCAGTCAGCCTAACCTCGGTGGTGGGAAAATTATTGGAAAAATTTCTGAGGGACAGGATAAATCTTCATTTAGAAAGACATGGATTAATCAAGGACAGTCAGCATGGATTTGTTAAGGGGAGGTCGTGTTTGACTAACTTGATTGAATTTTTTGAGGAGGTAACAAGGAGGGTCGATGAGGGTTGTGCGTTTGATGTAGTGTATATGGATTTTAGCAAGGCTTTTGATAAGGTCCCACATGGCAGACTGGTCACCAAAGTAAAAGCCCATGGGATACAAGGCAAAGTGGCAAGTTGGATTCAAAATTGGCTCAGAAGTAGGAAGCAAAGGGTTATGGTCGAAAGGTGTTTTTGTGACTGGAAGGCTGTTTCCAGTGAGGTTCCGCAGGGCTCAGTACTGGGTCCTTTGCTTTTTGTGGTATATATCAATGATTTGGACTTGAATGTAGGGGGTATGATTAAGAAGTTTGCAGTGATACAAAAATTGGCCGTGCGGTGGATAATGAAGAAGGAAGCTGTAGACTGCAGGAAGATATCAATGGACTGGTCAGGTGGGCAGAACAGTGGCAAATGGAATTCAATCCGGAGAAGTGCGAGGTAATGCATTTGGGGAGGGCTAACAAGGCAAGGGAATACACAATAAATGGTAGGACACTGAGAAGTGCAGAAGATCAGAGGGACCTTGGAGTGCAGGTCCACAGATCCCTGAAGGTAGCAGGACAGGTAGATAAGGTGGTTAAAAAGGCATACTTGCCTTTATTAGCCGAGGCATAGAATATAAGAGCAGGGAGGTTATGCTTGAACTGTATGAAACACTAGTTAGGCCTCAGCTAGAGTACTGCGTACAGTTCTGGTCACCGCATTACAAGAAAGATGTATTGCATTAGAGAGGGTACAGAGGAGATTTACGAGGATATTGCCTGGACTGGAGAATTTTGAGGAAAGATTGGAGAGGCTGGGGTTGTTTTCTTTGGAACATGATGTGGAGATGCCGGCGTTGGACTGGGGTGGACAAAAATGAGAAGTCGCACAACACCAGGTTATAGTCCAACAGATTTATTTAAGTTTACAAGCTTTCGGAGCAGTTCGCTCCTTCGTCAGGTAAGTTAGCAGAGAGAGAATCTCCCAGAATTCACAATTTAAACACAGACAAAATCTATTCACATCTTTCCCTACATCAAAGAGCACAGCCAAGACAATGAGATGTGTCCCAGGGGGTCCAACGTGTCAAACCACCTGCTGGCTGCATATCCTGTCAATTTGTGTAGGTTCTTGTGTTAGTCTTTTTAAAAAAAAACACCTGGGAAGACCGGCCATGATGTCAAGTCACGTTCTGTATCGTGACATGAACCCGATATCGCGATTGAGGCCATCCTCATGAGTGCGGAACTTGGCTATCAGTTTCTGCTCTATGATTTTGCGCTGTCGTGTATCTCGAAGGCCGCCTTGGAGAACGCTTACCCGCAGATCCGAGGCTGAATGCCCCTGGCTGCTGAAGTGTTCCCCGACTGGGAGGCAACCCTCCTGCCTGGCGATTGTTGCGCGGTGTCCGTTCATACGTTGTCTCAGTGTCTGCATGGTCTCGCCGATGTACCATGCTCTGGAGCATCCTTTACTGCAACGTATCAGGTAGACAAGGCGGCCTTCGAGATACACGACAGCGCAAAATCATAGAGCAGAAACTGATAGCCAAGTTCCGCACTCATGAGGATGGCCTCAATCGCGATATCGGGTTCATGTCACGATACAGAACGTGACTTGACATCATGGCCGGTCTTCCCAGGTGTTTTTTTTTAAAAAGACTAACACAAGAACCTACACAAATTGACAGGATATGCAGCCAGCAGGTGGTTTGACACGTTGGACCCCCTGGGACACATCTCATTGTCTTGGCTGTGCTCTTTGATGTAGGGAAAGATGTGAATAGATTTTGTCTGTGTTTAAATTGTGAATTCTGGGAGATTCTCTCACTGCTAACTTACCTGACGAAGGAGCGAACTGCTCCGAAAGCTTGTAAACTTAAATAAATCTGTTGGACTATAACCTGGTGTTGTGCAACTTCTCATTCTTTGGAACAGAGGAGGCTGAAGGGAGACCTAATTGAGGTGTATAAAATTATGAGCTGCCGAGATAGAGTGGATAGAAAGGACCTATTTCCCTTAGCAGAGGGGTTGATAACCAGGGGGCATAGATTTAAAGTAATTGTTCGGAAGTTTAGAGGGGATTTGAGGAGAAAAGTTTTCACCCAGAGGGTGGTGGGGGTCTGGAACGCACTGCCTGAAAGGGTGGTAGAGACAGAGATCCTCATCGCATTTAAAAAGTACTTGGATATGCACTTGAAGTGCGATAACCTACAAGGCTACGGACCAAGAGCTGGGAAGTGGGATTAGGCTGGATAGCTCTTTGTCGGCCTGCACCGACGAGATGGGCCGAATGGCCTCCTACTGTGCTGTAAATTTCTACGATTCTATGAACTCCTCCCCTATTCTTTTCAAATTTGGTGGTGGTCTGCACCGTAGACTGCGGTGCTAGCCCTGTGATTTATCAATTTTTTTTTCCCCTAAATGATTCGTTTTGAAACCAACAAAAAAGGCAGGGGGTAAGCTGCAGGTAGGCGAAAGCCCTGACGGTGCAATACTGGGAGCTAGCAGGTGTACGCTTGTGGCAGTGGGGCCCTGCTCACACAGCAATAACAGTGCGGGCGCTAGGACCCCGGAAGCGTCGCTGCGTTTAACTGACGGGAGAGTTGGAAAGTTTTTTTGCCTCTTGTTAGAAGAAGCCGCAGCAACAAGTCGGACATCTCCAGCCTGAAAGAGCTGCACCTCATCCCACTGCACACAAGGCTCGCAACCATCGGGAACTCTCCCAGAGAAAAAAGTTTTGGAGCAACTTTTCTTGTTGTCTGAAGGAAGAGGTGGGGGAAAAATGGCGAGAGTTGGAGTCTTTCTCTTTTCCTTTAGCCTCCTGGAGCTGAGTAAGTACTTTGCAAAGTCCCTTTAACTTTGTATTCTGAGCCTCCCCCACCATCAACTCTTTTGTTCCTAACGGTCTGCTCTGCCAAGTCTTGTATTCAATCACCTTGAATCTGGGGCATAAGTTGCATCCCCAATTTTCCATCAAAGGGAGCTGTTGACAACTCCTTGGGTCTGCTTGTTTTATTTGGGATCCTTCCCTGCTGTTGTTGACTTTACTTCACCCCCCCCCTCCTCCCCTCCCATCAGTGTCCCCAAGGACTGGGAGAGAGGCCTCCACAAGTGTTCCTTTTAGTTTGGCCAAGAACTGGACACTGGGGAACCGAAATAAACTTTTGTTCAAAAGTTAAAAGTTTTTAAAACCCAAATTCCCCAATCTGCGGATGTCAAAAAATGGGAATATAAAAGGGGACCGGGGTGGGTGGGTGGGTGGGGGCGTTAGGAAAGGGATTTGCCAGTGGTGGAAATCTGGAATCAAAATAGAAAATTCTGGAAACATTGTCGCAGGTCTGACAGATGGGTTAACCCTTTGTCAGAATGCTCCCTTCAGTTCAGACAGAGTGTCTCCTCCCATACTGGGGGGTGGGGGGTGGGGGGAGGGGGGGGACGGGATGATTCTTCAGCTCCCTCCAGGGTGGGAGAGAATACTGTGACATTGAGCAAGAGGAAAAAGCGGGGACTAATGCAGAGGACGGGGAGAGAGGATGTGAAGGAACGGTCGAAAAGAGGGGTTCATAGGCTTTTGAAAGGGTGAGGGGGGAAGCGGTCTAATCTGTCTCAAGATACTGAAGGATTTGTGGCGTGTGCTTCCAGCATTTTCTGTTTTAAAACCCGGGAACCACGCGTTGTCCAGATCTTGGCTGAATACCGCAATTCCTTATTTTTATTTTTCCTTGAAAATATTCTTTCCATGTAACTGGCAGTCGTCCGATTCTAATCCTGGCCCTTTGGTTCTGGATTTATATAATTTGTTTTAAAACAAACTATTGCTGTCGCACAATCCTCGGGTTAAGGCAGCGACTGCAGATCAAGCAAGGGCCCGGATTTAATTTTCCCGAGCTCAGCTGATGCCAGCCAAGGCCGTGACTGGGGTGATGCAACTGGCCTCAGCACCCCTGAGTTAGAGAAGGGGAGAATATCCCACTCCTGATCCAGTCACCTCCTTCGGGAAGTGTGGGTACCAGGTACGAAGAAGTCTCCGTTACGAGGAAGTACTGGAGAAACTTGGGCTCTTCCACCTTGAAAGGAAACATCTGAGAAGTGATCTTCGGCAGTGTCTGTGTGGTGATGCACACCCGTGTGGGACAGGCCGGATGGACCAATATGTCCGTCGTATTTTGTATGTTCGTATAAACGTAACCAGGATTGTAAATGGTATGAAAAAGCTAAATCTGGGAAATTACTTTAAATTAGAAGAATGGATGTGGGCATCGCTGGCAAGGCCAGCATTTATTGCCCATCCCTAATTGCCCTTGAGAAGGTGGTGGTGAGCCGTCTTCTTGAACCGCTGCAGTCCGTGTGGTGAAGGTACTCCCACAGTGCTGTTAGGGAGGCAGTTCCAGGATTTTGACCCAGCAACGATGAAGGATCGGCGATTATACTTCCAAGTCAGGATGGTGTGTGACTTGGAGGGGAACTTGGAGGTGGTGGTGTTCCCATGCGCCTGCTGCGCTTTGTCCTAGGTGGTAGAGGTCGGGGGTTTGGGAGGTGGTCATTGTTCAGGTGTGAGCCTCGGCTGCGAGTAGTGGCAGGCTTATCAACTGTGGAGGGCATCACAGTTCAGTGCAGGGATGGACTGTCCAGCAGGGGTCAAAGGATAGTGATCAAGCTGAAGTGGGAACCCTGGCTGAATAATCCCCCTCCCTAAACCCTGTTTAGTTGTAGCACCTCTACCACCGACTAACTCCGAATAGGCAAGGGATGCAAGGTGGGACCTTCCCATTCTGTACTGCTCAGCTGTTCGCTGGTTATATTTGCTGTGGCGTTGGGGCTACTTCATCACAGAATCACAGAGCACAGAAGGCCATTCGGCCCATCGTGCCTGTGCCGGCTCTTTGTAAGCGCTCTCCAATTAGTCCCACTCCCCCTTGCTCTTTCCCCATCGCCAGGCAAATGTTTCCCATCTTTAATGTGTTTATTTTTCTGAAAAGTTCATGAAGAGTTTTTTTTTTATGTCCCTATTAACTTGACTCTCTCTCTTGGTCTTGGCAGACTGTCAGCCAGTGCAGCAGTAATGACATTAGCTCCAGTACATGGATAGTTACACGTACTGTATATATTGCCCCCTTTATTGGCTGGAGTCCCTGTTCCTCTTACTGTCTCGTGGTCTTCACCTCTTTTGAAGAAAAAAAACAAGGCAAAAAATATCTTGTGTTTATAGCGTGATGCATTTCAGAAGGAAAATTAGGAGAGGCAATATGAATTAAATGGTACGATTTTTAAAGGGGGTGCAGGAACAGAGAGACCTAGGGCTGTATGTAGACAAATCTTTGAAGGTGGCAGGACAACGTCCCCTCTAATGTTGTTTTTGGGTGGGCGGCCCATTCAGACCGCTGCGCAGCCACGCAGTTTAACGGGAACATTGGAGGCAACAACAACAGCAACAACTTGTATTTATACAGTACCTTTAACGTAGTAAAACGTCCCAAGGCGCTGCACAGGAGTATTTTAAGACAAAAAATTTGACACCAAGCCACTTAAGGATAAATTAGTGCAGGTGACCAAAAGCTTGGTCAAAGAGGTAGGTTTTAAGGAGCGTCTTAAAGGAGGAAAGAGAGGTAGCGAGGCGGACAGGTTTAGGCAGGGAATTCCAGAGCTTAGGGCCCAGGCAACAGAAGACACGGCCACCAATGGTTGAGCGATTATAATCAGGGATGGTCAAGAGGGCAGAATTAGAGGAGCGCAGATATCTCGGGGGGGTTGTGGGGCTGAAGGGGATTACAGAGATAGGGAGGGGCGAGGCCATGGAGGGATTTGAAAACAAGGATGAGAATTTTTAAATCGAGGCGCTGCTTAACCGGGAGCCAATGTAGGTCAGCGAGCACAGGGGTGATGGGCGAACGGGACTTGGTGCGGGTTAGGACACGGGCAGCCGAGCTTTGGATGACCTCAAGTTTACGTAGGGTAGAATGTGGGAGGGCAGCCAGAAGTGCGTTGGAATAGTCAAGTCTAGAGGTAACAAAGGCATGGATAAGGGTTTCAGCAGCGGATGAGCTGAGGCAAGGGCGGAGATGGGCGAGGTTACAGAGGTGGAAATAGGCGGTCTTTATTCTGCTGCGGATATGTGGTCGGAAGCTCATTTCAAGGTCAAATATGATACCAAGGTTGCGAACAGTGTGGTTCAGCCTCAGACAGATGTTAGGGAGAGGGATGGAGTCAGTGGTTAGGGAACGGAGTTTGTGGCGAGGTCCGAAAACAATGGCTTCGGTCTTCCCAATATTTAATTGGAGAAAATTTCTGCTCATCCAGAACTGGATGTCGGACAAGTTGAGAAGGCTATTAAAAAACCTTACGGGATCTTTGGCTTCATAAATAGAGGCATAGAGTACAAAAGCAAGGAAGTTATGCTAACCCTTTATAAATCACTGGTTAGGCCTCAGCTGGAGTAAAATTTAGGAAGGATGCCAAGGCCTTAGAGAGGGTGCAGAAGAGATTTACAATAATGGTTCCAGAGATGGGGGGGTTTCAGTTACGTGGCGAGACTGGAGAAGCCAAAATTGTTCTCCTCAGAACAGAGAAGATTAAGGGGAGATTTAACAGAGGTGTTGTGAGGATTTTGATAGATTAGATGGAGAGAAACTGTTTCAACTGGTTTTCAGGGTCAGTAACCAGAAAACACAGATTTAAGATAATTGGCAAAGAACCAGGGGAAGATGAGGAGAATTGTTTTTATGCAGCGAGTTGTGATGATCTGGAATGCGCTGCCTGAAAGGCCGGTGGAAGCAAATTCAACAGTAACTTTCAAAAGGGAATTGGATAAATATTTGAAAAGGAGATAATTGCAGGGGTATGGGGGAAAGATCACAGGAGTGGGACTCATTTCAAAGAGCCAGCACAGGCACGATGGGCCGAATGGCCTCCTTCTGTGCTGTAAGATTCTACGATTCTAACCCCTTATCGCATCTCTCAGAAACAGCTGAAAGCGCTTCACAACAACAATAACAACTTGCAATTGTATAGCACCTTTAATGTATTGCATTACTTTGAAGTGAAGGGACTGTTCTTGTGTCATCAAACATGGGAGCCATTTTGCACATTGGCAGGATCCCAGAAACAGCAATGGGATGAATGAGTGGTTTTTAGTGGTGTTGGTCAGGAGAGCTCGCCTGCTCTTCTTCCTACAGCTGCCCTGGGATCATTAACATCCATCTGAACAAGTGGATGGGACCTCACCTCAATGACTCCAACATTGCCGCACTCTCTCAGTATGTGACTGGGGAGTGCCGACCTGGTTTATGGGCTAAAATTCTGAAGGAGGGTTAAGCCCACAATCTTCTAACACAGGGACGAGAGTGTTACATAAGAACATGAGAAATAGGAGCAGGAGTCGGCCATTTGGCCCCTCGAGCCTGCTCCGCCATTCAATAAGATCATGGCTGATCTTCTACCTCAACTCCACTTTCCTGCACTATTCCCATATCCCTTGATTCCCTTAATATCCAAAAATCTATCGATCTCTGTCTTGAATATGACTCAATGACTGAGCCTCCACAGCCCTCTGGGGTAGAGAATTCCAAAGATTCACCACCCTCTGAGTGAAGAAATTTCTCCTCATCTCAGTCCTAAATGGCCGACCCTTTATTCTGAGACTGTGTCCCCGGTTCTAGACTCCCCAGCCAGGGGAAACATCCTCCCTGCCCAGCCCTGTAAGAATTTTGTATGTTTCAATGAGATCACCTCTCATTCTTCTAAACTCTAGAGAATATAGGCTTAGTCTCCTCAATCTCTCCTCATAGGACAATCCCCCATCCCAGGAATCAGTCCGGTGAACCTTCGTTGCACTCCCTCTATGGCAAGTATATCCTTCCTTAGGTAAGGAGACCAAAACTGTACACAGTACTCTAGGTGTGGTCTCACCAGGGCCCTATATAATTGCAGTAAGACGTCTTTACTCTTATACTCAAATACTCTTGTAATAAAGGCTAACATACCATTTGCTTTCCTAATTGCTTGTTCTACCTGCATGTTAACTTTCAGTGATTCGTGTACAAGGACACCCAGGTCCCTCTGCATACCAACATTTCCCAATCTCTCACCATTTAAAAAATACTCTGCTTTTCTATTTTTCCTCCTATTCTTCATACGTGATCCAGGAAAGTGAGTATTACAGACTGAGCCATCCTGACCTTGCAGAAGAGCAGGAGAGTGTCCTGGCCAATATTTATCCCTCAACCAACATCACTAAAAAAACAGATGATCTGGTCATCACCACATTGTTGTTTGTGGGAGCTTGCTGTGCGCAAATTGGCTGCCTGCGTTTCCTACATTACAACAGAGACCACACTTCAAAAGTACTTCATTGGCTGTAAAGCGCTTTGGGACGTCCTGAGGTCATGAAAGGTGCAGGATAAGTGCAAGTTCTTTCTTTCTTGTTAATTCTACACCCCCCACCTCTAAGTTTCTTCCAATGTTTTCCCTGGCAGCAATGATTCATACTGCGGTGTGGTTCCAACAGTCCCCATACTGCATGCAAGTCATTGTTCTTCATACGTGCTCCAGGTAAGTGAGTGTTGGCAGAGTATGCAAAATTGGAATGTATTTGCCGCCTAGTCTGATCCTGGTCCCTGATGTCTGCATGCTAGCAAATAGAAACTTTGCCTGATTTATCCCTTCGATAGCCCAGGAATACCAAAACCAATTGTAGCTTCTACCACCATGGCCAAGATTAGCAAACTTGGTACTGACTTGAGGCGGGGGGGTGGGTAGGACGGTGAACCTGGGACCTTTTTGCCACACTGTGCAGCACACTTCACCACAAAGCTACAAACGGAGCTCATAAAACTCACTCTTCACTGTGGAATTCCGCTCAGCTGCTCGGCTCGAGAGACGCGTGTCTTCACAAAGACAGATGGGAATGCAGCAAACTCCTGTTTGGTTTTCCCCTTGCTGTGAGAGTTTGGAATTCCTTGGTTCGGCCGACCTTGTACTGATTGGTATTCATTTTTTGTTTATAACTTTTCGTGTGTGAATTTTGTGTTCACTAAACTGAGGGGTGTTGGTGCCGGGGAATACGGTGGTTTTCCCGATTCAGGCACCCAGTCTGGGCACAGTTAGACCAATTGCAGCAATGGCTAGATGCAGAATAAAGGGAGCGTTGCTCTACCCCAATGATGTGCTTCGACCCCTGCTGCATGGGTGTGACTATGTCCATTCCACATGCCAGCCGTCCTGTGGTCTCCCGAGTGAGTTGCCAAATTAGGGCCAGTTTTGTTCTGTAAACCTTTCCCTACTAGGGAACGGATTGAGACTGCTGTCCTCTGCCTCTTTTGTCCTGTCAGCCGTGGCTCAGTGGGTTGTGGGTTCAAGTCCCACTCCAGGGACTTGAGCACAAGATCTAGGCTGAGGCTTCGGCATTACCCCACGACAATTAGTGCAGCTGACTCGTTCCACCACCTTCCACCATCCCCTCTTTCGGATGAGACATTAAACCCAGGCCCCGTCTGCCCTCTCAGGTGGACGTAAAAGATCCCATGGCACTATTTTGAAGAAGAGCAGGGGAGTTCTCCCCGGTGTCCTGGGCCAATATTTATCCCTCAACCAACATCACTAAAACAGATTATCTGGTCATTATCACATTGCTGTTTGTGGGAGCTTGCTGTGCGCAAATTGGCTGCCACGTTTCCTACATTACAACAGGGACTACACTTCAAAAGATCTTAGTTGTTTGGAAAGCACTTTGGGACGTCCTGAGGTCGTGAAAGGCGCTATATGAATCCAAGCCTGTCTTTTCTTTTGTTCCACTCTTGGCCCTGTGGGAGCAGAATCAGTTGCGGCAGTCCCTTCGCTGCGTTATCCAGTCTGCCGCTAGTGTTTGCCTCTACCACAATCCCCATCATAGAGCGACCTCATCAAAATCAATCGGACCACACGGAAACCATTTACCAACCATAATGTACACGGTGCTTAAAGGGGTAGACAACTCGGTGATTTTTTACAAAACATTCCCAAGTTACTAGAGGCGCCTCTGAGCGTGACGAGAAAGTGACATTGGGACAGCTCAAGCAAGTTGACACCTTCATCAGTCCCCAACTCTAACTGATCCTCTTCCAGGAACTGAAAACTCTGTATCTCCTTACTTCCATTTGGGATTCCTTCTTCCTCTATAGGCTTTTAAAAGCTAAGCTCAGTGCTGCCTAATCACTACTTCCTGTCTTGACCTAAGCCTTTATCTAAATTCCACAGGCAACAAGCTAACAACCATGACATCCGAGATAAGCAATTCCCGGACTTTTCTTCATCCCTTGCCAGTCACCATTCTTGGATGAGAGGCGAGAATGTCTTGCTCCGAGCTCTCTGCCACTGCCTCTCTAACTGAGAAAGAAAGAAAGACTTGTATTTCTATAGCGCCTTTCACGACCACCGGACGTCTCAAAGCGCTTTACAGCCAATGACATGCTTTTTGAAGTGTAGTCACTGTTGTAATGTAGGAAACGCGGCAGCCAATTTGCGCACAGCAAGCTCCCACAAACAGCAATGTGATAATGACCGGGTAATCTGTTTTTGTTATGTCGGTTGAGGGATAAATATTGGCCCAGGACACCGGGGAGAACTCCCCTGCTCTTCTTCGAAAATAGTGCCATGGGTTCTGTTACGTCCACCTGAGAGAGCAGACGGGGCCTCGGTTTAACATCTCATCTGAAAGACGGCACCGCCGACAGTGCAGCACTCCCTCAGCACCGCACTGGAGTGTCAGCCTAGCTTTATGTGGTCAAGTCCCTGGAGTGGGCCTTGAACCCACAACATTCTGACTCAGAGGCGAGTGTGCTACCCACTGAGCCCCAGAAGGAAGACGAGTGTGTGACCCTTCCAACTATTTTTCTTTTGACTCTTTTTCATGTGCTTTCCCCCCGCCGTGACAGCGTGTCTGTGATGCGCAATTCATCATGCGGGGAATAGTAGGCCATTGAGGCGGAGCATTTTAAAAGACAACTCCCTTTCCTAACACGGTAGAATTTTGGAAATGGGCCGTGGTGTTCACCTCCAAGAGTTTATAAGATGCATAAAATAGCGCGTCATCAGACTGCTCCAGATACCCCAGTCCAAATTATACTGATCATTCACCAAACCAGATCAATCACAGCAGACTGCACTACAGCCTGAAATAAAGGTTAATTTAATTCCTACTTGCCAGACTCCTCAATGATGAAGTCAGACACAGAGAGGCATTAACTAACATTATTCTATTTAACAAACATAATGCAATAAAAACCATTACAAGGTTAAATATTGAGAATATCAACCAGAAGAGTCTAAATCATCACAGACACTGGAGTAATTCGAGTATAGCACAACATCTCCGCATTAGCTGGGGTTTGGTTTTTAATGTGTTCTTGGGATGCAAGGATGAAAGGATATACTTGCCATAGAGGGAGTGCAGCGAAGGTTCACCAGGCTGATTCCTGGGATGGCAGGACTGTCGTATGAGGAGAGGTTGGGTCGACTAGGCCTGTATTCACTAGAGTTTAGAAGAATGAGAGGGGAACTCATTGAAACATATAAAATTCTGATAGGGCTAGACAGACTGGATGCAGGAAGGATGTTTCCCCTGGCTGGGGGATCTAGAACGAGGGGTCACAGTCTCAGGATACGGGGTAGGACATTTAGGACTGAGATGAGGAGAAATTTCTTCACTCAGAGGGGTGAACCTGTGGAATTCTCTACCACAGAGGCTGTGGAGGCCAAGTCACTGAATATATTTAAGAAGGAGATAGATAGATTTCTAGACACAAAAGGCATCAAGGGGTATGGGGAGAGAGCGGGAATATGGTATTGAGATAGAGGATCAGCCATGATCATATTGAATGGCGGAGCAGGCTCGAAGGGCCAAATGGCCTACTCCTGCTCCTATTTTTCTATGCGGGTAATGCTGGAAATGCAGCAGTTATTCCCCATCCCGAGTTGCCCCAGGACATTAAGAGTGAACCACATAGCGTGCAACCGGAGTTATATCTAGGCCGGACTGGATATGGTGGCTTATTCCCTTCCCTGAAGGATGTTAGTGAACCAGTGTTTTTTTTTATCACAATCTAGCAGTGTCCTTGGTCATTTTCTAGTGTCAGTCCATAAACGGCCAGAGTTATTGAACTCAATTTCACAACATGCAACGGTAGCGTTTGAACTCATGATCTCCTCTGGGTCGCTCATCCAGTTCCATACTCACTACACTACTGTACCTTAGTCATTGTCCAAGATTGCAGTACAGCTTACTAAAGTTAAGCTTACAGTCTGTATTCAACATAACTTCTTTCGGATGAGACGTTAACCTGATCCTCTCGGGTGGATGTAAAAGATCCCTGGGCACTATTGGAAGAAGAGAGGGGAGTTCTCCCCGGTGTCCTGGCCAACCAAAAAATGGATGATCTGGTCATTATCACATTGCTGTTTGTGGGACCTTGCTGTGCGCAAATTAGCTGCTGCGTTACAACCGTGCCTATGCTTCAAGGGTACTTCATTGACTGACTGTAAAGCGCTTTGGGATGTATAGAGGTCATGAAAGGCGCTATATAATTGCAAGTCTTTCTTTTTCTTATATCGCTAAGTTTCCGATATGTCCTGCTATGACATTATATATGCATCTTGTCCCTCTGTAATAGGCTGGTTACTGTGGTATTGGACAATTCTGCCATCTCTTAAATAGTCTGGTTTCATTTCTGGGGATATTTGCAAAGCGTTGTCATCTGTGGTTCTTGTCCTTTATTTCTCTTTGGTCACCTCTTTCCAGCTTTAGCTAACGTTGTACATTATAACTCTCTGTTCTCTTGTACTGTACTTACTGCGTTCAGAGAGCTTATCCTTTCCTAACCGTCTTAACATTCACTCTGAGACACTCAACCTTGGAAGACCTGCTTCAAAAGTTCTCCTGAACTTCCTACAACCTTCTAACCCAGAGAATCGTTCCCCAAACCACCTTCAAAACTTGATATGGGTGGACAAATAATGACCTGAAATGCCTTCAATATTACACGGAAATCCCATTTAGGCAAAATGCCCATCCTTGACCAACCAAGAAAATCAATTCAATCAAAGAGGTCCTTTCCCAAAATGGCCTTCAATTGGACAATTATAATTGCCAGATTTTAATTAGTTTAACACAATGAAGATTCTTTCATTCATCTCCGCTTTGCTGGTGTCTAAATTGTGATAACGATGATGGGTTGCCGATATCAATAGTTGTTCAAGGTTCTTCGAATGTTGCTAACCTTATCTATCCCTGAACCATAGCATCAATATATTGGTCTTCAATTTTGGTAAATCGCCAGTTCAAAGTGAGTTTGAAGTGGCAGCTTTTGGTGGTCCTGGGATGCGTCACTCCTTTGTCTGTGTTGGTACCTTCCAGAATGCAAAGATTGTCCCTTTTCACTGAGTATCCCAGTTCACCTCTATCGTGTCCAGCTGCCTACAATTGTCCTGCATGTCCTATTCCTGTCATTCTTTTTTTATTTTTCTTCCATCCTGAAGCCGTTGACTCTTGTTACAGTACGGGATCCCGGGCAGCAGCCACCTTGCAGTATCTCATCCAAGGGCCTAGTCTTTATGTAGACGCGTGTAGACAGTGAGTGACAACTGGCCCTTCAACTGTGAGGGTCTGAGTCCAATCGTGTCCTCCAACAACTTTCAAACACTGCCATTTTCCAGGAGGAGGTCAATGGATAGTGATCAGGAGGGGTTAATCCTGGCTGGTTTATTTTAAATTCCCCCTCCCTTGGTTAGAAAGAAAGACTTGCATTTATATAGCGCCTTTCACGACGACCGGACGTCTCAAAGTACTTTACAGCCAATGAAGTACTTTTGGAGTGTGGGAAATGTGGCAGCCAATTTGCACACAGCAAGCTTCCCAGATAATCTGTTTTTGTTGTGCTGGTTGAGGGATAAATATTGGCCAGGACACCGGGGATAACTCTCCTGCTCTTCTTCGAAATAGTGCCGTGAGCTCATTTACGTCCACCTGAGAGAGCAGACGGGGCCTCGGTTTAACGTCTGAAAGACGGCACCTCCGACAGTGCAGCACTCCCTCAGCACTGCACTGGAGAGTCAGCTTAGCTTTATGTGCTCAAGTCCCTGGAGTGGGACTTGAACCCACAACCTTCTGACTCAGAGGCGAGTGTGCTACCCACTGAGCCACAGCTGACACTAGTTTACCTCTGACCATCCTGACTTAGAAGTATATCGCCGATCCTTCATCGTCTCTGGGTCACAATCCTGGAACTCCCTCCCTAACAGCACTGTGGGAGTACCTTCACCTCATGGACTGCACCGGTTCAAGAAGGCAGCTCACCACCACCTTCTCGAGGGCAATTAGGGACGGGCAATAAATGCTGGCCTTGCCAGCGAGGCCACATCCCATAAAACGAATTTTTTAAAAAGTTAGGAGTGCGGAAACGAGATGCAGCTCCTCCACTGCATCCCCATCTGAGATCAGATAACTCGGCACAAATCAGGGATGGTGCTTGCCTGATTTAAACGTCTCCATCCCACGCTGGGCAGTGCATTGATCCACTGAGGCACAACGGGAGGGGTAGGGACTAAAAGACACCTCCCTTATAAAACAGCAGCAGTATCGTGAAGCAAGAATATGTCTGTACTCCCAGCTCCGCCGCAGTAAGTAGGCTTTGTAAATCACTGCCTGCGTTGGAAATGGAAAAGTATCACACTGGCACTGCAGAGGCTGCTCTTGTGGGATTGAAATTGAGTAGTAGGAGCCTTTGGCCTACAAGTCCTCTTTTCTTTATTCTTCCTCTGGCATGTCTGTGCTTAACCCGGAAATGCTTGATATTGTCGCTGGATACACAAAGTGGACAATATATCGTTCTCCAGCACGAATTGTAATCAGAATGTTGACTAAGCTTCAAGTGTGGTCCCCGTCCAATCTACCATCAGATCAACAAACTCAGACCTTCTTGGTTTCTGGAACCTCCAGCCCTACACAACCCTCAGAACTCTACGTTCCTCCAACTCTCCCTGATCCCTTGGGGGACAGTGGAAGGATTCACAGGCTGATTAACAGGCCACAGCATTAACATAACCATCTTTATACAAGCCGGTAGGGTGGTTAGTCCTATACGGAGGAAGGGTTTTATGGGCTCCCACAACCTATACGATGAGAGGGGGGGGCCGCCCTCACCCACCGGACGCAAGTATCCCGCTGGATCTCAACCCAGAATTCTAAGCTGGAGCTCCGACTCCGCTCGCCGGGACTGTTTGGAGTGGGGTTCGAACCCTGCACCTTCTGGTGCCCCGAGGCAGGAATGCTAACCACTGCGCCAAAGGCTCGCTCCTAGCGCATTCAGCCACCATTTGTAAATAATACAATAACACTGTTCAAGACGTCAGTTTTTCGTGCCCACTGTCTGTACGGCCTATTCAGAAAATCTTTCTTCATATCACCTCCCAAGTCACAGATTTATTAATGATTGCTGCGCTATCTCCGCGTTTATATAAGAAAACCGGCATGACGACTTTGCTTCTGCTAGTGGAATACGTGTAGAGATTAACCTCCATCAACCATCACTGGTCTCTGATGGTTTACCCATGTTCCTATCTTCAGTTTGCACACTGAAGACCAGAAAGTCCAACCAAGCAACATCCACCCATTAGTTCCAAGCTTTCTGTACACTGACTGACACCCAGCTCCACCTCCCCACCGCCACTCTCAACACTTCCACTGCCTTTGTGTTGTCAGATCGCTTGTCTGACATCCAATCCTGGATGAGCCAAAACTTGCTCCAGTTGAACCTTGGGGAGCACCTAAGCCATTGTTTTCAGCCCCACCACAAACTCCGTTCCTTGGCCACCGATTCCTTCTCCGTTCCCTGGCCACTATCTCGGGTTGATCCAGACGGTTTGCCACCGCAGCGTCCCTGAACTGAGCTTCCAACTCCATAATCCTCTCCATCACAAAGACCGCCCTCTTCTACCTCCGTAACATTGCCCCATCTCTGCTCCTGCTTCGGCCCACAGCTTCCCTCCTATAGCCGAGGGTTTTCAGCTTTCAGAATGATCTCCAGTGTATGTATTACGGAATTTCCAATGTTCTCGCCCGCAGCACGTGGAAGGAGCTCACAGACTTGTTTGTCACAAAGATTAAGAACATCTGTTCAACTGCTTCTGTCACCCCCACCCCCACTCCCACCTCCACCTCCCCCTCCCCCGAAATCCCCTTGTCCACCAAGCCAAACCTCTCCCAAGGCTCCCCTGTGCCCTGGCCCTGAAGCCATGTCTTTCTCGAGTTTCTCTCTCACCTCCTGCTCTATGTGAATGAGACCCACTTCCTGGCTCCCTTGACCCCATTCCCACTAAAGCGTTGGCCACTAATGTACTACTGGTGTTTATTTCAGTATCACTGCACGCAAGCTGAAAACAAAAATGCAGGGGCCTAAAAAGTGAATCTGTGGGCTGTAAAGATTGATTAGATAAGATTTTAAAAATCTACATATGCTAGAAATTTGAAACAAAAACAAAACATTTAATCAGCATCTATGAAAATAAATAACATTTTTTGGGACCAGAGTTCTTTAGAACTAGGGATTGAATACAGCACGTGAATTAGTAAGAACACAGCATATCCAAGTACTTAAAAGGTACTGGTTAAATAAACTTACTTTCTTAAATTTGGCGCGCTATCTTTGCTCCATTCTTACTCTGCTCTTTCACAAATACACCACCCACTCGCCCTCTGTCTTTCGCCGGACAATCCCACCTCTGCCCACACGTTATTCGGCGAATTTATTTATGACGTAGATGCAGCTCAGGTTCCCTTGCTTTGATTGGTCAGTTCCACCGTCAATCATCACTCACCCCGGAGGGCAGCGCCTCCAGCACGTCACGACCAAGGTTGCTGAAAAATCAGTCGCACCCGCAACAGCTAATTATAGTGTACCGTTTTTGGATGTAACGAATGGGGGTGAAATTTTAAATTTATTTTCCTAAATCTGTCGGCCAGATTTCCTGTTTATTGCCTGAAGCTGTTCAATCAGCATCTATGAAAATAAATACATTTTGGGGGACCAGAGTTCTTTAGAACTTCTTCCTAGGCAGTCGCTCGGAACCGAGGATGACTTGCTTTCACACTAAAAATGAGTTCTCAGGTGACTGATGAGTCCAATGCGGGACCTACAGTCTCTGTCACAGGTGGGGCAGACGAAGGTTGAAGGGGCGGGTGGGTGGCGTGCTTGGGTTGACGTGCGCTCCTTCCGCTGTTTGTGCTTGGCTTCCGCTTGCTCCCGGCGAAGAGACTCGAGGTGTTCGGCGCCTTCCCGGATGCTTCTCCTCCACTTTGTGCGGTCTTGGGCCAGGGATTCCCAGGTGTCAGTGGGGATGTTGCACTTTTTCAAGGAGGCTTTGAGGGTGTCCTTGAAGCGTTTCCTCTGCCCACCTGGGGCTCTCTTGCCGTGTCCTAGTCTTTAGAACTAGGGGGTTGTATAAAGCACCTAAATTAGTAAGCACAGAACACTTGAATCACTGAACATTTTATTCGGGGACTAGTTTCCAGAACCAGGGACTCTTCCGGGGACCTTGTCTGCCCAGGGATACAGGGTCAAGGATGTCACTGAGCGGCTGCAGGACACTCTGAGGGGGGAGGGTGAACAGCCAGAGGTCGTTGTCCATATCGGTACCAACGACATAGGCAGAAAGATGGATGAGGTCCTGCAGGCAGACTAGAGGGAGCTAGGAAAGAGATTAAAAAACAGGGCCTCAAAGGTAGTAATCTCCGGATTACTCCCGGTGCCAGTGAGTACAGGAATAGGAGGATAGAACAGATGAATGTGTGGCTGGAGAGATGGTGCAGGATGGAGGGCTTTAGATTCCTGAGGCATTGGGACCATTTCTGCGGAAGGTGGGACCTGTACAAGCTGGACAGGTTATACCTCAACAGAGCCGAGACTAATATTCTCGTGTGGAGGTTTGCTAGTGCTGTTGGAGAGGGTTTAAACTAGCTTGGCAGGGGGATGGGCACCAGCATATAGGTGCATAAAAAAGTGAGTGTGTTGGATAGTACTAGAGAAGAAAGTAGTACCAGAGGCGGAAGTATTACCATATTAGATGGGAGCAGACTAAGAAAGACTATGAAAAATTCAAAAATGGGTGTCGAATGCATGTACGTAAACGCACAAAGTGTGGTCATAGTCATAGAGTCATAACGGCACAGAAGGAGGCCATTCGGTCCATCGAGTCCGTGCCGGCTCTCTGCAGAGCAATCCAGTCACTCCCATTCCCCCGCTCTAGCCCCGTAGCCCTGCAAGTTTATTTCCCTCAAGTGCCTATCCAGTCTCCCCTTGAGAACATTGATCGTCTCCGTTTCCACCACTTCCATCGGCAGCGAGTTCCAGGTCCTCACCACTCGCTGCGTAAAAAAGTTTTTCCTCACATCCCCCCCTGTATCTCTTGCCCAAAACCTTAAATCTGTGTCCCCTAGTCCTTGTACCATCAACTAGTGGGAACAGCCTTTCCCCGTCTAGCCTATCTAAACCCGTCATAATCTTGTACACCTCTATCAAATCACCCCTCAACCTCCTTTGCTCTAATGAAAACAAATGCAGCTTCTCTAACCTGACCTTGTAGCTAAGATACCCCATCCTCGGAACCATTCTGGTAAATCTCCTCTGCCCCCTCTCAAGGGCCTTCACATCCTTCCTAAAGTGTGGTGACCAGAACTGGACGCAATACTCCAGTTGTGGCCTAACCAGCACTTTATAAAGCTTCAGCATAACTTTTCTACTTTTGTACTCCATACCTCTATTTATGAAGCCCAAGATCCCATATGCTTTGCTAACCACTCTCTCAATCTGTCCCGACACCTTCAGGGACCTATGCACATTAACTCCCAGGTCCCTCTGTCCCTGCACACTCTTTAAAACTGTGCCATTAAGTGTATATTGCCTCTCCCTGTTCCTTCGCCAAAATGCATCACCTCACACTTCACACTTCTCTGTATTAAATTCCATCTGCCACTTGTCTGCCCATTCTGCTAGCCTTTCTATGTCCTGCTGCAGTCGATTGGTATCATCCTCACTGTTTGCCACACCCCCAAGTTTGGTGTCATCGGCAAATTTAGAAATTCTACTCTGTATTCCAATATCCAGGTCATTTATATATATCAAAATCCGATGTTAAACTGACCGGCCTTTAGTTACTAGGATTGTCCTTACACCCTTTCTTGAACAATAGTGTCACATTTGCCACTTTCCAATCCTCAGGCACCTCCCCCGCATCTAGGGAAAATTGGAAAATTATGGCAAGCCCTTCCGCTATCTCCTCCCCCAATTCCCTTAGCAACCTGGGATGCACGCCATCTGGACCAGGCGACTTATCCACTCTAAGCATACCCAGTCTTTCTAGTACATCCTGTCTATCAATTTTCACCCCTTCCATTGCTTCTACCTTTTCCACTTCTACCGATATTTTGTCGGCATCCACCTCCTTAGTAAACACCGATACAAAGTGCTCATTGAGTGTTCTAGCCTTGCCCTGTGCCTCTAAGCATATATCACCTTCTTTGTCCCTAGTAGGCCCCACCCTACCCGCTTACTGTTTACATGCCGGTAGAATATTTTTGTGTTCCCTTTTATGTTAACCGCCATTCTACTCTCATGCTCTCTCTTTGCTGATTTTATTTTCATCTTCACTTCCCCTCTCAACTTATTTCCTACGTTAAGGGTGTTATATAAATCCAATTTGTTATTGGTTTCTCTGCCTCAGTAGCCCATTATGTGGTACATTATCTCATTGACCTTTCAGGATGTGTCATTCAAATCTCTAGTTCTAGAATGTGTTCACTGTCAATTCAGCTGGGTTTTTTTTTACTGGGGACTATAGCGAGTCACCCAATCTAGTTTTTTTTTTAATTCCTTGCTTCCAGTTCATTTTGGGGACAGAGCAGGCACGAGGACCCAGCAAATCCTGTGTCTGTATGTGGTGGGACTCCAGTTCTTCAAGGTGAAGCTGGATGGTGTACAGCGAGCGAGGAATCTGCGGAGGCTGACGCATTTTTATACTGCAGGAAAAGCAGTCATCCAAGAATGTTCGCGCGCTTCCTCAACCATTGCAAGCCAGTTTTACTTTCTGAACACACAGCTTGAAGGCTTAACAAAGCCTTGAGGACTTTTATAATTGTCTGTCGAGGGAAAATGGCATGAGTTCAATTCTTTTTTGTTTTCTTTCAGTTGCCTAAGAGTTTGGACTTCAGAGTGAATATTTCACACAGAGTCTCCTTAAACAACATCTATTGAAGGCACAGATTCCAACCTCCCTTCCCTTCCCCCTCCCCCCAGCCAGCAGTATCTGTTGTTCTGGAGGTTAACTTGCATAAGTTCTTTTCTTTTGTTATTTTTCAATTTTTTTCTCCCTTCCTTACCTGAACACGGGAAGAAACTCAACCTCGTTTCGCCCCTTTTTTTCGGGCGGAAAAACGAGGGGAGGGGGGGTGCTATCCGTACCAAATTCATGGCCAGAATCCAACTATTTGGATCGGGGGGGGACTTTTAATCGCCCAGGACGCTTGCCTGAAAAAAGGCCTTGGCCCCTTGAATCTGATAATCAGGGGCCTGTTGCCTGTTTCAGGACCTCTGATTCTCCGCCCGGCGTTACGGTGGACTAGCCAGCGGTTTGACTTGCCTTCATGTAGGAGCGGGAGTGCTCGTCCTGGCTCCACAGCAATGCTGCTGGCCTGCACTTGGTATGGCCTCCCCCCCCCCCCCCACCCAAACTCGTTTGCCCCTCTTTTCACCCTCTTCCACCCCCACCCCGCAGAACAATCTGTGGTCGACCTGATGTCCAAGCCGGCCGATTTTCGGCAGTGCCGGACCAGTGGATGCCGCGTATGCTCGATTGCCCTCCACAGCTCGCTGGAATTATGGAGTCGTGGCCCGAGGCCCAATTTAGGGCGCGACTCAAGCCTCGAAACCTCCCTCTTTGGGCCGCACATTTTGAATGCTTCACCAATTTTCTTGGCATTTCCGCCCGAAACCCTAATTTCTTCCGCAACAGCTGCTTGATTGCGGGTACAATTCCACGAGCACCCGCGACCCTCTGGCCTCTCACCCGAGCAGCCAATCTTCCTGTTAGCCGTGGTTCAGTTGCACTCTCGCCTCTGAGTCAGAAGGTTGTGGGTTCAAGTCCCACTCCAGGGACTTGAGCACATAAAGCTAGGCTGACACTCCCAGTGCAGTACTGAGGGAGCGCTGCATTGTCAGAGGTGCCGTCTTTCGGATGAGACTTTAAACCGAGGCCCCGTCTGCTCTCTCAGGTGGACGTAAATGATCCCAAGGCCACTATTCGAAGAAGAGTAGGGGAGTTATCCCCGGTGTCCTGGCCAATATTTATCCCTCAACCAACATAACAAAAACAGATTATCTGGTCATTATCACATTGCTGTTTGTGGGACCTTGCTGTGCTCGAATTGGCTGCTGCGTTTCCCACATTACAACAGTGAATACACTTCAAAAGTACTTCATTGATGTAAAGCGCTTTGAGACGTCCGGTGGCTGTAGAAATTCATTCTTTCTTGCTTTCTTCCTTCCCAGGAAGTAGACGTGTGGTGCCAGACTATTCGACCATGGGGGCATCACTGTAGAGTCTGATCTTATCCTCGCCTAAAGTGGGCACACATGCAGTTTCTAGCAGGGGTCCACTGCACAGCGAGCGGTAGCAGAAACCTTGACTCTTGTTTATTTCCCTCCCTCTCGCCTAAGAGAGCTGATGCCAGTTTTCATGACCCCACGACTGGTTCGCCTGAGATCAGCTAGCTCAGCCGGGATCGAACCTGAGACCTTCATAACCTGCCCGGAACAAGAAGGGCCCCCCCCCCCCCCCCCCCCCAAGTTTATGTAGCGCTTTGCCATGTCTCTCAGAATCATCCCAAGCGCTTTGGCACAAGGAATATGCTTTGAAGTGTGGTCACTGTTGTTGTGTAGGTGAATGCAGCAATCCCGTTCTGCACAAGATCCCAGAAATAGCAATGAGATCAAAGACCACTTCAGCTGCTTTTGGTGGGTATGGATTTGAGAGAGGAATGTTAACCAGGACACTGGGACAGCTGTCTGCTCCTTTCCGAATCTTTTACGCCCACATGGACTGCCGGAACAAACCGACAGGGCCACGGTTTAAGGTCTCGCCTGAAGGCAATGTCTCTGATGGTGCAATACTCCCTCAGTAAGGCACTGGAGTGTCAGTTTAGACTGGCAGCTATCGGGGAGCTACTTGGTGCTTTTATTTTTTCTGTTTATGTGCTTCGAGACGTCTACTAGTAGGGACTCAGTGAGAGAGTTGGGAGGGTTGTCACAGGGTGAGTCTGTGAGAGAATGAGCACCTGCGAGTGGAAGCGAGAGTGCTGTCCCTCCATGGAGGCTGGAGAAAAGAGCGCCCTCAGCCTGGGGACCTCGAGCGATGAACATATGAAATTGATGGACAGGAAAAGACCAGCTGGTCCATCAAGCCTGCAACAAAGCACGATGGCTGGAGCATCATGACCAGACACTTGCTTAACCCTCCCTCCCATAGCCATGTCATCTCCTGGGAGAGGCAAAAACAACCAGGGAAAAAAGCTCAGGGCCAATAAAGGAAAAAATATTCTGGAAAATTCCTCTCCGAGCTCGGGTGCCCAGTTTTAAGAATGTAAGAATTCGGAGCAGGAGTCGGCCATACGGCCCCTCGAGCCTGCTCCGCCATTCAGTAAGATCATGGCTGATCTTCGACCAGGGATGGGGGATCTTAGCTACAAAGACAGGTTGGAGAAGCTGGATTTGTTTTCACTAGAGCAAAGGAGGTTGAGGGGTGATTTGATAGAGGTGTACAAGATTATGACGGGTTTAGATAGGCTAGACGGGGTAAGGCTGTTCCCACTAGTTGATGGTACAAGGACTAGGGGACACAGATTTAAGGTTTTGGGCAAGAGATACAGGGGGCTTGTGAGGAAAAACTTTTTTACACAGCGAGTGGTGAGGACCTGGAACTCGCTGCCAACGGAAGTGGTGGAAGCGGAGACACTCAATGTTTTCAAGGGGAGACTGGATAGGCACTTGAGGGAAATAAACTTGCACGGCTACGGGGAATGGGAATGGGACTGACTGGATTGCTCTACAGAGAGCCGGCACGGACTCGATGTGCCGAATGGCCTCCTTCTGTGCCATTATGACTCTATGACTCAACTCCACTTTCCCGCCCGATCCCATATCCCTTGATTCCCTTAGTGTCCAAAAATCTATCGATCTCAGTCTTGCTAACTCAACGACTGAGCATCCGCAGCCCTCTGGGGTAGAGAATTCCAAAGATTCACAATCCTCCAAGTGAAGAAATTTCTCCTCATCTCAGTCCTAAATGGCCGACCCCTTATCCTGAGGCTATGCCCCCTAGTTCTAGACTCTCCAGCCAGGGGAAACAGCCTCTCGGCATCTACCCTGGCAAGCCCTCTTAGAATTTTACATGTTTCAAAGAGATCATTTAAAAGAGCAATGATTTGGGATCATCGATCTCGTGTGGAGATGGTACCTGGCAATATGGTTGAGATGATGGGTAAGTGGGCAGAGGCCACTGCCCACATCTGCAACACATTTCAGGAAGTTTCTCAGGACCTGCAGAACACCCTGGAGACTGTGACAGCCCAGGAAATTGCTGCACCATCAAAACTCCCAAGGATGAGCTTCTAAGGGCATTGGCGTTTTCCAGAGTAGCAGCCAACAATGCTGCATTAGATGCTTTGAACACTTTTACAAAGGGCTTCCGAGACATGATTGGACTATTCGCTCTGTCGTGACACCGACCTGTAGCAGCTCAGAAACTGTGCCCAGCACTAGTGGTCTGCAAAGGGTGGGCACAGATGACACTGCCTCTCCGTAGAGTGGCAGTGTGTCTGCTTCCTCAATGCCTTCGCCTGAGGGAACTTCAGACATGGGGCACAGCGCCCCTTGCCACTGCTAGTGCCAGGCTGCTGGAAGCTGATCCCTCGAGGACAGCGGCTAAATTTGAAGTACATTTTTCAGAGTATTGCTGATAAGTTGCTAGTTTTGACAAGTATTATTGCTTGATTTCGTACAACCCTTGTCCTCTAGGTTGGTTTTGGCAGAGTTGTGCAGATCTGCCTCCCTTTGAAACAGCCCCGTTCACCTTCGGGGGGATACCTGCAGGGCTGGTGTCCATCCATAGTTGTGGTATTCCTTCCCTCTTAGGCTGTCGGCTTCTCTTCTGGGTAGACCATCGCTGGCGAAGTGAGATAACCACCAGGGGCTCAGAGAGCTTGGGCTGACTGGTGGCAAAGGCAGATGGGTGTCCTGCTTGGCTGATTTTTTCCCCCCCCGCACCTCCCAATATCTTCCTGCAGTCTACATCTATCTTCCTCACTATCAACCACACAGCCAATTTTTGTATCGCCTGCAAACTTCTTAATCATGCCCCCATT
Organism: Squalus acanthias; assembly: GCA_030390025.1. NCBI lineage: Eukaryota > Metazoa > Chordata > Chondrichthyes > Squaliformes > Squalidae > Squalus > Squalus acanthias. Next base: position 164,610,806 of record CM059429.1, on the reverse strand, counting down.
CTTCTAAACTCCAGAGATTATAGGCCCATTCTACTCTAATCTCTCCTCATAGGACAGCCTTCTCATCCCAGGGATCAATCTAGTGAACCTTCATCGCACCGCCTCTAAGGCAAATACGTCCTTCCTCAGACAAGGAGAGTGTAATATTATTCTGTATTAAGAGCCCACCTGAGTTATTCCGACACGTTTCCAGGAACTGTCTTGAGTTCCCCGCAGTGAATCCCTTCAGGGTGGTGGATTGTTTTTTTTTTAAATTAATGGCACGTTGACACCTGAACCTTTCATGCCTAAGGTTTACTAGATGGCTGAAGTTCAGCGCCCTTGAACTGTCTGGCAGTTACTAGTCCAAAGTAACAGGTAGGTCGACAAACCAAACCAATCACAGCAGGGATGCTGCAGACCGTGTAAAGTACCTAACCTCCTCTAGCCAGAGTCATCAAAAATGAACATCAGTCTATTAACATGTCTCTGATCACACAATTAATAACGTGTACAGAAAATACTTGAGTCAATATTATTAAGTGACAAGAGTTTCAATCGTTGCAGGCTCGAACATAGTTTAAACGTGTCGGAATAACTCAGGTGGGCTCTTAATACAGAATAATATTACACTCTCCTTATCTGAGGAAGGATGTACTTGCCTTAGAGGTGGTGCGATGAAGGTTCACTAGATTGATCCCAGGGATGAGAGGGTTGTCCTATGAGGAGCGATTGAGTAGATTGGGCCGATACGCTCTGGAGTTTAGAAGATTGGGGGCATGATTAAGAAGTTTTCAGGTGCTACAAAAATTGGCCGTGTGGTTGATAGTGAGGAAGGAAGCTGTAGCCTGCAGGAAGATCGCAGTGGATTGGCCAGGTGGACAGAAAAGTGGCAAAATGGAATTCAATCCGGAGAAGTGTGAGGTACTGCATTTGGGGAGGGCTAACAAGGCAAGGGAATACACAATAAATGATAGGATACTGAGAAATGTAGAGGGACAGAGGGACCTTGGAGTGCATGTCCACGGATCCCTGAAGGTAGCAGGACAGGTAGATAAGGTGGTTAAGAAGGCATACGGGATACTTGCCTTTATTAGCCAAAAATGAGAAGTCGCACAACACCAGGTTATAGTCCAACAGATTTATTTAATTTTACAAGCTTTCGGAGCAGTTCGCTCCTTCGTCAGGTAAGTTTAGCAGTGAGAGAATCTCCCAGAATTCACAATTTAAACACAGACAAAATATATTCAAATCTTTCCCACATCAAAGAGCATAGCCAAGACAATGAGATGTGTCCCAGGGGGTCCAACGTGTCAAACCACCTGCTGGCTGCATATCCTGTCAATCTGTGTAGGTTCTTGTGTTAGCCTTTTATTAGCCAAGGCATAGAATATAAGAGCAGAGAGGTTATAAAACACTAGTTAGACTGCAGCTGGAATACTGCGTGCAGTTCTGGTCACCACATTACAGGAAGGATGTGAATGCACTGGAGAGGGTACAGAGGAGATTGACTAGGATGTTGCCAGGACTGGGGAATTTTAGCTATGAGGAAAGATTGGATAGGCTGGGGTTGTTTTCTTTGGAACAGAGGAGGCTGAGGGGAGACTTAATTGAGATGTATCAAATTATGAGGGGCCTAGATAGAGTGGATAGGAAGCACCTATTTCCTTTAGCAGAGAGGCCAATAACCAGGGGGCATAGATTTAAAGTAATTGGTAGAAGGATTAGAGGGGAGTTGAGAACTTTTTTCACCCAGAGGGTGGTGGGGGTCTGGAACTCACTGCCTGAAAGGGTGGTAGAGGCAGAAACCCTAACCACATTTCAAAAGTACTTGGATATGCGCTTGAAGTGCCGTAACCTACAGGGCTACGGACCAAGAGCTGGAAAGTGGGATTAGGGTGGATAGCTCTTTTTCAGCCGGCACAGACACGATGGGCCGAATGGCCTCCTCCTATGCCATAAACTGCTATGATTCTATGATTCTAATGAGAGGTGACCTCATTGAAACACATAAAATTCTGAGGGGATTGACAGGGTAGATGCTGAGAGGTTGTTTCCCCTGGCTGGAGAGTCTAGAACTAGGGGGCATAGTCTCAGGATAAGGGGTCGGCCATTTAAGACTGAGATGAGGAGGAATTTCTTCACTCAGAGGGTTGTGAATCTTTGGAATTCTCTGCCCCAGAGGGCTGTGGATGCTGAGTCATGGAGTATATTCAAGGCTGAGATCGATAGATTTTTGGACTCATGGGGAATCAAGGGATGTGGGGATCGGGCGGGAAAGTGGAGTTGAGGTCGAAGATCAGCCATGATCTTATTAAATGGCGGAGCAGGCTCGAGGGACCGTATGGCCTACTCCTGCTCCTGATTCTTATGTTCTCTCCAAGGTTACTGTAAATTGGCGAGACTATTTTACTGTGTCAGAGTTTTGATATTTTCTTGGGTTCAGTGTCGCTCCTGTAAGTTGCCTTGTGTTTCCTGTGATCCAGGATGCCTTTTTCCAGCCCGATATTCAGAATTCAGCACTGCGGTTTAAAACCACATTTTTGGATCACTCTTCCTACACTAAGGCCTTGTACAAGCTCAGCATTCTGGCGTTTGGTAGTCATTTCAATTAGCAACAAGCTAGATAAGATTGTAGAGCTTCAGAGCACGTGGTCCGTATGCATCCGTCATCTTTCAATATCACAGGAAATGTTATGGGAACTTCCTGTCCTTAATTATGGGTTCAAAGTTACACAAATATTGATACAAACATCTCTTTCTCGTTTCTGTATTCTAGATACAAAACCCAGAATTCCATTCGCTTTTTTTAATGGCCTTATCTGCTTTTAACGTCACATTTAATGATCTGAGTATCTCTGCATACCAAGGTCCCTCTGCTTCTCTGTTCCATTTAAAATCCTATTATTTAAGATGATACCAATTCCCTATTCTTCATTCCAAAATGCATTACTTGATATTTTTCTACATTTCTGAACAGCACTGCCACCTATCTATTCATCCAGCTAGTTTATCCACCTCCTCCTGCAGTCTCTCACAATTCCTGTCATAATTTGCCATACCCAAGTTTGGTGCCTTCAAGCGCATTTCCATATTGCTCCCTCAATACCGAAGGGGGTACGGTAATGTAGTGGCTACGTTACTGGACTAGTAATCCAGAGACTAGAGCACAAAGTCCAGGCTGACACTCCCAGTGCAATACTGAGGGAGTGCTGCACTGTCGGAGATGCCGTCTTTCAGATGAGACGTTAAAACCGAGGTCCCGTCTGCTCTCTCAGGCGGACGTAAAAGATCCCACGGCACGATTTTGAAGACGAGCAGGCGAGTTATCCCCCAGTGTCCCGGCCAATGTTTATCCCTCAATCAACATCACTTTAAAAAAAACGATTGTCTGGTCACTATCACATTGCTGTTTGTGGGAGCTTGCTGTGCGCAAATTGGCTGCCGTGTTTCCCACATTACAACAGTGACTACACTTCAAAAAGTACTTCATTGGCTGTAAAGCGCTTTGGGATGTCCTGAGGGTCGTGAAAGTCTTTCTTTTTTTCTTTTTCAATTCTTAAATGCAGGTCATTTGTCAACATAGATTGATACAAGTGGCCCCAACACTGTGGGACATCACTCACTGCATCTTTCCAGCCGGAGAAACATTTTACCTGCCTTTTTGCTTTCTGCCACCAGAAAACATCTAAACTGCCTTTGTTTATTTTCACTAATATATTGAAGCATGCTGATTAAAAGACTGAAAACTCGAGTAATTTATCTGGAGCCGGGTCAGTACTAAAGGGGTACGGTATTGTCGTGGTTATGTTACTGGATGAGTAATCCAGGGAAGGTGAATCCATAATCCCACCAGGGCAGTTCGAGAGTTTTTAACAAAAAAAATCTGGTATCAGTAAAAGTGACCATGAAGGTTGTCGTAAAAACCCACTGGTTCACTTAATGTTCTTTAGGGAAGGCTGTCCTTACACGGTCTGGCTTGTATGTGACTCCAGTCCCAAACCAACATGGTTGATTTAATTGCTCTGTGAAGCCACTCGGTTTTATCACCAACTAGGAATGGGCACTAAATGTTGGCCTTGCCAGCAACATCCACATCCCAAGAATGAATAGATTTTGAACAAAACCGGTCCGGTGCTAAAACCTGCAGCCGTAATGACTGGACGCTGCTGCCTGTGACTGGCCGACACCTCCAGACAGCGCCAATGGCTGCGGTGCGAATGAACGCCTGGACGAGGGTAGTAGGACCCTTGATGGAGGAAACGCCGTCAGAAGGCGGATGGGTCGATTCCCTCAATCGGCCCACGGCATCGCCGCCCCGCACGGGGTGACGCAGCTGCCGTAGAGAACCAGCCGACGAGAGAATGGCCCATGGACACTCCGAAGCACAAGACCGGGTGGGGGGGGTCGGTCAGGGTTCAAGGACGGTTCAAGCCTGGAGGACGGTCACAGGAGCTCGGACGACAGTCGACCAATGATGGTGCTCAAGCTACTGAAATGTCACCTGAATGGTTTGAATTCTAGGGAGGAAAAAGTACAGAAATACACACACGATAACACAACATGAAACACAAAAGGTTAGCATGCAGGTACAGTAAGTAATCAAAAAGGCAAATGGAATGTTGGCCTTTATTGCAAGGGGGCTGGAGTATAAAAGCAGGGAAGTCCTGCTACAACTGTACAAGGTATTGGTGAGACCACACCTGGAGTACTGCGTACAGTTTTGGTCTCCTTATTTAAGGAAGGATATACTTGCATTGGAGGCAGTTCAGAGACGATTCACGAGGTTGATTCCCGAGATGAGGGGGTTGACTTATGAAGAAAGGTTGAGCAGGTTGGGCCTATACTCATTGGAGTTTAGAAGAATGAGAGGTGATCTTATTGAAACGTATAAGATACTGAGGGGGCTCGACAAGGTAGATGCAGAGAGGATGTTTCCCCTCGTGGGGAAATCTAGAACTCGGGGGCACAGTTTCAGAATAAAGGGTCGCCCTTTTAGAACTGAGATGAGGAGGAACTTCTTCTCTCAGAGGGTCGTAAATCTGTGGAATTCTCTGCCCCAGAGAGCCGTGGAGGAATGGTCATTAAATACATTTAAGGTGGAGATAGACAGATTTTTGCAAGATAAGGGAGTGAAGGGTTATGGGGAGCGGGCGGGGAAGTGGCTTTGAGCCCAAGATCAGCCATGATTTTATTAAATGGCGGAGCAGGCTGGAGGGGCCAAGTGGCCTATTCCTGCTCCTATTTCTTATGTTCTTATGTAACTGCACTGCAGAACTGTACTGTCCAGATGGGAATGTCCCAGTACAGCAATTCGTGTTAGTCGCAGTGTCGCAGCCGCTCAGTTGTTGATGTGGCTGGCTTCAGATTTGTCTAAGTGGAACCAGGCTTCCTCTTCAGCTGGTTGGTCGCTTTAATTTTATTCTCGAGAAACTAGCAACAGGAGGAGGCCGTTCACCCCCTCAAGCCCGCTCCACCATTCAACTGGATCATGGCTGCTCTGTACCGCAACTCCATTTACCCGCCTTTGCTCCGTATCCCTTGATACCCTTACCCAACAAAAATCTATTGATCTCGGTCTTGAAAGCTCCGATTGTCCCCCCTCCCCCCCCCCTCCACCGTTCTTTAGGTGTATCTCCGGGAACAGAAGCTTTAAAAATGGCACCATGCAGTAACCACAGTAAGATTTCTGTAAAGTACCCTGGCTCGCTCCACCCCGTAATTCCATGTGTCTCTTATCCGGCACCTTAACGAAATGATTTTTTGGGGGGAATCTTTATAGACCGTGACCGCTGCTTTCCCGTTCTCTGTCTTGCTGCGGCCTTACTTACTGCGGGCGTGGAACAGTTACATGGATGCAGTACAGCCGCGGTGATCTCACGGCAGACCCAGCGAAACCCTTTTAACTGTGGGAGGAGCTTGCCGAGCTGAGTTTGGAAAGGAACAAGTTAAGCAGAGCGAGCCACAGAGAGATAAAACCGCTCTGGAGTCCTTCAGCATGATAAAAAGTTGACTGTCAGGACTATTCATTTGAACGGCAGCCAAAGAAGCTGATTAAATCGAGCTGTTCTTTTTAAAAGGTTTTATGCTGTTGTGTTCGATTTAGTTTTCATTGACTGGGGGGAGGGGAGCTGTTGTGAGTATTTTATATATTTTTTTCCCTATCCATTACTTATGGGTTTTTTTTTTCTTTCCACCTATTTTCTCTGCTGACTGTTCTCCCCTCTCCACCCTTGAAGGAATTGACTCACTCCTATCAGCCGCGGCTCCGTCGATCGCACTCTGAATCAGAAGTCTGTGGGTTCAAGATCCAATCCAGAGAATTGAGCCCATAATCCAGTCTGGCACTGCAGTGAAGTACTGAGGGAGGGCTGCCCGGTCTTTCAGATGAGACATTAAACCGAGGCCCCCTTCTGCCCTCTCAGGTGGACGTAAATAACCCCATTGCACTATTTCGAAGAAGAGCAGTGGCGTTCTCCCCGGTGTCCTGGGGCCAATATTTATCCCTCAAACAACATCACTAAAAGCAGATGGATCTGGTCATTATCACATTGCCGTTTGTGGGATCTTGCTGTGTGCAAATTGGCTGCCGCGTTTCCTACAGTACAACAGTGCCTACACTTCAAAAGTACTTCATTGGCTGTAACTGAGGTCGTGAAAGGTGTTCTATAAATACAAGTTCTTCATCTTTTCTTTATTTTGGGTGAACATTGACCGTGCGTGTTGGCTGGCAGCTTGTTTGACTGCACAAGGCGGAGTAAACGAGCCCCAATCCTGTCCTCACCTGATGGCCATGCCTATGTGGCCATTTCCAACAGGGCTCACTGTACAACAGCCAGCAGACGGAGCCCTGCAGGAAATTCCCCTGCCTAACAGTGGCATTAAAGTCAGCTACTGCCCCAGCTGGGATCCACTGCTTGGTTTAAGCAACGGAGGGTGAATTATTTTTTTTTTGCAGGAATCAAATTTTATGACTTAACAGTTGATGAGTCATTTCTTCCTTTAATCAGGCTGTGCTTTATTGGGTTTTTTTTGTAATGAAGCGCCCTCCTGTCAGGCCTGACCGCTATGATTCCAGCTCCTCACGCAATCCTGCTTTGGGAACATCGTTCAAAGGCTCGTCTCCATCTCTGAAGCAGTGTGCTGTGCAAATGTATAAATAGCCGCACATTGCTTGTGAGTCACTCGAGTAAGTCGTGATTTTGACTTTGTGAGAAATAATCGCCAAAACATTCTAGAAAGCTCTTCCCTTCGCTCCCATCGGCTTAATTGGTAAATGCACCACTTGGAGGAACAGCAACCAGGGTTAACATCATGACAGCTATTCAGTGGGAAGCAAATGTGCGTGTCTGTGTCTGGCTGTTGGGTAAGGATAACATCGTGCTTGGCTCTGATAAGGAAAGAAAGAACTTACATTAATTTAGCACCTTTCACAACCTCAGGACGTCCCAAAGCATTTTACAGCCAATGAAGTACTTTTTGAAGTGGAGTCACTGTTGTAATGTAGGAAACGTGGCAGACAATTTGCGCACAGCAAGGTTCCACAAACAGCACTGTGATAATGACCAGATAATCTGCTTTTAGGTGTTGGTTGAAGGATAAACATTGGCCAGGACACCGGGCAGAACTCCCCTGCTCTTCTTCGAAATAGTGCCAAAGGATCTTTTGCGCCCACCTGAGGGGGCCTCGGTCTAACATCTCATCCGAAAGACGGCACCTCCGACAGGGCAGCACTCCCTCAGCACTGCACTGTACAGCTTAGATTTTGTGCTGAAGTCTCTGGAGTGGGACTTGAACCCACAACCTTCTGATTCAGAGGCGAGAGTGGTACCGACTGAGCCACGGCTGACACACAGGGCCTTCATGGTGAGGTAGCCTACTGTCACTCACCATCTGAACTAAGGTCTGCAGAATGATCAGTACCCAGAGGGCTGTTGGCTCCTGTGGAACGGTGATCCTAGCAACTGTCTGCCGCCTTCTGCTGGGAAAATTAAGAGAATAAGTTTTTTTTTTCAGAACTTAGACCTCAGCGATCCTCACGAAACTACTGAAACTTTGCCTCACAGCGCCAGAGACCCGGGTTCGAATCTGACCTCGGGTGACTGTCTGTGTGGAGTTTGCACATTCTCCCCGTGTCTGCGTGGGTTTCCTCCGGGTGCTCCGGTTTCCTCCCACAGTCCAAAAATGTGTGGGTTAGGTTGATTTGGCTATGATAAATTGACCCTTAGTGTTAGGGGGGATTAAATATGTGGGGTTATGGGGATAGGATGGGATATGTTAGGGGGAATTAAATACGTGGGGTTACGGGGGTAGGGTGGGATATGTGTACTGTGGGGATTAAAGCAGGGACAGGGTACTGGATTTGGATGATCAGCCATGATCGTATTGAATGGCGGAGCAGGCTCGACGGGCCGAATGGCCTACTCCTGCTCCTAGATTCTATGTTTCTATGTTTCTATAATGTCTTGGGTCCAAACATAGGTCATTGCACAAACCATTACTACCTGATGTAGAATTCCAGATGTAGACCTTTTTTTATAATGCCCAAGGTTTTGTGATAATTCAATGGAACACCTTTTCTTTAAGATGTCTGACAATCTTGGGTGGTGGGGAGTTGGAGGAACAATCATGCTGAATGCTGCAATTGTAAAATGTTGATTGAACACCACATCGAAATCCCCTCTACTTAAACAGCCTAAGGGTGAAACATCAAGTGGGCACCAGAACAAATTAAATCACATATTCTACAAATTCAGCAAGCGCTTTTCAGAGATTGTTTATGTCTTGAATTTCTTTTGAAATATCCAATTTTCAGATCTCAATTTTATGGCAGCTTCCTCTCCCCCTTAACCCCCTCAGCCCCAGCTCCTAGATGGTCCAAGGAGGTGGGGAAGGGCTGCTAGTCAACTTTCTCCAGAATATATACCAAGGCCAAGGACCTGAAGCAGTGTGTTGGCATTCTGTCTGTAGCTGTTGTGTGCTGGGGTACAGGCGTTGTACAGAGGTTGTCCTTCTTCAATTAGCTGGGTCACGTTCGAGCGTTTGAGAATGTAAGAATCACCTGCAGCTCACGGGAAGCGTGTCTTATTGCGCTTTATTTTTTCTGGCGGGAGTTGCGTACCATTGGCTCGTTGACGGAACGATGGCCATTCCTGTTCAGTTGTGCCACAGGCTTGTTGTTAGGCTATGGCTACACACTTCAGACATTGATGTCCTGTGCCTTGAGGGGGGGGGCTCTAGAACAAGGGGTCACAGTCTCAGGATACGGGGTAGGACATTTAGGACTGAGATGAGGAGAAATTTCTTCACTCAGAGGGTGATGAACCTGTGGAATTCTCTACCACAGAAGGCTATGGAGGCCAAGTCACTGAATATATTTAAGAAGGAGATAGATAGATTTCTAGACACAAAAGCATTAAGGGGTAATGGGGAGAGAGTGGGAATATGGTATTGAGATAGAGGATCAGCCATGATCATATTGAATGGCGGAGCAGGCTCGAAGGGCCGAATGGCCTACTCCTGCTCCTATTTTTCTATGTTTCTATGAAAGCCATTATTGCAGGACCAATCTGTGCTGCTGCAGTGGGTGTGCTTCAGTTACCTCCTTAACGGAGCACTGGACTGCAAAGTGGCAAACTCCTGTGGCGTCTCCTACAAGGGACCCAGTGGTATAAAGGTTAAGTCACCGGTGACACTCTGGTATAAAATGCAAATGGGTGACTGTCTCTGCCTGTGGACTAGGTGGTGCACTTCAACCATGCCATGGAACAGAAAACGACCCTGTAAAAGAAAAGAAGGACAGACTTGCATTTCTACAGCACCTTTCACAACCTCAGAACGTCCCAAAGCACTTTACAGCCAATGGATCACTTTTGAAGTGCAGTCACTGTTGTAATGTAGGAAACGTAGCAACCAATTTGCGCACAGCAAGCTCCCACAAACAGCAATGTGATAATGACCAGATAATCTGTTTTAATAATAATGGTTGAGGGATAAATATTGGCCAGGACACCGGGGAGAACTCCCCCCCCCCCCCCCCCCCCCGCCCCGGGCTCTTCTTCAAAATAGTGTCATGGGATCGTTTACGTCCACCCGAGAGGACAGATGAATTTAACGTCGCGTCCAAAAGGCGGCACCTCCGACAGTGCAGCACTCCCTCAGTCAGCCTAAATTTTTGTGCTCAAGTCTCTGGAGTGGGACTTGAACCCACAACCTTCTGACTCAAAGGCTACCAACTGAGCCACAGCTGACACAACTGTAGTATTTGAGTGCTGTGCTGACGCTTTGAAATCTTGTTTTTCCTTTTTAGAACCTGGAGTTCCATACTCGCCCTTTTCCTTCATATGCCCGCGCTCCCCCACCGCCCCTCACCCCAACTCCAATATCAGGATTGGCCTTTATCAAGCCTTGAAGAGTATAAAGTAATTTTTTTTCACCAACCCTAGTTTGCGTTGGAGCAATCCTCAGAACAGATAGTGATAACCGATATAAAAACAGAAAATGCTGGAAATACTCAGCAGGTCCGGCAGCATCTGTGGAGAGAGAAACAGAGTTAACGTTTCAGGTCGATGACCCTTCGTCAGAACTGGAAAAAGCTGGAGATGGAACAGGTTTTTAAGCAAGTGTAGGGGCAGGGAAAGGGGGGAGGGGAGGAAAGAACAAAAGGGAAGGTCTGATAGGATGGAAGGCAGGAGAGTTTGAGAGATTAAGAGATGGTGCAAGGCAAAAGGAGATGGTAATGGGACAAGTTAAGAAACAAAAGATGGCTCTAGATGAAGTGTAAATGGCGATGGCAGAATGAAAGACAGCTGCCATGTGGGAGAGAGAAAAAAAAATAAATGGGAAAAAAAAGGATAGGGGCAGAGGTTATGGTCTGAAATTGTTGAACTCTATGTTGAGTCCAGAAGGCTGTAAAGTGCCTAATCGAAAGATGAGGTGCTGTTCCTCGAGCTTCTGCTGAGCTTCAGTGGAACAATGCAAGAGGCCAAGGACGGTGAGGTCTGAGTGGGAGTGGAGCGGAGAATTAAAGTGACAGGCGACCGGAAGCTCGGGGTCCCCCTTACGGACTGAACGGAGGTGTTCCGCAAAGCGGTCACCCAATCTGCGTTTGGTCTCCACAATGTAGAGGAGACCACATCGTGAGCAGCGAATACAGTATATTAAATTGCAAGAAGTACAAGTAAATCGCTGTTTCACCTGGAAGGAGTGTTTGGGGCCCTGGACAGTGGGAAGGGTGGAGGTAAAAGGGCATGCGTTGCATCTCCTGCGCTTGCACGGGAAGGTGCTGGGCGAAGGGGAAGGGGTGTTGGGGGTGATAGAGGAGTGGACCAGGGTGTCGCGGAGGGAGCGGTCCTTTCAGAATGCTGAAAGGGGAGGTGAGGGGAAGATGTGTTTGGTGGTGGGATCACGTTGGAGGTGGCGGAAATGGCAAATGGATGATCCGTTGAATATGGAGGCTGGTGGGGTGAAAGGTGGTTCTCCTTGTCCTCACCTTTCACCCCACCAGCCTCCACATTCAACGGATCATCCTCCGCCATTTCCGCCACCTCCAGCGTGATCCCACCACCAAACACATCTTCCCCTCACCTCCCCTTTCAGCATTCTGAAAGGACCGCTCCCTCCGCGACACCCTGGTCCACTCCTCTATCACCCCCAACACCCCTTCCCCTTCACCCGGCACCTTCCCATGCAAGCGCAGGAGATGCAACACATGCCCTTTTACCTCCACCCTTCCCACTGTCCGGGGCCCCAAACACTCCTTCCAGGTGAAACAGCGATTTACTTGTACTTCTTGCAATTTAGTATACTGTATTTGCTGCTCACGATGCGGTCTCCTCTACATTGTGGAGACCAAACGCAGATTGGGTGACTGCTTTGCGGAACACCTTCGTTCAGTCCATAAGGGTGACCCTGAGCTTCCAGTCGCCTGTCACTTTAATTCTCCGCTCCACTCCCACTCAGACCTCACCGTCCTCGGCCTCTTGCATTGTTCCACTGAAGCTCAGCGTAAGCTCGAGGAACAGCACCTCATCTTTCGATTAGGCACTTTACAGCCTTCTGGACTTAACATAGTTCAACAATTTCAGACCATAACCTCGGCCCCTATCCTTTTTTTTCCATTTATTTTATTTATTTTTTCTCTCTCCCACATGGCAGCTGTCTTTGATTCTGCCAGTGCCATTTACACTTCATCTAGAGCCATCTTTTGTTTCTTAACTTGTCCCATTACCATCTCCTTTTGCCTTGCACCATCTCTTAATGTCTCTTAACCTCTCCTGCCTTCCATCCTATCACAGACCTTCCCTTTTGTTCTTTCCTCCCCTCCCCCCTTTCCCTGCTCCTACACTTGCTTAAAATCTGTTCCATCTCCAGCTTTTTCCAGTTCAGACGAAAGGTCATCGACCTGAAACGTTAACCCTGTTTCTCTCTCCACAGATGCTGCCCGACCTGCTGAGTATTTCCAGCATTTTCTGTTTTTATTTCGTATTTCCAGCATTTTCTGTTTTTATTTCAGATTTCCAGCATCCGCAGCATTTTGCTTTTGTATTAGTGATAACAGATAGTGCTTTCTACTGAGATTGCACTGCCCTTGATGCGTTTGAACTTCACTACAAAGGAAAATGTAGCTCTTCAATCTCCTGTGGAATGTTTCTGTCAAGTTCCTCCCTGCTCCCCAGAGGTAATCAAGCAAAACACTAGAACACCAATCTCTCCTTACTTGTTCCATTACACACATCATTGACTCCTCCTTCCTTGGCATACCCGTTACAAAAGCTCTGCAGCAAAAGGATTGAGTGGGTTGGTTTGGGAAAGACATCAGTTGTCCCTGAGCTGAGACTGTTGATGACGCTAAGTTCATTTTTTGTGGATCAGGAGAGCAATCCTATGGAACTCCCTGCCTAATACTCTCTTGTCTTGCCAAATTACAATATTTCCCACATTACAATATTTCCCACATTACAACAGTGACTCCACTTCAAAAGTACAAAAGGAGCAGAAGCATGGCAGATGCAGTATAATGTGGATAAATGCAAAGTTATCCTGTTTTTGACACCAAAGTGGAAGGCAGATTATTATCTGAATGGCAATAGATTGGGAGAAGGGGAAGTGCAACGAGACCTGGGTGTCCTTGTGCACCAGTCGCTGAAGGTAAGCATGCAGGTGCAGCAGGCGGTTAAGAAGGCAAATGGTATGTTGGCCTTCGTAGCGAGAGGGTTTGAGTACAGGAACAAGGATGTCTTGCTGCAGTTGTACAGGGCCTTGGTGAGACCACATCTTGATTATTGTGTGCAGTTTTGGTCGCCTTATCTGAGGAAGGAGGTTCTTGCCATGGAAGGAGTTCAGCGAAGATTCACCATGCTGATACCTGGGATGGCAGGAATGACGTATGAGGAGAGATTGGGTCGATTGGGCTTAAACTCGCTGGAGTTTAGAAGAATGAGAGGGGATCTCATTGAAACTTATAAAATTCTGACAGGACTGGACAGACTAGATGCAGGAAGGATGTTCCCGATGGTCGGGGAGTCCAGAACCAGGGGTCACAGTCTAAGGATAAGGGGTAAGCCATTTAGGACAGAAATGAGGAGGAATTTCTTCACCCAGAGAGTGGTGAACCTGTGGAATTCTCTACCACAGAAGGCAGTAGAGGCCAATTCATTAAATATATTCAAGAAGGAGTTGAATATATTTCTTAAGGCTAAAGGGATATGGGGAGAAAGCAGGGACAGGGTTCTGAATTTGGATGATCAGCCATGATCGCATTGAATGGCGGAGCAGGCTAGAGGGGCCGAATAGCCTACTCCTGCTCCTATCTTCTATGTTTCTATGTTTCATTGGCTGTAAAGCGCTTTGAGACGTCCAGTGGTCATGAAAGGCGCCATATAAATGCAAGTCTTTCTTTTCTTTCGAATCTAAGGCGGGTAAATATAGTTGAGGTACATGACTTAATTGAAATGGCGGAGCAGGCTGAATAGTCTACTGCTGTTCCTATGTGCAGTGCTTCAGAATGTCTTCCCGCAGGCAAGGAGCTTTATAGAACTGCAAGTTGTCTTCCTATCCAGAGGCAGGAACATTGCTGAAGATGAAGATGCGTTAATCTGTATTAAGAAAAATATTCAAGAGACAGTGTGCATGAGATGGGAGGCTGGTGGCTCATTGAGTAATTGCACCATGTGGTGCGTTACTGAGCCAGTCAGTCAGGCCATGTTCATTCATAGTTTGTGCCGTATGAGCTATTTTTGGCAAAGGATTTCAGTGGGGTGTTACAGTACCCTGGCCATGAAGGAGAAATATCAGCCAGAAGTTTCCAATCTTGATCGATGAGTGGTAACCAATGTATCCTCTAATTTGGTTTGGCCCTGCGCGGCCCCTTTAAGGGGCTGCACGAGTCATTCAAAATCCCACGCAGTCACTTTAAGGATCTCAACCAAATTGTCCTCCGCGCTCTTGGACTTGGGGTGGGGGGGGATTTCTGACCTTGACTGTTATCCTATCGCCCTCACTGGAAAGTGGATGTTAGGTGAGAACGTGATTGGAAGCAGGGTGTGATGCTTTTCACAAGCATAATTCCTTATTGGAGTAATTAGTGACTATCTTATATTTATGGCCCCTAGGTTTGGGCTCCTCAATAAGTGGAAACATTTTCTCTACATCTACCCTATTGAACTCCTTCATAATTTTAAAGACCTCAGCCTTTTGTTTTCTCGAGAAAAGAATCCCAGCCTATTCACTCTTTCCTGATCATTATAACCTCTCTGTTCTGGTATCATCCTTGATGCTCTTTTTTGCACCTTCTTCAGTGCCTCTATATCCTTTTTGTAATATGGAGGCTGTATATGAATATTTTTGTAATATGAACTGTGCTCATCGGAGATGAGTGTAGAAGAGGGAGAGTGGTGGGAGCAAGGCCTTGGTGTGGAAAACAGTAAGAGCTGTGGAGATGCTGGTAGGTGCACTACAATTAGCTTTGGTACCTGTGCGTTAGACGGTGGGGGGTGGGGGTATAAGCCAGAGTTGCTGCTCCTGATCACTATTCAGTGACCCCAGCTGTAAGTGTGGACGTCGGGTGAGAATGGGATGGCACATGGCTGGGAGGCCATCAGCAGTTGAATAAGTCTCCCAGTTGTCACAGTTTAGGCTCACATATGAAGAATGGGTTGGGGACCAAGAGCGACTCCGCCTCACCATTGGCGGCCGTGCCTTCAGCCGTCTAGGCCCTAAGCTCTGGAACTCCCTCCCTAAACCTCTCCGTCTCTCTACCTCTCCCTCCTCCTTTAAGATGCTCCTTAAAATCTTCCTCTTTGTTCAGGTGTTTGGTCACCTATCCTAATATCTCCATATGTGGCTCAGTGTCAATTTTTATCTGATTACACTCCTGTGAAGAGCCTTGGAATGTTTAAAGCTGCTATATAGATGCAATTTGTTGTTGTTGTACCCATGGAATCCAGAATGAGTCAGCACCTTCAGAATAGGAGGCAGGAAGGGAGGACATAAATATTGAGTGTCTTTATTGTGCGTGCCGGGGATGTAATTGTGTGTTGAGTCCATTCAGTGAAAGGTTCAATTGGCAGTGAGAATGCACTTGTGCCAACATCCAAAAACATTGCAGCTTGTTAATACCCGATACAACCTCGCTGAGTGACTTCTCCATTTTATCTGTTTTTAGTTCATCAAAGCCACGAGGTCACCATCGTATCTTCAGATCGCGATGTTGAAGTGCACGAATTTGAAAGTAAGTGCGAACTTTTATTTACGCTGCTCCAATTCTGGCCTCTTGCCCATCCCCCGATTTCCATCGCCCCACCATCGGCGGCCGTGCCTTCTGTTGCCGGGGCCCCAAGCTCTGGAATTCCTTCCCTAAACCTCTCCGCCTCTCTACCTCTCTCCCCTCCTTTAAGACGCTTCTTAAAACCTACCTCTTTGACCAAGCTTTTGGTCACCTGTCCCAATATCTCCTTTTGTATCTCGGTGTCAAATTTTGTTTGATAAACGCTCCTGTGAAGCGCCTTGGGATGTTTTAGTACGTTAAAGGTGCTATATAAATGTTGTTGTGCCTGTAACAAAAGATGAATTGCTGGTTTCATTTACTTAAAAGTATGAAATGTGTTCAAATCATGCTGTGTGATGTTCGTCATGAACACTCGTGTGAAATCCCTCTGCCCACTATTTTGACAGAGGCATGAACTCATTCAAAGTGAGCAGGTTAATTGTTTGTTAAAGGAGAAGACAAAGGAATTTCACGCGATTGTGTTTGTTACGAATATCGCAGCATGATTTCAACAGCCCATCATTTCTTCATTAAATTAGCAGCATTGCTTTTCTGATATGCAAGTTCTGCTTTGTTCCTTATATGGATTGTGTATGTCACACCAACATAGAGTCAAAGAGTCATAACGGCACAGAACGAGGCCATTCGGCCCATCGAGTCCGCGCCAGCTCACTGCAGAGCAATCCAGTCAGTCCCATTCCCCCGCTCTATCCGCGTAGCCCTGCAAGTTTTTTTCCCTCAAGTGCCTATCCAGTCTCCCCTTGAAAACATTGAGTGTCTCCGCTTCCACCACTTCTGTCGGCAGTGAGTTCCAGGTCCTCACCACTCGCTGCATAAAAACGTTTTTCCTCACATCCCCCTGTATCTCTTGCCCAAAACCTTAAATCTGTGTCCCCTAGTCCTCGTACCGTCAACTAGTGGGAACAGCCTTTCCCCGTCTAGCCTATCCAAACCCGTCATAATCTTGTACACCTCTATCCAATCACCCCTCAACCTCCTTTGCTCTAATGAAAACAAATCCAGCTTCTCCAACCTGTCCCTGTAGCTAAGATCTCCCATCCCCGGAGCCATTCTGGTAAATCTCCTCTGCACCCTCTCAAGGGCTTTCACATCCTTCCTAAAGTGTGGTGACCAGAACTGGACGCAATACTCCAGTTGTGGCCTAACCAGCGCTTTATAAAGGTTCAGCATAACTTCTCTACTTTTGTACTCCATACCTCTATTTATGAAGCCCAAGATCCTATATGCTTTGTTAACCACTCTCTCAATATGTCCTGCCACCTTCAGGGACCTATGCACATTAACTCCCAGGTCCCTCTGTCCCTGCACACTCTTTAAAACTGTGCCATTAAGTGTATATTGCCTCTCCCTGTTCCTTCTGCCAAAATGCATCACCTCACACTTCTCTGTATTAAATTCCATCTGCCACTTGTCTGCCCATTCTGCTAGCCTTTCTATGTCCTGTTGCAGTCGATTGGTATCATCTTCACTGTTTGCCACACCCCCAAGTTTGGTGTCATCGGCAAATTTAGAAATTCTACTTTGTATTCCAATATCCAGGTCATTTATTTATTTATTTATTTATATATATATATATATATATATATATATATATATATATATATATATATATATAATCAAAAAAAGCAGTGGCCCCAGCACTGACAATTGGGGAACACCACTGTCTACCATCCTCCAGTCTGAAAAACAGCCATTTACTACAACTCGCTGTTTTCTGTCCTTAAGCCAATTCCTTCTCCAAGCTGCCACTGACCCACCTATTCCATGAGCCTCAATTTTGTTAACCAGTCTTTTATGTCAAACATCAAACATATGAAATGTTTATTTGATTTGTATTCAGGATTTCTGTTCTCCATTGGGAATTCTGTAGATTGATAGTCTGTTTGTCTAAAGATCTAGCTTTAGTATATCTATTTATAATGCAGTAAAAAAAATCTTGTACCTGTACTTCCTATCCACAAAACTTTACTTCCTGTTCCCATGTCTTGCTTTTGTTTCAACTTTCCCATTATAAATTCTCCTCTGCACTGGAGAAGGTGCAAAAAATGATTTACAAGAATGATACCAGAACTCAGAGGTTATAACTATCAGCAAAGATTGAACAGGTCGGGGCTCTTTTCTCTAGAAAAGAGAAGGCTGAGAGGTGACCTGATGGGGGTCTTTAAAATTATGAAGGGACTGATAGGGTAGACGTAGAGAAGATGTTTCCACTTGTGGGGAGTCCAAAACTAGGGGCCATAAATATAAGATAGTCACTAATAAATCCAATAGGGAGTTCAGGAGAAACCTCTTCACCCAGAGAGTGGGGAGAATGTGGAACCCGTTACCACAGGGAGAAGTTGAGGTGAATAGCATTTAAGAGGAAGCTAGATATGTACATGAGGGAGAAAGGAATATAGGGTGCGATGAAATAGGGTGGGAGGAGGCTTGTGTGGAGCATAGACCAGTTGGGCCAAATGGCCTGTTTCTGTGCCGTACATTCAATTTCCACATGTGTAATTGAATTGAATAGCTTGGCCTCTTCTTCAGATAACATTCTTCAAGTAACATTCGCGCCACACAAGTGCCAGGCAATGACTATCTCCAACAAGCGAGAGTCTAACCACTGCCCCTTGACATTCAACGGCATTACCATCGCCGAATCCCCCACCATCAACATCCTGGGGGTCACCTTTAACCAGAAACTTAACTGGACCAGCCACATAAATACTGTGGCAACAAGAGCAGGTCAGAGGCTGGGCATTCTGTGGCGAGTGTGTCACCTCCTGACTCCCCAAAGCCTTTCCACCATCTACAAGGCACAGGTCAGGAGTGTGATGGAATACTCTCCACTTGCCTGGATGAGTGCAGCTCCAACATCACTCAAGAAGCTCGACACCATCCAAGACAAAGCAGCCCGCTTGATTGGCACCCCATCCACCACCTTAAACATTCACTCCCTCCACCACCGGCGTACCGTGGCTGCAGTGTGTCCCATCTACAAGATGCACTGCAGCAACTCGCCAAGGCTTCTTCGGCAGCACCTCCCAAACCCACGACCTCTTCCACCTAGAAGGACAAGGGCAGCAGGCGCATGGGAACACCACCACCTCCAAGTTCCCCTCCAAGTCACACACCATCCTGACTTGGAAATATATCGGCTGTTCCTTCATCGTCGCTGGGTCAAAATCCTGGAACTCCCTCCCTAACAGCACTGTGGGAGTACCTTCACCACACGGACTGCAGCTGTTCAAGAAGGCGGCTCACCACCACCTTCTCAAGGGGCAATTAGGGATGGGCAATAAATGCTGGCCTTGCCAGCGACGCCCACATCACATAAACGAATAACAAAAAAAGATAACTGGCACACACTGCGTCTTGCTGGAGTTATTGAGTATCAAAACAGGAAGATTGCACTAAATCAAATATAATGCTGAACTAACAGCTAGAACAGTAGAGTACAAGTTGGAGAAAGTCTTGCTCAAACTATACTACTACTGTTACAACAACAACAACACATATAGCACCTTTAACATCGAAGAACATCCTAAGGTAGTTCACAGAAACGTAATCAGAGAAAACTGAAAGCCGAGCCACAGGTGGAGGAGGGGTAACGAAAAGCTTGGTGAAAGAGATAGATTTTGAGGAAGGTCATAGAGGTGGAGAGGTTCAGCGAGAAAATTCCAGAGCGCACGGCCGAGACTTCTGAAGGCACGGCCGCCAATGGCGGGGCAAAGGGAGTGGGGTGGTGGGGGGGGGGGGGGGGGGTGCGATGCACAAGAGGCCAGAGTCTGAGGAATGCACAGTTCCTGATTCTCTGGTCAAAGCCCCTTGATTATTGTGCCCAGTTCTGATCACTAAAACACAGGGGAGCCATTGAGGCAGTTCAGAGAAGAGCTGTGTCGGTTTGATCTGAGGCATCAGAAGGTGTGAGGAAGGACTGGAGGAAACATGGTGACTGAGAGGCAAACAGAGGCATTGTCACTTTTTGACCATTTATCTACAACAACAACAACTTGTATTTATATAGCGCCTTTAACATAGTAAAACGTCCCAAGGCGCTTCACAGGAGTATTTTAAGACAACAAATTTGACACCGGTCCACATTAGGAAGGTTTTGAGGGAAAGAGTTACCGTTAAATGTTGTGTTTTAAAGCATAGCTTGCAAGTTTTTTTTTAAAAAAAGAAGCTCGGAGGCACTAAGTAGTTAAGATGCTAGTGAGCTAGCTTTGATGCTGTTTTCCCATCGACTGTAAATAACAAGCAATTCATTGGCCTGTCTCAGTAATTGAAACGCACCTCACACCCATTGTGGTGGATAGCATCCAATCTCTTTCTGACTGAACAGAGCCAAATAGGAGACAGAGACGCCTGCAATCAGTCAGGATTTCGAAACAAAAGGCTGTGAGGCAGTCGGCCCAGAAAAGCCTGAGAGAAGGTTAGAACGAAGGAAGGAGTGGTTCGAAGTTTCTCTATTTAAGATAAGCGAGACAGCCCACTGAAGTAGGGAAGCATAGCATGTTCTATATTTTGTATTATTACCAAGACACAAGTCGTACTGATTTTCAAATAAGTGGACTTGCTCTGTATATCTCACCCGCCGTAAACTTGAGGTCATCCAAAACTCGGCTGCCCGTGTCCCAACTCGCACCAAGTCCCGTTCACCCATCACCCCGGTGCTCGCCGACCTACATTGGCTCCCGGTCTGGCATCGACTCCATTTTAAAATCCTCATCCTTGTTTTCCAATCCCTCCATGGCCTCGCCCCTCCCTATCTCTGTAATCTCCTCCAGCCCTCCACGATCTCTGCGCTCCTCTAATTCTGCCCTCTTGAGCATCCCTGATTATAATCGCTCCACCATTGACGGCCGTGCCTTCAGCTGCCTGGGCGCTAAGCTCTGGAATTCCCTCCCTAAACCTCTCCGGCCTCGCTACCTCGCTTTCCTCCTTTTAAGACGCTCCTTAAAACCTACCTCTTTCACCTGTCCTAATATCTCCCTATGTTGGCTTGGTGTCAAATTTTGTTTGATAACGCTCCTGTGAAGCGCCGTGGGATGTTTTACTACGTTAAAGGCGCTATATAAATACAAGTTGTTGTTGTTGTTGTTCACTCGATGTGAAATTAAAGTGGGTTAACGACTCTTATCTGATCTTGTCGGACCAAGTGCGTGCTTGGTCCATGTTCGAAAAGATTGAAGAAGGACAGGTGCAAAAGACACGAGCATCCAGTCCTACTGTTACACCCCTGGGTGATGCTCTTGTATAGTTAGACATTGGGCATTAAGGGCGGACCTTAAAACATAAGGCACTCACACCACTGGATCGAGAGAATATCTACGGCAAGACCGTAAATTTGTAACGGGTATATAAAACCGTAGGGAAAAACGGAAAAGGTACATCCAGCAAACTACTTCAAACTAAACATGACTAGAACAAGGGGACTCGGGCTCAGAATAGTAAAGAGCAAATTGAGGACTGATATCTGGAAGTTCTTCCACACACAGAGTGGTCAACGCATTGGAATAGACTCCTAGGTAAAGTTGTGGAAGTAAATCCCCTGGGATTATGCACAAAATAGTTAGGAGGAACTTTTTGAATGGATGGGCCGAATGGCCTTCCTCGTCTGTACCTATGTTGTGTGTATAGGATAGAATCATACAGCACAGAAGGAGGCCATTCATGCCGTCGAGCCTGTGCCGGCTCTTTGAAAGAGCTCTCCAATTAGTCCCACTCCTCTGCTCTTTCCCCATAGCCCTTCAAATCTTTTTTTAATTTTATAATTTGTATTGTAGCATTCCTATTGCTTTTAAGCTGTAAGGTGCTAGTGTGTACGTCTCTCTGTTGTGCAGGCATGTGTGCATGCATATGTCTGTGTGGTTGTATGAACTTGTGCACAATTGTATGTGCATGTTTGTAGGGCACGTGTATCTGTGTTCATGTATGTGTGCATGGTAGTAGCACACATTCTGTGCGTGTGCACATGCATGGTTGTAGGGCATGTGTGTTTGCGTGGTGGTATGACCCGTGTGTGTGTGTGTGTGCGGCAACATGTACGTGTACTCGGGAACAGTGCCCATGGATTGGAGGGTAGCTAACGTTACCCCACTATTCAAAAAGGGGAGTCGGGAAAAAGCAGGTAATTACAGACCTGTAAGCCTTACATCAGTTGTGGGCAAAATGCTGGAGTCCATCATTAAGGATGAAATAGCAGAGCACTTAGCAAATGGGGACAGGATAGGACAGAGTCAACATGGATTTACAAAGGGTAAATCGTGCTTGACTAATCTATTGGAATTTTTTGAGGGAGTAACTGGTAAAATAGATGGGGGAGAGCCAGTAGATGTGGTGTACCTGGACTTCCAAAAGGCCTTCGATAAGGTCCCACATAAAAGATTAGCATGGAAAATTGAAGCTCATGGGATAAAGGGGAAAGTATTGACGTGGATAGAGAACTGGCTGTCAGATAGAAAACAGAGAGTTGGAATAAACGGCTCATTTTCTGAATGGCAGGCAGTAACAACTGGGGTACCACAGGGATCTGTCCTGGGTCCCCAGCTGTTCACAATTTACATTAATGACCTGGATCAGGGAGTCGGATGCAGCATTTCCAAATTTGCAGACGACACTAAACTAGGAGGGGGGGTGGGCTCAGAGGAGGAGACCAGGAAGCTCCAGAGCGATTTGGACAGACTGGGTGATTGGGCGGATAAATGGCAGATGCACTATAATGTGGACAAGTGCGAAGTTATCCACCTTGGGTGCAGGAACGGGAGGGCAAATTATTATTTAAATGGCAATAAATTGGGAGAGGGGGAAGTACAGAGAGACCTGGGTGTTCTTGTACACCAGTCACTGAAGGCGAGCATGCAGGTGCAACAGGCGATCAAGAAGGCAAACGGTATGCTGGCCTTCATAGCAAAAGGGTTGGAATACAGGAACAGGGATACCTTGCTGCAGCTGTACAGGGCACTGGTGAGACCACACCTCGAGTACTGTGTACAGTTTTGGTCGCCTCATCTGAGGAAAGATGTTCTTGCCATGGAGGGGGTGCAGCGGCGATTCACCAGGCTGATACCAGGAATGGCGGGATTGACCTATGAGGAGAGACTATGTAGTTTAGGGATGTACACACTGGAGTTTAGAAGATTGAGAGGGGACCTCATAGAAGTGTATAAAATTCTGACAGGTCTAGACAGACTAGATGCAGAAGGAATGTTTCCCTTGGCGGGTGAGAACAGAACTAGAGGACATCATTTAAGGATAAGGGCTAAACAATTTAGGACAGAAATGAGGGGGAATTTCTTCACTCAGAGGGTGGTGAACCTGTGGAACTCATTGCCACAGAGGGCAGTGTACGCCAGCTCATTAAATATATTTAAGAGGGAATTAGATATATTTCTACAGGCAAAAGGGGTTAAGGGTTACGGAGAGAAGGCGGGGACGGGATACTGAATTGGAGGATCAGCCATGATCTCATTAAATGGCGGAGCAGGCTCGAAGGGCCGGATGGCCTACTCCTGCTCCTATCTTCTATGTATCTATGTATCTATGTGTGCATGGTTATAGAGCATCTGAGTGTGTGTGTTCGTGGGGTTCTCGGGCACATTGTGTGTGCTAGTGTGGTTGTAGGATGAGTGCAGCTCCAACAACACTCAAGAAGCTCGACACCATCCAGGACAAAGCAGCCCGCTTGATTGGCACCCCATCCACCACCGTAAATAACCACTCCCTCCACCACGGGCGCACCGTGGCTGCAGTGTGTACCATCGACAAGATGCACTGCAGCAACTCGCCAAGGCTTCTTCGACAGCACCTCCCAAACCCGCGACCTCTACCACCTAGAAGGACAAGGGCAGCAGGCGCATGGGAACCCCACTACCTCCAAGTTCACCTCCAAGTCACACACCATCCTGACATGGAAATATATCGGCTGTTCCTTCATCGTCGCAGGGTCAAAATCCTGGAACTCCCTCCCTAACGGCACTGTGGGAGCACCTTCACCACACGGACTGCAGCGGTTCAAGAAGGTGGCTCACCACCACCTTCTCAAGGGCAATTAGGGATGGGCAATAAATGCTGGCCTTGTCAGCGACGCCCACATCCCAGGAACGAATACAAAAAAAATGACCCGTACGTTTGCATGGAGTAGGGTACGTGTTCTGCTGTTACCTGGGAGTTAATGGTTTAGTTACCAGGGGAACGCGTGTTAGACCATTAGTAATCCAAAATGACGAACGATGTGTTCTACTTGTTAGGGTGGTTAGTTTTCTAATTAATGATTGTATCGGCTCCCTAATCATCTTCATTGTCTGCCTTACGGGAATTCCAGCAGCACCAATAATTTATTCCCAAAATAATGGATGAGGAAGTTCTGTCTGCTTAACATGTTCTTGCTAAGGGGCACAAAGATACTGCAAGATTTCAAAAGCAAAATACTGCGGATGCAAGATATCAACCTGGCTCCGCTGCTGTGTGAGAATCATTAATCGACCTGATACTGGCTATCCCAGAGCCCGCAGCGATTCCGACTGTTTGCGGTAAAGGGGAGTTCATTCTGTAACAAAAAGCCTGGTCATCTGTGCCTTTTAAAAAGACATACATAATTATATTTGGTTCCTGAGACTGAAATTCAGCAGAGATCTGAGTAAAAGATAAGAAAGATGTACGTGTCTCACTCCCGGGCCCAACCGTTGACCTTGGTGGGTCAGCTTCCTGCAGACCTTGCCTCAGTCCTGCTCCCTCAATGTTGCACGCGAGCCAGTCACAATGTGGGCGGGGGGGGGGGGAGTTTTAACCCAACTCGCAGGGCGGGAAACCCGCGGGATGTGGTGGAACGCCCGTCTTTTACACCCCGTCCAATATTCCTCTCCATTGAATTCAACAGAGAGTGAAATCAGGCGGGGTGTTGAAACGACGTTCCCGTTAAACGGCTGCGCAGCCGACTCGCCGGCTTTTAAATGGGAAAAGCCGTGCATGCGCGGTATTTTGAATGGGCAGCGCAGCCCCTTAAAGGAGCCGCGCACCCAAAAAAATAAATTAAAGGGAACATTGGTGTTAAACGGCATCGCACCCGATCCTCGTCCGTTTCCCGATGGGCGGATTAGGTTAAAATTGCCTCCTGTTTCAGTCCGGCAGGAGCTAGCGTTTGCTAATGGAGATTCTTTGAGCAAGACTCTAGGCTGGATTTTCATAGACCCGTGGAGGCGGGTTTGGAGGCGTGTGGGGGGTTAAAATTGCGAAAACTGGTGGGCGGACCTGATCCCGCCTCCATTCCGCCTCCACGCAATTTTGATGAAATTGTGTGCGGTTTTCCCGTCTCTGTCCCGCCTCCAAGAGGCGGGAGAGGCCATTAAAGTTGTTAACAAGCCCTAAATTGGTTCTGTAATGCCATTTTGAAACGTTTTAGCTCGTTTAACCCTTTTCCCACGTGAAGCACGCCTGATCTGAAGCACGCCAGTGAAACCTGGCAGGAGCACAAGTGGATAGATCTGAAAGTTGCCTCTGATGCTGCTGCATTGAATGTCTTCAGAGACTGCCTGGCCTTTGCCTCTCTCTCTCTCTCTCGCTGCTAATTTTGCATCCAGGTCCTCTCACAGCAAAGGCCAGGCAGTCTCTGACCTGCAATGCAGCAGCAATGATGACATCATCAGAGGCGACTTTCAGACTGAAAACACTAATTGGTTCATGGGTTCCCACATGCTGGAACTCAATTGCCCAATTAAGTGAAAATTGCATCAATCTCCCACATCCAATTGCAGTCGGGTGGATAACACGAAATGCGGATGACACGACCCCAAGCCGCCCCAGTATCAAAATCCAGCCCATAATGTCTACGACATCCCAAAATTTATTATAGTGTATAAATGTTTACACCATGTGATTTCTATTACTTAAGGGTTGGAATTGCTCTTGGATATTTGCAAGTGTTAGCGTGTTGATGTGAAATGTGCTTGTGCTATTTTAATGGGTTTGCGAGCCAGTTTAAAGTAAACAAGTCAATCAGTTTGTCCAAATAGCACGCAAGTGAATTTCATATCAAGTTACCGAAGCTCGACCTAGTCATCCTTCAAAAAGGCGAATTGCATTGTGTCCAGAACGAAACATTTAAAACGTTTTTTAATTATAGATTTTGTTTTGGTTTGGTTGTTTATTTCCAAATGCAATGGTTTGACTTGGGTCAACCTTTTATAAATCGCTGCTAAGGCCCCAGCTGGAGTATTGTGTCCAATCCACTTCAGGAAGGATGTCGAGGCCTTAGAGAGGGTGCAGAGGAGATTTACTAGAATGGTACCAGGGATGAGGGACTTCAGCAGAGAGACTGGAGAAGCTGGGGTTGTTCTCCTTAGAGCAAAGAAGGTTAAGGTGAGATTTAACAGGTGTTCAAAATTATTAAGGGTTTTGATAGAGTAGATTGGGAGAAATTGTTTCCATTGGCAGGAGGGTTGGTAACCAGACGACACAGATTTAAGATAATTGGCAAAAAATCTAGGGGAGAAGTTAGGAGAATTTTATTTACGCAGTGAGTTATGATGATCTGGAATCCGCTGCCTGAAAGGGCGGAGGAAGCAGATTCAGTAGTAACTTTCAAAAGGGAATTGCATAAAGACTTGCAAAGGAGAAATTTTCAGGGCTACAATGAGAGAGCAGAGGAGTGGGACCAATTGGATAACTCTTTCAAACAGCTGGCACAGATATGATGGGCCGAATAGCCTCTTTCTGTGTTGTATGATTCTATGAATTGAATGGGTCAATTAAAGATTTCAAGACTGAGATCGATAGATTTTTGTTAGGTAAGGGTATCAAAAGATATGGGTCAGAGGCAGGTAAATAGAGTTGAGGTACAGATCAGCCATGATCTAATTGAATGGAAGAACAGGCTCGAGGGGCTGAATGGCCTCCTCCTGTTCCTATGTAACATTTGCTGGCATGATTGTGTTTTGTGGTGTTAGTTGTTATATAGATTGTCTATCTCATCACACACCCTAGTCAAGGCCTTGGAGAGGGTGCGGCACAGATTTACCAGAATGATACCAGGGATGAGGGACTTCGACTAGCCTAGCAACCCTCGCTGTCTGGGTTCGCACGTGACCAATGGCCAGTTGGGCAAGTTACCCAGCAACAGTCAGCACCTTCCGGAGGAGAGCTGGGGAATTGTTAAAAAAGACTTTCACACATTGCGTGCATTTGTGTTGCGGAATTTTTTGGCCCCACCACTCAAAGCTGTTTTCTGCTTATTGTTTACAGCGGCAATTCTGCCCTGCGATTACATCTTGGAAAGGGATAATAACGCTCGCCTGGAGTGGAAGAAAATCAAAGGGGAACACATCTCCTTCGTGTACTTTGAAGGTTCTCTCGTGGGTATGTGCTGAAACATGGGCACGTCTGGCATTCCGAGCAAAATGCCCTCGCACTCGCTCCTCCGAGTAGAAACAAAATGGGACAGCACAGGTTGGGGGAGATTGGAATGGGACAGCACAGGTTGGGGGAGATTGGAATGGGACAGCACAGGTTGGGGGAGATTGGAATGGGACAGCACAAGTTGGGAGAGATTGGAATAGAAGGGCACAGTTTGGGAGAGATTGGAATGGGACAGCACAGGTTGGGAGAGATTGGAATGGAAGGGCACAGTTTGGGAGAGATTGGAATGGGACAGCACAGGTTGGGAGAGATTGGAATGGAAGGGCACGGTTTGGGAGAGATTGGAATGGAAGGATGAGGTTGGGGGATTGAAATGGAAGGATGGGAATGAGTGGAAGATTTTAAGTAGAAGGTTGCAAATGGGGAAAGGGATTGTGTTGGAAGAGCAAAGGCTGGAGGGAGGATTCTGCCAATCCAGCAAGAGGAAGAGGGACAAAAAGAATGGTCATTGGTGTTTAGGAGAGAGGGGACTCGGTGGAGGAATTTAGGGCTGTAGATATAGAGGGAAGTGATGTCACTGAAACGGTGCAGTGGAAGGGAGCAAGGGCCACTGAGGGAGCCTGGGCAAAGTCTGGAGAGGATGTGAAGGAGAGCAGGAGGATCTCGAAATCAATATAATGGAGCAAGGCAGAGCCAGTGGAGCTTGGCAAGGACGAAGGTGATGGGAGTGCGGGACTTTCTGCAAGTGAAGGGCCTGGTTGCAGAATTCTGAATGAGCTGAGGAATGCAGATGATGGAGGCGGGTAAGGGCAGCTTGGGAGAAGTCGAGAGTCTAGATGGAGAGGAGTCAGTGGCGCTCGGAGCAGGACAGGGTGTGAGGTTTGAGTGAGATGGGGTTTCTTTAGGGTACAGCCCAGGAGGCAGAGGAAGAGTTTGAGGGAGAAGCCAAGTCTCGAGGTAACGTGAGCATGGCTCAGGATTTCAGTAGCAATGGTAGTACGGTGGGGGGGGGATGGGGAAGAATGTTGTAGATCACGCTGCAAGTCAGCCTAATCCTCTTCTCACCCCATGTTAGCAGGGTCGCTGGCTGTTCTTTCCCCTCAGCAGTCCAATACCACTGAGCTGATGGTTCCTTTTAACATGAAATCTAACCTTTCAGTGTAAAATCTGTCTTTCGGATGAGACATTAAACCGAGGCCCCGTCTGCTCTCTCAGGTGGATGTAAAAGATCCCTTGGCACTATTCCGAAGAAGAGCAGGGGAGTTATCCCCGGGGTCCTGGCCAATATTTATCCCTCAATCAACAGCTCTGGGGGTAAAAAAACAGGTTATGTGGTCCTTTAAAGAAAAAGGAAAGACTCGCATTTCTATAGCGCCTTTCACGACCTCAGGACGTCCCACAGCGCTTTACAACCAATGAAGTCTTTTCTGAAATGCAGTCACTGTTGTAATGTTGGAAGTGCGGCAGCCAAAAGTGCGCACAGCAAGCTCCCACAAACAGCAATGAGATAAATGACCAGCTAATCTGTTTTAGTGATGTTGGTTGAGATATAAATGTTGGTCAGGACACCGGGGATAACTCCCCTGCTCTTCTTTGAAATAGTGGCCGCGGGATCTATTACGTCCACCTGAGAGGGCAGACGGGGCCTCGGTTTTAACATCTCATCCGAAAGACGGCACCTTTGACAGTGCAGCATTCCCTCAGCACTGCACTGGAGTGTCGGCCTAGCTTTATGTGCTCGAGTCTCTGGAGTGGGACTTGAACCCACAACCTTCTGACTCAGAGGCGAGAGAGAGTGCTACCCACTGAGCCACGGCTGACGCCAATCGATCCCATGTGTTTCATACTTGCCTTTTCGATCTTCAATTTATCTCATTGCTGTTTGTGGGAGCTTGCTGTGCGCAAATTGGCGGCCGTGTTTGCTTACAAAAACAACAGTGACTCCACTTCAAAAGTCACTCATTGGCCGTGAAGTGTATGGGGACGTCCTGAGGATGTGAGAGGCGCTATATAAAAGCAAGCTCTTTCTTTGATTCTTTTTCTGAGTTTATTTTTTTTTTTCCCTCCCTTTGAAGAGAAATATAAGGACCGGGCGACAATGAGAGGGTCCAGCATCGTACTGAATAAAGTGACCCGGGCAGACATGGCCACCTACCGCTGCGAAGTGATGGCCAAGAAGGACACGAGGGTCTTCACAGAAACGGCCTTTAAACTCGTCGTCTTAGGTGAGCCACGGTGACCTGTGCAAGATCAAAGGTCATTTTTTTTAAAATCATCAATCCCGCAAGAAAGCGGCTGGAAATACATAGCGGGTCCTGTCAGCGTCGGAAGACAGACATTCCTGCTGTGTGTCTCCGATATTTTATTTCGGGTTTACAGCTTTCGATCGATGCCGGACGGGCCTGAGTGTCTGACTGGCACTAAGTAGATGCCCCCGCAGAAATGGACGCAGCTACCAATTTTAGTTTACCGGGATGATTTGAAAAGAAAAGCTTTCCCCCCCCACCCCCGGCTCTTCGCCTGATGGTGTTCAAATCCCTCCGTGGCCTCGCCCCTCCCTATCTATCTCTGGAACCTCCTCCAGCCCCACCACCCTCCGAGATCTCTGTTCTCCTCCAATTCCGGCCTCCTGCCCATCCACCCCTCCCTTCGCGCCCCCGCCCCCTCGATTGGCAGCCGAGCCTTCAGCCATCTAGGCCCCAATCTCTGGAATTCCCTGCTTAAACCTCTCCGCCTCGCTCTCCTTTTTAAGACCCTCCTTAAAACCTACCTCTTTGACCAAGCTTTTGGTCACTTGTCTGGTAACCAGAGGACACAGATTTAGGTTAATTAGCAAAAGAACCAGAGGGGAAATGAGGAGAATTTTTTATTTTTAACACAGCGAGTTGTTGTGATCTGGAATGCGCTGCCTGAAAGGGCGGTGGAGGCAGATTCAATAGTAACTTTAGAAAGAGAATTGGATAAATACTTGAAAAGGAAAAATATTGCAGGGCTATGGGGAAAGAGCAGGGGAAGTGGGACTAATTGGACAGCTCTTTCAAAGAGCCAGCACAGGCACGATGGGCTGAATGGCCTCCTTCAGTGCTGTATGATTCCAAGAACTTAAATTTAAACAAGTAAAAAAATAAGTTTAAGACTAGGAAGAAATTATTTGGTCAAAGAGTGCTCCATATTTAGAGCTGCAGCGCCCTCTGATGGTGATACAATGGTACTGCATCAAAGTCCCTGTTTCTGGCTAAATAAAACTTGCCTGGCCGGGGGGGCGGTGGTAATTTTTATCCTTGGTGTGGCCCGATTTTATTTCCATTCCATTGACCTCCCGGTAGCTCATTCAGTGCCATAACCACTAGGCTCCCATACCCAGCTGTAGTGATTTTTAGCATGCGGTTTATTAACCTCACATTATCGTGACCTTGATCAACAGAAGCAGTCTTTCAGTAGCTTAAATCCGTGCTTCAGGTCGGGTGTTGCATCGAGGTCTTGGCCAACATTCTTCCCTCAGTCAACACCACCGAAACACAGATTACCTGGTTCATTCTCTTCATGGGATCTTGCTGTGTGCAAAATGGCTGCACTTCAAAAATAATTCTGTTTCTGAGTGAGGGGCTGTGTAAATGCCTGAAAACACCATTAAGCCCAACATGCTTGTTCCCCTAACTGAGATTAACCCCACCTTTCGAAATTACCACTATAGCTGTCTTCTGTCTCCAGAAATGACACTAATTGTCCCTTGGACCCGTTCATATTGACGGTTTCAAAGGCCCGTCACTAACATTCACTCACTCCGTTATATTTGGGGAAACTGTTCTGACTGACTGCTGTTCATCAGTGACCAGTGTCGGCAGTGGCTAGCACTCTCGCCTCTGAGCCGGAAGGCTGTGGGTTCAAGTCCCACTCCTGAAATCTAAGCATAAAAAGTCTAGGCTGACACTCCCAGTGCAGTGCTGAGGGAGTGCTGCTGCGCTGTCGGAGGTGCCGTCTTTCGGATGAGACGTTAAACCGAGGCCCCGTCTGCCCTCTCGGGTGGATCTAAAAGATCCCATGGCACTATTTCGAAGAAGAGCAGGGGAGTTATCCCCGGTGTCCCGGTCAATAATTATCCCTCAACCAACATCACTAAAAAAAACGATTGTCTGGTCGTTATCACATTGCTGTTTGTGGGAGCTTGCTGTGCGCAAATTGGCTGCCGCGTTTCCTACATTACAGCAGTGACTACACTTCAATAGTACTTCATTGGCTGTAAAGCGGTTGGGACGTCCTGAGGCTGTGAAAGGCGCTGTAGAAATTGCAAGTCTTTCTTTTCTTGATACTTTCCATGATAATTTTGGCCGGGGTTTTCTTTTGCTTCTCGTAGCAGATTGTGAGTGGGGAGGGAGGGTAAACCGCTGGTGTGGTTCCACCGTGTATGGGTGGGGTGGGCATGGCGGGCTTTTCCATCTCTTTTTGTTTGTTCCTAATTATTCAGTGCAGACTGAACATAGGAACAGGAGGAGGCCATTCAGCCCCTTGAGCCTCTTCCACCATTCAGTCAGATCATGAGCGATCCGTATCTTAACTCCATTTACCCGCCTTTTTGAGCCATATTCCTTGATACCAATACCCAACAAAAGTCTATTTGAAGACACTTCAGAAATACAGCCAAGTGCGGTTCTCCCTCTGCGACTGACCCAGGGAATATAAAAAGACCGAGATACCTTGTCCCTGAGGCAGGAGAGACCGACTCTTACACGGGTCTTGCACCTGCCACCAAATTCACCGGCTCTGCCTCTGCCCAGGAGCCCGGTGCCGTTGGGAATACAAATAGGGAGGGAGGGGTGGAGGGAGCGCCACCAGTTGGCCGGCAGAGCACTGCTCTTCCGAAACCAGAACCGCGAAGCGAAGGTGCATTTAGCCCGTATCCTAACTCGCACCAGGTCCCGTTTACCCATCATCCCTGTGCTCGCTGACCGACATTGGCTCCCGGTCCAAATTCTTATCCTCGTGTTCAAATCCCTCAGTGGCCTCACTCCCTCCCTTTCTCTGTAACGTCCTCCAACCCTCCGCGATCTCTGCACTCCTCCAATTCTGGCATCTTGCGCACCCCCGATTTCCTTCACTCCACCACTGGCGGCCGTGCCTTCAGCTGCCTGGGCCCTAAGCTCCGGAATTCCCTCCGTCTCTCTACTTCTCTCTCCTCCTTTAAGACGTTCCTTAAAACTTACCTTTTTGACCAAGCTTTTGTCCATCTGTCCTAATATCTCCTTAGGTGGCTCAGTGTCAGTTTGATGATAGCGCTCCTGTGAAGCACCTTGGGATGTTTTACTACATTAAAGGCGCTATATAAATGCAAGACGTTGTTGGTGATTTATGCCACAGTCTCCCTTTCACCGCTGCTCTCTCGTTGCCAGTGCCGCCGGCTGTTCCCACGTGTAAAGTTCCGAGCTCCGCAATGTCGGGGTCCATGGTCGAGTTGGCCTGCAAGGAGTCGGAGGGCTCGCCGCCCTCCCAGTACACCTGGTACAAAGACAACAGCATACTCCTGGAGCTTCCTGCCAAGGACTTGACCTCCACCAACACGTCCTACACAGTGAACCGAAAGACTGGATTACTGGTAAGGGGAGACCGCTGGGGAATTAAGTCGTTTACTGGGGACCCATTTCCGGTTAACGGTGAGGTTCAAAAATGGCCATCTCACTTGTTCCTGTTTTGGTCAAATGTGGCCGTGGCTCAGTGGGTAGCAGTCTCGCCCCTGAGGCAGAAGGTTGTGGGTTCAAGTCCCCACTCCAGAAACCTGAGCACACAATCCAGGCTGACACTCCGGTGCAGTACTGAGGGAGCGCCCTGCACTGCCGGAAGTGCCGTCTTTCAGATGAGACATTAAACCGAAGCACCATCTGCTCTCTCAGGTGGACATAAAAGATCCCACAGTACTATTCAAAGAAGAGCAGGGGAGTTCTCCCTGGTGTCCTGTCCAATAGTGATCCCTCAACCAACACCACTAAAACAGATCATATTATTGTTTGTGGGACCTTGCTGTGTGAAAATTGGCTGCCGCGTTTCCTACATTACGACAGTGACTGAACTCTACATAAATGCAAGTCTTTCTTTTCTTTTTTGAATGAGTTTATACTTCACAGTAAAGTTCACCAGCTTTCTTCTATAAAAGAAAATCATTCATGAAGTAAAAGGATTGGTTAAAAGTTTAAAACATCTGGTTCAAGTAACTGCTGTGGTTGCTGAAGTGACTTTATTTTTTTGCGGGATTTTGATCTGACGATTGTTGACTGAATGTGAAGTGAATTTCCCCTCCCTCAAAAATGTGTCAACTGGCAGAAAATGCTGCGCAGATTTATTGAAGGGCAGTGACCGGCCTAGTCACAGGCTAATGTATCCATGGAGATGGTGAGAGGCCTAGTCATAGGCTAATGTCATAGAGTCATACGGCACAGAAGGAGGCCATTCGACCCATCGAGTCCGTGCCGGCTCTCTGTAGAGCAATCCAGTCAGTCCCATTCCCCCGCTCTATCCCCGTACCCCTGCAAGTTTATTTCCCTCAAGTGCCTATCCAGTCTCCCCTTAAAAACATTGAGGGCTGGATTTTCACTGACCCGTGGAGTCGGGTTTGGAGGAGTGTGGGGGGTTAAAGTTGCAGATTCGGGGGTCCCGACCCCATCCCACCCCCAACCCACCTCCATGCCAGTTTCGCTGGCGGCGGGTACCCGACCTGTGCTGAGACCCGCCTCCCCGAGGCGGGAAGGGATTAGTGACAATTAACTGCCTGTTAACAGGTAGTTAACAGGCAGTTTTTTGCCTAATCTCTATTTTGACGGCTGAAATGTGGGCTTCCCGACAGGTGCCAACCACGCCAAGTTATCGGGGTGGACCGTGGGTCTGCAGGGGTTGGAGGGGTCGATATGTCCGGTGGGTAGGTGAGTGATGGGTGCATGTGTGTAAGGTAAGTGCAAAGTGTGGGGAAAAGTTTTACTTACCTTAACTTCCTCCTGCAGGTGTCAGCCCTTCAGTTCTCGGGAGTCAGAAATCTCACCGGCACAGAAAGCAGAAAAGCCGTGGTTCTGTCAAAACCTGCAGCCTTCTGTTTTCTGTGCTGGAATGATTTCTAACTCAGCCGGAGAGGAAGGACTCAAGTTAGAAATCATATTGTCAGTGTTTGACAGCTTCACAGAGCTGATATTTCATCTGTCAAAAGCTCTTGACAGATGAAATGTCAATCTGTGACGTCACCTGTTGCCGGGTGGCCCTTAATTGGCCTGCTGAGCCCACTGGGCGGGCTCAACAAGGTCAATCAAGCAGTGGTTGGCCACAAGTCGATGGAGGCGGGTCTACAACCCAAAAAGTGGGATTCACGACACCAACCCGACCCCAGTATCAAAATCCAGCACTGAGTGTCTCCGCTTCCACCACTTCCGTCGGCAGCGAGTTCCAGGTCCTCACCACGCGCTGCGTAAAAAAGTTTTTCCTCACATCCCCCCTGTATCTCTTGCCCAAAACCTTAAATCTGTGTCCCCTAGTCCTTATACCATCAACTAGTGGAAACAGCCTTTCCCCGTCTAGCCTATCTAAACCCGTCATAATCTTGTACACCTCTGTCAAATCACCCCTCAACCTCCTTTGCTCTAATGAAAACAAATCCAGCTTCTCCAACCTGTCCTTGTAGCTAAGATCCCCCATCCCCAGAACCATTCTGGTAAATCTCCTCTGCACCCTCTCAAGAGCCTTCACATCCTTCCTAAAGTGTGGTGACCAGAACTGAACACAATACTCCAGTTGTGGCCTAACCAGCGCTTTATAAAGGTTCAGCATAACTTCTCTACTTTTGTACTCCATACCTCTATTTATGAAACCCAAGATCCCATATGCTTTGTTAACCACTCTCTCAATATGTCCTGCCACCTTCAGGGACCTATGCACATTAATCCAGGTCCCTCTGTCCCTGCACACTCTTTAAAACTGTGCCATTAAGTGTATATTGCCTCTCCCTGTTCCTTCTGCCAAAATGCATCACCTCACACTTCTCTGTATTAAATTCCATCTGCCCATTCTGCTAGCCTTTCTATGTCCTGTTGCAGTCGATTGGTATCATCATCACTGTTTGCCACACCCCCAAGTTTGGTGTCATCGGCAAATTTAGAAATTCTACTCTGTATTCCAATATCCAGGTCATTATATCAAAAAAAGCAGTGGCCCCAGCACTGACCCTTGGGGAACACCACTGTCTACCATCCTCCAGTCTGAAAAGCGGCCATTTACCACAACTCGCTGTTTTCTGTCCTTAAGCCAATTCCTTATCCAAGCTGCCACTGACCCACCTATTCCATGAGCCTCAATTTTGTTAACCAGCCTTCTATGTGGTACTTTCTCAAACGCCTTCCAAAAATCCATGTAGACAACATCCATTGCATTCCCTTCATCAATCCTCCCTGTTACTTCATCAAAAAATTCACTTAGATTAGTCAAACACGATCTTCCTTTTACAAATCCATGTTGGCTCTCCTTAATTAGCTTAAACCTCTCCAAGTGCCTGTCAATTTTTTCCTTGATTATTGTTTCTAAAACTTCAGAGAGTGCGGATTTGCTGCAAGTGTTCAAAAAGGGATCTGGGTGAGTTCCTGAGAGCGGCCAACATATCTACAGGTAGAGAGAGGTAGGTGGGTCATTGGGGCTGTGCTACTCAGTCACCATTGTCCCCTGGAGCTTGTTTGATCGTTTTCAGGTCCGAGAGGGAATTTCACAAAACGCTACGGCCCAGAAGGAGGCCCTTCGGCCCATCGTGCCTGTGCCGGCTCTTTGAAAGAGCTCTCCAATTAGTCCCACTCCCCTTGCTCTTTCCCCATAGCCCTGCAAATTTCTCCCCTTCAAGTATTTATCCAATTTCCTTTCTAAAGTTACTGTTGAATCTGCTTCCTTTCAGGCAGTGCATTCCAGATCATCATAACTCGCTGCGTTTAGAAAATAATGCTTCTTATCTTCTCCTCCTCCCCCCAGGTTTGTTTGTCAGATTACCCTGAGGTTTTTTCAAAATTGGCCGAAGGTTTGTCTTTTTTATTGCCTCTCCCAGGAGATCGCGTGGCTGTAGGATGGGGGTGATGGGGTGCAGAAGTGACACCGTGCCAGGATAGGACAGGCTCAATGGACCAGATGGCCTTTCCCTCTCCTCCTTCTTTTCTAGGTGTTTGTTCGCGGTTAGACCACACCTGGAGTCCTGCGAGCAGTTCTGGGCACCACACCTTAGGAAGGATATATTGGCCTTGGAGGGAGTGCAGCGTAGATTTACCAGAATGATACCCAGGCTCCAAGGGTTAAATTACGAGGAGAGATTACACAAAGTAGGGTTGTATTCCCTGGAATTTAGAAGGTTAAGGGGTGATCTGATCAAAGTTTTCAGGATATTAAGGGGAACAGATAGACTAAATAGAGAGAAACTATTTCCGCTGGTTGGGGATTCTAGGACGAGGGGGCATAGTCTAAAAATTAGAGCCAGACATTTCAGGAGTGAAATTAGGAAACACTTCTACACACAAAGGGTGGTAGAAGTTTGGAACTCTCTTCCACAAACGGCAGTTGATGCTAGATCAATTAATTTTAAATCGGAGATTGGTAGATTTTTGTTAACCAAAGGTATTAAGGGATATGGGGCAAAGGCGGGTATATGGAGTGAGATCGCAGATCAGCCACGATCTCATTGAATGGTGGAACAGGCTCGAGGGGCTCAGTGGCCTCCTCCTGTTCCTATGTTCCTAACCCATTGTTCATCGAGCAAATGAAAGAGCTCTATATTTTGCTTCAATTTGGAAGTTAGTGGAAAAGGACTTGAGCCTGTGTCTATTCCCACTCCATGACAGTGAGCGCAAGTAATACTTAGTGCCACCGTAGTACCTTTCAATCTAACCTCTGAGCATTTGGTTGCTGTAAGAATACATTCGAAGAGTTGGGTACAAACACTCTAGCCAAGACATGGTATATCATGGATTACAGAGAATGGTAGTGTAGTGATTATGGTTTAGCAACCCAAAGATCATGGGCTGGATTTTGATACTGGGGCGGGTTGGGGTCATATCATCCACTTTTCGTGTTATCCACCCGACTGCAATTGGATGTGGGAGATTGATGCGATTTTCACCTAATTGGGCAATTGAGTTCCAGCATGTGGAAACCCATGAACCAATTAGTGGTTTCAGTCTGAAAGTCGCCTCTGATGATGTCATCATTGCTGCTGCATTGAAGGTCTGCAAAGACTGCCTGGCCTTTGCTGTGAGAGGACCTGGATACAAAATGAGCAGCAGCAGCCCTAAGTCTGCTCCCAGATATTTTTGCACCACCACTCCCAGATATGTCTCCCATTCACCACCACCACGCCCAGATATGTCTCCCTTGCACCACCACTCCCAGATATGTCTCCCATTCACCACCACTCCCAGATCAGCCAGCCAGCTATCCAAATGTGCTCCCGCCAGGTTTCACATTCGTGGTTCAGAACAGGCATGCTTCACGTAGAAAAAGGGTTGAAATCACAAAGGCCTTTCAAAATGGCATTATAGAGGCAATTTAGTGCTTGTTAAGGGCCTTAACAGCCTATCCCGCCTCTTAGAGGCGGGACGGAGTCGGGACCAGCAGACACGATTTAATGAAAATTGCGTGGAGGCGGGCTTGTGCCCGCCTGCCAGTTTTCGCAATTTTAACCCCCCACACGCCTCCAAACCCACCTCCACGGGTCAATGAAAATCCAGCCCCATGAGTTCAAATCTCACCATGGGACATTGGAATCAATAAATCTGGTGATTAGTGGGCTGGCACCAGATAACAATCAATACCATGAAAAGCTGTCGGATTGTTGTAAAAATCAACTGTTCCACTAATGTGAAGGGAACCTGCCACCCCTACCTGGTCTGACCTAAATGTAGCTTCAGGCTGACACTATACAGTTGATTCTTCAAGAAGGGAGCCCACCACAATCTTCTCAGCCCAACTGGGGATGGGCAATAAATGTGTCCTTCCAGTGTGGCCCACGTCCAGAGAACAGTTTTTAGCAAAGAGGGTTGACGTTGACTGTCGTCCTTGGAGATTGGGTGTCTACTTTTTGCCCAGTCCATAACTGGACATCCGGACGAAGGGGGAGTTGTGCATATTAAGGAAACAGGTCCGCTTGCACAGGTGTTTTCTTAATCATAATCCTGCTCAGTACTGTCCAATCACGACTGCTAAGAATAGAAGGCCTCGCCTCCAAAACTAGGATCCCAGCACTAGAAGGATGGTTTCCCTGCTTGGGAGCCAGCTCACAGTACGAAGTGAATTGGAAACCAGGTGGATGTGATACCCGAGCAGCGTTCTTTATTCCGTGTCTGTATGACCCTTGTTTTTAATTTTGTGCTTCGACAGATATTTAACCCTGTCAAAAGGAGTAACAGTGGATCATACTTCTGTGAAGCGAGTAACGGAGTTGGCCAGACACAGAGATGTTCGGTTAAGTTCATGCAAATCAGTAAGTGCTGCTGCTTTTGTACCTGGATTACCCTTTGTCTTGTTGTGTTGAAGAAAGCAGTGCCTTGCCAGAAATGCGGCCGAACTAAAGACTATTTTTTTTTAATGCCGGAATAACATTATAGTGACCTCCCATCTTGTATTCTTTGCTTGTCAGCTTGGCTCAGTTAGAAGCATCCTTGCCTCTGAGTCAGAATCTTCACATATAGAAATGATACAGTATTTACAGCACAGAAACAGGCCGTTCGGCCAAACAGGTCCGTGCCGCTGTTTATGCTCCACACGAGCCTCCTCCCACCCTCTTCATCTAACCCTATCAGCATATCCTTCTATTCCTTTCTTCCTCATGTGCTTATCTAGCTTCCCCTTAAATACATCCACGCTATTCGCTTCAACCACTCCCTGTGGTAGCGAGTTCCACATTCTCACCACTCTCTGGGTAAAGAAGTTTCTCCTGAATTCCCTAATGGATTTATTAGTGACCATCTTATATTTATGGCCCCTAGTTTTGGACTCCCCCCCCCCCCCACAATCTCCCCAACTGAGATCAGCTAAAGCAGCAAAGATCAGAGAACAGAATCTGGAAAGTTTACAACAGAGAAGGAGGCCGTTCAGCCTAAGGTCTCTGCGTTGGGTCTTTGCAAATAACCCACTGTCCTACTCTCTCCTCAGAGCCTTGTATCTTCCTCTGCTTCAGATGTTTCCCTTAAAAGTTCCAGTGGTCTCTGCCTTAACCAGACCCTGTGCCAAAGCATTCCATGCACCAACAATCTGCTGTGTAAAGAATAGTCTCCTAATTTCTCTCCTCGCTCTTTTAGTAACAATGATGATCCCTTGTCACTGACTCCCCAGCCAGGGCAATTAGTTTTTCCCTATTCACCGTATCAGAAGCCTTCATAAATTTACAAACCTCTATTAAATTCCAGGTGGCGCCTTCATTACTTCTCTGCATAACTCTCAGCCGTGGCTCAGTGGGCAGCCCTCTCGCCTCTGAGTCAGAAGGTTGTGGGTTCAAGTCCCACTCCAGAGACTTGAGCACAAAAATCTAGGCTGACACTCTCCAGTGCAGTTCTGAGGGAGCGCTGCACTGTCGGAGGTGCCGTCTTTTGAATGAGACGTTAAACCGACGCCTCGTCTGCTCTCTCAGGTGGTAAAAGATCCCATGGCACTATTTCGAAGAGCAGGCTGGCCAATATTTATCCCTCAACCAACATCACTTTAAAAAAAAAAAAAAATAGATTATCTGGTCAATATCGCATTGCTGTTTGTGGGACCTTGCTGTGCGCAAATTGGTTTCCTACATTACAACAGTGACTACGCCTCAAAACTGAGGTGTAAAGCTGTAAAGTGCTTTGGGACGTCCTGCGGGAGTGAAAGGCTTCTTTCTTTATCTTTTTTGAATGAGTTTATTCTTCATAATAAAGTTAACCAGTTCTCTTCTATTGAAAGAACATTCATAAAGTTAAGGGATTGGTTAAAAGTTCGAAACATCTGGTTCAAGTACCTGCTGTAAAGCGCTTTGGGACGTGCTGAGGGTGTGACAGGCGCTATATAAATGCAAGTCCTTTCTTCTTTTCTTCGTGCTGTACGTTGATGAGATTGTTTGCCTCACACTCACCCTCCACACTTGTTCACAGATGACATCGACGTCGGTGCAATCGTCATCGCCGTGGTAATCGTCACCTTGTTGCTGTCGCTGTGCGGGCTCGGAGTGTATTACGCCCACAGGAAGGGCTACTTAGGGAGTGAGTAATGTCTTGTCTCCTGGGTCAGTGTCTATAGAGGAGTGTCGGGATGTGATTCATCTCCTTCAAGCAAGGGGCCCGCTTGAGTGAGCTGCGCAGGTGTGGAGGTCCAATGAGAATGGCCTGTGCTGGGCTGCGATACCTTCCACAATCTCATAGCCAGCCGATGCCAACTCTCTAGGCTCACCCATAGAGATTGGCCGCTTGGGCAAGGCTGCCAATGTCCATGGAACCACGCTGCCAACAAGAGTCCCCACCTTCAAGAGGAATGGGGAAGAAATTGAGAGGAGGAAATATTTGATGCAGAAATATGGTAAAATGAGCAGTGCTACACATTGTGGTTGCTTTCTCTTGTACATTTTCACATCAAACAATATTTCTATAACCGTGCTCCCTACAAAAACATTCCGTCTTCTCGTATTTATTTCAATCATTTGGTTCACTTTCTATTTGTTCCAAAGCATCTTGAAGCACAGACATGTTTCCTGTTCCTAACGTTGTTTGTGATTGTTAAATATTTATTCTGGTTTATTTTTCTCTTCACAGAGTCACGGTCATCTAAGTAAGTAACTGTTTTTTCCTTTATCCCCCAAGTTTTCCCCCTCTCCCACCTCCTCTCCTGAAGCTGATGTCGCCACCATTAGCGGCCGTGCCTTCAGCTGTCTAGGCCCTAAGCTCCGCCTCTCTACCTCTCTCTCCTCCTTTATGATGCTGCATAAAACCTACCTCTTTGACCAAGCTTTTGGTCACCTGCCCTAATATCTCCATCTCTGGCTCGGTGTCAAATTTGGTTTGAAAATGGCTCTTGTTCAGTGCCTTGGGATGGTTTACTATGACTTGTCTGCTTGATTGGCACCCCATCCACCACCTTAAACATTCACCGGCGCACCGTGGCTGCAGTGTGCACCATCTACAAGATGCACTGCAGTAACTCGCCAAGGCTTCTTCGACAGCACCTCCCAAACCCGCAACCTCTGCCGTCTAGAAAGACAAGGGTAGCGGGCGCATGGGAACACTATCACCTCCAAGTTCCCCTCCAAGTCACACACCAATCCCTACTTGGAAATATATCGGCCGTTCCTTCATCGTCGCTGGGTCACAATCCTGGAACTCCCTCCCTAGCAGCACTGTGGGAGTATCTTCACCTCATGGACTGCAGCAGTTCAAGAAGGCGGCTCACCACCACCTTCTCGAGGGCAATTCGGGGTGGGCAATAAATGCTGGACTCGCCAGCGACGCCCACATCCCGTGAATTAATTTTTAAAAAGACGCTATATAAATGCAAGTTGTTGCATTTGTTTGCTCACGAGGTACAATTGCAGGGGCATCGGTCGCCCTCTGCTACCTCGTTCAAGTGACCATTCTTCACGTATGGGCGAGTGGGGGTGTTCAAGGGGGAAGTCACAGCCTGGGCCTCATCCCCTCCTTACTCAACACTCACACGCACACTTTCCAGCTGATGTCTCTGGGTAATGATCATGAGTGGGCTGAAATTATCCCTCCCCGAGTCCCAACTGTCACCCTGGCTGAGATCAGACAACTCTGCGCATACTGGTTTCCCTCCGTGCCCCTTGATTTACAGAAGAATTAGGAGCAGGAGTAGGCGTAGGCCGTACAGCCCCTCGAGCCTGCTCCGCCATTCAATAAGATCATGGCTGATCTGTAGGAAGAGTGTCGAAGATTGAGGGGTGATCT
The DNA here is from genome assembly GCA_030390025.1 of Squalus acanthias. Classification (NCBI taxonomy): domain Eukaryota; kingdom Metazoa; phylum Chordata; class Chondrichthyes; order Squaliformes; family Squalidae; genus Squalus; species Squalus acanthias. The sequence goes on along the minus strand of CM059429.1, from coordinate 164,568,788 downwards.
AATTAGAACATAGAACATAGAACAGTACAGCACAGTACAGGCCCTTCGGCCCTCGATGTTGTGCCGAGCATTGTCCGAGACCAAGATCAAGCTATCACACTCCCTATCACTCTGGTGTGCTCCATGTGCTTATCCAATAACCGCTTGAAAGTTCCTAAAGTGTCCGACTCCACTATCACAGCAGGCAGTCCATTCCACACCCCAACCACTCTCTGAGTAAAGAATCTACCTCGGACATCCCTTCTATATCTCCCCCCATGCACCTTATAGTTATGCCCCCTTGTAACAGCTGCCTCTACCCGAGGAAATAGTCTCTGAACATCCACTCTATCTATCCCCCTCATCATCTTATAAACCTCTATTAAGTCGCCTCTCATCCTCCTCCGCTCTAAAGAGAAAAGCCCCAACTCCCTCAATCTTTCCTCATAAGACCTCCCCCCCAAACTAGGCAGCATCCTGGTAAATCTCCTTTGCACTCTTTCCAATGCTTCTACGTCCTTCCTATAGTGAGGTGACCAGAACTGCACACAATATTCCAAATGTGGTCTCACCAAGGTCCTGTACAGTTGCAGCATAACCTCACGGTTCTTAAACTCAAACCCTCTGTTAATAAACGCTAACACACCGTAGGCCTTCTTTACTGCTCTATCCACTTGAGTGGCAACCTTCAGAGATCTGTGGATATGAACCCCCAGATCCCTCTGCTCCTCCACGTTCCTCAGAACCCTGCCGTTGACCCTGTAATCCTTATTCAAATTTGCCCTACCAAAATGAATCACCTCGCACTTATCAGGGTTAAATTCCATCTGCCATTTTTCGGCCCAGCTCTGCATCCTATCATTGTCTCTTTGCAGCCTACAACTGCCCTCCACCTCATCCACTACTCCACCAATCTTGGTGTCATCAGCAAATTTACTGATCCACCCTTCAGTCCCCTCCTCCAAGTCATTGATAAAAATCACAAACAGCAGAGGACCCAGCACCGACCCCTGTGGCACACCGCTGGTAACTGGTCTCCAGTCCGAAAATGTTCCATCCACCACCACCCTCTGCCTTCTATGAGTTAGCCAGTTACTTATCCAATCGGCCAAATTTCCCTCTATCCCACAACTCCTTACTTTCTTCATGAGACGACCATAGGGAACCTTATCAAACGCCTTACTGAAATCCATGTATACGACATCAACTGCTCTACCTTCATCTACACACTTAGTTACCTCCTCAAAGAATTCAATCAAATTTGTTAGGCAAGACTTACCCTTCACGAATCCGTGTTGACTATCCCTGATTAAGTTGCCCCTTTCCAAATGGTCATAAATCCTATCCCTCAGGACCTTTTCCATTATCTTACCAACCACCGAAGTAAGACTAACCGGCCTATAATTACCAGGGTCATTCCTATTTCCTTTCTTGAAGAGAGGAACAACATTCGCCACTCTCCAGTCCTCTGGCACCATCCCCGTGGACAGTGAGGACCCAAAGATCAAAGCCAGAGGCTCTGCAATCTCCTCCCTTGCCTCCCAAAGAATCCTAGGATATATCCCATCTGGCCCAGGGGACTTATCGACCCTCAGGTTCTTCAAAATTGCTAAAACATCTTCCCTCAGAACATCTACCACCTCCAGCCTATCCACCTTTATCACACTCTCATCCTCAAGAACATGGCCCCTCTCCTCGGTGAACACTGACGAAAAGTATTCATTCATCACCTCTCCTATCTCTTCTGACTCCATGCACAAGTTCCCACTACTGTCCTTGACCGGCCCTACCCTCACCCTGGTCATTCTTTTATTTCTCACATAAGAGTAAAAAGCCTTGGGGTTTTTCTTGATCCGACCCGCCAAGGACTTCTCATGCCCCCTCCTAGCTCTCCTAAGCTCTTTTTTTAGCTCATTCCTTGCTACCTTGTACCCCTCAATCGACCCAACTGAACCTTGTTTTCTCATCCTTACATACGCTTCCTTTTTCCTCTTGACTAGACATTCAACCTCTTTTGTGAACCATGGTTCTCTCACTCGGCCATTTCCTCCCTGCCTGACAGGGACATACCTATCAAGGACACGCAGTAATTGCTCCATGAAAAAGCTCCACTTTTCGTTTGTGCCTTTCCCTGATAGTTTCTGTTCCCATTTTATACTCCCTAATTCTTGCCTAATCGCATCATAATTACCCCTCCCCCAATTATAAACCCTGCCCTGCCGTATGGCCCTATCCCTCTCCATTGCAATAGTGAAAGTTACCGAATTGTGGTCACTATCTCCAAAGTGCTCTCCCACATACAAATCAAACACTTGGCCCGGTTCATTACCCAGTACCAAATCCAACGTGGCCCCACCTCTTGTCGGCCTATCCACATATTGTGTCAGGAAACCCTCCTGCACACACTGTGCAAAAACTATCCCATCCGAACTGTTTGACCTATAAAGGTTCCAATCAATATTTGGAAAGTTGAAGTCACCCATGACAACTACTCTGTGACCTCCACACCTATTCATAATCTGCTTTGCAATTTCTTCCTCCACATTGAGGTGTTTTAAGATGATTCAAAGGAGTTGATCGGGTAGAGAGAGAGCAACTCTTTCCTCTGGTGGGCAATGTTCCCTTTAAACTGCGCCGCCACGCAGCCGGCTTACCGGTTTTTAAATGGGTAAAAACACGCATGCGCGGAATTTTGAATGGGCCACGCACCCAAAAAAAAATTTAAGGGAACATTGCTAATGGGAGGAGTCCTGAACAAGGGGGCATAACCTTAAAATTAGAGCTCAGCCATTCAGGGGTGATGTCAGGAAGCACTTCTTCACACAAAAGGGTAGTGGAAATCTGGAACTCTCTCCCCCCCCCCAAAAAGCTGTTGAGGCTGGGGGGTCAATTGAAAATATTAAAACTGAGATTGATAGATTTTGTTAGGCAAGAGTATTAAGGGTTATTAAGGGAACCAAGTCAGATAGATGGAGTTAAGATACAGATCAGCCATGATCTAATTGAATGGCGGAACAGGCTCGAGAGGCTGAATGGCCTCCTCCTGTTCCTCCTTCTGTGCGTCCCTCTGTTTCTCGCTCTCTTTTTTACCGAACGTGCAAAGGGAAGGTCAAGGAAAGGTCATCTGGGCCATTAAGCCCACCCCATCTAGACATAAAGCAGCCAGGCCCACCCCCAGCCACACTATCTCTGTTGTAAAGTCCTTGAGAAACAACACATTTGTACAGATGTATTTCTCAACGTAAAAGATTCCACGGCATTATTTCGAAGAAGAGCAGGGGAGTTCTCCCCGGTGTCCTGGCCAATATTTATCCCTCAATCAGCATCACTAAAAACAGATTATCTGGTCATTATCACATTGCTGTTTGTGGGAGCTTGCTGTGCACAAATTGGCTGCCGCGTTTCCTACATTACAACAGTGACTACACTTCAAAAAGTGCTTCATTGGCTGTGAAGCGCTTTGGGACATCCTGAGATCGTGAAAGGCGCTATATAAATGCAAGTAAGTTCTTCTAAATTGTTGGCTTTCCTCTGTTCTTTCCCTAGAATTCATGTATTCACCGGCGGTCTCTGATTATTTCTCCCCTGTATTCACCGGCGGTCTCTGATTATTTCTCCCCTGTATTCACCGGCGGTCTCTGATTATTTCTCCCCAGTATTCACCGGCGGTCTCTGATTATTTCTCCCCTGTATTCACCGGCGGTCTCTGATTATTTCTCTCCTGTATTCACCGGCGGTCTCTGATTATTTCTCCCCTGTATTCACCGGCGGTCTCTGATTATTTCTCTCCTGTATTCACCGGCGGTCTCTGATTATTTCTCCCCTGTAGTTACCCTGTATTCACCAGTTGTTTCTGTTCCCGCAGGCAAAATGGCACCAACCGCACGACTGCTACTCCAGCTACTGAAGTAAGTTTGAAATAATGTGACGTGTGCTTGTACGGGTGGAGAATTTGTTGATGCCTCAGTTCTACAGCATATTGTACTGCACTGAAGGAAAACGTAAGCTCCCAAAAAAATCAACAAACAGGCAAGAAAGAGTCAGCAGGAACAGACTGGAACATTGTAATAACACTTCACTTCCATCCAAACTTTTCCTATGGGTCTGCTATTCCTCTGTAATATACACAAGCTTTGCTATTTTTAATGTAGCGGTTGCAATTTGACAGATTGATACGTGGGAAATGTTGGTGTTCAGAGGGACCTGGGTGTTCTTGTACACGAATCACTGAAAGTTAACATGCAGGTACAGCAAGTAATTAGGAAAGCAAATGGTATGTTGGCCTTTATTACAAGAAGATTTGAGTATAAGAGTAAAGACATCTTACTGCAATTATATAGGGTCCTAGTGAGACCACACCTGGAGTACTGTGTACAGTTTTAGTCTCCTTACCTAAGGAAGGATATACTTGCCTTAGAGGGAGTGCAACGAAGATTCACCAGACTGAATCCTGGGATGGGGGGGATTGTCCTATGAGGAGACTAGGCCTATATTCCCTAGAATTTAGAGGAATGAGAGGTGATCTCGCTGAGGCATATAAATTCTTAAAGGGCTTGACAAGGTAGATGCAAGGAGGATGTTTCCCCTGGCTGGGGAGTCTAGAACCAGGGGTCACAGTCTCAGAATAAGGGGTCGGCCATTTAGGACTGAGATGAGGAGAAATATCTTCACTCAGAGGGTGATGAATCTTTGGAATTCTCTACCCCAGAGGGTGGTGGAGGCTCAGTCATTGAGTATATTCAAGACAGAGAACGATAGATTTTTGAATCTTAACGGAATCAAGGGATATGGGGATAGTGCAGGAAAGTGGAGATGAGGTAGAAGATCAGCCATGATCTTACTGAATGGCGGAACAGGCTCAAAGGGCCGAATGGCTCACTCCTGCTCCTATTCCTTATGTTCTTGCGTTCGGGATCAGTAATAATACTTACAGCGAATAACCCTGCAGCTTTCTCCGTTTGGAGGGGTTTTCATGTTGCCCGGAGATCCCTGATGGCACAGTGGATGAATGCACCATGTGACATGCGAGTGAACCAGATCATAAGGCCCAGCTTGAACCGTGGTCTGTGTTGGGTTAATTGATCTCAGCCAGAGTGACTGTACCGGGTTACAGAGAGGCCCTTGGTTAAGAGAGGGGGGGGAGATTGCTGCCTAGTGACATGTGCTGGATAGTACAGGTGCGTGGATAGCAGAGGAGGACATGATGGGCCTTGTCTATGAAGCCCACCATTGTCAAATATCCTGGCAGCCCTCACTGCCTAGACTCACACAAGAAGGTCCAGTCAGACGGTGTGCAAGGGAGCAGCTGGCATCAGTGGAAATGTTATCCTACCGTGAGCCGACGTCCTCAGTACAGAGAGGGGGGCAGAACGTCTGTCGGGCGACGAGGGGCGGGGGGAGTGCGGAGAAAGTGGAGACTGGAGCATCTGCTTTGTGTCTGTGCTAAATCCTAGTGGGTCTGCCGTGATGCTAATCACCATAAGTCAAACGACAAGTCGTTGCGTGGAGACGGGAACTTCGCAACCTGGGACGCGCAGGGTGTAATCTGGCTGCTGAGGTGCAGATGTTTAACCTCACCCTGTCCTTCTAAAGCCACCAAGCCCAATGACTGTAAGTAAGCACATCCTGCGATCAGTCAGGTTGTTGGTGAGGGGAGTTTGCAGATTGGGAGGTACTTCCGGCTCCAGGTCGGAAGAAACCAGCACGAAATGACTGGCTCTCTTGCTCTTTTTTTTTCTCCAGATACATTTCTCACTTATTATAGATTTTGCGGGTGTATATATATTTCCCTGATTTTCTATTATTCTTTCCTGTCGCAGGATTTCAAACACACCAAGTCTTTCATTATCTGAAGCGGAGGGAAGGCCAGTACGTCCGTGAAGAATTCCAAACCACTATTCGTATCCGTAAAGAATATTCGGCTTGTAGTTAGAACAGCGGGGTAGACCTTGACTCTTCTCCTTCACCTCTGGCCTCTTGCGCATCCCCGATTTCCTTCGCTCCACCGTTGGCGGGCCGTGCCTTCAGCTGCCTCGACCCTAAGCTCTGGAATTCCCTCCCTAAACCTCTCCGCCTCTCTCTGCTCCTTTTTAAGACGTTCCTTAAAACTGGCCTCTGTGACCAACCTGTCCTGCTATCCCTTTACGCGGCTCGGTGTCAATTGTTGTCTGATTACGCTCCTGTGAAGTGCCTTGGGGATGTTTTACTCGGTTTAAGGCGCTGTATAGATACAAGTTGCGGTTGACAGAGTTGCTAGCGAGTCGGCAGCCCCATTTTACATCTCTCCCGATTGACTTTGATGGAAATACGATTGGGGAGAGATGGAAAACGGGGCTGCCGACTCACTGCCACCTATTTTACACTATCGCACAAAGTCAAGATCTACCCCAATGACTTATACTCAAAAGTAGCTTTGAATCGTCCGATTGAAGACCGCGTCCAGTGTGTGACGGTTGAAGGTATTTTTGGCTCACATCCATGCACATAAACCACCGCCTATTAAAATAAGGAAAGTCCCACAGACCCCACATTCCATTAAACAGGGTCTTGGTACGTAAGAGAAAGGGACTTTGTTTTCTACGTTTGAATTTCATATTAAATTAGTTTTTTTTTATAAAAAGAGGGAAAAGAACTGCAAATGCTGGAAATCTAGTAAGAGTCAGAAGTTCTGACTTAACTTTTATCTAACCTAATGAATTCTCCCGGTGTCCTGGCCAACATTTATCCCTCAACCTATGTCACTAAAATGAGGTTGTCCGGTAATTTATCACATTGCTGTCTGTGGGAGCTTGCTGTGCGCAAATTGGCTGCTGCGTTTCCTGCAATACAACAGTGACTACACTTCAAAAGTACTTCATTGCCTGTGAAGCGCTTTGGGACGTCCCGAGATCGTGAAAGGCGCTGGAGAAATGCAAGTCCTTGCCTCTTTTCTTTTTTAGCCACACCGCACCTACTCTTTTTATTCAGTCCTATAAAGCAGGGGCGTCTGTGACCCCTTGCAATCCAGCCCTCGAAACCCAGGCACCTCGGTCCTATCTGTGCTGATATTTATTTAAATCCATGGCCCCCATTAATTTGCATATATCTCAAATTACTGATATCTTGGTCTGATTTAGGATTTGTCCACCAATAAAGGAAGACTTGCATTTATATAGCGCCTTTCACAACCTCAGGATGTCCCAAAGCGCTCCACAGGCAGTGTAGTCACTGTTGTAATGTCGGAAACGTGGCAGCCAATTTGCACACAGCAAGTCCCACAAACAGCACTGTGATTAATAACCAGATAATCTGTTTTTAGTGATGTTGATTGACGGATAAATATTGGCCCAGGACACCAGGGAGAACTCCCCTGCTCCTCTTCAAAACAGTGCCATGGGAATCTTTTACGTCCACCCGAGAGGGCAGGCGGGGCCTCAGTTCAACGCCTCGTCCGAAAGGCGGCACCTCCGACAGTGCAGCGCTCCCTCAGTACTGCACTGGGAGTGTCAGCCTGGATTATGTGCTGAAGCCTCTGGAGTGGGACTTGAACCCACAGCCTTCTGACTCAGAGGCAAGAGTGCTGCCCACTGAGCCACAGCAGTGAGCCAACAGCATTAAGAACAGCTCTTTCTAAACCTCCAGGCCTATAACGCTGAAACAGGCCTCACGGGATCCATGAGTGGATATCTGGGGGTCTGTCAGCAAAGTGTCTCAAGACTTCTGTATTCTATATATTTTTTTTCTATATATTTGTTGATTTACTAGCTCGTCACGGAATACTAATGCACATTTTTCCACAATGATGGCACTGATTTCCTTTGCCTAGAGAGACTAAGTGGGAAAGACTATGGCAGTGGGGAAGTGTGAGGTCATCCACTTCCTTAATGTACGAGGAGAGACACAGAGCTGTGGAGGAGCAAAGGGATTTAAGTGTCCATGTACACAAATCACTAAAAGCCAGTGCACAGGTACAACAATTAATCAAAATGGCTGATAGAATGTGGCCTTTATCTCAATGAGGGGTTGGAATTCAAAAGTGATGCTTCAGTTTTATAGAGCCTTGGTCAGACCCCCATCTGGAGTACTGCGTTCAGTTTTGGCCAACACACTTCAAGAAGCATATATTGGACTTGGAAGGGATACAGTACAGATTCACCAGAATGACAGTAAGGCTGAAAGAGTTAAATTATGAGGACAGGTTGCATAAACTTGGTTTGTATTCTGTTGAGTTTAGACGGCTGAGGGGTGATCTAATTGAGATGTTTAAAATGGTAAAGGGATTCGATAGGGTAGATACGGAGAAACTGTTTCCTCTGGTGGGGGAATCAAGAACAAGGGGACACCATCTTAAAATTACAGCCAGGCCGTTCAGGAGCGAAATCAGGAAGCACTTCTTCACACAAAGGGTAGTGGAAATCTGGAATTCTCTCCCCCAAAGGGCTGTGAATGCTGGGTCAATTGCAATTTTCAAGACTGAGGTTCATAGATTTTTGTTAGGTAAGGGTATCAAGGGATCTGGAGAAAAGGCAGGTAAATGGAGTTGAGGTACAGATCAGCCATGATCTGATTGAATGGCAGGCAGAACAGGCTCGAGAGGCTGCATGGCCTCCTCCTGTTCCTACAATAGCTATCATGCTGTCTTTCAGGAAGTTGGGACAGAGGGTGCCCAGGAATGCATGAGACTGCATCAGTATTTGCAGGTCACCGTGAGAATTTTTAAATATTTGCATGGGATCCCTGAGTGTATATCAGTATTAGCAATGAGGGTACCCAGGAATATATCAGTATTTGCAGGGGGAATTCCTACGGTAGATTAATATTTGCAGGTGGGGTGGGTCCCCAGAAGTGTATCAATATTTACAGGAGGATCCCCAGGAATATATCAGTATTTGCAGAGGGACCCCAGGAATATATCAGTATTTGCAGAGGGACCCCAGGAATATATCAGTATTTGCAGAGGGACCCCAGGAATATATCAGTATTTGCAGAGGGACCCCAGGAATATATCAGTATTTGCAGAGGGACCCCAGGAATATATCAGTATTTGCAGAGGGACCCCAGGAATATATCAGTATTTGCAGAGGGACCCCAGGAATATATCAGTATTTGCAGAGGGACCCCAGGAATATATCAGTATTTGCAGAGGGACCCCAGGAATATATCAGTATTTGCAGAGGGACCCCAGGAATATATCAGTATTTGCAGAGGGACCCCAGGAATATATCAGTATTTGCAGAGGGCCTCCAGGCCTATGGGTACAGTAGCATAATGGTTATGTTACTGGACTAGTAAGCCAGATGCCTGGACTAATGAACCAGAGACGTGAGTTCAAATCCCACCATGGCAGCTGGGGAATTTAAATTCAGTTAATTAAATAAATCTGGAATAAAAAGCTAGTATCAGTAATGGTAACCATGAAACTACCGGATTGTCGTAAAAACCCATCCTTCCTTTTTAGGGAAGGCAATCTGCCGTCCTTACCCAGTCCGACCGATTTGTGACTCCAGACCCACAGCAATGTGGTTGACTCTTAACTGCCCTCTGAAATGGCCTAGCAGGCCACTCAGTTGTATAAGGCGACTCACCACCACCAGGGCAATTGGGGATGGGCAATAAACGCTGGCCTTGCCAGCGAAGCCCACATCCCGTGAATGATTTTTTTTTTAAAAAGGAATATCAGTATTTGCAGGAGGGCCCCCAGGAATATACCAGTATTTGCAGGAGGGGCCCCACACAGAAAAGTTTGAACATGATTGCTGTAAAAGGGTTTTTCTTGTCTCCCAGTTTGTTCTGATGAAGGGCCCACGCCAGAAACATTAACCCGTCTTGTGCCTTTTTAGATGCTGATGGGTCCTTTTGTATTTCCAGCATTTTCTGTTTGCATTTCTTTATAAATATGAGTTGAAACTAGTTCTTTGAATGCAAGCACTTTTTACATGTTTTTAGCTGCTTTGAGTTATGCAACATGAAATGGTGCAGATGTATTTTATGTTGCTGTGCATTAACACGGAGTTTAAAAATACACTAACTTTTAACAGAGCACATCTTGTAATTTTAACTCAATGTTTATCTGCTAATGACTTAACTCCTTATTGACCCAACGTTGAACCTAAGGTACTGTATTGACACTTTTATGTTTTTCTGACACTGATTAAACAGTATGTGGAACTTTCAATTGTTACACTGATTGTGTGTGAAACTCCTTGACCCCCCCAAGTACGGCTTAGTTCTCTGGATTATTAGGGCCAGCTCCTGGATTACTAGTCCAGTAGCATAACCACGCAACCTCACCTGGTGAATCACTTTACTTACTGAAGAATCACAAGAATGGTGACCCATCCCAGTCCCAACTAAAACACCCAGATCTGGAACAGTGCGACATTACTGTAGTCCAGCGTTTCCCAACCTGTGGTCGCGGACCACTGGTGGTCCGCGAGGGTACTGCAGGTGGTCCGTGAAAAAAAATATATAAGTTTGACTCCCATCAGCCATAGGCTGTTAAAAAAATTTTAAACGGCTGGTGGTCCGCAGAAGCAATTTTTAAACGGCTGGTGGTCTGCATGAAGGAAAAGGTTGGGAACCGCTGCTGTAGTCAATAACAGCAACACATTCTTTCCCTACATTACAACAACCACACTTCAAAAGTACTTCATTGGCTGGTAAAGCGCTTTGGGAGGTCCTAAAAGGCGCTATATAAATGCACATTTGAGGGGAATGGTAGTTATGTTACTGGACTATTAATCCGGAGACGTGAGTTCAAATCCCACCACGGCAGCTGGGGAATTTAAATTCAGTCAATTAAGTAAATCTGGAATAAAAAGCGAGTATCAGTAATGGTGACCATGAAGCTATCGGATTGTCGTAAAAACCCATCTGGTTCACTAATGTCCTTCAGGGAAGGAAATCAGCCGCCCTTACCCGGTCTGGTCTATATGTGACTCCAGACCCACAGCAATATGGTTGACTCTTAACTGCCCTCTGAAATGGCCTAGCAAGACACTCAGCTGTAACAAACCGCTACGAGAAACATTAATAAGAATAAAACCGGATGAACCACCTAGGTCTGGGCTCTGGCTTCGGACACAGCAATGGCACACCCAGCCCAGTCGACCCTGCAAAGTTCTCCTCACTGACATCTGGGGACTTGTGCCAAAATTGGGAGAGCTGTCCCACAGACTAGTCAAGCAACAGCCTGGCATAGTCATACTCACAGAATCATACCTTTCAGCCAATGTCCCAAACTCCTCCATCACCATCCCTGGGTATGTCCTGTCCCACCGGCAGGACAGAGCCACCAGAGGTGGCGGCACAGTGGTATACAGTCGGGAAGGAGTGGCCCTGGGAGTCCTCAACATTGACTGTCGAACCCTACGAAGTCTCATGGCTTCAGGTCAAGCATGGGAAAGGAAACCTCCTGCTGATTACCACCTACCGCCCTCCCTCAGCTGATGAATCAGTACTCCTCCATGTTGAACACCATTTGGAAGAAGCACTGAGGGTAGCAAGGGCACAGAATGTACTCTGGGTGGGAGACTTCAATGTCCATCATCAAGAGTGACTCGGTAGCACCACTACTGACCGGGCTGACCAAGTCCTGAAGGACATAACTGCCAGACTGGGCCTACAGCAGATGGTGAGAAAACCAACACGAGGGAAAAACCTACTTGACCTCGTCCTCACTAATCTACCTGTCGCATATGCATCAGTCTATGACTGTGGTAGCAGTGACCACCGCACAGTCATTGTGGAGACAAGGTCCCATCTTCACACTGAGGACACCTTCCATCATGTTGTGTGGCACTACCACTGTGCTAAATGGGATAGATTCAGAAAAGATCTAGCAGCTCAAAACTGGGCATCCATGAGGCACTGTGGGCCATCAGCAGCAGAATTGTATTCCACCACAATCTGTAACCTCATAGCCCGGCATATCCCTCACTCTACCATCACCATCAAGCCAGGGGACCAACCCTGGTTCAACAATGAGTGTAGAAGAGCATGCCAGGAGCAGCAGTAGGCATACCTAAAAATGAGGTGCCAACCTGGGGAAGCTGCAACACAGGACTACATGCATGCTAAACAGCGGAAGCAGCATGCTATAGACAGAGCTAAGCGATTCCCACAATCAACGGAGCAGATCAAAGCTCTGCAGTCCTGCCACATCCAGTCGTGAATGGTGGGGGACAATTAAACAACTAACGGGAGGAGGCTCCATGAATATCCCCATCCTCAATGATAGCAGAGCCCAGCACATGAGTGCAAAAGACAAGGCTGAAGCATTTGCAACAATCTTCAGCCAGAAGTACCGAGTGGATGATCCATATCCGACTCCTCCTGAGGTCCCCACCATCATAGAAACCAGTTTTCAGCCAATTCGATTCACTCCACGTGATATCAAGAAATGGCTGAACGCACTTGATACAGCAAAGGCTATGGGCCCCGACAACATCCCGGCTGACGTGCTGAAGACTTGTGCTCCAGAACTAGCCGCGCCGCTAGCCAAGCTGTTCCAGTACAGCTACAACACTGGCATCTATCCGACAATGTGGAAAACTGCCCAGGTATGTCCTGTCCACAAAAAGCAAGACAAATCCAACCCGGCCAATTACCACCCCATCAGTCTACTCTCAATCATTAGCAAAGTGATAGAAGGTGTCATCGACAGTGCTATCAAGCAGCACTTACTCACCAATAACCTGCTCACTGATGCCCAGTTTGGGTTATGCCAAGACCACTCTGCTCCCGACCTCATTACAGCCTTGGTCCAAACATGGACAAAGGAGCTGAATTCCAGAGGTGAGGTGAGAGTGACTGCCCTTGACATCAAGGCAGCATTTGACCGAGTATGGCATCAAGGAGCCCTAGTAAAACTGAAGTCAATGGGAATCGGGGAGGGGAAAACTCTCCACTGGCTGGAGTCGTACCTAGCACAAAGGAAGATGGTTGGGGTGATTGAAGGTCAATCATCACAGCCCCAGGACATCGCTGCAGGAGTTCCTCAGGGCAGTGTCCTAGGCCCAACCATCTTCAGCTGCTTCATCAATGACCTTTCCTCCATCATAAGGTCAGAAATGGGGATGTTCGTTGATGACTGCAGTGTTCAGTTCCATTCACAACTCCACAGATAATGAAGCAGTCCATGCCCGCAAGTACAGGAAACTCTTTGGTATCCGGCACCGACGGGACCGGGATGGTGCCGGTTGATTAAAAATTCCAGATAACGGAGAGGTATATCTACCGAGGCTATTTGTAAGAAACAAAAATAAAAAAATCAAGAAATGTGCAGTATAATTGGGTACTCCCCTACAGAATGATGTTAAATGGATGGTGGAAGATGCTTGATTAAGTACAGTAATGCCAGTTGAGGGTAATCCATAACTCTTTAATTACTTAACAGTAAAACAAAACTTATAAATGACTGTATACTGTAGTTTTTGGAGTATGAATTCTGCCGGTTATTAGAGAATTCCAGATATTTAGGTGCCATTTAAACGAGAGTTTCCTGTAACAAGACCTGGACGACGTTCAGCCTTGGGCTGATAAGTGGCAGGTAACATTCGTGCCAGGCAATGACTATCTCCAACAAGCGAGAGTCTAACCACTGCCCCTTGCCATTCAATGGCATTACCATCACCGAATCCTCCACCATCAACATCCTGGGGGTCACCATTGACCAGAAACTTAACTAGACCAGCCACATAAATACTGTGGCAACAAGAGTAGGTCAGAGGCTAGGTATTCTGCGGCGAGTGTCTCATCTCCTGACTCCCCAAAGCCTTTCTAGAAGGCACAAATAAGGAGTGTGATGAAATACTCTCCACTTGCCTGGATGAGTGCAGCTCCAACAACACTCAAGAAGCTCGACACCATCCAGGACAAAGCAGCCCGCTTGATTGGCACACCATCCACCACCTTAAACATTCACTCCCTCCACCACCAGCACACTGTGGCTGCAGTGTGTACCATCTACAAGATGCACTGCAGCAACTCGCCAAGGCTTCTTCGGCAGCACTTCCCAAAGCCGCGACCTCTTCCACCTAGAAGGACAAGGGCAGCAGGCGCATGGGAACACCGCCACCTCAAGTCACACACCTTCCTGACTTGGAAGTATATCGCTGTTCCTTCATCATCGCTGGGTCAAAATCCTGGAACTCCCTCCCTAACAGGACTGTGGGAGCACCTTCACCATACGGACTGCAGCGGTTCAAGGCGCCGGCTCACCACCACCTTCTCAAGGGCGATAAATGCTGGTCTTACCAGCGACGCCCACATCCCATAAACTAATTTAAAAAATCTTTATTGGAGGATGAATTTCCGCAGGGTTTCTCCCACTTGTCTGCCATTTATCTTGAGTTTGGCTCTTACGCCAAAGTTTTAGCTTAGGAGCGAGAGAACCCTCGTAGAAACTCACCCCCACCATCAATGTATGCTCCTGAAAATGTACCATGACCTCCAAAATTCTGTTAAAGTAAGTTGAGATTTATTTTTACAGGGTTTGGTAAAGAGCCCCATTCCTTTCCTCCCACTACTCGACAACAAGGGTCCACGTCACACCCCATGGACAAAATCCAGCCCCCGAGTCCAAGCAACTGTTCCATTTACGCTTGCATATCTTGTTCGCTGGTTTGTCCTGTTTACCTTTTATAGGCTTAAAGGTTCGACTGCTGTCATTAGTAAATAAATCCCAAGTCTGAACACCAAGATCTGTTAGTATCAGCAACGTGAGGTTCATGCAAATTAATTGGGAACATGGCTTTAGACATTGTAGGTGCCTCATGAGCGGATACACCTACGCAGCTCACAAAGACTGGATACTCAATAAGGGAAACAGATCCCTCTACGTTGTGTCCCGTCTCCGATTGATGGGTGGCTTCGGTTTGTTAGATCCGTTTTCGTTTGAAAGATAAACTCCCAACTCTTCAAGTTTTGCGCACGGGTGCAGATTTCAGAGCCACTGTTGCCATCAGCGACGGAATAAGAGGGATGGGGAGTGTGTTCTCGCACTGGCGTCATCACTTTGTTTATTGCACTGAGCAGGAGGATAGGAAGCAGCACGCACAACATCATCTACAAGGTTGGCGTCTGAACGAGCGTCCTAAGAGTGCCAGGCTGGAGGACGAGGAGGGAGAGAGTCAACCAAACCGACTGACTCATGTATAAACTTGTGTATGGGGTACACGTACAGAACAGACACCCAGTCTACGGGGAGTGAGCTGTGCAATCAACACAACAAAGACGTACTTTAATCCAATAGATGTTTTATTAAGTTACAATTTTACAGTTCCAGGAAACATCAACGAAGAACAGACGGTCCTTTCCTTTCTGCAGACACGAATCACTTGCTGACTTCATCAAATTTCGGTTCTAAAATTAGGGGAAAAAAGTTTTTTTTTAAAAAAAGACAAGTTTATCAGAAAACCTTTCCTCTGGAATTTAAGCTTTTATTTTTTTTAATACTCTGCATGACTGTTCCAATCGCCACTCCCTCACTTGAGGCCAATCTTCCAGCCCCTGCGCCTCTACTAGTCCGTGTCGCTCGGCGCCATCAGCAAAAAGATGCTTTTCTACTCCAGCTGCTTTGAAAGTTAAGACAAGTTGCGCAAGTCACATGCCGATGGTTCGGCACTGCAGAGGCCACGAGTAAGAATCTGCCCTGAAACAGCCCACTAGCACAGGACCAGTACACACAAGTACAACCACTTTGTACTTAAGTTAAATAATAGCTGCACTGTAATTTCACATTGCAAAGCACCGTCCAATATTTAGAACATAAGAAATAGAAGCAGGAATAGGCCACTTGGCCCCTCGAGCCTGCTCCGCCATTCAATAAGATCATGGCTGATCTTGGGCTCAAAGCCACTTCCCCGCCCGCTCCCCATAACCCTTCACTCCCTTATCTTGCAAAAATGTGTCTATCTCCACCTTAAATGTAATTAATGACCCAGCCTCCACAGCTCTCTGGGGCAGAGAATTCCACAGATTTACGACCCTCAGAAGAAATTCCTTCTCATCTCAGTTCTAAAAGGGCGACCCTTTGTTCTGAAACTGTGCCCCCGAGTTCTAGATTTCCCCACGAGGGGAAACATCCTCTCTGCATCTGCATTTATACAGTGGGAACCTCCGTTACCCGTTAGAATTGTGGTACGGGGCAACACCAACACTTGCCGGGGGTGCCGCACAGACACACCGACACTCGTTTACAGGGGTCCTTCGCTTACACTTTGCATCTTCCAGAACACCTTACCTTCAAATTTGAAATCTGGGAATTTGAGGAGGTCTCCTCCCCCATAGAGCCGCTGCAGCTTGGTGACCTCCTCGTCCATGTTCTTCTGGTACTCTGCCCCAGCGTCAACAGGACCACCCACTTTCCTGTATTTATAGAGCAGGAAGGAAAACGAAGATTTATGTCAAATACCTTGGTCTCACAGACAGACATTACCCACCCCACTGTAACCAATTCAGAACCAAAGTGATTCTGCCGGTATCATTACTAAACATTAGGTTAAACCTGCACCTCTCTGGTTCTGTATTGGCGTGCATTCTCCCCGCCCCTCTTGAATTCCAAATAAAGTAATTTTATTTGAATACTACACCTCCCTCATGACTCTTGTCGCTCCATACCCGACTGTAGCTCATTCTTTCCCACAACCTCAACGGTGGATCTCCTTCCCTCCCTCAAACTGCTTATGTACTAGCACCGTAAAAACGGGGTCTACTGACTGAATTTTTAAAATTTGTTCCTGGGATGTGGGCGTCGCGGGCAAGGCCGGCATTTATTGCCCATCCCTAATTGCCCTTGAGAAGGTGGTGGTGAGCTGCCTTCTTGAACCGCTGCAGTCCGTGTGGTGAAGGTTCTCCCACAGTGCTGTTAGGGAGGGAGTTCCAGGACTTTGACCCGGCGACGATGAAGGAACCGGCGATATATTTCCAAGTCAGTATAGTGTGTGACTTGGAGGGGAACTTGGAGGTGGTGGTGTTCCCATGCGCCTGCTGCCCTTGTCCTTCTAGGTGGTAGAGGTCGCGGGTTTGGGAGGTGCTGCCGAAGAAGCCCTTGGCGAGTTGCTGCAGTGCATCTTGTAGATGGGGATTGGATTAAGTGTAAACACCATGAATGCCATTCCCCTAGAATCCAATCTAAAGCCGCCGCCTTCCTCCTTTTAAAACCCAAGTTTAAGGTTATTTTACCACTACTTCTCAATTTCCACGCCTACCTCTCAGCTTTGGTGCTGACTTAGTGGTCTTGGGTCTTCACCGAAGTTTCTCAACTGAAAAAAAATCTCCCTGTTGCTTTGTTTTTCTCCTCCCTATTCTCTGGTTGAAGAGAAATGGAAAGTCCCGCCTACAGCTCACTGTCTTCACAAAAATCGAGAAAGCAGATCTTCGGGATGCTGCAGAGGAGATGCTACATCGAAACACTGATTGAATGACCTTAAGCAGAGAGAAACTGGGACAACTGAGGGCGCTTGTAAACGCACGGCACCTTCCTTCGGGAGTGATTTCATTGCTGCTCTGTGTGGAGTTAGCCAAGCTCTGCTGGGGCAGCAGAAGGGGCACTACATTTGGCCTCAGTGTACTTCCTTACAGAGGATGGGGGGGCGGGGGGAATAAAAACACTCAGCGTTCCCACTAGAGTGTTATCCGACATCTTCCGAGACAGACAGCACCTTTCACAACCCGAGGGCATCCCAAAGCGCTTTACAGCCCATGAAGTACTTCTTGAAGTGTAGTCACTGTTGTAATGTAGAAAATGTGGCAGCCAATTTGTGCACAGCAAGCTCCCACAAACAGCAATGTGATAATGACCAGATAATCTGTTTTTCAGTAATGTTGGTTGAAGGATAAATATTGGCCAGGACACCGGGAAGAATTCCCCTGCTCTTCTTCGATGGGATCTTTTATGTCCACCGGAGAGGCGAGATGTAAAACCAAGGCCACTTCTGCTCTCTCAGGTCGACGTAAAAGATCCCATGGCACTATTTCGAAGACGAGCAAGGGCGTTCTCCCCGGTTTCCTGGCCAACATTTATCCCTCAACCAACATCACTAAAACAGGTTTACCTGGTCATTATCTCATTGCTGTTTGTGGGAGCTTGCTGTGCACAAATTGGATGCCACATTTCCTACATTATAACAGTGACTACACTTCAAAAATACTTCATTGGCTGCAAGGTGCTTTGGGATGCCCCAAGGTCGTGACAGGCACTATATAAATGCAAGTCTTTTTTTCTTTTTAGTCACTTACGTGCTCTTAGCGTCGTAGTCTCGGATCTTATCTACAAAGAGTTTTTGGATAGGGTCGATGGTCTTGTTAAACACGACTGCCGTGAACCCGATGTTTCGCTGGAGCTGAACAGAAAGCGCAGATCGCAGGACGGTGGAAAACTGGAACAAGCGGTGCAGCATCATGGCGGCGTGGCTGAGCAGATCGGAGTTTACACTGTGGAAAACAAAACCAAAAAACACCGTGTGTAAAACCTTCCAGAGACAGGCATTCCCCCTCCGCAAAACCACCAAATCTCCCTCCCTTTCTCCCCATGCGAGAGAGAGAAGCCAATTGTAGCGGCAACCAAGACTAGCTAGCTCAGCAAAGACAGGACGGGGGATCAAACCTGGTCCTGTAACGCAATGGGCAGTGAATTTATCAGTGAAACCACCTGGAGGAGGTGGACACTAAGTCCTAACTTTAGTTCAGTCATCAGGCTAGATGGCAAGGTACTGGGGAGGGGTAGAAGAAAGGGAAAGTTAACTGACAGTATTGTATCTACAGAGGAGCATTGGTCGATAAATCAGCTAGTCACCCTGCTAGCTGATGGAAAGGAAATGTTAAAACAAAGTAAATAAAATGCAGAGTAAATCTAATTATTTCTGTAGGCTGTAAAGAGTTTGAGGAATTCGCAGGACTGGAAGAGGTGATTGCAGCTCACTAGGCTGAGCCCACTGCTGTCTCATAACCCTTGATCTCCTTTTCTTGAGTATCGATTCAGTTACCTCCTGAATTTCCTACAATTATCCACCTCCATGCATAGAATGCTCGACACCTTCACCACCCACTGGGCGAAGTTCTTTCATTTCAACGGTTTGCTCTCCTGCCCCCTTCTGATCTTCAGTCCGTGTACCCTTACTCGAACTTTACTGTAACTTTAGCGTGTCAGCCGTGGCTCAGTGGGTAGCGCTCTCGCCTCTGAGTCAGAAGGTTGTGGGTTCAAGTCCCACTCCAGAGACTTGAGCACAAAATCTGGGCTGACACTCCAGTGCAGTGCTGAGGAAGTGCTGCACTGTCGGAGGTGCCGTCTTTCAGAAGAGACATTAAACCGCGGCCCTGCCTGCTCCCTCTGGACGTAAAAGATCCCATGGCACTATTTCGAAGAAGAGCAGGGGAGTTCTCCCCGGTGTCTTGGCCAATATTTATCCCTCAACCAACATCACTAAAACAGATTATCTGGTCATGATCACATTGCTGTGGGAGCTTGCTGTGCGCAAATTGGCAGCCGTGTTTCCTACATTACAACAGTGACTATACTTCAAAAAGTACTTCATTGGCTGTAAAGTGCTTTGGGACGTCCGGTGGTCGTGAAAGGCGCTATAGAAATGCAAGTCTTTTCTTTATTTTAATATAATAAATTGGTTAATTCCTGCCCTCCCTGCTCCTCGCACCAAGATGGTTCTGCCAACACATGGACGCCCTGGTACTGAGCCTTACAGACTAGGAAGGTTCCAAGTACAATCCATGCCCTTTCACCTCCCCCGCCCCAGTTTGTGCTGAATTATCAGAGCATATATAGGGTGCTGGTGAAGATGCTACAATTGCTCTTAATAATCCCATGTTAGTAAATGGAAAAACAAATCATGCCAGGGTTGCTGCTCCTGACTGCTATTCAGTAACCACCCCCCCCCACTCCCAACAGGTGGACGGTGGATTTGTGGACAGGATCAGGCCCTGCTGTGATGGCCCACACAGCTGAATATCCTCCCAACACACTGACTCGAGGCTCGCACAAATAAGCACCAGCAGCAATGCCACTGTACTCCAGCATGAGCCAATACCTTCATGGTTGGGGAAGGGAAAGAAAACTGGAGGTGGAAAATCTTTTTAAAGTGCTGGCTAATAGAGCTTGTGATTTCAAATAAAACTGTTGGACTATAACCTGGTGTTGTGCGACCTCTCAATTTAATAGAAAAATACCACTGCAAGAGGAATAAGCTGAGGTTAATGCAAGAGAGACACACACACCCCAAATAGAGCATTGAATTCCAGTTCAACAATAGCTTGGATTTATATAGCGCCTTCAATGTAGCAAAATGTGCCAAGGCGCTTAACAAGAGCGCTATCAATAAAAAATCTTGACACTGAGCCACAGAAGGAGCTAGCAGGACAGATGACCAAAAGCTTGGTCAAAGAGGTAGGTTTTAAGGAGTTTCTTAAAGGCGTAGCGAGAGGAGAGGTTTAGGGAGGGAATTCCAGAGCCTAGGGCCTAGGCCGCTGAAAGCATAGCTGCCAATGGTGGAGCAATTAAAATCAGGGATGGGCAAGAATCTTCCAATCCTCCTTGGATACAGGGGTGGTGCCAGAGGGGACTGGAGAATTGCAAATGTTACACCCTTGTTCAAAAAAGGGTGTAAGGATAAACCCAGCAACTACAGGCCAGTCAGTTTAACCTCGGTAGTGGGGAAGCTTTTAGAAACGATAATCAGGGACAAAGTTAACGGTCACTTGGACAAGTGTATTAATTAAGGAAAGCCAGCACGGATTTGTTAAAGGCAAATCGTGTTTAACTAACTTGATCGAGGTTTTTGATGAGGTAAAAGAGAGGGTTGAGGAGGGCAATGCGATTGACGTGGTGTACATGGACTTCCAAAAGGCGTTTGATAAAGTGCCACATAATAGGCTTGCCAGCAAAGTTGAAGCCCATGGAATAAAAGGGACAGTGGCAGCAAGGATACAAAATTGGCTAAGTGACAGGAAACAGAGAGTAGTGGTGAATGGTTGCTTTTCAGACTGGAGGAAGGTATACAGTGGTGTTCCCCAGGGGTATAGTGAACAGTGAGGAGGATAGACTTCAAGAAGATAAACAGGCTGGTGGAATGGGCAGACACAAGGCAGATGAAATTTAACACAGAAAAGTGCGAAATGATACATTTTGGTAGGAAGAATGAGGAGAGGCAATATAAACTAAAGGGTACGATCCTAAAGGGGGTGCATGAACAGAGAGACCTGGGGGTATATGTGCACAAATCGTTGAAGGTGGCAGGGCAGGCTGAGAAAGTGTTTAAAAAAGCATACGGGATCCTGGGCTTCATAAATAGGCTTCATACGTTGCAGGAAAGAATGCACCGCGGCATGGTACATCGGCGAGACCATGCAGACACTGAGACAACGTATGAACGAGCACCGCGCAACAATCGCCAGGCAGGATTGTTACCTCCCAGTCGGGGAACACTTCAGCAGTCAAGGACATTCAGCCTCGGATCTGCGGGTAAGCGTTCTCCAAGGCAACCTTAGAAACACACGACAACGCAAAATCATCAAGCAGAAACTGATAGCCAAGTTCCGCACTCATGAAGACGGTCTCAACCGGGATCTTGGGTTTATGTCACGATACATGACGTGATCCGGACTCGAGTCGTCGTTGGCTTGTTCACAGATGTGATTCCCAGTAAAAAAGTAAAAATTTTCCCAGTAAAAAAGTAAAAATTTTAAAGCTTTTCGTTTTACATACAGACGGCAGCTTTTGACACGTTAGAACCCCTGCGACTACACCTCATTGTCTCAGTTGTATCTTGCTATGTCTTTGATGTGGTACCTTCCTGGCTGACTTGATTAACTTTATCACACCTCGGCAGATAGTCAGGATGATTTAATTTAGTGGTCTGCAATTGTAAGGTACACATGCTTTGTTCTCTATCTATATATGCTTTGGCGATTCTGTATCTAATTTACTTCACCTGAGGAAGGGGCAATCGATAGCTCCGAAAGCTTGTGATTTCAAATAAAACTGTTGGACTATAACCTGGTGTTGTGCGACCTCTCAATTTCATAAATAGAGGCATAGAGTACAAAAGCAAGGAAGTTATGATGAACCTTTATAAAACACTGGTTCGGCCTCAACTGGAGTATTGTGTCCAATTCCGGGCACCACGCTTTAGGAAGGATGTGAAGGCCTTAGAGTGGGTGCAGAAAAGATTTACAAGAATGGTTCCAGGGATGAGGGACTTCAGTTACGTGGACAGACTAGAGAAGCTGGGGTTGTTCTCCTTAGAGCAGAGAAGGTTGAGAGGAGATTTGATAAGAGGTTTACATAGGATATACGACACAGAAACAGTCCATTCGGCCCAACCAGTCCATGCCGGTGTTTAAGCTCCACTCGAGCCTCCTCCCGTCTTTCCTCATCTAAATCTATCAGTATAACCCTCTATTCCCTTCTCCCTCATATGCTTGTCTAGCCTCCCCTTAAAAGCATCTATACTATTCGCGTCACCCACTCCCTGTGGTAGCAAGTTTCACATTCTCACCACTCTTTGGGTAAAGAAGTTTCTTCTGAATTCCCTATTGGATTTCTTGGTGACGATCTTATATTGATGGCCACTTGTTATGCTCTTCCTCACAAGTGGAAACATGAGGGGTCTAGACAGAGTAGATAGAGAGAAACTGTTCCCATTGGCGGAAGGGTCGAAAGCCAGAGGACACAGAACCAAAGGCAACATGAGGAAAAACTTTTTTACGCAGCGAGTGGTTAGGATCTGGATTGCACTGCCTGAAAGGGTGGTGGAGGCAGATTCAATCGTGGCTTTCAAAACGGAATTGGATAAGTACCTGAAGGAAAAAAAAATTGCAGGGCTACGGGGAAAGGGCGGGGGATTGGGACTAACTGAAGTGCTCTTGCAGAGAGCTGGCACGGGCTCGATGGGCCGAATGGCCTCCTTCTGTGCTGTAACCATTCTATGATTCTATGAACACCAAGGCTGCAAATGGTCTGGCTCAGTTACAGACAGTTGCCAGGGATGGAAATGGTGGTCAGGGACTGGAGTTTGTGGCAGGGACGAAAGACAATGGCTTCAGTCTTCCCAATATTTAATTGGAGGAAATTTCTGCTCATCCAACACTGGATGTCAGACAAGCAATCTGACAAATCAGAGACAGTGGAGGGATCGAAAGAGGTGGAGGGAAGAACTAAAGCACAGGCTTCAGAACCACCAGACAATAGAACTGGTAACCGAGAAGCCACTGATCTATCCGCACAGCATAAGCTAAACTAAATAATAAAGCGCTTGCAAAAGTGCGAGATCCAAAATAGAAATAAAAATTTCTCCAGGAGCCACAGACACAGGGAACAAACTGTTAATATCAATTTTACAAAAAGTATTTTTGCAACAGCAGGAAGAAAGCACATTTAGCATTGATGGCTGGAGTTTAAACCAACTCTTGGAAAGGAGTTGAATGTGGACACCACCACCCATCTGCTGTCCACAACGTGCCCCCCACCCCCACAAAAAATACTTTAAAAATGCAAGGTATGGGATACATCACTTCCAACAATCGGTATGCTAGTTGCCTAACTAACAGGTTCCTCATGGTCCAACACCCCAAAAGCTTGTGACCATTATCTACCTGTAAAGGAGTAATTAGAACTAATTTTACCATCATTCCACCACCCGCTCCCAAAACCAGGCCAAGCTGGGACAAAGCTCGGGCACTGGTTTGAGTTCTGACAGTTGCCATGCTGCTGATGAAAATTCACCAACTCTTTAGGAGTTAATGCTCCCAGAACATACAGGCACAAGGCAGAAAAATGACATTGTTTTAATACATATATATTCTGGTTGAACTTGTAGAAATTCCACTGCAAAACTAACCATCGGGACACCAAACAAGACAAGTAAAAGCCTTATTACAACAATCTTCTGGAAGGGGGGTTTAAGACAAGATTGCAAAGAATTAAACCCCACCAGTTAAATCCAATTACAGAGCAGATCAAAAGACTCACTGGAACTTTTTAGCACCAAAGGAGGCCATTTGGCCTGAGGGGGGCCTTGTGCTGCCTCTCCACTAAAAAAGCTATCCACTTACATCCCTCACCTCGTACACTTTTAAATTGTTCTTGTTCAAAACTTATCCTCTTCCCTTTTAAAATCTATTATGGATTCTGCTCGCACCACTGTTCCTGGTCATAGAATGGTTACAGCACAGAAGGAGGCCATTCAGCCCATCGAGCCCCTGCCGGCTCTCTGCAAGAACACTTCAGCTAGTCCCGCTCCCCCGCCCCTTTCCCCGTAGCCCTGCAATTTTATTTTCCCTTCAGGTACTTATCCAACTCCCTTTTGAAAGCCGTGATTGAGTCTGCCTCCACCACCCTTTCAGGCAGCACACGGCAGCGCAATCCTTGTCCGAACAACCCCCTTGTATATAACAACTTGCATTTATACAGCACCTTTACAAGGTAGAAAAACATCCCGGGCGCATTATCAGGCAAAATTTGACACCGGGCTCGATAAAGAGATATTAGAACAGATGACCAAAAGCTTGGTCGAAGATATATATTTTTTGAATTCAAACCTCTTCACTGCCCTTTAGTTAATGATCTCAAGTTCCCTGCCCTCGAGTTAGCGGCTCAGTGACAAGTGGAAGGAGTATTATTATCAAAACCCCTTCAGAACTTGAACCAACTCTTACTCGCATTCCCTCTTGGCTACATTTTTGGTTCTTCAAGCAAGTGGGAAGGGGAAAAATTGGAACCTAAGAATAACAGATATAAGAGAGAGTAACACCTGAGAGTGAGGGCAGCTCCCCCAGCCCCAGAGTCAGCCCCAGACCAAACCCAGACCCAGACCCTGTAGCAAGAGCAGGTTCAGACCAGACCCAGAAGCAGGAGCAGGTTTAGCCCCAGACCTTGGATCAGGTTCAGCCCAGGACCCAGACCTTGGATCAGGTTCAGCCCCAGGACCCAGACCTTGGATCAGGTTCAGCCCCAGGACCCAGCCCTTGAATCAGGTTCAGCCCCAGGACCCAGACCTTGGATCAGGTTCAGCCCAGGACCCAGCCCCAGACTCAGCTCAGGCCCAGGACCCAGACCTTGGATCAGGTTCAGCCCCAGGACCCAGACCTTGGATCAGGTTCAGCCCCAGGACCCAGCCCTTGAATCAGGTTCAGCCCCAGGACCCAGCCCTTGGATCAGGTTCAGCCCCAGGACCCAGACCCCAGACTCCAGATCTTGAATCAGGCTCAGTCTCAGACCCCAGACCTTGGATCAGGCGCAGTCTCAGACCCCAGACCTTGGATCAGGCTCAGTCTCAGACCCCAGACCTTGAATCAGGCTCAGTCTCAGACCCCAGACCTTGAATCAGGCTCAGTCTCAGACCCCAGACCTTGGATCAGGCTCAGTCTCAGACCCCAGACCTTGGATCAGGCTCAGTCTCAGACCCCAGACCTTGGATCAGGCTCAGTCTCAGACCCCAGACCTTGAATCAGGCTCAGTCTCAGACCCCAGACCTTGAATCAGGCTCAGTCTCAGACCCCAGACCCCAGACCTTGAATCAGGCTCAGTCTCAGACCCCAGACCTTGAATCAGGCTCAGTCTCAGACCCCAGACCCCAGACCTTGAATCAGGCTCAGTCTCAGACCCAGACCCCAGACCTTGAATCAGGCTCAGTCTCAGACCCCAGACCCCAGACCTTGAATCAGGCTCAGTCTCAGACCCCAGACCCCAGACCTTGAATCAGGCTCAGTCTCAGACCCCAGACCCCAGACCCTGAATCAGGCTCAGTCTCAGACCCCAGACCCCAGACCTTGAATCAGGCTCAGTCTCAGACCCCAGACCTTGAATCAGGCTCAGTCTCAGACCCCAGACCCCAGACCTTGAATCAGGCTCAGTCTCAGACCCCAGACTCAGGCTCAGTCTCAGACCCCAGACTCAGGCTCAGTCTCAGTCTGACCCCCAGACTCAGACTCAGTCTCAGACCCCAGACTCAGTCTCAGTCTCTGACCCCAGACTCAGGCTCAGTCTCAGACCCCAGACTCAGGCTCAGTCTCAGTCTCAGACCCCAGACTCAGGCTCAGTCTCAGACCCCAGACTCAGGCTCAGTCTCAGACCCCAGACTCAGGCTCAGTCTCAGACCCCAGACTCAGTCTCAGACCCCAGACTCAGTCTCAGACCCCAGACTCAGTCTCAGTCTCTGACCCCAGACTCAGTCTCAGACCCCAGACTCAGTCTCAGACCCCAGACTCAGACTCAGTCTCTGACCTCAGGCTCAGACTCAGTCTCTGACCTCAGGCTCAGACCCCAGACTCAGTCTCAGACCCCAGACTCAGTCTCAGACCCCAGACTCAGTCTCAGACCCCAGAGCTCAGACCCAGACTCAGTCTCTGACACTCACCTTGTCCTCAGCAACAGCAGCAAAGCATGATGGGACAGCGCCCTCCCAATAAATAACCTCGGCTTCAAATAAAACAAAATGCCTCGGTTGCCACACAGCAAATTCCACAATAAGGCCTGCCCTCGACAGCGACTGTACAAATCCTCTCAGAATTGTGAAGTTTAATTTTTTATTAATTTTTTTTAAAGTGGTGAACCGGAAGTGGTTCTCCAGCAGGGTTAATTTTTTTTTAAATAATATTTTATAATCCCTCGGCGGCTGGTTTTCCGGGCAGAGCAATGATGCGCGGCGCCGGAGGGCGGGGATGGTGTTGTTGATGAAGATTTCGAGGCCAGACTGAGGGAGGGAGGTGGTGGCGGGAGCGGAAGTGCAGGCCGGGCTTCCGGCGGTGGCGGGCGGGCTGGCGCATCAAAAATAGAAAATAGAGGAAAATAGAGAGAGCGCGAGAGAGAAATAAATAGAGAGATAGAGGGAGAGAAGGAGAGAGAGAGAGAGAGAGAGCGGGGCCTGGAGAGCGCGGCTCCTGAGGGAGGGAGCGGAGAGCGGGCCGCGGACACAGAGAGAGGTGAGTGTCTGACAGAGTCTGTCTACACGGGGAGAGTGTGTCCCGGGGGGGTCAGTGTCTGTCTACACGGGGAGAGTGTGTCCCGGGGAGTGTCTGTCTACACGGGGAGACTGTGTCCCGGGGGGGGGTCAGTGTCTGTCTACACGGGGAGAGTGTGTCCCGGGGGGGTCAGTGTCTGTCTACACGGGGAGAGTGTGTCCCGGGGAGTGTCTGTCTACACGGGGAGACTGTGTCCCGGGGGGGGGGTCAGTGTCTGTCTACACGGGGAGAGTGTGTCCCGGGGGGGTCAGTGTCTGTCTACACGGGGAGAGTGTGTCCCGGGGGGGGGGTCAGTGTCTGTCTACACGGGAGAGTGTGTCCCGGGGGGGGGTCAGTGTCTGTCTACACGGGGAGAGTGTGTCCCGGGGGGGGGGGTCAGGGTCTGTCTACACGGGGAGAGTGTGTCCCGGGGTCAGTGTCTGTCTACACGGGGAGAGTGTGTCCCGGGGGGAGTCAGTGTCTGTCTACACGGGGAGAGTGTGTCCCGGGGGGGTCAGTGTCTGTCTACACGGGGAGAGTGTGTCCCGGGGAGTGTCTGTCTACACGGGGAGAGTGTGTCCCGGTCTGTCTACACGGGGAGAGTGTGTCCCGGTCTGTCTACACGGGGAGAGTGTGTCCCGGTCTGTCTACACGGGGAGAGTGTGTCCCGGGGGGGGGGGGTCAGTGTCTGTCTACACGGGGAGAGAGTGTCCCGGGGGGGGGGGTCAGTGTCTGTCTACACGGGGAGAGTGTGTCCCGGGGGGGTCAGTGTCTGTCTACACGGGGAGAGTGTGTCCCGGGGGGGTCAGTGTCTGTCTACACGGGGAGAGTGTGTCCCGGGGGGGGTCAGTGTCTGTCTACACGGGGGGAGTGTGTCCCGGGGGTCAGTGTCTGTCTACACGGGGAGAGTGTGTCCCGGGGGGGTCAGTGTCTGTCTACACGGGGGGAGTGTGTCCCGGGGGGTCAGTGTCTGTCTCGGGGGGGTCAGTGTCTGTCTACACGGGGAGAGTGTGTCCCGGGGGGGTCAGTGTCTGTCTACACGGGGGGAGTGTGTCCCGGGGGGGTCAGTGTCTGTCTCGGGGGGGTCAGTGTCTGTCTACACGGGGAGAGTGTGTCCCGGGGGGGGGTCAGTGTCTGTCTACACGGAGAGAGTGTGTCCCGGGGGGTCAGTGTCTGTCTACACGGGGAGTGTGTGTGTCCCGGGGGGGTCAGTGTCTGTCTACACGGGGAGAGTGTGTCCCGGGGGGGTCAGTGTCTGTCTACACGGGGGGAGTGTGTCCCGGGGGGGTCAGTGTCTGTCTCGGGGGGGTCAGTGTCTGTCTACACGGGGAGAGTGTGTCCCGGGGGGGGGTCAGTGTCTGTCTACACGGAGAGAGTGTGTCCCGGGGGGGGTCAGTGTCTGTCTACACGGGGAGTGTGGTGTCCCGGGGGGGGTCAGTGTCTGTCTACACGGGGAGAGTGTGTCCCGGGGGGGTCAGTGTCTGTCTACACGGGGAGAGTGTGTCCCGGGGGGGTCAGTGTCTGTCTACACGGGGAGAGTGTGTCCCGGGGGGGGTCAGTGTCTGTCTACACGGGGAGAGTGTGTCCCGGGGGGGGGTCAGTGTCTGTCTACACGGGGAGAGTGTGTCCCGGGGGGGGGTCAGTGTCTGTCTACACGGGGAGAGTGTGTCCCGGGGGGGGTCAGTGTCTGTCTACACGGGGAGAGTGTGTCCCGGGGGGGGGTCAGTGTCTGTCTACACGGGGAGAGTGTGTCCCGGGGGGGTCAGTGTCTGTCTACACGGGGGAGAGTGTGTCCCGGGGGGGGTCAGTGTCTGTCTACACGGGGAGAGTGTGTCCCGGGGGGCAGTGTCTGTCTACACGGGGAGAGTGTGTCCCGGGGGGGGGTCAGTGTCTGTCTACACGGGGGGAGTGTGTCCCGGGGGGGGTCAGTGTCTCTCTACACGGGGAGAGTGTGTCCCGGGGGGGGGGGGGGTCAGTGTCTGTCTACATGGGGAGAGTGTGTCCCGGGGGGGGTCGGTGTCTGTCTACACGGGGAGAGTGTGTCCCGGGGGGGGTCAGTGTCTGTCTACACGGGGAGAGTGTGTCCCGGGGGGAGTCAGTGTCTGTCTACACGGGGAGAGTGTGTCCGGGGGGGGTCAGTGTCTGTCTACACGGGGAGAGTGTGTCCGGGGGGGGGGTCAGTGTCTCTCTACACGGGGAGAGTGTGTCCCGGGGGGGTCAGTGTCTGTCTACACGGGGAGAGTGTGTCCCGGGGGGGTCAGTGTCTGTCTACACGGGGAGAGTGTGTCCCGGGGGGTCAGTGTCTGTCTACACGGGGAGAGTGTGTCCGGGGGGGGTCAGTGTCTGTCTACACGGGGAGAGTGTGTCCCGGGGGGTCAGTGTCTGTCTACACGGGGAGAGTGTGTCCCGGGGGGTCAGTGTCTCTCTACACGGGGAGAGTGTGTCCCGGGGGGGTCAGTGTCTGTCTACACGGGGAGAGTGTGTCCCGGGGGGGGGGGGGGGGTCAGTGTCTCTCTACACGGGGAGAGTGTGTCCCGGGGGGAGTCAGTGTCTGTCTACACGGGGAGAGTGTGTCCCGGGGGGAGTCAGTGTCTGTCTACACGGGGAGAGTGTGTCCGGGGGGGGTCAGTGTCTGTCTACACGGGGAGAGTGTGTCCGGGGGGGGTCAGTGTCTCTCTACACGGGGAGAGTGTGTCCCGGGGGGGTCAGTGTCTGTCTACACGGGGAGAGTGTGT
Source organism: Squalus acanthias (assembly GCA_030390025.1). NCBI lineage: Eukaryota > Metazoa > Chordata > Chondrichthyes > Squaliformes > Squalidae > Squalus > Squalus acanthias. The sequence goes on along the minus strand of CM059429.1, from coordinate 164,539,146 downwards.
CCCGGGGGGGGTCAGTGTCTGTCTACACGGGGAGAGTGTGTCCCGGGGGGGTCAGTGTCTGTCTACACGGGGAGAGTGTGTCCCGGGGGGGTCAGTGTCTCTCTACACGGGGAGAGTGTGTCCCGGGGGGGTCAGTGTCTGTCTACACGGGGAGAGTGTGTCCCGGGGGGGGGGTCAGTGTCTCTCTACACGGGGAGAGTGTGTCCCGGGGGGAGTCAGTGTCTGTCTACACGGGGAGAGTGTGTCCCGGGGGGGAGTCAGTGTCTGTCTACACGGGGAGAGTGTGTCCGGGGGGGGGTCAGTGTCTGTCTACACGGGGAGAGTGTGTCCGGGGGGGGGGGTCAGTGTCTCTCTACACGGGGAGAGTGTGTCCCGGGGGGGTCAGTGTCTGTCTACACGGGGAGAGTGTGTCCCGGGGGGGTCAGTGTCTGTCTACACGGGGAGAGTGTGTCCGGGGGGGGGGTCAGTGTCTGTCTACACGGGGAGAGTGTGTCCGGGGGGGGGTCAGTGTCTGTCTACACGGGGAGAGTGTGTCCCGGGGGGGTCAGTGTCTCTCTACACGGGGAGAGTGTGTCCCGGGGGGGTCAGTGTCTGTCTACACGGGGAGAGTGTGTCCCGGGGGGGGGGGGGGGTCAGTGTCTCTCTACACGGGGAGAGTGTGTCCCGGGGGGGTCAGTGTCTGTCTACACGGGGAGAGTGTGTCCCGGGGGGGTCAGTGTCTGTCGACACGGGGAGAGTGTGTCCCGGGGGGAGTCAGTGTCTGTCTACACGGGGAGAGTGTGTCCCGGGGGGGAGTCAGTGTCTGTCTACACGGGGAGAGTGTGTCCCGGGGGGAGTCAGTGTCTGTCTACACGGGGAGAGTGTGTCCCGGGGGGAGTCAGTGTCTGTCTACACGGGGAGAGTGTGTCCCGGGGGGGGGGGGGTCAGTGTCTGTCTACACGGGGAGAGTGTGTCCCGGGGGGGGGGGGGGTCAGTGTCTGTCTACACGGGGAGAGTGTGTCCCGGGGGGGTCAGTGTCTCTCTACACGGGGAGAGTGTGTCCCGGGGGGGGTCAGTGTCTGTCTACACGGGGAGAGTGTGTCCCGGGGGGGTCAGTGTCTCTCTACACGGGGAGAGTGTGTCCCGGGGGGGTCAGTGTCTGTCTACACGGGGGGAGTGTGTCCCGGGGGGGTCAGTGTCTGTCTACACGGGGAGAGTGTGTCCCGGGGGGGAGTCAGTGTCTGTCTACACGGGGAGAGTGTGTCCCGGGGGGGTCAGTGTCTGTCTACACGGGGGGGAGTGTGTCCCGGGGGGTCAGTGTCTGTCTACACGGGGAGAGTGTGTCCCGGGGGGGTCAGTGTCTGTCTACACGGGGAGAGTGTGTCCCGGGGGGGTCAGTGTCTGTCTACACGGGGAGAGTGTGTCCCGGGGGGGTCAGTGTCTGTCTACACGGGGAGAGTGTGTCCCGGGGGGGGTCAGTGTCTGTCTACACGGGGAGAGTGTGTCCCGGGGGGTCAGTGTCTGTCTACACGGGGAGAGTGTGTCCCGGGGGGGGGGTCAGTGTCTGTCTACACGGGGAGAGTATGTCCCGGGGGGGGTCAGTGTCTGTCTACACGGGGAGAGTGTGTCCCGGGGAGTGTCTGTCTACACGGGGAGAGTGTGTCCCGGGGGGGTCAGTGTCTGTCTACACGGGGAGAGTGTGTCCCGGGGAGTGTCTGTGTACACGGGGAGAGTGTGTCCCGGGGGGGGTCAGTGTCTGTCTACACGGGGAGAGTGTGTCCCGGGGGGTCAGTGTCTGTCTACACGGGGAGAGTGTGTCCCGGGGGGGGGGGGTCAGTGTCTGTCTACACGGGGAGAGTGTGTCCCGGGGGGTCAGTGTCTGTCTACACGGGGAGAGTGTGTCCCGGGGGGGGGTCAGTGTCTGTCTACACGGGGAGAGTGTGTCCCGGGGGGGGGTCAGTGTCTGTCTACACGGGGAGAGTGTGTCCCGGGGGGTCAGTGTCTGTCTACACGGGGAGAGTGTGTCCCGGGGGGGGGGTCAGGGTCTGTCTACACGGGGGAGAGTGTGTCCCGGGGGGGTCAGTGTCTGTCTACACGGGGAGAGTGTGTCCCGGGGAGTGTCTGTCTACACGGGGAGAGTGTGTCCCGGGGGGGGGGTCAGTGTCTGTCTACACGGGGAGAGTGTGTCCCGGGGGGGGTCAGTGTCTGTCTACACGGGGAGAGTGTGTCCCGGGGAGTGTCTGTCTACACGGGGAGAGTGTGTCCCGGGGGGGGGGTCAGTGTCTGTCTACATGGGGAGAGTGTGTCCCGGGGGGGTCAGTGTCTGTCTACACGGGGAGAGTGTGTCCCGGGGAGTGTCTGTCTACACGGGGAGAGTGTGTCCCGGGGGGGGTCAGTGTCTGTCTACACGGGGAGAGTGTGTCCCGGGGAGTGTCTGTCTACACGGGGAGAGTGTGTCCCGGGGGGGGGGTCAGTGTCAGTCTACACGGGGAGAGTGTGTCCCGGGGGGTCAGTGTCTGTCTACACGGGGAGAGTATGTCCCGGGGGGGGGGGTCAGTGTCTGTCTACACGGGGAGAGTGTGTCCCGGGGGGTCAGTGTCTGTCTACACGGGGAGAGTGTGTCCCGGGGGGGTTAGGGTCTGTCTACACGGGGAGAGTGTGTCCCGGGGGGGGTCAGTGTCTGTCTACACGGGGAGAGTGTCTGTCTACACGGGGAGAGTGTGTCCCGGGGAGTGTCTGTCTACACGGGGAGAGTGTGTCCCGGGGGGGGGTCAGTGTCTCTCTACACGGGGAGAGTGTGTCCCGGGGGGGGGGGGGGGGGGGGGTCAGTGTCTGTCTACACGGGGAGAGTGTGTCCCGGGGGTCAGTGTCTGTCTACACGGGGAGACTGTGTCCCGGGGGTCAGTGTCTGTCTACACGGGGAGACTGTGTCCCGGGGAGTGTCTGTCTACACGGGGAGAGTGTGTCCCGGGGGGTCAGTGTCTGTCTACACGGGGAGTGTGTGTCCCGGGGGGGTCAGTGTCTGTCTACACGGGGAGAGTGTGTCCCGGGGGGGTCAGTGTCTGTCTACACGGGGAGAGTGTGTCCCGGGGGTCAGTGTCTGTCTCCACGGGGAGAGTGTGTCCCGGGGTCAGTGTGTGTCTACACGGGGAGAGTGTGTCCCGGGGGGGGTCAGTGTCTGTCTACACGGGGAGAGTGTGTCCCGGGGGTGTGGGTCAGTGTCTGTCTACACGGGGAGAGTGTGTCCCGGGGGGGTTAGGGTCTGTCTACACGGGGAGAGTGTGTCCCGGGGGGGGGTCAGTGTCTGTCTACACGGGGAGAGTGTGTCCCGGGGGGGTCAGTGTCTGTCTACACGGGGAGAGTGTGTCCCGGGCAGTGTCTGTCTACACGGGGAGAGTGTGTCCCGGGGGGGGTCAGTGTCTGTCTACACGGGGAGAGTGTGTCCCGGGGGGGGTCAGTGTCTGTCTACACGGGGAGAGTGTGTCCCGGGGAGTGTCTGTCTACACGGGGAGAGTGTGTCCCGGGGGGGGGGTCAGTGTCTGTCTACATGGGGAGAGTGTGTCCCGGGGGGGTCAGTGTCTGTCTACACGGGGAGAGTGTGTCCCGGGGAGTGTCTGTCTACACGGGGAGAGTGTGTCCCGGGGGGGGGTCAGTGTCTGTCTACACGGGGAGAGTGTGTCCCGGGGAGTGTCTGTCTACACGGGGAGAGTGTGTCCCGGGGGGGGTCAGTGTCTGTCTACACGGGGAGAGTGTGTCCCGGGGGGTCAGTGTCTGTCTACACGGGGAGAGTGTGTCCCGGGGGGGGGGTCAGTGTCTGTCTACACGGGGAGAGTGTGTCCCGGGGGGGTCAGTGTCTGTCTACACGGGGAGAGTGTGTCCCGGGGGGGTTAGGGTCTGTCTACACGGGGAGAGTGTGTCCCGGGGGGGGTCAGTGTCTGTCTACACGGGGAGAGTGTGTCCCGGGGGGGGTCAGTGTCTGTCTGTACACGGGGAGAGTGTGTCCCGGGGGGGGTCAGTGTCTCTCTACACGGGGAGAGTGTGTCCCGGGGGGGGGGGGGGGGGGTCAGTGTCTGTCTACACGGGGAGAGTGTGTCCCGGGGGTCAGTGTCTGTCTACACGGGGAGACTGTGTCCCGGGGAGTGTCTGTCTACACGGAGAGTGTGTCCCGGGGGGTCAGTGTCTGTCTACACGGGGAGAGTGTGTCCCGGGGGTGTGGGTCAGTGTCTGTCTACACGGGGAGAGTGTGTCCCGGGGGGGTTAGGGTCTGTCTACACGGGGAGAGTGTGTCCCGGGGCGGGGTCAGTGTCTGTCTACACGGGGAGAGTGTGTCCTGGGGGGGTCAGTGTCTGTCAACACGGGGAGAGTGTGTCCTGGGGGGGTCAGTGTCTGTCTACATGGGGAGAGTGTGTCCCGGGGGGGGGGGTCAGTGTCTGTCTACACGGGGAGAGTGTGTCCCGGGGGTCAGTGTCTGTCTACACGGGGAGACTGTGTCCCGGGGAGTGTCTGTCTACACGGGGAGAGTGTGTACCGGGGGGTCAGTGTCTGTCTACACGGGGAGGAGTGTGTCCCGGGGGGGTCAGTGTCTGTCTACACGGGGGAGAGTGTGTCCCGGGGGGGTCAGTGTCTGTCTACACGGGGAGAGTGTGTCCCGGGGGTCAGTGTCTGTCTCCACGGGGAGAATGTGTCCCGGGGGTGTGGGTCAGTGTCTGTCTACACGGGGAGAGTGTGTCCCGGGGGGGGGGGGGGGGGTCGGTGTCTGTCTTCACGGGGAGAGTGTGTCCCGGGGGGAGGGTTAGTGTCTGTCTACATGGGGAGAGTGTGTCCCGGGGGGGTCAGTGTCTGTCTACATCGGGAGAGTGTGTCCCGTGGGGGAGTCAGTGTCTGTCTACACGGGGAGAGTGTGTCCCAGGGGGGTCAGTGTCTGTCTACACGGGGAGTGTGTCCCGGCGGGCGGGGGGGGGGGGGGGGGCGTGGTCAGCATCTCTCTACACGGGGAGAGTGTGTCCCGGGGGTGTCAGTGTCTGTCTACACGGGGAGAGTGTGTCCCGGGGGTGGGGTCAGTGTCTGATTGCACGGGGAGAGTTAGCCCGGGGGTGGGGTCTGTGTCTGATTGCACGGGGAGAGTGTGCCCGGGGTTGGGGTCAGTGTCTGATTGCACGGGGAGAGTCTACCCGGGGGTGGGGTCAGTGTCTGATTGCACGGGGAGAGTTTGCCCGGTGGTGGTGTCAATGGGATTACACAGTTTTCCCGGGGGTGTTGATGGTTTGGAGTTCGACCTCATAGTGTGCGCAGACGCAAGCGTAGTCTGCATACTGTAATTCGATGATGGGATGGGACGACCTTGGATCTGGACTGGAGGCGACGGAGGTTGAACTGTTTCCCGTTTGTTCTGTAAATTAGCTCCACTCCAGAGGGGAGCTTACCGAGGGTGACATGGAGCATTGCAGCCAAGAAGATCGAGAAGAGCGTTGGTGCGATGACACAGCCTTGCTTGACCCGGGTCTGTACGTGAATTGGGTCTGTGGTGGATCCATTGGTCAGGATCACAGCTTGCATGTCGTCGTGAAGCAGGCGGAGGATGGTGACAAACTTTTGAGGGCAGCCGAATTTGAGGAGGACACTCCATAATCCCTCACGATTGACAGTGTCGAAGGCCTTTGTGAGATCAAAGAAGGCCATGTACAGCGGTTGGTGCTGTTCACCACGCGTCATCTACAAGAGAAATGCAGGGAAGATCATGTCCATTGTGCCCCTTAGTGGGCGGAATCCGCATTGTGACTCTGGGAGGAGCTCTTCGGCCACTGGGAGAAGGCGATTGAGGAGGATTCTTGCGATGACTTTCCCTGCTATAGACAGCAGGGTGACTCCTCTGTAATTACCGCAATCGAACTTGTCACCTTTCTTGATGATGGTCATGATTACGGCTTCTCTGAGATCCCCTGGCATGCTCTCCTCCTTCCAGATAAGAGAAATGAGTTCATGTATTCGAGCCAATAGTGCTTCTCCGCCATGCTTTAGTGGCTCGGTGGGGATTCCATCTGCTCCTGAGGCCTTGTTGTTCTTCAGTTGTCAGATGGCCTTTTCAACCTCATGCTGGGCTGGGGTTGTGCTGAGATGGTGGTGGGTAGCATGCTGTGGTATGGAGTTGAGGACACTCGCGTCGAAGACAGAGTCTCGGTTAAGGAGATCTTCAGTACCTCTCCGTTCTTGGCCCGCAGTGGGGTAGGACCTTGGGTGCTTTGGCCGTAGGTGGTCTTGACTGCGCTAAAGAATCCACGCACGTCGTGATTGTCGGCTAGCTGCTGGATCTCCTGCGCTTTCTCCGTCCGCCATCTGTTCTTTAGGTTCGTGAGTGTTTTGTTGGACCTTGGCCTTCAGGTGTCTGTAGAGCTGCTTTCTTGCTCTCGAGTTCCGTTGCTGTTTCCAGATCAGAAATGCCTTGCGCTTGCGGCTTATTAGATCCTGGATCTCCTGGTCGTTCTCGTCGAACCAGTCTTGGTGTTTCCTGGTCGAGTGACCGAGCGTTCCTGTGAAGAGACGCAGCCACGGTACACCAGTGGTGGAAGGAGTGAATGTTTTAAGGTGGTGGGTGGGGTGCCAATCAAGTGGGCTGCTTTGTCCTGGATGGTGTCGAGCTTCTTGAGTATTGTTGGAGCTGCACTTATCCAAGCAAGTGGTGTGTGTTCATGCAGTGATCAAGAAGTTGTCGGCATTGCACTTGCATGTTATGGTGAGTTGTGCAGTGTACCAAGCCACTTGAGAGAAATTCCTGGAATCAGCTGTGCACCCAATGGGGGCTCAAATCTATGTCCGTCAGTTTCCGAGGGTTGTCCTCCTTGGGCGGGGTCTGAGAATGGTACAGGTGGCTCCAAGCTGACATGACTAGCAATGGAAGTTCTGAACTCGGTCAGCCCTCTGTGGCAGACTTGATAATCTGATACCTGAGCCAGGTAGGTCCTCCGTCGTTGAGGCCACCGGCCAGCCTGACTCATTAATGGAACTCGCAGGGTCACTGGGATTCTTCCACGCCACAAAACTGTAATTCATTGTCCCAACGGGTAGGGTGGTCCTGACTAGGGCCAGCAGTGGGAACGTTACGAGTGCTGTGCTACCGTGCAGTTTTAGCTGGTTAAGCTCATGCCTACCTTTTTGGGATCCCAAATGCTTGGCTCTTACCAACCTGTAGTTAAATTCTCTGGATTTATAAGGCAGAATATGCACTCGGTGAACAGAAACTCTGCATGGATTTCTCGGTAGTTTAGTGTGCGTCACAAAAAAGGAACATAGTGGTTTAAATCCTGTTTCAAAAATTGAGATAAATTTGATATTGGTGTCTGGACACAGATGTGGGAGTTCCCTAGTGTTTAGGGACTCGCCCTTGCTGGGGCAAGGACCTCTGTTCCCCATTGAAACTTCTCGACATCACTTGTGCACAAGTCCTTGGCAGTCAACGTGTAAGATTGGAATATAGATGGTTGAGGGGTGATTCGATTGAGGATTTTAGGATATTGAAAGGAATTGATAGGGTCGATAGAGAGAACCTTTTTTCACTGGTGGGGGGTGAGGGGGTCTCGGACAAGGGGACATAACCTTAAAATCAGAGCCAGGCCATTCAGGAGAGAAGTTAGGAAACACTTCTTCACTCAAAGGGTGGTAGAAGTGTGGAACTCTCTCCCACAAAAAGCAGTAGATGCCTGCTCGATTAATCATTTTAAATCTGAGATTGATAGATTTTTGCCAGTCAAGGGTATTAAGGGATGTGGAGCCAAGGTGGTTGGATGGAGTTAAGCTACAGATCTGCCATAAACTCATTGAATGGTGGAACAGGCTCGAGGGGCTGAATGGCCTGCTCCTATTGCACCAGGATGCTTTAAGGCTGATTCACAAGTGCTTGCAGCTTTTGGAGCTAAATACTGTTGACGTGTAGAAGCTGTTTTCTATTTGTGTTTCAGTTGATTTGTGTTCAGCTTGTTAAAAACGCCAGAATGAATTCCCCTGAGGCGGTGATGCACTGCCTGGTGTGGGACTGAGCTATATCGGGCTGTACGCTGCAGGTTTGGGGGGTGGGTTCCCCTGAGCCTAACACAGCTAGGGCAGTGGTTGGTCAGCTCCTTTTGGGCTCGGGGAATATCAGCCAGAGTTCCCACTTCTGATCACTGTAACCCCTGCTGGAAGGTGCTATTGACCAGACTTGGAGTGAGAATAAAATCAGGCACTACTGTGACATCCTTCTATGTTCAGTAGTCTGCTTACACTCGTTGACTAGGCTTGCATAGCCAGAATGGCCTCTTGGATGAGGGAGAAGGAGGCCTTTGATACCTTTGCAGCTGTATAGCAGTACTTGCATTTCTATAGCGCCTTTCACAACCTCAGGACGTCCCAAAGTGCTTTACAGTCAATGAAGTACTTTTGAAGTGTAGTTACTGTTGTAATATAGGAAACGCGGCAACCAATTTGTGCACAGCAAGGTCCCACAGACAGCAATGAGATAATGATCAGATCAGGTTGAGGGATAAATATTGGCCAGGACACTGGGGCTAACTCACCTGCTCTTCGAAATAGTGCCATAGGATCTCTTAAGTCCACCTGAGGGAGCAGACGGGGCCTCGGTTTAATGTCTCCTCCAGAATACAGTATCTCTGACATTACTGCACTGGAGTGTCAGCCTAGATTTTTGTGCTCGAGTCTCTGGAGTGGGACTTGAACCCACAACCTTCTGACTCAGAGGCGCGAGTGCTACCCACTGAGCCACGGCTGACACCTTATTCCGTGCCTCAGGCAGAGGGCAGAAAGTTGAAGGGGATAGGAGGGAAGAACCCAGGGTATCTTGGACATGACTTTCTCTCCTGGAGTACCACCAATGTTCCTCTCCACTTTTTTCCCCCCAGCCCCTTTCAAAACTGGCTGGGTGGGAGTAGAGCCGAGGATCTACAGGAGCCCTGTTTCCTCTCCCAAGGGCCGGTGATCCCCTGAGGTGCCTGTGACAATTACCCAACAAATACAGGACAAACTTCTCATCCCTCCCCCCTCAAGGGTCCCTGATTTCCTTTATTAAATGACTTGTGGGTATTCAGGATAACCAACCACACTGCTCCTCTTCTCTCCTCTCCCCACTTCAACCAGATGACTTGCTTCACCTTCGAGTGCTTTAATTGTTCTGGTGTTTCACATTACCCTAATTCTACCCTGTTTACTCTGTATGTGACAGTGATTATCCTACTGTGTAAAAATTCCCAGCTTTTCCCACTTCCTCAGTGTCAGCCGTGGCTCAGTGGGTAGCACACTCGCCTCTGAGTCAGAAGGTTGTGGGTTCAAGTCCCACTCCAGGGACTTGAGCACAGAAATCTAGGCTGACTCTCCAGTGCAGTGCTGAGGGAGCGCTGCACTGTCGAAGGTGCCGTCTTTCGGATGAGACATTAAACCGAGGCCCTGTCTGCCCCCTCAGGTGAACGTAAAAGATCCCACAGCACTATTTCAAAGAAGAGCAGGGGAGTTCTCCCCGGTGTCCTGGCCAATATTTATCCCTCAACCAACATCACTAAAACAGATTATCTGGTCATTATCACATTGCTGTTTGTGGGAGCTTGCTGTGCGCAAATTGACTGCCGCATTTCCTACATTACAACAGTGACTACACTTCAACAGTACTTCATTGGCTGTAAAGCGCTCTGGGACATCTAGTGGTCGTGAAAGGCGCTGTATAAATGCAAGTCTTTCTATCTTATAAGATCCAGCAAGGCAAGGGGGCTCAGTCAGCTCAAAAACAGCTTAGAGCAGATCATGTGCTTTCCTCTCTGCTAGAGAGGGGAATTAAATAAAGCAGAAACAGTATATTTAAAAGGATGTCATTACTTTAGTTAGGCTTAACGGAGAGTCAGTAAACGGAAAAGTCCCTGCTCGATAACAGAAACCAAAGGTGTACTTTACAGTTACTCTGCTGCGTTTGAGGCACATTGTGATCAACTTGCATAACATGTTTCCTGTGTGTAGGAGTGCAATGAACATGTGCTGGTGGCTTCATTACTGAATCACATCAGTCACAATCTGAGTCACTGGTTGAGTAACGTTCCTTTCAAGGCCCTAAGCTCTGGAATTCCCTCCCTAAACCTCTCCGACCCTCTACCTCTCTCTCCTCCTTTAAGACGCCTCTTAAAACCTATCTCTTTGACCACATTGATTGGCAGAAGAACCAAAGGCGACATGAGGAAAGAATTTTTTACGCAGCGAGTGGTTAGGATCTGGAATGCACTGCCTGAAAGGGAGGTGGAGGCAGACTCGATCACGGCTTTCAAAAGGGAATTGGATAAGTTCCTGAAGGGAAAGATTTGCAGGGCTACGGGGAAAGGGCGGGGGAGTGGGACTAGCTGAAGTGCTCTTGCAGAGAGCCGGGACAGGCCGAATGGACTCCTTCCGTGCTGTAACCATTCTATGATTCTATGCCAAGTTTTTGGTCATCTGCCCTAATATCTCCTTACGTGGCTCGGTGTCAGATTTTGTTTGATGACGCTCCTGTGAAGCACCTTGGGATGTTTTACTATGTTAAAGACAAGTAAATGCAAGTTGTTGTTGCTGTTCCTGTCTCAGTGTAGTGGGCGCATGTTATATTGAAGTAGAACTAACTGTCTCCAGAAGCTGTGACAAGTAAATGTCATTCAGGCCAGGACTGTACCGACTGATTAGTTTGGTGATTTGAGTGCTTAACTTTCCTGATTGTAAAAGATGGTTAAAACCTCTATTGTTAATGTGGATTCAGTATCTTGCTCAGTAACGGTTGCTGAATGCATCTCTGAGGGTCAGCGCAGTGATCAAGTTCCAGATGTACATGTTGCACAAGGCACTGCTGCGCTGTGGCTATGCATTTATATGGGTGTGGCACCTGAATTTGTGTCAGTGTCCTTGCTCTGTGTGCTATGTATCTTTGTGGCATAGGACATTATTGTTATCTGGCCCTGTCTGTGTAATACAAAAGCAAAATACTGCGGATGCTGGAAACCTGAAATAAAAACATTGTGCAATGTTACTTAAGACATTATTATATCCAGGTTGAGTCTAGAACCAGGGAGCACAGTCTCAGAATAAGGGGTCGGCCATTTAGGACTGAGATGAGGAGCAATTTCTTCACTGAGGGTGGTGAATCTTTGGCATTCTCTACCGCAGAGGGCTGTGAATGCTCAGTCGCTGATTATGTTCAAGACAGAGATCGATAGATCTAAGGGAATCAAGGGATATGGTGATAGTGCGGGAAGGTGGAGTTGAGGTCGACGATCAGCCATGACCTTATTGAATGGCGGAGCAGGCTCGAAGGGCTGATTGGCCTACTCCTGCTCCTATTTCTTATGGTTCTGTGTGTGATTGAGGGGTATTTGGCCACAGGGCATTATATATAGGCTTCCCCCATGTATGTGTGTAAACTCAGTACGGTACTCAATATTGCACCCTGACTGACTTGAAGGATTAATCAATTCGTGTCTGTCGGTGTGTCTGTGTCTCTTGCTTTTGCTTACACTAGCAGAACTCAGTTTAACTTGTTGAGTGTGAAACCATAGGCGCAGTACGTTTGTGCTGCAGTGTGTTCTAGGGCTGAAAGCTGTATGTCACCAGTATTAAAAAATCTGGGAATAAACGGCTAGTACTGTGTCAGTAAAAATTGACCATGAAGCTGTCGGGTTGTCAGTAAAAACCAATCTGGGTCATTAATGTCCTTTTTAGGGAAGTAAATCCGCCGTCCTTCCCCGGTCTCGCCACTGTGATCCCAGACCCACACCAACATAGTTGACTCGTAACTGCTCTTGAAGTGGCTTTGCACACCACTCGGTCGTATCACCACCTTCTCAGGGCAACTAGGGATGGGCAATAAATGCCGGCTTTGCCAGCGACGCCCACATCCCAAGAATGAATAATAAAAATGACGTATTGCTGGCTAGATATCTGGATGCTGGTTGCGGAGGAAGTGGAGTCTGTGGTTTCGGGCAGGTTTAAACCCAATGTGGAAGCAATTTGCAGCCAGTGTCCAACTTGCAGTTATTTCCTTCGTTGAGGCGTTACTTCAATGTTTAAAGCAAGATGGGGCATGCAGTCTGCAGGGCAACCAACACTGCTGAGAGAAAAGCCTTTCCGATTAAAAATTATTTTTATTTACTTCCTTTCTTTCTGTCATCGCCAGTCGCCCTCCATTTTTGCCTAAATATGATCCTACCTGTGAAATTTGAAATCGTGCAGTTCCTGTCCATCTCTGTGTGGTCCCACTGTTCTAGGGCCCTGATGCAATGTGTTCAGGTAGCCAGCGTCCTCAGCATCACCAGGCAATAGTTTCTCTCCCAGTCTTCATCTGCTGACTTACCTGAGGACTCGCGCAGTTTATATCCTACTGCGGTCGGTTGCCAAGTTGTCTTTTGGCATTGCAGCATGTTCTGTGCTATCTGGTCCGTCTAGAATGAATTGGCCAAAGAACTAGCCATCCAGCAACGCTTTCAAAAGTAAAAAGCTACTCTCGCATAACTTGAGAGCATGAAATGGCTGGAGTGACGGGGAGCAATTATATTGGTTAGACTTAGAATTTTTTTTAAATATAAAAATTAGCCACTTGCATTACAAGTTTGTGATGTATTTATATTTGAGTCTTGACTTGTTTTGAAAATTAAGTAATTTAATCAAGTTTCCCATGATAATTGGGTTATTTCAATGCATCAAAGGTGCTGTATGAATGTAATGATGGTTTGAACTTGTATGATTTTTTTTTTTTCCTCCAGAAGTATTACCGGCCCCACTTCCCGAACCTTTTCAGAACTGGACAGATTGAAGTCCCAGCTTGGCGTCGTAAGTCTCCGATACAGAATCTTGTTATACAACCTTTGTCTTTCTAATGGGATTTGTGAAATTTGTTTTGTGCTCCATGGATGTGGTTATTGGTGCAGACATCTTATTACTGAAGCAAGTGATTTGTGGGAGGCATCACATCCCATGAATTTCTGCACTCAACTTGCGTAGTTTGATTTGCTGCCCAATACTGCAGTATTGCATTAAAAAAGCCCATGCTGCAGCTAAAATGCGATATTTGCTAAGTGCTAATAAATCACTTGCCCTTGTTGTTGCGCCTCCTCGGGTCTAGATGGCAGCCCTGGCTTCAGTAGCTCTTCCAGTTTGCACGACTTGCAAAGCAGAATCAACCTGTTGGTCCATTTATATTGCAGAATTATCTGTGCTCGAAGGAGTTCTGCAATGCGCGTTTCCTCCGGTATATTGATTGTGTCGAGTTTTCGCCATGTGGTGACTTTGGAACGTTTGCGACCAAGACTTGCTCCGCTGTTTCTGGCGGTGGTCCTTTCCTGACCTCTGGAGGAGACAAGTGCAAAGGAGCAAAAACAAAAATGCTGGGCCTGTACAAGTGGCCCGAGGCCACAGCCTGACAAATTGTCAGCCCATTGCAACATTGGCCCTGCAGCCTCCAGAGGAGGCCTCCGGACATCACCTGGGGTGGCGGCACCTCATTCATATTACAGTATTGTTGCCCAAGTCAAGTCTGCTGTTAGTAACAGTGATATAAAAGGGGCATTAAAACACATGGGCATCTATTGTAAAGGTTGCATGTCTGTAATTACAAATACTGTGGTTGGACAAGTAACCATATCATTTCATGTTAGTGTATGGTCTTGCTCACAGGAAAGCATGTGGCATTTAGTGAGGAAAGTGCTGGGTTCAGGAGAAATGTAGTCATGAAAGAAAGACTTGCATTTCTGTAGCGCCTTTCACGACCACCAGACGTACCAAAGCGCTTTACAGCCAATGAAGTACTTTTTGAAGTGCAGTCACTGTTGTAATGTAGGAAACGTGGCAGCCAATTTGCACACAGCAAGCTTCCACAAACAGCAATGTGATAATGACCAGATAATCTCTTTTAGTGATGTTGATTGAGGAGTGAATATTGGGCAGGAGACCGGGGAATAACTCGCCTGCTCTTCTTCGAAATGCAGTAGTGCCATGGGATCTTTTACGTCCACCTGAGAAAGCAGACGGTTTAACATCTCAGCCGAAAGATGGCACCTCTGACAGTGCAGCACTCCCTCAGCACTGCACTGGAGTGTCAGCCTAGATTTTTGTGCTCAAGTCTCTGGAGTGGGTCTTGAACCCACAACCTGATGGACCATCCTTTTATCTATCCTGCTGACTTCTTTCTCATAATCAGTGCTGCTATGTAATGGTCCTCCTGAAGTTCCTTCTAAGGTGCAATTGTAACATCCTATGTAATCTTTCTCTTCATTACATCTTCACTGTGTTGAAATCAAGACTCCTGCTCTAAAGTTGTTTCTTTCCCTAGAACCTCCAAACCTTGGAGTATGTTACCAGTTCCAGTCTTCCCTTCCTCCAGTATTGGCATCACCTAATCACCAGTTCCTGATTTCTCTCTGTTTTACTCTTTCAGCCTTGATCATGTAATGCACTCTGGCCCAAAAAGTACTGTTTTGTGGCGTTGAAGCCTATTCAGCTTGAAGCCGGTCTCGCGTGTTTGGATGCGAAGAGTCCGAGATAATCTGGAACAATCTTTGCACTGTTTAGTCTGCATGCACAATGCATGAAAAGCGAGGAATGTGTCGTGTTTTCCTTGCGAGTTAGAGACCTGTTAGTTTGCTTAGGTAACAATGACTGATAATGAAGGAACGAAAAGAATCCTTACTGTTGGTTTTACAGTTAGCGTTACTGGGGCACTAGCTGCTGGGATCCACTGTCGGAAACCTTGCACTTAAGGCATTGTTGTGCAGTATGTGTCGTGTGTGATATTTAAATTTATTACCTCCAATTACTCGCACCATTGCCACGGCCAAACCGCTTGGTGTGGCACAGCACAAAATACTGTCTGCAGGCTCAAAAGTTCTGCTAAGTGTCCCCACCAATCTTTCTCTTTCCAAGACTGACCGACCTACTGTGCAGTTCCAACATCTTCTGTTTTTTTACACTCTCATTACTTGCCTTGCTTTTTGTTTTGTCCTGAATTGTGCCCAAATTTCTCAAGTGCAAGGACGTACAGTTGCCACACCTCTGCCCAGGCGAGTGCTTTCGGATGAGACGTTCACTGAGGCCCCGTCTGCTCTCTCAGGTGGGCGTAAAAGATCCCACGGGCACTATTTCAGAGAAGAGCAGGGGAGTTATCCCCGGTATCCTGGCCAATATTTATCCCTCAAGCAGCATCAGTAAATCAGATCATTTGGTCATTATCGCGTTGCTGTTTGTGGGAGCTTGCTGTGCGCAAATTGGCTACCGCGTTTCCTCCGTTACAACTTTAAAAAGACTTCATTGGCTGTAAAGCGCTTTGGGACGTCCTGAGGTCGTGAAAGGTGCTATATAAATGCAAGTCTTTCCTTTTTTCTGTAGCACCTGTATTTATACCTTCCATTGAAATGTCTCAGACCTCATGCAGTTGATTACATAGAAACATAGAAGATAGGAGCAGGAGTAGGCCATTCGGCCCCTCGAGCCTGCTCCGCCATTCGATGAGATCATGGCTGATCATCCAAATTCAGTACCCTGTCCCTGCCTTCTCCCCATATCCCTTGATACCTTTAGCTTTAAGAAATATATCTAACTCATTCTTTAAATATATTTAATGACTTGGCCTCAACTACCTTCTGTGGTAGAGAATTCCACAGGTTCACCACTCTCTGGGTGAAGAAATTCTTCCTAATTTCTGTCCTAAATGGCTTACCCCTTATCCTTAGATTATGACCCCTGGTTCTGGACTCTCCAACCATCGGGAACATTCTTCCTGCATCTAGTTTGTCCAGACCTGTCAGAATTTTATATGTTTCGATGAGATCCCCCCTCATTCTTCTATACTCCAGCGAGTATAAGCCCAATCGACCCAATCTCTCCTCATGTCATTCCTGCCATCCCAGGTATCAGCCTTGTGAATCTTCGCTGAACTCCCTCCATGGCAAGAACATCCTTCCTCAGATAAGGCGACCAAAACTGCACACAGTACTCAAGGTGTGGTCTCACCAAGGCCCTGTACAACTGCAGCAGGACATCCCTGTTTCTATACTCAAACCCTTTCGCTATGAAGGCCAACATACCATTTGCCTTCTTCACCACCTGCTGCACCTGCATGCTTACCATCAGCGACTGGTGCGCAAGGACACCCAGGTCTCGTTGCACTTCCCCTTCTCCCAATCTATTGCCATTCAGATAATAGTCTGCCTTTCTGTTTTTGACACCAAAGTGGATAACCTCGCATTTATCCGCGTTATATTGCATCTGCCATGCTTCTGCCCACTCACCCAACCTGTCCAAATCATCCTGGAGTTTCTCAGTATCCTCCTCGGAGCACACACGCCCACCCAGCTTTGTCATCTGCAAACTTGGAGATATTACATTTAGTTCCCTTATCCAGATCATTAATGTATATTGTGAATAGCTGGGGTCCAAGGACCGAACCCTGCGGTACCCCACTAGTCACTGCCTGCCACTCGGAAAAAGACCCATTAATTCCTACTCTCTGCTTTACTTTCTGTCCGCCAATCAGTTCTCTATCCAAGTCAATACCTTGCCCCCAATCCCATGTGCCTTAACTTTACACACTAATCTCTTATGCGGGACCTTATCGAAAGCCTTTTGAAAGTCCAAATACACCACCACATCTACTGGTTTTCCCTTATCTATTTTCCCAGTTACATCCTCAAAAAAATTCCAGTAGATTAGTCGAGCATGATTTACCTTTTGTAAATCCATGTTGACTTTGTCCGATCCTGTCACTGTTTTTCAAGTGCTCAGCTATTGCATCCTTTATAATGGACTCTAGCATTTTCCCCACTACCGATGTCTGTAATTCCCCGCTTTCTCTCTCTACCACCCTTTTTGAATAGTGTGGTAACATTAGCTACCCTCCAATTCATGGGTGCAGTTCCAGATTCCATCGAATGTTGGAAGATGATTAGCAATGCATCTACTATTTCTAGGGCCACTTCCTTAAGTACCCTAGGATGTAGATTATCAGGCCCTGGGGATTTATCGGCCTTCAATCCCGTCAATTTCCCTAACACCATTTCCCTACAAATACTGATTTCTTTCAGTTCCTCCCTTTCATCAGACCCTATGTTCTCCAACATCTCTGGGAGGTTATTTGTGACCTCCTTTGTGAAGACAGAACCAAAATATGCATACTTAAGGAACGCACTGACTGTTATGTAGGCTGGCGTGTTGGCCGTTTTGTGTCAGCAACATCCTGCGAACAGCTGTGCAATGAACAACTAGTTAATCTGTTGTTGGTTGAGGGAGAAATGTTGGCCAGGAACCAGGAGAACTCCCTACTCTTCGAATAAGGTCAAGGCTCTTTAACAGCCACCAGAACAGGCAGATAGTGCCTCAATTTAATATCTCATCCAAAGGATGGCACCTCCAATAATGAAGCACTCTTGCTACTGTGCTGGAGTGTCGGCCCAGATTATTCGCTCACCTTATAGTTACATAGAATTTACAGCACAGAAATACGCCATTGGGCCCAACTGGTCGATGCCGGTGTTACTGCTGCACACGAGCCTCCTCCCACCCCTCTTCATCTAAACCGATCAGCATAACCTTCTACTCCTTTCTCCCTCGTGTTTATCCAGCTTCCCCTTAAATCTATTCGCCTCAACTACCCTGTGTGGTAGCGAGTTCCACATTCTAACCACTGAGTAAAGAAGTTTCTCCTGAATTTCCTATTCAATCTCTGTGCTATCTGCTTAGATCAGCTCACTACTGGCTGTGAGCTTTGCAAATGAACATTGCAGATTGTTCTTTATTTTTCACTCTTCCTCCCAGCAGTGAATTGTCTTTACAGCCTTGAAGCTAAGGGAGAAAATGTCTTTAATTAAAAAAACACTCCGTGCCATTTATCAGCAGAGATTGCTGCAGTGGTCTCAGGTCGCCACTCAATTGGGCTTGTTTCAGAGGGTTGGAGTCAGCATGTGAGTAAGAGATGATTAAATTTGGCACGTAAAGCAGGATCGAAGATTTGGAAGAAAGCCATTGCGAATTTGCTTCAGTCTAGGCTCATGATTGCTGGAAAGATGTGTGCGAAATGACTAGATAAGACATGGATGTGATGCCGCCCCTGTTCGTCCCCCTTCCTCAACATCCTGGTTGAATTGTTGCGTATGCTCGCATATGATGAATGACCACTTCAGTATGATGCAGTGTGTGGCTGGCACTTGTGCAGCTATATGCCAACGTGGGTTGACTTCTTTCCGAGAGGAAAATGTAAACAGTAAGGTTAAAAAAAAAAACACACTATAACCTAAACAACAGATGTCCTCTAATCTCGCTTTCTCCTTCCCCCTCCCCCGCCCCCGCTCTTCAGTGCACTCAATCAGTGGTTTTCAGGGTTTTTTTTTTGTAATTCAGCCTTGGCCTACCCACCTGTTGCCATGGTGATGCATACCACGGTCCATGGAGGGTTTGGCGCAGACTCCCAGGTTACATACACGATCAAGGTCAACATTTGCTTTGGGCAAGTAACAACATCTTCTCTGAGGAAACTCAATGAGGGTCGGCGGGGGGGCTCTTTGCAAATATTGACCCGCTCTTGGAAGACCCATTGTCCAGGTTTGCCAAAAAGGTTGCTAGCTGCTTAAAGGAAATCAGGGCTCTTTTTTTTTTATGTTCATTCACAGGATGTGGGCATCGCTGCCCATCCCTAATTGCCCTTGAGCCGCCACCTTGAACCGCTGCAGTACTTGAGATGAAGGTTTTCCTAGCGGTTTGATACAACTGAGTGGCTTGCTAGGCCATTTCAGAGGGCAGTTAAGAGTCAACCACATTGCTGGAGCCAGACCGGGTAAGTGCGGCAGATTTCCTTCCCTAAAGAACATTAGTGAACCAGATGGGTTTTTATGACAATTGGGTAGTTTCACGGTCACCATTACTGATACTAGCTTTTTGTTCCAGATTTATGCAATCAACTGAATTTAAATTCAGTGGGTTTTGATCTCATGTCTCCGGATCATTAGTCCAGGCCTCTGGATTACTAGTCCAGTAACATAATCACGATACCACCGTTCCCTGGTCTAGCACACTACTCCCGAGTGTGTATAACAGTCAAATCCTGTCCAATTGACCACTACTGATCCTTGTCCTCTCCCAACATCTACACGTGCACTTTCACTTTGGGATTACTGAGTAGCAATCAGGATTGGGAACCCTGGCTACTCCTCCGCCCCCACCATTCCTTCCACCAGCCCAGCCGTGTTGTGGTTAATTATAGTGCCTCTGCCGTCACACTGACTAGGATCAGTTAACTCTGTGTAGTGTAGACATCAAACCTGTGACTTTCTGATCTGTACAGTGAAGCTAAACACTCTAAACTTGATGCGTCATCAAGGAGTCTCAAGTGATTTTCTTTTCTCTCTAATGGAGTGGTACAATTATTCAAAAGTTGTCTTATATACAGGATTTGGACATTTCTGCTGCATATAGACCCAGAGGTATCTAATCTATAGGCGGCTGCATAAAGATACGGTCTGTCTTGATCTTGTCGAAGAGAAAACCTCAACTGGCAGTCAGGTGGATGATTTCAGTCGCGGTTGTGTGATTAACAAAAACAGAATGTGGGTTTGGTGTAGAAGGAGCAGGGTGTTGCTGATCAGTGAAAGATTCGAGTCTGTGCATCTGTAGTCGAGACGTTAGATGTGTGGGCACTTCACCATCTGTTTTTCTTGTTTTTTAAGTAGCGAGACAGTCTCTCTCTTGAACAGAATGCTGAAGATTTGGCATTTTCAGGTTTTTAAATTCCCCCTCTCTGCCGAGAACATTGACCCGTAACGTACCCAAGTGGCAGTGTTTATTTACCTGTGAGCCGAGATGGCTACGGTAACCTAGCAACAACAACTTGTATTTATATAGCGCCTTTAATATAGTAAAACGCCCCAGGCGCTTCACAGGAGTATTGTAAGATTAAAATATTTGACACCGAGCCACATGAGAAATTAGGGCGGATGACCAAAAGCTTGGTCAAAGAGGTAGGTTTTAAGGAGCGTCTTAAAGGAGGAAAGAGAGGTTTAGGCAGGGAATTCCAGAGCTTAGGGCCTAGGCAACAAAAGGCACGGCCACCAATGGTGGAGTGATTTATAATCAGGGAAGCTCAAGAGGGCAGAATTAGAGGAGCGCAGATATCTCAGCGGGGGGGTTGTGGGGCTGAAGAAGGTTAGAGATGGGGAGGGGCGAGGCCATGGAGGGATTTGAAAACCAGGATGAGAATTTTGAAATCGAGGCGTTGCTTAACCGGGAGCCAATGTAGGTCAGCGAGCACAGGGGTGAACGGAACTTGGTGCGGGTTAGGACACGGGCAGCCGAGTTTTGGATCACCTCAAGGTTACGATAGGGTAGAATGTGGGAGGCCCGACAGGATTGCAATGGAATTGTCAAGTCTAGAGGTAACAAAGGCAATCAATGAGGGTTTCAGCAGCTGATGATCTGCGGCAAGGGCAGAGACTGGCGATGTTATGGAGGTGGAAATAGGCGGTCTTAGTTATGCTGCGGATATGTGGTCGGAAGCTCATTTCAGGGTCAAATTTGATACCAAGGTTGCGAACAGTGTGGCTCAGCCTCAGACAGATGCTAGGGAGAGGGATGGAGTCGGTGGATAGGGAACAGAGTATGTGGCGAGGTCCGAAAACAATGGCTTCGATCTTCCCAATATTTAATTGGAGAAATTTTCTGCTCATCCAGAGCTGGATGTTGGACAAGCAGTCTGACAATTTAGAGACCGTGGAGGGGTTGAGAGAAGTGGTGGTGAGGTAGAGCTGGGTGTCATCAGCGCACGTGTGGAAACTGACGCTGTATTTTAGGATGATGTCGCCAAGGGGCAACATGTAGATGGGAAATAGGAGGGGGCCGAGGATAGATCCTTGGGGGACACCAGAGGTAACGATGCGGGAGAGGGAAGAGAAGCCGTTGCAGGTGATTCTCTGGCTACGATTAGATAAGAATGGAACTGGGCGAGTGCAGTCCCACCCAGCTGGACGACGGTGGAGAGGCGTTGGAGAAGGATGGAGTGGTCCACCGTGTCAAAGGCTGCAGACAAGTCAAGAAGGACGAGGAGGGATAGTTTACCTTTGTCACAGTCACAAAGGGTGTCATTTGTGACTTTGATGAGAGCCGTTTCGGTACTGTGGCAGGGGCGGAAACCTGATTGGAGGGATTCAAACATGGAGTTGCGGGAAAGATGGGCACGGATTTGGGAGGCGACAACACGTTCAAGGACTTTGGAGAGGAAAGGGAGGTTGGAGAGTTATATTACTGGACTAGCGCTCAAATCCCGCCTCTATACCAAGTAGTGAAACCGAATTCAGTTAATCTGGTCATTTCTGAGCTAGCACCAGGAAAAATAACTGTGATGGCTGCTGGACTGTCTAAAAGCTGGTTCACTAATCACCCCTACCTGGTCTGCCCCATTTGTGACTCCAGTCCCACGCTGCGAGTTTGCCTTTAATGCCCTCGGGGCAACTAAATGGGCAGTAAGTATCGCCTTACTAGTGTTGCCCACGTCCCAAGCACAATTTATTTTAAAAGATGGCTGTTTGACGGTGGATGGTTGGGCTGATCTCCGATTTAGATTTAGATTTTTGGTTGCTGCGGACCAACCCGACAGGATCCTGGCTGATCCTGTTTACATCAGCTAACTTGTGACTTTGGAGTTTGATTTGTTTTAAAGCGGGTTTGAGATGGCCACGTTTACGTGTACTCTCACTGAGTAGCGACGGAGAGTTGAGAGCCTCTGCACTGTGACTGGGGCTGATTCAAAACGAAAATAATTGCTCCCTCCCTAATTCAGGGTACTGAAACCAGTTGTCGTGGCCCTGCTGCCGGCCTGGTTAAGGTCGGGTAACTTGTCACAGACCGAGATGCAAACCTCCTTGATCTGTGTGGTTCCGTGCTGCGCTAATTAGTGCCTTTAGCCAGCAAGGTGTTCGTAGATTCGGAGGCAATTTTATTTAAACCCCTTGTGACGAGCCAATTGCTGATGTGATCTGTGTGCGCAAAACAGCAGCTGCCTGATGTATGATCACTTTGACAGACAAAAGAGAGGCTGTTGCTCTTGTTTTGCTTGGGGACATATGTACAGCAGCAAATCATGTGACCCAGTTTGAAAATGCCTCAATTCTCTCTCCCCCCCCCCCCCCCCCCCCCCCCCCCCCAAAATCTAGGGCACAGATTAAAGCAACACTTGGTTCGAGTTTGCAGAAGTGTAAACAGTTGCCTTTGTCTGAAATTGGCTTTGAGCTTCTGTTTTCTCTCTCCTCCACACAACTCCCGCCCCCATGAATAAGTCAGTGTGTGAATGTACCAAGTGATCCAGTGCTAAATCATGCAAACCGAAAAAGACCCCAGTCGCTGCGGAGCTGTGGAGTGGCTGCACTTGACCTCTGCACCCCTTCTACTAGAAAGGGGAAAAAAATAAGCCCACTAACCAATGCTGGAAAATGCTTGTGTGGACCTTGGGGCGGGGGGGGACAGAATAGAGTTCGCCTGTGATTTTTTTGCCCCTGCCTTTGGCCGCATGTTGTAACCTCCAGCCTAAAACCCACATGAGTCGGTACCTTGAAGATGAGAATAGAGTTGAGGAGGGGGAGAGAATGAAATAATAAGTTAGTCGTTCTGACAAATATCACATTTACTTCTGCACGTGCTTTATTTTTCAGGTTAAACTATGCGGAACAGTTGGTCTTTGCTGAAAGAGATGTCTGTCTTTTCTTTAAACGCAGATTGTGAGTTACAGATCCCACAACCATGACGAAGCGATCAGCAGAAATAGAAATCGAAATAGATGGTGAGGAGAAGCGGCATTGCACGGAGGAGAGGTAGGCTGGGAAATGTTTCCACTGACCCCACGCTCTGTTACACCCCATCCCTCGAGGGCTTGACTTGTTCTCAATGCAATTGTTTGAATGTTTTAAGGGTCCTTTTGATTCTGCTTAATGATTTTTGTTTAATTTGTGTATTTCTTTTTGAAAAGTAGATTTCATTTTTCGCTGCGTGGAGAGGGATGAATATTGCTGGGAAATGGGGCATTTTTAGCAACACGTATAGGATCATAGGAATAGGAGTAGGACATTGAGCCCCTCCAGCCTGTTCCGCCATTCAGTGAGATCATGGCTGATCTGTGACCTAACTCCATATATCCGCCTTTGCCCCATATCCCTCAATACCTTTGGTTAACAAAAATCTGTCCATCTCAGATTTAAAATGAACAATTAATCTAGCACCAATTGCCGTTTGCGGAAGAGAGTTCCAAACTTCTACCACCCTTTTGCGTATAGAAGTGTTTGTTAACTTCACTCCTAAAAGGCCTGGCTCTAGTTTTTAGACTATGTCCCCTAGTCTTAGACACTCCAATCATCAGAAATAGTTTCTCTCTATCTACCCTATCAGTTTTCCTTAATATCTTGAAAACTTAGATCAAATCCCCCCCTTAACCTTCTAAATTCTAGGGAATGCAACCCTAATTTCTGTAATCTTTCCTCATAATTTAGCCCTTTGAGTTCCGGTATCATTCTGGCACTCCCTCCAAGGTCAATATATCCTTCCTACGGTGTGGTGCCCAGAACTGCTCACCGTACTCCAGGTGTGGTCTTGCCAGGGCTTTGTAAAGCATCAAGCACTCGCAGAGCAAGTACAAGGCAGTTGGATGCAGAGTGAAGCTCCTTCTGCTCTGCTCCAAACAAAGAGCCTCTACCGTGACCTCAGAATTGTGCCTCCGATTGCATTAGGGATTTTTCTGTATTTGGCACCAGTTCCTTGATTTGATTGTCAGCTGAATGTGAAGTTTAGAAACCGTTTTGTGCTGTGGACTCTGACCATGAGGACCTGGGTTTAAATTCCCGCACACCTTTTTACTAGGGGTCCTTTGTCATTGGTCGGATAAACTTCATGCGATTGAGTCCTTCCCTTCTAGGAGATGTTCCTTGTAGAGTTTTTTAAACCCTTCAGTAATCTACCCCAACATTTGAACACTTGGCTTGTATTCTCTTGACTATAAAAGATTAAGGGTTGATCTGAGCCAGGTGTTTAAAATGTTACAAGGATTCGATTGGGGTAGATGCAAGGAAACTGTTTCCTCTGATGGGGGCAATCCAGAACGAGGGGACGTAATCTTGAAATTAAAGCTAAGCTGTTTAGGAGGGAAATCAAGAAGCATTTTTTCTCACAAAGGGTAGTAGAAATCTGGAATTCTCTTTTCCCCCCCCAAAAAGGTTGTAGATGCTGGGGGACAATTGGAGCTTTCAAGACTGAGATCGATAGTTTTGTTAGGTACAAGTATAAAGGGATATGAAGCTACGGTGGGTAAATGGAGTTAAAATGCAGATCAGCCATGATCTACTTGAATGGCGGAGCAGGCTCGAGTGGCTGAATGGCCTACTATGAACAGCAAGAGGGGCTGAATGGCCTACTGTGAACAGCAAGAGGGGCTGAATGGTCTACTATGAACAGCAAGAGGGGCTGAATGGTCTACTATGACCAGGAAGTGAGGGACGAAGTGAGTTGTTGGAGCCAAACAAGTGAATATTTTTCCTTCTATTACATGGAACACACACAACACAAAAACTAAAAAAAAAAAATCCAATCTCAGTTGTTCGCACATTGTTCATTTACTAAAGTGTTCTAGACCAGAATGACGGCTTTAATTTTTTTTTTAAGAACTTCTTATCCCTTTATTTGCTTTTCAGTATTGCAGAGCAGACCGCCATCACCACAGCAGAGTTCGTAAGCCAGTCCATTGACATCAATGAACCCGTTGGAAACCTCAAGAAGCTGTTGGAGCCACGCCTCCAGTGTTCCTTGGAAGCACACGAGATTTGTCTCCAGGATATTCTGGTAAAGAGTTGGTGAAAGATTGTCGGGAGCAGCGCGACAGTTTGGAGCGTGCATGCTGTGGCCGTGGCGGAAATTGGCTGACCAATTCCTACGCCGCTGGGCTCCTCGTTCAAGTTGCAGCATTGTGGGTGCTAGGTGTTCCTAAGCAGGCGCCAGCTATTTAAAGTCCGATGGAGTTATTCCTAGTACTGTGCTGCCATCTTGATTCAAAGGGCTGTGGATAGCAGCTGAGAGCCACTTGCTCACCCCCTTGGCTACTGCCGGCGCACAACCCAGGGAGACCGCAAGAAAAATTGAAGGAGTCTAATTTTAAATAAAACGTCAAGTGTGGGAAGTGTTACAGACCTGGCTAGTATAGGAATCTGCTGCTCGTATCCTATCCCCCCTATAAGTCCTAAATTCCAAATGCCCCATCCTCGCTGACTTCCCCTGGTTCCTTCTCTTCCCAGGGGCTCTACTGCTGAATCATCCTCTTCTCCTTCAAGACCCTCAAAAGCCTCTTCCAACCCTACGCCCCAGCGTGCACTCTTCCAGCTCTGGTTTACACTGCATCTTCCTCTGCTCCAGTATCCGAGTCCGAGAATTCAGCCATCACGTTCCCTGCGCCCTGGGATTCTCTGCCTAAATCCCGCTGTCTCTTTCTGCAGCTTCAGCAGCCTCCTCTCAACTTGCCTCTTTGACGGTGTTTTGTTACCTCCCTTATTTCTCTCTCACTTCCTGCTCGAGCCCTCCAGTCCCCATCTTAGCACCTTTTGGTTGCATGAAAGATGTTGCATACAAGTGCAGCTTGCTTTTGATCATTGAGTGCATTCACTCATTTTAATGTGGTGTGCACATTGAGGAAAATCAGTTAGCTACCGCTCTTCTTTTTTTTTTTTTAAAGCCGCCATCAGTTTTAAAAGCAAACTCAATTGATTTAAATAGAGCCCCGTCCTCCATTTTGTTTTATTTCTGATCAAGATAAGGCCTATGTAGTTGGGGACCATTAACTGCAAAATTGCTTGGCTATACTGATGGACAGGAAACAAAGGGTCAGGATTAATGGGTGGTGTTCTGATTGGAGAGTGGCTGGTATTCCCCAGGGGTTACTGCAGAGAAGGCAGAGAGGAGATTTAATTGAGATTTTTAAAGTTAGAGAGGGTTTTGATAAAGTGAATAGCGAAGGACTATTTTCTATGGTTAGTGATCAGGGGTCATCAGTTCAAAATTGTCCAGCGTGAGGAGAGGTTTGAAGAGAAATTTTACACCGAGGGTTATTGGAGCACAGAATGCTTTGCCACGGAGTAGCTGAGGCCGAGACCATCGCCGCTTTTGAAGGAAAAGTGGATAAATGTTTGAAGCAGAGGAAGATACAGGGTTAGGGGAGAGAACAGGGCAGAGGGGATTAGTACGGGATTGCTTCAGCAAAGAGCCAGCGCACTTACTCAATGGGCCAAATGGCCTCCTCCAGTGCTGTAAACTTATATGCTTCTAATTATTTTAGTAAGCCTCAAAGTAAGCTTCTTTCATTAAGCTTGTCTGATTGTTGGTGGGAGGACATAGGAGCAAAGGTAACAGCAGCTTGTTTTATTTCTGAATACCTGTTTTAAGAAGCTTAATCTCCCCCCTTCCAGCAGAGACACTTCAGGAGCAATTGTTTTCGCGCTGCGGACAGTTAGGTCTCTGCCTCTTGTTTATTACCAGCTCTAACTTATCTAGGTACCAATTTGTCCTAATGAGGGAGTAGCACTGTCGGAGGTGCCGTCTTTCTGATGAGACGTTAAACCGAGGCCCCGTCTGCCCCCTCAGGTGGATGTAAAAGATCCCACTGCACTATTTCGAAGAAGAGCAGGGGAGTTCTCCCCAGTGTCCTGGGCCAATATTTATCCCTCAATCAACATCACAAAAGCAGATTATCTGGTCATTATCGCATTGTGGGAGCTTGCTGTGTGCAAATTGGCTGCCGCGTTTCCTACATTATCCCAGTGACTGCACTTCTTCAAAAAGTACTTCATTGGCTGTAAAGCACTTTGGGGTGTCCAGTGGTCGTGAAAGGCGCTATATAAATGCAAGTCTTTCTTTTTACAGTATTATCCCATCTAATGAATTCAACTTAGCATTTGCTTTGCGGAACACCTCCGTTCAGTCCGTAAGGGTGACCCCGAGCTTCCGGTCGCTTGTCATTTTAATTCACCTCTCCACGCCCACTCAGACCTCACCGTCCTCGGCCTCGTGCATTGTTCCACGGAAGCTCAGCGTAAGCTCGAGGAACAGCACCTCATCTTTCGTTTAGGCACTTTACAGCCTTCCGGACTCAATATCGAGTTCAACAATTTCAGATCATAACCTCGGCCCCTACCACATCCACCCTTTTGGTTCGTGCCTTTTTCCTTTTTTTTTCTCCTCTCTTTCCCCCTACGGCAGCTGTCTCTCATTCTGCCAGCATTTCACACCTCACCTTTTGTTTCTTAACCTGTCCCATTACCATCTCGTCTTGCCTTGAGCATCTCTTAATGTCTCTACTTACCATAGTTTTGCCTCCCCCTTGCATTTTTATCTGTTTCATTTCCTGCTCTTTTCTCAGTTCTGACAAAGGGTTTCGACCTGAAACGTTAACTCTGTTTCTCTCTCCACGGATGTTGCCTGGCCTGCTGAGTTTTTCCAGCGTTTTCTGTTGTTGTTTCAACTTAGCATAACCTTTTGCATCTAATAATGTTTTGTCTATCTTCTGTTACAGCTGGATCCTAACCGCAGTTTATTTGACCAGGGAGTGAAAACTGATGGCACTGTTCAACTCAGTGTAGAAGTCATTTCCAGACAAGGTAAGCTTGGTCTAGATCTTAGAACAGCTTGTCCTCGCATTGCATGCTGTGTTCAAGGCCCAAGAACAAACACATTTTTCCTATTCAGGAAGCATGACCTAACCAGGCTGATTGTAAGGAGCCTAATCAGAAATTTATTGGCATCTTCTCAGATCGTGTTTTCCTTTTATTTATTTTTTTCTCTTTGCCTCCTCCTCACCCTCCCCCCTCCAACTATCGGGAGCATAACTGGACCCGAATGTAACTGCCTGAGGAGCGTGATCAGAATCGTGTCATTATCCCGTGTAAATGGGGTACAGGTGTCGCTGCTGGCGACAGCCCCAAACTAAACTTGCTGGGTTTGCCCAGGCTGGCTGCCAGGAAGACCCAAAAGAACAGGCGCCGCTAACACAGATATAAAAGCAGCTTTCCAGTGTTCGCAGACTTTCCCTGCAGGCTGTGAATTTGTTTTCCAATCACCATGTATTTATTCTCCCACTCCAGAGACTTGAGCACAAAAATCTAGGCTGACACTCCAGTGCAGCACTACTGAGGGAGTGCTGCACTGTCAGAGGTGCCATCTTTCGGATGAGACGTTAAACCAAGGGTCCTGTCTGCTCTCAGGTGGACGTAAAAGATCCTACGGCACCATTTTAAAGAAGAGATAGTGAGTGTCCTGGCCAATATTAATCCCTCAATCAACATCACGTAAAAAAAAAAAACAGATTATCTGGTCGTTATCACATTGCTGTTTGTGGGAGCTTGCTGTGCTCAAAATTGGCTGCCGCGTTTCCTACATTACAACAGTAACTACACTTCAAAAAGTACTTCATTGGCTGTAAAGCACTTTGGGACATTAGGTGGTTGTGAAAAGCGCTGTATAAATGCAAGTCTTTCTTCCCTGCCTCGCCCAGGGGTATTGAGGCAATAGTAATGCCCCTACAGAAGACCCCCAGTGAGATCAGTTAGCTTAGCCTGAGCCTGGAGCTTTCCTGGGTTGAAGCTACTGTTCACTTACATAGAATTATACAGGATATACATCACAAAAACAGGCCTTTCGGCCCAACCAGTCCATGCCGCGTTTATGCTCCACACGAGCCTCCTCCCACCCTCTTCATCTAACCCTATCAACATAGCCTTCTATTCCTTTCTCCCTCATGTGTTTATCTAGCTTCCCTTTAAAAGCATCAATGCTATTCACCTCAACTACTCCCTGTGGTAGCGAGTTCCACATTCTCACCACTCTGAGTAAAGAAGTTTCTCCTGAATTCCCTATTGAATTTATTAGTGACTGTCTTATATTTATGGCCCCTAGTTTTGGTCTCCCCCACAAGTGGAAATATCTTCTCTATATCTACCCTATCAAACCCTTTCATAATTTTAAAATCAGGTCACCCGTCAGCCTTCTCATTTCGAGAGAATCTTTCCTGATATGTATAACCTCTCAGTATTGGTATCATCCTTGTAAAATTTTTTGCCCCTTCTCCAGTGCCTCTATATCCTTTTTATAATATGGAGACCAGAACTGTTCACCGTACTCCAAGTGTGATCCAACCAAGGTTCTATACAAGTTTAATCTATCTCTCTAGAAATGATCCCTAGTGCTTGGTTTGCTTTTTTTTTTAATGGCCTTATTAACCTGTGTCGCTGCTTTTAGTGATTTGTGTTTCTGTTCCCCGAGATCCCTTTGCTCCTCTACCCCATTTCGACTCTTATTTTCCAAAGAGTATGCGGCCTCCTTATTCTTCCAATTAAAATGCACCACCTCACACTTGTCTATATTGACGTTCATTTGCCAATTACACACCCATTCTGCGAGTTTATTAATGTCGCCTTGTAGCTTGGCTGTTGTTCACTTGCCTACCTTGTTGACTGGGAGGGACACGTGCCTGCTCCAATTACTTCTGTTTAAACGTTGCTACTTTTAGCAGGAGTGGAACCGAAACTGAACATCTTAGAGATCGTGAAGCCGGTTGAAACAGTCGAGGTGGTGATCGACCCCGATGCAGCGCATCAGGCGGGTGCTGAGGCCCAGCTTGTGGAGGAAACGCAAGTGATAACGTTGGACGGCTCGAAGCAGCTGACACTACCAGACGAGACGTCCGAGCAAGTGACGCGATGGGCTGCTGCCCTCGAGGGTTATCGGAAAGAGCAGGAGCACCTCGGAATACCATATGGTATGCAACTGGAGTTACATAGAAAGTACAGCACCGAAACGGGCCATTTGGCCCAACAGGTCCATGCCGACGTTTATGCTCCACACGAGCCTCCTCCCAACCTCTTCATCTAACCCCATCAACATATCCTTCTGTTCCTTTCTCCCTCGTGTACTTCTCTCACTTCCCCTGAAATGCATCTTTACTATTCGCCTCAACTACTCCCTGTGGTAGTGAATTCCTGTGAGATGTATAAGTGGGCAGCGTTTTTGTTTTTTGAATGTTGTACTGATCAAGGTGAGGGAACGTTGGTTGCTGGGGAATGGAAAGCTTTCTGTTTTTGGGCCTCCAGTGTCCAATTCAAGCACTCTCAGATCCTGATACTCGCACAGTAAAGCTCCCTTTATTCTGCCCCAACAGTGTACCTCATCCCCATCCTCACAAAAGCCCCTCCTAATGTACTAGTTTGACAATTTTTTTTCATTTCCAACTATACAGTGGCTTCTCTGAATGAGATTGGTAATTTGGAGGTAGTTTCCCGTTGTGGCCCAGGCCTGAGACTGTCCAGACTCCTTTAAAGCAAGACCTTGCAACTAGCAGACAATGTCTTTATATTCACTTTGATTTGTTCTGGGCAATGTTCGTCATTTAAAAACTTATAACAGAAGACTACAGCAACAACAAACTTGAATTTACATAGCGCCTTTAACGTAGTAAAATATCGAATACTAACTGACTATAAATGTTTTGCAAGATGCAGCGAGTAAGTCAACTGATTTCTGGAGGTATCTTCAACCACCATTACTAGATTTCTCTTCCTGTCCTCCCTCCCTCCTCTCCCCAAATTCATGGTGTTCTCCTAGCCAAAGGAATGGGTTGGCAATCTGTTCTCTTGCCATTGCCTCAGGCGACAATAGGACTAACTGACTCCCAATTTTAACCTTTCTCTGTGAGAAAGCACCCATCTTTCGCTTGCTACTGTATCACAGCATCATAGTTGAGGTCAGGGGCTCAGTGTCTGGTGGGAAGTACAACACACACCCATATCCTGGCACTCGGCCAGAGTGCATTAGTGTTTAAAGGTGCTACACTGTTTGACTGAAGTATTATATTGAAATATTGTTCTATCTCCCACTCCCTCCTCAAAGTTGTTTACTGAGCTGGCTAATCTTAACCAGGGTTAAAATGCTTCAGTTGGTCTCATTGCCCTGGGTTAGAACCAGAACATATCCACGGATTCTCGGTTCCACTCTCTAGCCAGCAACTGCCGCTGGAAATGCATTTAAGGACGGGATCAAGCTCTGATATACTGCCGCTCACAGTCAAGTAGTCTGTTGGCACTCAGCTGAGGCACACAAATAACGGCCAGTCAAATGCTGACTGACGCAGAGAGCCCTACACCAGCAATGAGTCAACCGCTTGGCAGGGGAAGAAACGGAATAAAAGCCAGAATATCAATTTAGAAAATGCTTGTTTGGTCTACTTCTCTTTCCAAAAAGTCCTGTCGGAGTTTTAGCAATTTATTTCCAGAGTGACTCAGCTGCCTGTCCTCGAGGTCTTACAACATGATCTGCCTCTCCAAGTGTCACAGGGCCCATGCCTGGTCTATAATGGTGGAAATTTAGCCTGTGATCCCATTCTGTCTCCAGTCTCTGACCATAAACATAATTTCTAACCCCATGTTGTTCAAACCAGGGCGATAACTGACAAGCTGTTAATAGTCCAGGCCAGAACACCAGCTTGCCACCAAAAATACTGACTTTACCAAGACTTGTAAATGACTTGCTAACCGTTGCTTTCTAATCAGAGTGACGTGATAGATGCTGCATCAACTAGCTCAGAAGTCACTGCAGTAAGCTCCGCACCCCACCCAATTATTGACCCTGTGTAGTGTTGGATTTGCTCTGAAGCTGGGATGTCTCTTTGGGCATGAGGTTGCTTGTATGGGGAGGAAATCATTCATGCATTTGTCTGCAGTTCTGGGCAAAGACCAGTTCTGTCACTCTACTGAATTGAGGAATACATACGGTGTTACTGCTGTAACCTCTTTTTGTATTCAGACGAGTTACAGAGAGCGTCTTTGCTCCTTGTGACCACTGAAGTCGATGTTTCTATCTGGCTGATTTAAGAATAACATTTTTTTCTCTCCCCTAGTGTATGTAAAGCTTCAGCTGAGCTCTCCTCTTCTGCCCTGCCTCTCCCCTCCCCAGCAAAGCTTTCAATTATTACATTTTCAAAATATCTTGCAGTTCACGCCGGTGTTAGCCGTACTCCGAGCTGTGTTAAAAGTAGCAGAGATTGTGTACAAAAACTCTCAAAAGCTGTGCATTTAAATAGAATATTCACAGAACTGATGCTCTTCGCATGGGTTTCATCTGGTTGTGTGTCTATATTTTCGCGCTTTAGATCCAATTCAATGGTCAGTGGACCAGGTGTTGCATTGGGCCGTGTGGGTAATGAAGGAGTTTGCCATGATTGATGTGGATGTGAAGGATCTAAGCATTCTGGGCAAAGACCTGTGTTCCCTTAGCCAGGAGGATTTCCTGCAGAGAGTACCAAAGGGAGAAATTCTGTGGAGCCACTTGGAATTGCTGAGGAAGTGTGAGTAAATCTCAATGTAATGTGTGTTCTTAGCTGGCTGAAGCTTAGCATTTTAATCATTAAACTTTCATTCGAAGATCGTCAGATTGTGTCACCAGTAATCAAACTGACACAGGCCCCAAATTAGCTGTACCTGGCCTGCTTTTAGCCATGAACATGGTTTCCCTCCACGTTTGTCTCCAGTTTCTTGCCATTCAATTTGGAATTTTGTTCACTTTCTATTTTTGACCTCTTTGATTTATATTTTTTCTTGCCTCTCCTCCACTTCCCTACCATTTACTTTACAATCATAATTTTTACCCTCTTTCTCATATTAAAGGCAAGTGCAGGGGCTCCTCAAAGTGGCAGAGGCCATGTGGGCTTTTCAACTTTGGGTATTGCAGCAGAGCCTGACCCTGTCCTTGCCCAGTGGCCACAAACACGCTGGATACTGGAGCTCTCCCTACTGTAGCCCCGACAACATCTTGTGTACTGACTATTCTCTGTGGATGGCAACACCGCTAATCCTGCCCTTGCCAGGCGCATGGAATATATTTCTTGGGACGTGGGCGTTGCTGCTAAGGCCAGCATTTATTCATCGCTAGTTGCCCTTGAGAAGGTGGTGGTGAGCCACCTTCTTGAACCGCTGCAGTCCGTGTAGTGAAGGTACTCCCATAGTGCCGATAGGGAGGGAGTTCCAGGATTTTGACCCTGCGACGATGAAGGAACGGCGATATACTTCCGAGTCAGGATGGTGTGTGACTTGGAGGGGAACTTGGAGGTGGTGGTGTTCCCGTGCACCTGCTGCCCTTGTCCTTCTAGGTGGTGAAGGTCACGGGCTTGGGAGGTGCGGTCAAATATCTGAGTGTATCAAAAAAGTGTGTGTGTGTCTCCCTTTCCCGTGACCACAGCTGGTTTTTCACCTCCAATACCCCTGCAAGCCCCACCTAATACATACCCACATTCGGGGTGTTGAGCCTACTTCTAGCATCCCAATTGCCCCCACTGAGCACTTCAATCATAGGTCTGTGCTGAGTTAAGTGAACACTTTCACTGGTCGAATAAAATGCTGTACCCATGACAGAATTTCAATTTGTATTTGATGGTGTAGTGAGGTAGGTGAGCAGACATTTCTATAGAATAGGATTAAAATGCTTTGGTAAATGAATTAATGAAGCCTGTTCCTCCCCTACAGATGTGTTGGCAAGCCAGGAGCACACGGGTGAAATAGCGACTGTTACCATTGACCAACGTGAGTACTTGCCTCGAAAGACATCTTTCTGAATTAGCAAGAGAATCCATGTTGTGTAGCTGTTGTTTAGTTTAAAAAGTAAAACAATGTTTCGCCTGACCTTGCTCATTTCGCCAATAAACAGCCAAGTTTTGCAATGGTTCCATGTTGATTTTGCCACGTTAATCACTCTCTCAGTAAGGCTTTGAGTTTTGCTGAGCTATTGATGGACAAGTGATTTGTTACTCTCTGGGTCACACTTTAAGTCTGCATTGTGTTTTTAACGTGAGATTTCGAAGTGTTTTGGGGACTACATTTTGCATGCCCAACCATCTTCAGCTGCTTCATCGATGACCTTCCCTCCAACATAAGCTCAGAAATGGGGATGTTCGCTGATGACTGCACAGTATACAGTGCTATTCACTACTCCTCAGATAATGAAGCAGTCCATGCCCGCGTGCAACAAGACCTGGACGTGTTCAGGCTTGGGCTGATAAGTGGCAGGTAACATTCTAAGTGCCAGGCAATGACTATCTCCAACAAGCGAGAATCTAAACACCGCCCCTTGACATTCAATGGCATTACCATCACCGAATCCCCTACCATCAACATCCTGGGGGGTCACCATTGACCAGAAACTTAACTGGACCAGCCACACACATACTGTGGCAACAAGAGCAGGTCAGAGGCTAGGTATTCTGCGGCGAGTGTCTCGCCTCCTGACTCCCCAAAGCCTTTCTACCATCTACAAGACACAAGTAAGGAGTGTGATGGAATACTCTCCACTTGCCTGGATGAGTGCAGCTCCAACAACACTCAAGACGCTCGACACCATCCAGTACCTTCACCACACGGACTGCAGCGGTTCAGGAAGGCGGCTCACCGCCACCTTCTCGAGGGCAATTAGGGAGGGGCAATAAATGCTGGCCTTGCCAGCGACACCCACATCCCATAAAAAAAATTAATCCTTCCTATAATTGGGCCAGTATAGTGACACAGTCCAATTTGTGGCTTTTTTATTCATTCATGGGATGTGGGCGTTGCTGGCAAGGCCAGCATTTATTGCACATCGCTAATTGCCCTTGAGAAGATGGTGGTGAACCGCTGCAGTCCTTGTGGTGAAGGTGCTCCCACAGTGCTGCTAGGGAGGGAGTTCCAGGATTTTGACCCAGTGACGATGAAGGATTGGCGCTATACTTCTAAGTCAGGATGGTGTGTGACTTGGAGGGGAACTTGGAGGTGGTGGTGTTCCCATGCGCCTGCTGCCCTTGTCCTTCTAGGTGGAAGAGGTTGCGGGTTTGAGCGGTGCTGTTACATAAGCCTTGGCGAGTTGCTGCATTGCATCTTGTAGATGGTACACACTGCAGCCACGGTGTGGTGGTGGAAGTGAATGTTTAAGGTGATGGATGGACTGCCAATCAAGCGGGCTGCTTTGTCCTGGATGGTGTCGAGCTTCTTGAGTGTTGTTGGAGCTGCACTCATCCAGGCAAGTGGAGAGTATTCCATCACACTCCTAACTTAAGTCTTGTAGATGGTGGAAAGGCTTTGGGGAGTCAGGAGGTGAGACGCTCACAGCAGAATACCTAGCCTCTGACCTGCTCTTGTAGCCACAGTATTTATATGTGGCTGGACCAGTTAAGTTTCTGGTCAATGGTGACCCCTCCCCCCCGCAGGATGTCGGTGATGGTAATGCCATTGAATGTCATGGGGCGGTTTGACTCTCTTGTTGGGGATGGTCATTGCCTGGCACTTGTGTGGCACGAATGTTGCTTGCCACTTATCAGCCCAAGCCTGAATATGGTCCAGGTCTTGCTGCACAGTCTTTTGTTTTGTGTTACTGGTGTGATGAGGATCATGTTAAATTACTCCTTCCATTTTACCATGCAAACCAGAAATCTAGACTTGGGTTATTGCTCAGAGTGTTTTGTGCACAAGCTGCAGTCGCTGTGGTAAGGGTGGAAATGGGTGGGCTGTCCGGTCACAACAATCCCTTGCTTGAATTGGGGTGGTTATTTATACCCCCTGGAACAGAGTTGAGACTGTCTTGGACTAGTTTCGCACACATCCCTGGGTGCCAACACCGAGAGGAGGCTTTCATCCCATCAGTCTGGGCTGGATTCACACTGTTGTAGTTGGTTCAGTCTGTTGCGCATTGTAGTTGCAATGGGCAGGTTTGTGTTAAAGTACCGTGAGCCTCCCCTTGTGGGATGATTGCAAGTGATTCTTGGTCCTTTTTAGACTGAGTAATTGAAACAGAAGGAGTAGCTTTGGGGGTTTTTTTTAATCGTAAGTTGCAGCTTAATCTTAAATTTTGGTGTAAATTAAATGAATGTTCCAGTTATAAGGCTGCAAATATAAGACAGTCACTAATAAATCCAGTAGAGGATTCAGGAGAAACTTCTTTACCCAGAGAGTGGTGAGAATGTGGAACTCGCTACCACAGGGAGTTAGAATTTAGATTTTGGAATCAAAAACACAATTTCTGAATTTGCGGATGACACCAAATTGGAGGGGCTAGTCAATACTGAGGAGGACTGCAACAAATTACAGGAGGACATTAATAAACTTGCAGAATGGGCATATAATTGGCAAATGAATTTCAACACAGATAAATGTGAGGTATTACCTTTTGGTAAGAAAAATAAGGAGGTCACATATTACTTGGAAAATAAGAATCTAAATACACGAATCACAAAGTAGTGACACTGGTTAATAAGGCCATTTAAAAAAAAAAGCAAACCAAGCACTAAGGTTTATTTCGAGAGGGATAGAATTGAAAAGTAGAGATGTTATGCTAAACTTTTATCAAACCTTGGTTAAATCACACTTGGAGTACTGTGTACCGTTCTAGTTGCCATATTATAAAAAGGATATAGAGGCACTGGAGAGGGTTGAAAAAAAGATTTACAAGGATAATACCAGAACTGCAAAGTTATACCTATCAGGAAAGGATGAACAGGCTGTGTCTCTTTTCTCTTGAAAAGAGTAGTGACCTAATAGAGGTCTTTAAAATTATGAAAGTTTTGATAGAGTAGGCACACAGCGAGTGGCCCCAATTTTTAAACGCCAGGTGGATTTCCCGCTCAGGCCTGAGTTAAAATTAGAGTCGGGTCTCAATGATGTCATCGGGCCACAACATGCATATGTGAAGAAGGACCCTGTTGGCTCCGGGCGCCTGTCCTTGCTGCCTGCTCAGGAGAGCAGGTTAAAATTGCAGATGTTTCGATCATAGCGGCTTTCGGACAGGTAAGAGCCAGGGCAATTTGGGGGGGTGGGAGAGCAAAACTAGAGGCCATCAATATAAGATAGTCATCAAGAAATCAAATAGGGAATTCAGAAGAAACTTCTTTACCCAGAGAGTGGTGAGAATGTGGGACTCGCTACCACAGGGAGTGGTTGAAGCGAATAGTATAGATGCA
The DNA here is from genome assembly GCA_030390025.1 of Squalus acanthias. Classification (NCBI taxonomy): domain Eukaryota; kingdom Metazoa; phylum Chordata; class Chondrichthyes; order Squaliformes; family Squalidae; genus Squalus; species Squalus acanthias. The sequence goes on along the minus strand of CM059429.1, from coordinate 164,502,161 downwards.
TTTAAGGAAAAGCTAGATAAGCATATGAGGGAGAAGAGAATGGAGTTAGAATAGGGTTATGCTGATAGAGTTAAAGGAGGAAAGACTGGAGCAGGCTCGAGTGGAGCATAAACACCGGTATGGACTGGTTGGGCCGAATGGCCTGTTTCTGTGCTGTATATCCTATGCGAAGAATATCCTGCGCCATTGCTCGGAGTGATGTACTGTTTGTAATGAGAGTGTTTTACCATGTCACGCACAATACATTATTCTGCTAAGGTGGACCTGTGTTTAAGCTGTCCTGTGTCTTTAAAGCCACAGTCTACTGTAAGTAAAGGCAGCCTGAGGTCAGTCAGACTTTGATTGGTCTTTAGTGAAGAAATATTGGAAGGTGCTTGTAAATGTTTCTTCTTCTTTGAAGTGTGCCAGACATTGTCAATTTTTATACGATAATTTCTGCATTGTGCTGCTGAAAGGGAAAGAGCTATTGGAATTTAAGCACCTTGTACATTGACTGGTGTCCATATAATGAACTAACGCAGATCTGTACGTTCTGGATATCATTTTGTGAGCTGCCACGCACAGAACGAGAGGTCCTGTGCACCAGCTGCCTAACGCAACTCTCTTAAACTTAATGTTTTCTTTTCAGCTGTCCAAATAATTCCTGCAACCGTGCAGCCAGCAACCCCCACCACCATTAAAGTCTTCACCGGAACGCCCAAGTCCGCCAAAGTCCCACGTGCTCCTCGGATCTCTGGTGAAGACAGAAGTTCACCTGGGAATAGGACGGGTAAGGAGAGATTAGTGCAGTGAGTGGGTTTTAATGTTGCGTCATTGATGATCCTTGAGTAAGGTGAGGTAACCGGAGGAAGCCATTCAGCCCCTCGAGCCTGTTCCACCATTCAGTTTAATCATGGCTGCTCTGTACCTTAACTCCATTTACCTGCCTTTTCTCCATATCCCTTGATACCCTTGCCTAACAAAAATCTATCATAGAGTCACAACGGCACAGAAAGAGGCCATTCGGCCCATCGAGTCCGTGCCAGCTCTCTAGAGCAATCCAGTCAGTCCCATTTCCCCGCTCTATCCCCGTAGCCCTGCAAGTTTATTTCCCTCAAGTGCCTATCCAGTCTCCCTTTGAAAACACTGAGTGTCTCTGCTTCCACCACTTCCGTCGGCAGCGAGTTCCAGGTCCTCACCACTCGCTGTGTAAAGTTTTTCCTCACATCTCCTCCCCCCCCCCCCCTGTATCTCTTGCCCAAAACCTTAAATCTGTGTCCCCTAGTCCTTGTACCATCAACTAGTGGGAACAGCCTTTCCCCGTCTAGCCCATCTAAACCCGTCATAATCTTGTACACCTCCATCAAGTCACCCCTCAACCTCCTTTGCTCTAATTGAAAACAAATCCAGCTTCTCTAATACAAAAGCAAAATACTGTGGATGCTGGAAATCTGAAATAAAAACAGAAAATGCTGGAAATACTCAGCAGGTCAGGCAGCATCTGTGGAGAGAGAAACAGAGTTAACGTTTCAGGTCTGACGAAGGGTCATCGACCAGAAACGTTAACTCTGTTTCTCTCTCCACAGATGCTGCCTGACCTGCTGAGTATTTCCAGCATTTTCTGTTTTTATTCCAGCTTCTCCACCCTGTCCTTGTAGCTAAGATCCTCCATCCTCGGAACCATTCTGGTAAATCTCCTCTGCACCTTCTCCAAGGGCCTTCACATCCTTCCTAAAGTGTGGTGACCAGAACTGGACGCAATACTCCAGTTGTGGCCTAACCAGCGCTTTATAAAGGTTCTGCATAACTTCTCTACTTTTGTACTCCATACCTCTATTTATGAAGCCCAAGAGCCCATATGCTTTGCTAACCACTCTCTCAATATGTCCTGCCACCTTCAGGGACCTATGCACATTAATCCCAGGTCCCTCTGTCCCTGCACACTCTTTAAAACTGTGCCATTAAGTGTATATTGCCTCTCCCTGTTCCTTCTGCCAAAATGCATCACCTCACACTTCTCTGTATTAAATACCATCTGCCACTTGTCTACCCATTCTGCTAGCCTTTCTATGTCCTGTTGCAGTCGATTGATATCATCCTCACTGTTTGACCCCCACCCCCCGGCCAAAGTTTGGTGTCACCGGCAAATTTAGAAATTCTACTTAGTCTTGAAAATTTCAATTGACCCAGTATCCATAGACTTCTGAGGTGTGAATTCCAGATTTCCACTGCCCTTTGTGTGGAAAAAGTGCGAACTGATTTCACTCCTAAATGGCCTAAGCTCTAAGATTGTCATTATTGATTTTCCCCCACCAGAGGAAATAATTTCTCTGTATCTACTCTATCATAGAAACGTAGAAGATAGGAGCAGGAGTAGGCCATTCGGCCCCTCGAGCCTGCTCCGCCATTCAATGAGATCATGGCTGATCATCCAAATTTAGTACCCTGTCCCTGCCTTCTCCCCATATCCCTTGATCCCTTTAGCTTTAAGAAATATATAAATATATCTAACTCCTTCTTGAATATATTTAATGAATTGGCCTCTACTGCCTTCTGTGGTAGAGAATTCCACAGGTTCATCACTCTCTGGGTGAAGAAATTCCTCCTCATCTCAGTCCTAAATGGCTTACCCCTTATCCTTAGACTGTGACCCCTGGTTCTGGACTCCCCCGCCATCGGGAACATTCTTCCTGCATCTAGTCTGTCTAGTCCTGTTAGAATTTTATAAGTTTCAATGAGATCCCCTCTCATTCTTCTAAACTCCAGTGAGTATAAGCCCAATCGACCCAATCTCTCCTCATATGTCATTCCTGCCATCCCAGGTATCAGACTGGTGAATCTTCGCTGCACTCCCTCCATGGCAAGAACATCCTTCCTCAGATAAGGCGACCAAAACTGCACACAGTACTCAAGGTGTGGTCTCACCAAGGCCCTGTACAACTGCAGCAAGACATCCTTGCTCCTGTACTCGAACCCTTTCGCTACGAAGGCCAACATACCATGTTCCTTCTTAACCGCCTGCTGCACCTGCATGCTTACCTTCAGCGACTGGTGCACAAGGACACCCAGGTCTCGTTGCACTTCCCCTTCTCCCAATCTATTGCCATTCAGATAATCTGCCTTCCTGTTTTTGGCACCAAAGTGGATAACCTTGCATTTATCGAAATCCCTTTATCATTTTAAACACATTGATTAGCTCACCCCTCAACCATCTAAGCTCAAGGGAATACAAACCAAGTTTATGCAGCTTGTCCTCAAAATTTAACCCTTTAAGCCCCGGTATCATTGGTGAATCTGCGCTGTACCCTTTCCAAGGCCAATCTGCCCGTGAGATGAAGGCCAACATTCCATGAGCTTTGTACCTGTGCACTAGCTTTTAGTGATTTGTGTACTTGGCCACCTAAACCCCTCTCACCATTAAGAAAATGACCCAAAGGGGATGACCTCACACTCCCTCGCATTGAACTCCATCTGCCACAGTTTTGCCCACTTATTTTAGTCTGTCGTATGTCCCTTTACAACTTCCTGCTCCCATCCACACAACTTATTGTGCATTCTGACTTGGTGTCACCTGCAAACTTGGATATACAACTCTCCCTTCATCCAAGCCATTAATAAATCTGCTGAAAAGCTGAGGCCCCAGTACAGATCCTTGGGGAACACCACTTTTCACTTCCCACTAATCCCTTTATCCCTACATCCCAACCAATTACTGATCCATGTCACAAGATTACCTCCAATTCCGTGCGCTCCCGTTTTTTTGCTAATCTAATGTGACAAACTGACGCACCCATTTGTGAAGCTGATGCAACACAGGAGTGTCCACCGAGGACCAACATGCAGCCGCGTGGCCTGGCGATCCAGCCCTCTATGCCCAGGCAACCTTGCGCTCATCCTAGAATAATAGAAATTTACGGCACAGAAGGAGGCCATTGGGCCCATCGTGTCTGTGCTTGTATTTTGTTATTTGTTCGTTTGTCCTGTATGAATTTCTAGTGCCTGAAGTTTTGGGAAAGGGCTGTTCCTGGCGATGGTGCCTCAATGGTGAATGAATTCTTAATCAGGCCTGTTGGTGGTTGGGTTGTATGCAAATTTATCGGAGCATGGATGTAAACTTTACACGTGGACCACCAAGGTTCCACCCATCTGTGGCCCACATGGACAAAAACTTGGGCTTCCCCCTCAAGATAACCCAGTAGTTTGGGAATGGGGTTAAATGATTGCTTTTGAATGAAGCCGAGCTGCAGATCTAGAGAGCTTGTGAAGAGAATGCTGACTTTAACTATTGTGTTCTTTTTTTTTCGCCCCCCCCCCCCCCCCCTGCTGAAGGAGCTGACACTTGTTGGCTGACACTTGTTGGCTGCTGCCTTGCCCGAGAGGCCGTGCTTTACTTGTGGTCTAGGGAGTGGTTGTTGGGAGGTTAGCCTACCCTGGGGGTGGTTGGAGGAGCAGAGAGCCTAGTCCTGTTCTCTTCTCATCGAACACCCATGTGCACAAGCCCACTGAAGCAGAGATCACTAGATAAACCTTGGTTTATCTATTTCCTCCCTGTAATCCAAGCTGCTCTGGTCAATTGTAGCAACCGAACTGTGCGCCAGCCAAGAGTAACAGCTCAACACAGACTGCCAATCGAAGCTTGGATCTCCTGGTCAGAATGGCACAGTTCGACACCACGTGATGTATTTACTCAAATGTTGGAAAAGTTAAATTTCAAAAAAGAATTTTAAAAAGATGATACTTTTCAGCCTGGTGTGACAGTGGATTCCCATGTGTTGTCGTGCTCAGGGGGCCAACCACTTCCTTAGAGGCAGAGTCACCTTTGGTGTCTCTTGCAAACCCCTGGTGGTTATCTCGGGTGGCATTGGCAGAGATCTGGCAACTTCTCCATCAGTTTCTCTCCCCCACCATCTCCACCCTCATGGCCAGGATCCTCCTAGTCCATGGGTATTATGTAAACATTTAATTCATTATGGACGAATGATCCATCCCAATAATACGGGGCAAGAAATTTGCACTGACCCACATGACACATGCAGCCCATGTCATTTTATAAAATATTTCAATGTTCAGATGAAATTGTAGACAAATACACTGGGAATTTTTTTAATGGCTCTGCCTGTAATTCCTGAAAGAATCTCCTTTTGACTTATGAGGGCCTGGATTTGAACAATCCAGATGTGCTATTGGGTGGACATTAAGATTCAAGGAGGATGTTTATAGTATGGCTTGTAGAGAGATACCCCCCACCACTCCATATTAGGTCAGAATTGTTTGATTACTGCCTCCGCCTGTGTTTGCCGATTGGCTAACCCATCAGGCGATAGCCTGTGCCCCGTCTGCCCCCTCAGGTGGTCATAAAAGATCCCAGGGCACTATCTCGAAGAAGAGCAGGGGAGTTCTCTCCAGAGTCCTGGTCAACATTTATCCTTCAACCCAACGCCACTAAAGGAAGATTATCTGGTTATTATCACATTGCTGTGTGCAATTGGTTGCCACGTTTCCTACATTACAACAGTGACTCCACTTCAAAAAGTACTTCATTGGCTGTAAAGCACTTTGGGACGTCCTGAGGTTGTGAAAGGCGCTATAGAAAGGCAGGTTCTTTTTTCTTTAACTGAAAAAGAGCAAGGGGTTCTCTTGGTGACGTGGCCGACACTCGTCTCTCGCCCAATATCGCCAAAAATAGATTATATGGTCGTTCATTTCATTTGCTGTTTATGGGATGTTGTGCAAAATGGCTGCCATGTTTGCCTAGAGATGACGATGATTGCAGCATAAAAGTAATTCTTTATATGTGAAATACTTTGGGATGTGCTGAGATGCTACAAAAGGCATGTTGCGCTTGTGGTATTTGACGAGCAGCCCAGAGATAGCGAGTTGAAATCCCTCCATAGCAATTTGTGAAATTGAAATCAATAAATTTGACAACTTACAGGCAAACACCAGAAGAATGACCACAAAATGCACTTCAGGGAAGGGAACTTGGCGTGCGCGTGACTCCAGTCCACATTACATGGTTGACTCGCAATGCCCTCAGAATGTTAATTGTCCAGGTTCGAAGAACAATTAGACATATCTAAAAGCACTAAGCTGATTTATACCGTGTACATAGCGCTGATGCAGAAACGTGTGTGAAAAGGAGTTGTGTGCTGTCTGTGCCTTCAGGTAACAACGGGCAGATCCAACTCTGGCAGTTCCTCCTGGAACTTCTGACAGACAAAGACGCACGAGACTGCATTTCATGGGTTGGAGACGAAGGGGAGTTCAAGCTGAACCAGCCGGAGCTGGTAGCCCAGAAGTGGGGTCAACGGAAAAACAAGCCCACCATGAACTACGAGAAGCTGAGCCGAGCACTTCGGTGAGTGAACTGAGCCGTCCCATTGCAAAGCTACGCCGCCCCCGCTGTTTTATTTTAATTCCATTGTACAGGTAGTTCTGACAGATGGCATTGCGTGCTTTTCAGATGGTTTAACAATGGTCTGGCGTAGCCATAAGTCAGTGGCAGTCTTGAGATTCACCTGAGGTGCTGCTGTTTCCTGGTTGTGACTGGTGTACTTAGCCCAACACAACTGCGATCCAAAATACGGTCCTCTGTTAAACACACTTGTTCTTCTCTCCCCTCTGCTGACTTGTGGTTTCACAGTCACCATCCAGTGCCTTGTCCAAGTGACATGAGCCCACACAGTGAATGGCAGCAAGCTGTCCCGTCATGAGTGGCATTATAGCCAAGCTTGATCCTGCCCTTAGTTGGCGCGTACACACATACGCACGCGTACACACACACACACACACTGATCTCTTTAGTAGGTATGTTTCAGGAGATTCTAGTTACTCTTCAGTTGTCACGTATGCAAATGTCTGAGTCACTGGGTGAGAGTGGAAGCCACTGAGGGTGAAATGATCATTCCCGGCAGAAAGACTCACCACCAACAGAAAATAGTTTCGAATCTACCTTGTCACGCTTATAAAAAAAAAAAAGCCCTTCATCCCACTTTTTGTATTGGACGGGAGCATTATACCTCAATGCATTCTGCTGCCTGTTTCAGCTGTGTTATAAACTGGTCTTTCTCTTTTAGGCCACAAATCATATTCCTGTAAGTGACCTGATCTAAGGTCAGAATTTATTCGCTCTTTGGTGTGGGGAGTTTTCAGAGTGGAAGTTCTCGTAAATTTCTGGCACCAGGTCAAAGTAGTGTGTCTGGAATGAATGACTGTTTTCCTAGTGTTTGTCTTTTACTTTTTAGAATTGTATCCCCTCAAAAAAATTTGTACATGAAAGATTGTCAGATATGCTGGGTTTGGGTTCTGTGTCCTGCTTCCTGCTGTGGCTTCAGAAAGAAAGACTTGCATTTCTATAGCGCCTTTCACGACCACCGGACGTCTCAAAGCGCTTTACAGCCAATGAAGTTCTTTTTGAAGTGGAGTTGCTGTTGTAATTATGGGGTTTTTCTGTGCTTGTTAAAGTTAGACAGTATAACTGGGGGGGGGGGGGGGGGGGCGATAGAAAGGCTCGTGTCTTCTCAACAAAGATTATATCCAGGCTGTATCCCACCTAATCTCAGTTACAAAAAAAGGACATGGTTACATACCAAGGACGGGCAGGAGGAGAGAGGATCTCTTCGTAATGAACAGGCAGGAGAGAGAAAAGGGTGGGTGGGGCGATGGAGGTAGAGAGAAAGGGGCTGCGATTTAACGTTGTTGGAGGAGTATTTCAGTTTAGGGTATGGGGGAAAAGAACATCCAGTATTTTATAAGCTTGACTGGAGTCTGCATTTTCAGGAAGAGGAGGTTGTGACTCCTGGGTGATTCAGATAGTGAACGCCACCTGTTCCCGTGAAGCAGTGCCTCTCAGCTCATCGGTCCAATCGCAGTCACCACAGCCCTCCCATCACACTTAGCATGACTCACTGAATCGCCGATCAACCCCGGAGTTCATCCAAGGTTTGTGACTCTGTGTTGGAGCACAAACATTCAACCCTAGCGTGCCACCCACCAAGCCATTCGCCTTGCCCAGAGGAGGAGGAGGGGCGAGGTGATGGGAGAAAGAATAGGGGCTTCAGTATGGGGAGGGAATTGAGAGTCTTAATCGCTCCTGCCCTGACCTCCCAGCTGCTCCTAAACTTGTAACCAGTTGTAACTAGTTTGGTGATGGTTTCACCCAGGAAATAATGTGTAGGGTTTCTGCTATGCCAAGAAACTCCATGCAAAGGCTATAGTGCAGAATCAAGCTGAAGAAGACCATATAAAGGGAGACAGAAAATGCTGGACATACTCAGCAGGTCGGGCAGCATCTGTGGAGAGAGAAACAGAGTTGACGTTTCAGGTCGGTGACCTTTTCGTCAGAACTGGAAAAAGTTAGAGATGGAACAGATTTTAAGCAGGGGCAGGGAAAGGGGGAAGGGGAGGAAAGAACAAAAGGGTGGAAGGCAGGAATTGGGGAGACCAAATGCAAATTGAGTGACTGCTTTGCAGAACACCTCCATCCAGTCTGCAAGCGTGACCCCGAGCTTCCGGTCGCCTGTCACTTTAATTCTCCGCTCCACTCCCACTCTGACACCTCTGTCCTCAGCCTCTTGCACTGTTCCAATGAAGTTCAATGTAAGCTCGAGGAACAGCACCTCCTTTTGATTCGGCACTTTGCAGCCTTCTGGACTCAACATCGAGTTCAACAATTTCAGATCATAACCTCTGCCCCTATCCTTTTTCACATGGCAGCTGTTGATGATTCTGCCATTGCCATTGACCCCTCTTCTAGACCCATCTTTCGTTTCTTTACTTGTCCCATTACCATCTCCTTTTGCTTTGTACTATGATCCCTTTTGTCATTTAATCTCTCCTGCCTTCCACCCTATCACAGAACTTCCCTTTTGTTCTTTCCTTTCCCGGCCCCTGCATTGGCTTAAAACCTGTTCCATCTCCAGCTTTTTCCAGTTCTGACGAAGGGCCATCGACCTGAAACGTTAACTCTTGTTTCTTTCTCCACAGATGCTGCCTGACCTGCTGAGTATTTCCAACATCTGCTGTTTCTATTTCAGTACATTGCTTTTGTATATAAAGGGAGAAGTAGCTACCAGATGACTTCCAGCTTTGCTTTGAAAAGCTTGTAGATGTTGGTCGGAAGAAAAGGCTGAGTTTTGGAGTAGTTTTGTTTTTCTGTGCAATGTTTGATTTCTGGTCATCCTCTTTTTCTTTTCTTGCCCAGATATTATTACGATGGAGACATGATCTGTAAGGTCCAGGGAAAGAGATTCGTCTATAAGTTTGTGTGTGACCTGAAGACTCTGATTGGCTACAGTGCAGCGGAGCTGAACCGCCTGGTCACAGAGTGCGAACAGAAGAAACTGGCCAAGATGCAAATCCACGGTATGGCCGGGCAGCCCGTGACCACGGTAACGCTGGCCGCAGCCTCCCTGCAGACGGAGAAAGACAGTTGAAGGACCCCACCTGAGGCCTGAAGCTTGGTGCGCGCGGGGCGCCCTTCTTCCTTTCCAACCCCCCCCCCCCCCTCCCCTCCCCCCCCCCCCCCCCTTTGAACGGCGCCTGTCCTCCAGTATCCTGGTCGGGTCGAGCGGCTTCTTCCTCCTTCCGCTTCTGGGACTGTACAGTGTAAACGTCATGAGCTGCCTCGGAGGGAGGCTGAAGATGGGGACTCTCTGTCCCGCTGTCTAAATGTACACTGCGTCAGCAGTGCGAAATGGAGCAAGCTTTAGCAGCAGACTTCATGGTATATTAAAAAAAAAAGTGTACCTGCTTCACCTTATTCTATCAAATTTTTTGAGTTATTTTTGCAGATATTTTTACCCTTATGTGAATTTTGAATAAAAAAGGTATACTCCATTCTCCACACGTGTGATTCATGTCCCTGCACTTATAAACGGTATCATCGAGATTCTGAATGGTCACTCCTACCTTTCCCAGCTCAATATTTTTTCAGTCTCCTGATGGCAGGTGTTGAAGTGCGGCTTTACCCCCACCCTCCATGCCCCAATCTTCACACGCGAGCCTGTACACGCACACGTCGCAGCTGGGAGCTCTCTGGAGTCAGAAGGTTGTGGGTTCGAACCCACTCCGGGACTTGAGAACATGATATAGGCTGACCCTTCATTGCAGTGCTACACTGTCGAAGCTCCCATCTTCAGATTAAGGTGACCAGAACAACTTGATTTTATGCAGGAGAAACGTCCCACGGTGCTTCACAGAAGCCTGATCCGACCAAACCAAGGAAGGAGATAGTAGGAGGGGTGACTAAATGCTTGGTCAAAGAAGTAGGTTTTAAGGAGGGTCTTGAGGGAGGGCATTCCTTCAGCCCTGGGCCGAAGGGGGGTTGCGTAAGAGGCCAGAGTTGGAGGAATGCAAAGTTCTCGGGAGCAGGGGTTAGAGATTGGGAGGGTCAAAGTCATGAAGGGATTTGAACACGAGGATGAGAATTTAAATTGGAAGCATTGGGGGACTGCAGTCAATGCTGTACAGCAAGTGTAGGTGATGGGCGAGCGGGATATGTTGCGTTAGGATACGAGCAGCAACGTATTGGATGAGCTGAAAGTTGCAGAGGGTGGGACGCCGGCCAGGAGAGCAGTGGACTTGAAAAAAGACTTGCATTTCTATAGTGCCTTTCACAACCACCAGATGCCCCACTCCAACTAACTTGCCAACACTCCAGTATCTGGAGCCTCACCAAGGCACTTGCACAAGGTACCATACCTCGACTAACTGCGATCGAGCCAGAGAGGAGGAGAGGGCACGAGCAGCTTTACCTAGCCCAAGTGGAACACAGGAACAGGAGGAGGCCATTCAGCCCCTCAAGCCTGTTCCACCATTCAATTAGATCATGGCTGATCTATATCCTACCTCCATCTACCCGCCTTGATTATGTAACCCTTAATACCCTTGTTTTAACAAAAATCTAGCAATCTCCATTTTGAAATTTTCAATTGAGCCAGAGCCTCAGCAGCATTTTACGGGACTAGAGATCCAGATTTCCACTACCCTTTGGTTTTTTTTATTCGTTTATGGGATGTGGGTGTCACTGGTATAGCCAGCATTTATTAGCCATCCCTAATTGCCCTCGAGAAGGTGGTGGTGAGCCGCCGCCTTGAACCGCTGCAGTCTGTGTGGTGAAGGTACTCCCACAGTGCTGTTAGGGAGGGAGTTCCAGGATTTTGACTCAGCGACGATGAAGCAACGGCCGATATATTTCCAGGTCAGGATGGTGTGTGACTTGGAGGTGGTGGTGTTCACCTGCGCCTGCTGCCCTTGTCCTTCTAGGTGGTAGAAGGTTGCGGGTTTGGGAGGTGCTGCCGAAGAAGCCTTGGCGAGTTGCTGCAGTGCGATAGTCGACATAAAATGTTTGCCTTTTATTAGAATTACCTAAGCTGGGAAGTGTAGGTGGCATAAATGTAAAACGACTTCTTGGCTTGAAATGTGAGCGCAGTACTTCAGGCCGTGTAGTCAAAAGTGAATAAGTCTCATGTGACCGGACAGGAGGAACTCACTCACCTCCCCCCAACCCCAGTTAACCTGCTTTTGATGGTGCGTTGGTTGAAGGAGGAATGTTTCACAGGACGGAGAGCTCCGAATAGTTGCATTGGATCTTCACCATCCGCCTGAAGCAAAGGCCAAGCAGATTGGGCCTTGGTTTAACATCACATCTGAAGGAAGGACAATACAGTAGTGTCTCGGTCTAGATTGTGTGCGTAAATCCTTAATCGGAGCTCAAGCCTTGTGACTCTCAGCTGCCTGAGCTAAGGGAACATTTATAAGCTGCACCCCTCCCATCCAATTCTAGCCTGGACAATAGCTGTCAGCCCTACGTGGGCTAAAAGGCTGCCTCTTATTCCAGTAAATTCTTTGTTTTCCATCTTGGCGATGCAGTGCAGTGAGCTTCCCTCACCAGAAGGTGGTGCCAAATCTTGCGTTTTCTGAGTTGGGGGAGCGGTTTAAACAGACAAAGGGCCTTCGCTGGAAGAATTAACCCATTGTTTCAGATGCTGATACATCCCCTGTGTATTCCAGCATTTTCTGGTTTTATTTCGGCTTTTTTCAGCGTGTTTTGTACGTGTGTGAATTCTCCGGCTATTGATCCGAGCCTCTGAAGAGGTTTGATGGTACAAGAGGCCTCAAAGAGCCGAGTGGCCTTGGTGAGATCACACCTGGAGTATTGTGCACAGTTTTGGTCTCCTTACCTGAGGAAGGATATACTTGCCTTAGAGCGGTTGCAACAAAGGTTCACCAGACTGATTCCTGGGATGAGAGGGTTGTCCTATGAGGAGAGATCGAGTAGACTAGGCCTATATTCTCTAGAGTTTAGAAGAATGAGAGGTGATCTCATTGAAACATACAAAATTCTTACAGGGCTTGACAGGGTAGATGCAGGGGGGATGTTTCCCCTGGCTGGGGAGTCTAGAACCAGGGGTCACAGTCTCAGAATAAGGGGTCGGCCATTTAGGACTGAGATGAGGAGAAATTTCTTCTCTCAGAGTCCAAAGATGTGCGGGTTAGGTTGATTTGACTATGATAAATTGACCCTTAGTGTTAGGGGGATTAAATACGTGGGGTTACGGGGATAGGGTGGGATATGTGTCGGTGCAGGCTCGATGGGCCGAAATGGCCTCTATCTGCATTGTGGGGATTCTGTGATTCTGTGGTGGTGAATCTTTGGAATTCTCTGCCCCAGTGGGCTGTGGATGCTGAGTCGTTGAGTATATTCAAGACTGAGATCGATAGATTTTTGGACTCTAGGGGAATCGAGGGATACGGAGATCGGGCGGGAAAGTGGAGTTGAGGTCGAAGATCAGCCATGATCTTATTGAATGGCAGAGCAGGCTCGAGGGGCGGTATGGCCTACTCCTGCTCCTAATTCTTATGTAAGAAGGTGTTCGACTAAAGCAGCTGGATGTGATTGAAATACACCTACATTTTCAGATTTCACCTTAAATAAGGTGTTTTCAGTTTTCACTCCAGAGTGATCAGTTCAGCTCAATATTGAGTGAAAGATTTTAAATCTCCCCCTGCCGCTCCAAGCCCGATGTTGCGCTGCATTTTACCGCATTAAACGTACTACATAAATGCAAGTTGTTGTTGTTGCATCATCATCTACCTTCGTAGCAGCTCTTGACTTTTCTAAAGAGGCTTCAAATACCACTTTGTAGAACCACTTTGGTTTTGCCGAATCACTCTGCTTTCTCTTGCCGTTTACTTAACTAGCCTCTGCTTCGCGGTTGAACAGCTACCGCACTCTGGCTTCAGTAAGTTTTCCCCAACAGCACTCACACATGCCTGGTAGCAGGCTTTGTGATTGTGACATGCTTCTTGTGGCTAAGTGCCTCGTGCCCAATCACTCATTCGTTTGGTTGTGAGGGTCAGCGTCTTGCCCAAGCCGTGGATCAGTGGGTTTACAACTTGGGCACAAAAATCCAGGCTGACACTCTGGGGCGGTACTGAGGGAGCGCTGCACTGTCGGAGGTGCCGTCTGTCAGATGAGACATTAAACCGAGGCCCTCTCCGCCTTCTCAAGTGGACGTAAAAGATCCCATGGCCACTATTTGAAAAAGAGCAGGGGAGTTCTTCCCACTGTCCTGGGGCCAATATTTATCCCTCAACCAACATCATTAAAACAGATTATCTGGCCATTATCACATTTAATGTTTGTGGGAGCTTGCTGTGTGCAAATTGGCTGCCGCTTTTCCTAACATTACAACAGTGACTACACTTCGAAAAGTGCTTCATTGGCTGTAAAGCGCTTTGGGACATCCTGGGGTCTTGAAAGGTGCTGTAGAAATGCAAGTCTTTTTTCTTTAAGACGCCCAAGTGCTGCCCTCTTGATGGAAAGGACGTGGAGCTGGTAATCCAAAGGTTGTCGATGACATTGAAGAAATCAATTGGAAAACGCAGGGCACTCATCCCAAGCTAGTCCGAACTGTGTGATCGAGCGATGTGCTGCTCTGAACACAAAGCCATGTACAACAACAGCAACAAAAACTTGCATTTAGATAGTGTCTTTAACAGAGAAAAAATATCCCATGTCTCTTCGCGGAGGCATAATTCGGCAAAAAAAATGGATGCCGAACCAAAGAGGGGTTTAGGGAGGGAATTCCAGAGTGTTGCAGCCCATGCAACTGATGGCAAAGCTGCCAATGGTGGGGTGAAGGAAAGGGGCCAGAATCGAAGGAATGGAGAGCTTGGGGTGGGAGGAGGAGGTGGGGTTGTAAGGCTGGAGGAGGTTACAGAGATCGGGAGATGTGAGGCAATGAAGGAATTAAACATGAGGATGAGAATCTTAAAATTGGAGGCGTTGGGGTTCAGGAGCCAGTGTCGTTCAGCAAGGGCAGGAGTGATGGGCGAATGCGACTTAGTGCGATCTAGGATAATGGCAGCAGTGGTTTGAATGAGCTGACGTTTAGTGAGCGGGGGTGGGGGGCGATAGGAGGCCAGGAGAGCGTTGGAATAGTTGAGTTGGGAGGTGACAGAAGCATGGAGGAGAGTGTCAGCAGCAGGTGGGCTGAGGTGGGGAGAAGTTGGGTGAAGCTACACAGGTGGTGTAAGAATATCGATATGTTTTGACGCTGCTTTTTGTTTTTAATAGGGCCCAAGCTATAATATGGAAAGGATTTGTTTAAATCAGGTTCTTGAAAGTAAAAGCCTGTTTTTCCCTGTCATTTTTCTCAAAAAGCCCTTCTCAAGACTGCTGATGAGAAAAGCTTTTGAATCGCAGGGGTTGTCGTTGGTGCATATTTCAGTGGATGGTCTACAGGAGCAATAAATAAGAAGGAACAGTCTGGTGTGCAAAGGGTACGAGGCCTCGTCTCTCTGTTTGGTAAACTATTTGAAATTAACGGGTGGTTGTAAAACCTGAGGTAAGGGTTACATTTGGCAGGAAGAGAACCATAATCCGAAAGGGTAAAATTGGCTTAGTGGCAGGAGGCAGAGGGTGATGGTCGAAGGTTGTTTTTGTGACTGGAAGCCTGTGTCCAGTGGTGTACCGCAGGGATCGGTGCTGGGTCCCTTGCTGTTTGTAGTGTACATTAATGATTTAGATATGAATGTAGGAGGTATGATCAGTAAGTTCGCAGATGACACGAAAATTGGTGGAGTGGTAAATAGCGAGGAGGGAAGCCTCAGGCTACAGGACGATATAGACGGGTTGGTCAGATGGGCAGAACAGTGGCAAATGGAATTTAACCCTGAAAAGTGTGAGGTGATGCATTTTGGGAGGACGAACAAGGCAAGGGAATACACAATGAATGGTAGGACCCTAGGAAGGACAGAGGATCAGAGGGACCTTGGTGTGCAGGTACATAGATCCCTAAAGGCAGCAGGACAGGTAGATAAGGTGGTTAAGAAGGCATATGGGATACTTGCCTTCATTAGCTGAGGCATAGAATATAAGCAGGGAGGTTATGATGGCGCTGTACAAAACGCTAGTTAGGCCACAGCTGGAATACTGTGTGCAGTTCTGGTCGCCACACTATAAGAAGGATGTGATTGCATTGGAGAGGGTGCAGAGGAGATTCACCAGGATGTCACCTGGGCTGGAGTGCTTCAGCTATGAAGAGAGACTGGACAGGCTGGGGTTGTTTTCCTTAGAGCAGAGAAGGCTGAGGGGGGACCTGATTGAGGTGTACAAAATTATGAGGGGCATAGATAGGGGAGATAGAAAGGAACTTTTCCCCTTAGTAGAGGGGTCAATAACCAGGGGCCATAGTTTCAAGGTAAGGGGCAGGAGGTTTAGAGTGGATTTGAGGAAAAACTTTTTCACTCAGAGGGTGGTTGGAATCTGGAACTCACTGCCTGAAAGGGTGGTAGAGGCAGGAACCCTCACAACATTCAAGAAGCATTTAGATGAGCACTTGAAATGCCATAGCATACAAGGCTACGGACCAAGTGCTGGAAAATGGGATTAGAATAGATAGGGCTTGATGGCCGGGGCGGACACGATGGGCCGAAGGGCCTCTTTCTGTGCTGTATAACTCTATGACTCTAAGGGGGAAAAATTAGGTCGCGCCCCGTTTGCGGCGCAAATATCGTCTGGACGCAAATATTAGCGCCTGGCGCTAATTATCGCCACTGGCTGGAAACTTCACTTTTACCGCCCCGGGAGGTGAGTGGAGCGCTAAATCAGGCGCTGCACACCTGTCTTAAGGCGCAAAGGCCAAGCAGTGAGGCGCTAACTCAGCGCGCGAGCGCAGCGCAGGTGCTGCCAGTTAGCGAGGGAACACAGACACACTAGCGCCGGCCAGTTCTTAAAGCGGGGGGGGGCAACTTGCTCCCCAGCCACACCCTGCTCATTGCAGCCTTGAATCTCGGCCTGGAGAGACCTGTGAATCCATTTTGCTGCCAAGGATGGAGAGGGTGAGAGAACGAGCTCAGCGCTTCACCGAGCGGGCCTTGGATGCTCTGGTTGGCGCGGTGGAGCGCAGAAGATCTATACTCTTCCCTGAGAGTGGCAGGAGGCCTTTGCCACACGAGTACAGAAGAGTGTGGAGGGAGGTGGCTCAGAGCGTCTCCTCCAGGAGCATGGTGCCCAGGACCCATGTTCAATGCCGCAAAAACTCAACGACCTCACTCGGGTCGTCAGGGTGAGTGGCTTTTTCTCAATACCTCTCCATCCCTCCATCTCAACCTCACTCTATGGCCAGAGGGTCTTAAAACCCCAATGCACAACATTCATCCAACACCTATGGCCCTTTCATGAAACACACACACACATTCCACACTTTGCATACAGTAAGGGCTAATCACCTATGGGAGGCACATCAGGCAAGACCATGGCTGTATACAGTAAGGGCTATTCACCTATGGGAGGCACATCAGGCAAGACCATGGCTGTATATTTACTCAGATGCTGTCCTTTTTCTTGCAGGCCAAGCTGGCGCATAATAGGAGACAGCAGCAACGGACAGGTGGAGGGCGGCCTCAGCTGCAACCCCTCAGCGATCTTGAGGAGCGCGTCCACAGGATTGTGGCAAGCCGGGTGATCGGTCCCGTCGCCACTGGAGACGCCGACCCCGTTCTGGAAAGCAATGGTAAGGTCATCACCTTTTTGTCCTCTGTCCTTCCACTTGTCCCTCACAACACCAGCCTTTGACACTTTGAATCCAACTTGCTAACTCGCTGCACTTATTCCTCCCTTACTGCCACCCTGTCCTCACGCTAAAGCCACTCTTGTACCTCCCTGCTTTCAGATGGTGATTCACCAGCTGAGGAGACGGGCCCTGAAGCTGCCAGTGGGAGTGAAGCTGCAGCCGAGGAGGAAGAGGAAGCCGGAGCATCAGTGCCACCCTCTCCCGAGGAAGCCCATGCCCACACTGGGAACACGCCTTCCCTGGAGGGGAGCAGGGGGGAAGGGTCTGATGAGGGTGAAGCTCCAGGACCCAGCGGGCTGCAGCAACGCTATGGGGGTAGGGAAGAACGGGGGCCTTCTCCCCAGAGGGAGAGTATGCCAGAGACTCCTACTGCAATGGACGCAGAGGAGGAGCGGCTGATCGCAGAAATGAACACCCAGGCGGTGGGCATGCACACTGAGCTCATGGGTGCAGTGGGAAGGGTGCCCGAATGCATTGAGTCACTGGCAAGGAGTGTGGAGCACTTCGCTGTAGCACAGGCGGATGCCACACTAACGCTTAGTGCTGCAATTCACTCACTGACTGCCGTGATCCCATCTCTGACTGCTCTCATGCAGACTCAGATTGAGGCCACGCGAGCACTGACTGCTGCAAACCTCGATGGTTCGTTCACATGTCCCCGGGTCTCTCACCGCGCCGCAGCAGGCCAGCAATCTGTGCTCCAGCAGATTGCTCCGGATGCTTAAGTGCTGCCCCGTGGGAGTGCCAGTGTGTCGGTCGAGCAGGGAGTTGCTGTCCTCTCTCACGATGACAGCATTCCTGCTGCCAACACTGTCACTTCTCCACTGCACTTGCCACCGCCTGTAGGACAGACTGCTGCCGCCCATGCAGAGTTGGTGCAGTCTGCAGCCGGGCCCTCCAGGCCCAGAACTGGTCGAGGCCGTCCTTCAGGGGCATCTGCAGTGTCAGGGTCTGACGATCAGCAGCCTTCCACCAGCCTTGCTGCAGCCACTGAGGTCCCATTACGGAGGAGCAGTAGGGTTAGAAGGGGGGAAGTGCGCAAGGGCAGGAGATCACCCTCGAAGGGCAAAAAGTAGGAGGTGTGACAAAATGCTGGTCATTTTTTTATTAAAGGCCGAGGTTCGTGGTCCAACTTTTGTCTAGTGTTTTGGACATTATCTCCAGGTTGTGAGAACCAGTTATGTTAATGACTGTTTTTTTGTGTTTATTTCTATGAGTTTGTCATGAGGAAATGACACACACAGAGTTTGTAAAATAAATAACTTTTTGTATTCAAAATATACATGTTTGGTGTTTGGAATCATTGGTGCCTTGGCCGGCTTAGGGGTTGCGTGCTGGGTTAATTGATGTTGTTAGCAATGGCAGAAGCCATTTCCACAGCAGGGGCCCTAGAAGCGGCTTGCTATCAGCCGTTGACGGACGGCCCTTGCAGTTTCACCATTGTGGGCCGCCCTCCCGCCTTGGTGCTGCTGATGATCATCCTCCTCGTCCTCTTCCTCCTCTTCCTCCTCCTCCTCTGGTGGTGCTCCAAGGCCTGGTGGCATTGGCTGGGTCCTGACGATTGCCATGTTATGCAACATGCAGCACACAACTACGAAGTTGGATACTCGCTCAGGCGAGTACTGCAGGGCTCCTCCAGAATGGTCGAGACAGCGGAACCGTTGCTTCAGCACGCCGATTGTGCGCTCAATGATGTTCCTGGTAGCTTGATGGCTCTCGTTGTACTGCAGCTCAGCAGGGGTGTTGGGCGTACGGAGCGGTGTCATCAGCCAGGTGCTCAGTGGATACCCCTTGTCCCTGAGAAGCCAACCAACTGGCTGATGCGGTGCCTCGAAAAGTTCTGCCACAGTTGTCTGGCGCAGGATGAAAGCATCGTGGCAGCTGCCAGGATAGTGGGCATTGACAGCGAGTATCAGCTGTCTGTGGTCACAGACCAACTGAACATTCAAGGAATGGAACCCCTTTCTGTTCCGGAATTCCTCGGCATTCTCATGTGGAGCACGCAAAGCCACATGCATGCAGTCAATGGCGCCCTGCACCATGGGGAAGCCCGCTATCCTCGCAAAGCCCAGAGCGCGGTCACGCTGCTTGTCTAGGGTCATGGGGAAAGAGATGAACTCTCGTCTCCTTTTAAAGAGGGCATTTGTGACCTGCCGGATGCAGCAATGCACCGCGAACTGGGAGATATTGGCGAGGTCCCCAGCAGCAGCTTGAAATGAGCCAGTAGCATAGAAGTTGAGAGCCACTGTGACCTTCACTGCCACCGACAGAGACGTCCTGGACCTCAGTTGAGGCTGCAGATCTGGCTGCAGCAGGTGGCAGAGCTCAGTGACCACCTCCTTGCTGAATCGTAGCCTTCGCAAACACAGCTCCTCAGACATATGAATGTAGGAGAGCTGTTCACGATATACCCTGGGAGGGTAAGCTCTCCTGTACATACGCCTGTTGGCCTTCCTCCATCTGGCCATCATTGCCACTCTCTCTCTGCGTCTCTGTGTCCTCCAATTCAGCTGGAGCAGGACGACGCCCCCAATCAGTGCAGCCCCCATAGTCTCTTTGCAAGCAAAGTTATGAAGGACAGCAACCAAAGTAGCAGCGAAGTTAGGATCAGTAGGCAAAACTACCTCACAAAGCGTTGACTCAATGCAGAAGTCTCTCTTTCTCTCTCTCCGAATCTCTCTCTCTCTCTCTCAGAACGAGTGGTGCAAAAATGTCAACCACAGAAAAAGACAGGAAGAGGCCCCCTTTAAATAGCGCCCCCCCCAGCCCCACAGCGATTGATAGCGTTCCAGTCTTCCGGTCGTTGGTTGCGCCAGGCGGTAAGGCAGGGGGCGCCACTCAATTTCCGCTCCGGGGCGCCACAAGGGCGTTGCACCATGGAATGACGTCACAATCTGCGCGCGCAGGTGGTCGCGGCAGTAAAGTTTAGCGCCGCCGCACAATGTCTAGTTAAGGGTGTTTCAGATTAATATTTTGTTGGTAATAAATGAAGTGAATTATCAAACATGTTACTGTCTCTAGTTGTATGAATTTATTTAAAGGATAAGGAAGGAATTATCCAACAGGTGACATCGGTCTTCCCAATGTTTACCTGATGGAAATTACGGCTCTTCTGCAAACCCATGAGGACATCCTTGCAGTCTGGAGGGATGATGATAGCAACTTGTCAGCAAGTACCCTAGTGGGGATGTCAGCCTCTCTGTGAATGTCTTTTCCAGAGTCCCTCACCTGTGGACCAGGTGTAAGCAGCTGATGATGAGCGTGTCTTTGGGTTTGGATATTGGAACATCAAGGTGGTACATCAAAAGCTGCCCTCTGGAGGTCCTTCAAATGCGACCAAATTGTCGTAAAAAAACCCAACTGATTCACTAATGTCCTTCCGGGAAGGGAGCCTGCCGTCCTTACCTGGCCTGGCCCAGTCCCACATTACAAATCTTGTCTCTTCATGCCCTCTGAAATTGCCTGCAAGCCTCACGGTCGCAAAACAAGACACAGTAGTAAGAAAAACAACAGGATGGGCAATAAATGCAGTCTCCCTAGAGTGGCCAAACTTTCCTAGAACTAATAACAATGTGGGATAGACACATTGTGGTATGTACTCAGGGACTGTGCAATTAACTCAGCTGAGGTTCATTGTCTGAAGGACTTATTAACTTTTTATTTTGTAAGGAATGTTGATGGAAACAGCTGATGTTTTAGAAAAAAAAATTCCCAGGCTGTGATTTTTTTTCCAATCCCCTTGTCTAATTCACACTGCGGTTTATTAGCTGTACAGTTTCAGTAACTCAATATGTGAAATGGAGACCGAGGCAGCCCAATAACCAGACCGACTGTATCCCGTCCCTCAGCCCGTAAACAATTACCGGCTTACACTCCCCTACCCCCGACACTGACTCCCTACCCCCGACACTGACTCCCTACCCCCGACACTGACTCCCCCACCCCCGACACTGACTCCCTACCCCCGACACTGACTCCCTACCCCCGACACTGATTCCCTACCCCCGACACTGACTCCCTACCCCCGACACTGACTCCCTACCCCGACACTGACTCCCTACCCGCGACACTGACTCCCCTACCCCCGACACTGACTCCCTACCCCCGACACTGACTCCCTACCCCCGACACTGACTCCCTACCCCCGACAGTGACTCCCTACCCTCGACAGTGACTCCCTACCCCCGACACTGACTCCCGTACCCCCGACACTGACTCCCTACCCCGACACTGACTCCCTACCCCCGACACTGACTCCCTACCCCCGACACTGACTCCCTACCCCCGACACTGACTCTCTACCCCCGACACTGACTCCCTACCCCCGACACTGACTCCCTACCCCCGACACTGACTCCCTGCCCCCGACACTGACTCCCTACCCCCGACACTGACTCCCTACCCCCGACACTGACTCGCTACCCCCGTCACTGACTCCCTACCCCCGACACTGACTCCCCTACCCCCGACACTGACTCCCTACCCCCGACACTGACTCCCTACCCCCGACACTGACTCCCTACCCTCGACAGTGACTCCCTACCCCCGACAGTGACTCCCTACCCCCAGACACTGACTCCCTACCACCAACACTGACTCCCTACCCCCGACATTGACTCCCTACCCCCGACACTGACTCCCTACTCCCGACACTGACTCCCCTACCCCCGACATTGACTCCCTACCCCCGACATTGACTCCCTACCCTCGACACTGACTCCGTACCCCCGACACTGTCTCCCTACCCCCAACACTGACTCCCTACCCCCCGACACTGACTCCCTACCCCCCGACATTGACTCCCTACCCCCGACACTGACTCCCCTACCCCCGACAGTGACTCCCTACCCCCCGACATTGACTCCCTACCCCCGACACTGACTCCCTACCCCCGACACTGACTCCCTACCCCCGACACTGACTCCCTACCCCCGACACTGACTCCCTACCCCCGACAGTGACTCCCAACACCCGACACTGACTCCCTACCCCCGACAGTGACTCCCAACACCCGACACTGACTCCCTACCCCCGACACTGACTCCCTACCCCCGACACTGACTCCCTACCCCCGACAGTGACTCCCAACACCCGACACTGACTCCCTACCCCCGACACTGACTCTCTACCCCCGACAGTGACTCCCTACCCCCGACACTGACTCCCTACCCCCGACACTGACTCCCTACCCCCGACACTGACTCCCTGCCCCCGACACTGACTCCCTACCCCCGACACTGACTCCCTACCCCCGACAGTGATTCCCTACCCCCGACAGTGACTCCCTACCCCCGACACTGACTCCCTACCCCCGACAGTGACTCCCTACCCCCAGACACTGACTCCCTACCCCCGACATTGACTCCCTACCCTCGACACTGACTCCGTACCCCCGACACTGACTCCCTACCCCCGACACTGACTCCCTACCCCCCGACACTGACTCCCTACCCACAACACTGACTCCCTACCCCCCGACATTGACTCCCTACCCCCGACACTGACTCCCCTACCCCCGACAGTGACTCCCTACACCCCGACATTGACTCCCTACCCCCGACACTGACTCCCTACCCCCGACACTGACTCCCTACCCCCGACACTGACTCCCTACCCCCGACACTGTCTCCCTACTACCGACACTGACTCCCTATCCCCGACAGTGAATCCCTACCCCTGACACTGACTCCCTACCCCCGACACTGACTCCCTACCCTCGACACTGACTCCCTACCCCCGACACTGACTCCCTACCCCCGACACTGACTCCCAACACCCGACACTGACTCCCTACCCCCGACACTGACTCTCTACCCCCGACAGTGACTCCCTACCCCCGACACTGACTCCCTACCCCCGACACTGACTCCCTACCCCCGACAGTGACTCCCTACCCCCGATAGTGACTCCCAACACCCGACACTGACTCCCTACCCCCGACACTGATTCCCTACCCCCGACACTGACTCCCTACCCCCAACACTGACTCCCTACCCCCGACACTGACTCCCTACCCCCGACACTGACTCCCTACCCCCGACACTGACTCCCTACCCCCGACAGTGACTCCCTACCCCCAGACACTGACTCCCTACCCCCGACACTGACTCCCCTACCCCCGACAGTGACTCCCTACCCCCCGACATTGACTCCCTACCCCCGACATTGACTCCCTACCCTCGACACTGACTCCCTACCCCCGACACTGACTCCCTACCCCCGACACTGACTCCCAACACCCGACACTGACTCCCTACCCCCGACACTGACTCTCTACCCCCGACAGTGACTCCCTACCCCCGACACTGACTCCCTACCCCCGACACTGACTCCCTACCCCCGACAGTGACTCCCTACCCCCGATAGTGACTCCCAACACCCGACACTGACTCCCTACCCCCGACACTGATTCCCTACCCCCGACACTGACTCCCTACCCCCAACACTGACTCCCTACCCCCGACACTGACTCCCTACCCCCGACACTGACTCCCTACCCCCGACACTGACTCCCTACCCCCGACAGTGACTCCCTACCCCCAGACACTGACTCCCTACCCCCGACACTGACTCCCCTACCCCCGACAGTGACTCCCTACCCCCCGACATTGACTCCCTACCCCCGACATTGACTCCCTACCCTCGACACTGACTCCGTACCCCCGACACTGACTCCCTACCCCCGACACTGACTCCCTACCCCCCGACACTGACTCCCTACCCCCGACACTGACTCCCTACCCCCCGACATTGACTCCCTACCCCCGACACTGACTCCCCTACCCCCGACAGTGACTCCCTACCCCCCGACATTGACTCCCTACCCTCGACACTGACTCCGTACCCCCGACACTGACTCCCTACCCCCCGACATTGACTCCCTACCCCCAACAGTGACTCATCACCCCCGACAGTGACTCCCTACCCCCGACACTGACTCCCTACCCCCGACACTGACTCCCTACCCCCTGAGAGTGACTCCCTACCCCCGACAGTGACTCCCTACCCCCTGAGAGTGACTCCCTACCCCCGACAGTGACTCCCTACCACTGACAGTGACTCCCTACCCCCAACAGTGACTCCCTACCCCCGACAGTGACTCCCTACCCCCGACACTGACTCCCTACCCCCGATAGTGACTCCCTACCCCTGACAGTGAATCCCTACCCCCGACACTAACTCCCTACCCCCGACTGTGATTCCCTACCCCCGACACTGACTCCCTACCACCGACAGTGTCTCCCTACACCCGACACTGACTCCCTACCCCCGAGAGTGACTCCCTACCCCCGACAGTGACTCCCGACCCCCGACACTGACTCCCTACACCCGACACTGACTCCCTACCCCCGACAGTGACTCCCTACCCCCGACACTGACTCTCTACCCCCGACAATGACTCCTGTAAGGGGTTCGGGTGGCTCTGTGCTTAGCCTGGGTGCTAGTGCGGGGTTAGGCCTTGTTGCCTGTTCTAGTCTCCAGCCAGCCTGGTAACACTAGACACCTGTGAGTGGTTCGACCCACTCGCCCTTACGGTTCTGACACTGGACTTAGGTGCGAGAGCAGTAAATGCAGAGAAAAACTCAGGTAGACCCGGTTGAATAGTACGAAATGGAAAATCTTTATTGCATATTATTCAAGATTACGAAATACATGTCATGAGCACAGATTAATGACAGTACAAACTTACATACATTTATGCAACTAGGTTTCGGGAAACGAGGAGCGCACGACACATCGTAAAAAGGGGCACACATTATAATTATCCTTAAAACAGAAAACCCTCCCCTATCAATACCTGTCCTAATCTAGATCTGTAGGATCGAGACTCATGCTCACCACTCGTGATAACTCGGAGAATTCTAAAACGATGCTCAGATGGTTTCGCCACAGCACCTGACTATCCACGTGTTGATCAGGGGTCTCTGTACCCCACTTGTTTACTCGCTTTGCTCCGGCTAGCAGGCTGGACCGTCTGCTGTCATGAAGATCTGTGTTGACCTCGGAACTCTGATAAAACTCAAAGAAGAGTCTTCCTGTGCCCGACACCAGTTAGCCGGTAGAATTCAAAGAAGAGTCTTTCTGGATCGACACCAGTTCGATAAAATTCGAAGAAAAGTCTTCCTGCGTCAGTTCGTGCAGTAACCTATAGAGTTCAAAAATGGTCTTTAAATTTACGGGCGCGGTCGGGGTTTACTGACCGTGGCGGCACGTGCAGTCGTCTTCTTCTTCTTCTTGTCTTGTTTCGTCTCGTCGGGACTTCGGGTCCCTACACCGTCTACCGACCCTCGGGATGGTGTACCCGCTTACCGGCCTTCGCAGCCCAGCTCTTCACAGATCTTCGCGGCAAGCCACGAGGTTGACTCCCGGAAGATCAGCGGACCAAGAGCTCGGTGGGCCGCAAACGAGAGCCAGGGGTCGAATCAAGAGAAAGATGGACGTTTGTTTACTACAGTTATACTACTGTAATTCTTTAGCTCCCGCCCAATCTTAATGTTCATCTTTTGTCATGTTTTGGCGCTCAAACTTCTTGTATGGGGTGGTTCTTGTCGTTAATGGGTTTCGGTGATACTTGTAACTGTCTGAGTAACCGTGAATGTTTCTCCCATTGTGGAACCGGTTAGGAGTCTCCCTGGAGGGGTTTTGGGGCCCTCTGAATTCTTGCTGTGAGTACCCGCGAACGGCTCTCTCATCGTAGAGCCGTGGGGAATTTGCGTATCAATGTCTTTGGATGGGCCCTTGATTGCCCAGTTCAATAGCCCCCGTTTGTGTATGGAAAACCGATTCCAACACTTATATTCTCTTACGTGTACAAAATGCAAAACGATCGCGTCTTGTCTTATTTCATTATGCTGAGTACTGTCCGATCTTGCTGAAATGTTTATTGAAACGCCATCTTGTCTGCCTACTGAAAAATCTGGAACCTTCTGCCACGAGGCGCGGTGGCCATTTTACAGGCTGCTTGTGTCCGTTTTGAAACATGACAGCATTTTGCTGAAATAAAGCTGTTTTTACGAAACTGTATGTCTCTTTCTCATTATTTTGAAATCGCGATAATTTGCGAATTCTACACTCCCTACCCCCGACAGTGTCTCCCTAACCCCGACAGTGTCTCCCTACCCCCGACAGTAACTCCCTACCCCCGACACTGACTCCCTACCCCCGACACTGACTGCCTACACCCGACAATGACTCCTTACCCTGGACAGTGACTCCCTACCCCCGACACTGACTCCCTAACCCCGACACTGACTCCCTACCCCCCGACAGTGACTCCCTACCCCTGACACTGACTCCCTACCCCCCACACTGACTCCCTACCCCCGACACTGACTCCCTACCCCCGACACTGACTCCCTACCCCCGACACTGACTCCCTACCCCCGACACTGACTCCCTACCCCCGACACTGACTCCCTAACCCCGACACTGACTCCCTACACCCGACACTGACTCCCTACCCCCGACAGTGACTCCTGTAAGGGGTTCGGGTGGCTCTGTGCTTCGCCTGGGTGCTAGTGCGGGGTTAGGCCTTGTTGCCTGTTCTGGTCTCCAGCCAGCCTGGTAGCACTAGACACCTGTGAGTGGTTCGACCCACTCGCCCTTACGGTTCTGACACTGGACTTAGGTGCGAGAGCAGTAAATGCAGAGAAAAACTCAGGTAGACCCGGTTGAATAGTACGAAATGGAAAATCTTTATTGCATATTATTCAAGATTACGAAATACATGTCATGAGCACAGATTAATGACAGTACAAACTTACATACATTTATGCAACTAGGTTTCGGGAAACGAGGAGTGCACGACACATCGTAAAAAGGGGCACACATTATAATTATCCTTAAAACAAAAACCCTCCCCTATCAATGCCTGTCCTAATCTAGATCTGTAGGATCGAGAACCATGCTCACCACTCGTGATAACTCGGAGAATTCTAAAACGATGCTCGGATGGTTTCGCCACAGCACCTGACTATTCACATGTTGATCAGGGGTCTCTGTACCCCACTTGTTTACTCGCTTTGCTCCGGCTAGCAGGCTGGACCGTCTGCTGTCATGAAGATCTGTGTTGACCTCGGAACTCTGATAAAACTCAAAGAAGAGTCTTCCTGTGCCCGACACCAGTTAGCCGGTAGAATTCAAAGAAGAGTCTTTCTGGATCGACACCAGTTCGATAAAATTCGAAGAAAAGTCTTCCTGCGTCAGTTCGTGCAGTAACCTATAGAGTTCAAAAATGGTCTTTATATTTACGGGGGCGGTCGGGGTTTACTGACCGCAACGGCACGTGCAGTCGTCTTCTTCTTCTTCTTGTCTTGTTTCGTCTCGTCGGGCCTTCGGGTCCCTACACCGTCTACCGACCCTCGGGATGGTGTACCCGCTTACCGGCCATCGCAGCCCAGCTCTTCACAGATCTTCGCGGCAAGCCACGAGGTTGACTCCTGGAAGATCAGCGGACCAAGAGCTCGGTGGGCCGCAAACGAGAGCCAGGGGTCGAATCAAGAGAAAGATGGACGTTTGTTTACTACAGTTATACTACTGTAATTCTTTATCTCCCGCCCAATCTTAATGTTCATCTTTTGTCATGTTTTGGCGCTCAAACTTCTTGTATGGGGTGGTTCTTGTCGTTAATGGGTTTCGGTGATACTTGTAACTGTCTAAGTACCCGTTAATGTTTCTCCCATTGTGGAACCGGTTAGGAGTCTCCCTGGAGGGGTTTTGGGGCCCTCCGAATTCTTGCTGTGAGTACCCGCGAACGGCTCTCTCATCGTAGAGCCGTGGGGAATTTGCGTATCAATGTCTTTGGATGGGCCCTTGATTGCCCAGTTCAATAGCCCCCGTTTGTGTATGGAAAACCGATTCCAACACTTATATTCTCTTACGTGTACAAAATGCAAAACGATCGCGTCTTGTCTTATTTCATTATGCTGAGTACTGTCCGATCTTGCTGAAATGTTTATTGAAACGCCATCTTGTCTGCCTACTGAAAAATCTGGAACCTTCTGCCACGAGGCGCGGTGGCCATTTTACAGGCTGCTTGTGTCCGTTTTGAAACATGACAGCATTTTGCTGAAATAAAGCTGTTTTTACGAAACTGTATGTCTCTTTCTCATTATTTTGAAATCGCGATAATTTGCGAATTCTACACTCCCTACCCCCGACAGTGTCTCCCTAACCCCGACAGTGTCTCCCTACCCCCGACAGTAACTCCCTACCCCCGACACTGACTCCCTACCCCCAACACTGACTGCCTACACCCGACAATGACTCCTTACCCTGGACAGTGACTCCCTACCCCCGACAGTGACTCCCTACCCCCGACAGTGACTCCCTACCCCCGACAGTGACTCCCTACCCCCGACAGTGACTCCCTACCCCCGACAGAGACTCCCTACCCCCGACACTGACTCCCTGCCCCTGACAGTGACTCCCTACCCCCGACAGTGACTCCCTACCCCCGACAGTGACTCCCTACCCCCGACAGTGACTCCCTACCCCCGACAGTGACTCCCTACCCCCGACAGTGACTCCCTACCCTCGACACTGACTCCCTACCCCCGACAGTGACTCCCTACCCCCGACACTGACTCCCGACCCCCCGACAGTGTCTCCCTACCTCCGACACTGACTCCCTACCCCCGACACTGACTCCCTACCCCCGACACTGACTCCCTAACCCCGACACTGACTCCCTACCCCCGACACTGACTCCCTACCCCCCGACAGTGACTCCCTACACCCGACACTGACTCCCTACCCCCAACACTGACTCCCTACCCCCGACACTGACTCCCTACCCCCGACACTGACTCCCTAACCCCGACACTGACTCCCTACCCCCGACAGTAACTCCCTACCCCCGACAGTGACTCCCTACCCCCCAAACACTGACTCCCTACCCCCCGACAGTGACTCCCTACCTCCGACACTGACTCCCTACCCCCGACAGTGACTCCTGACCCCCGACACTGACTCCCTACCCCCGACATTGACTCCCTACCCCCGACAGTGACTCCCTACCCCCGACAGTGACTCCCTACCCCCCGACAGTGACTCCCTACCCCCGACACTGACTCCCTACCCCCGACACTGACTCCCTACCCCCGACAGTGACTCCCTACACCCGACACTGACTCCCTACCCCTGAGAGTGACTCCCTACCCCCGACACTGACTCCCTACCCCCGACAGTGACTCCCTACCCCCGACACTGACTCCCTACCCCCCGACAGTGACTCCCTACCCCCGACACTGACTCCCTACACCCGACACTGACTCCCTACCCCCAACACTGACTCCCTACCCCCGACACTGACTCCCTACCCCCGACACTGACTCCCTACCCCCGACACAGACTCCCTACCCCCCAAACACTGACTCCCTACCCCCCGACAGTGACTCCCTACCTCCGACAGTGACTCCCTACGCCCGACAGTGACTCCTGACCCCCGACACTGACTCCCTACCCCCAACACTGACTCCCTACCCCCGACACTGACTCCCTACCCCCGACAGTGACTCCCTACCCCCGACAATGACTCCCTACCCCCCGATACTGACTCCCTACCCCCGACACTGACTCCCTAACCCCGACACTGACTCCCTACCCCCCGACAGTGACTTCCTACACCCCGACAGTGACTCCCTACCCCCGACACTGACTCCCTACCCCCGACAGTGACTCTCTACCCTCGACAGTGTCTCCCTACCCCCGACACTGACTCCCTACCCCCGACAGTAACTCCCTACCCCCGACAGTGACTCCCTACCCCCGACACTGACTCCCTACCCCCGACAGTGACTCCCTACCCCGACACTGACTCCCTATCCCCGACAGTGACTCCCTACCCCCGACACTGACTCCCTACCCCCGACAGTGACTCCCTACCCCACGACACTGACTCCCTACCCCCGACACTGACTCCCTACCCCCGACAGTGACTCCCTACCCCCCGACAGTGACTCCCTACCCCCAACATTGACTCCCTACCCCCGACACTGACTCCCTACCCCCACGACAGTGACTCCCTACCCCTGAGAGTGACTCCCTACCCCCGACAGTGACTCCCTACCCCTGACACTGACTCCCTACCCCAGACAGTGACTCCCTACCCCCCCGACAGTGACGCCCTACCCCCTGAGAGTGACTCCCTACCCCCGACAGTGACTCCCTACCCCCGACAGTGACTCCCTACCCCCGACACTGACTCCCTACCCCCGTCACTGACACCCTACCCCAAACAGTGACTCCCTAACCCCCGACACTGACTCCCTACCCCCTGAGAGTGACTCCCTACCCCCGACAGTGACTCCCTACCCCCGACAGTGACTCCCTACCCCTGACACTGACTCCCTACCCCCCGAAACTGACTCCCTACCCCCGACAGTGACTCCCTACCCCTGAGAGTGACTCCCTACCCCCGACACTGACTCCCTATCCCCGACAGTGACTCCCTACCCCCGACACTGACTCCCTACCCCCGACACAGACTCCCTACCCCCCAAACACTGACTCCCTACCCCCCGACAGTGACTCCCTACCTCCGACAGTGACTCCCTACGCCCGACAGTGACTCCTGACCCCCGACACTGACTCCCTACCCCCAACACTGACTCCCTACCCCCGACACTGACTCCCTACCCCCGACAGTGACTCCCTACCCCCGACAATGACTCCCTACCCCCCGATACTGACTCCCTACCCCCGACACTGACTCCCTAACCCCGACACTGACTACCTACCCCCCGACAGTGACTCCCTACACCCCGACAGTGACTCCCTACCCCCGACACTGACTCCCTACCCCCGACAGTAACTCCCTACCCCCGACAGTGACTCCCTACCCCCGACACTGACTCCCTACCCCCGACAGTGACTCCCTACCCCGACACTGACTCCCTACCCCCGACAGTAACTCCCTACCCCCGACAGTGACTCCCTACCCCCGACACTGACTCCCTATCCCCGACAGTGACTCCCTACAACCGACACTGACTCCCTACCCCCGACAGTGACTCCCTACCCCACGACACTAACTCCCTACCCCCGACACTGACTCCCTACCCCCGACAGTGACTCCCTACCCCCCGACAGTGACTCCCTACCCCCAACACTGACTCCCTACCCCCGACACTGACTCCCTACCCCCACGACAGTGACTCCCTACCCCTGAGAGTGACTCCCTACCCCCGACAGTGACTCCCTACCCCTGACACTGACTCCCTACCCCAGACAGTGACTCCCTACCCCCCCGACAGTGACGCCCTACCCCCTGAGAGTGACTCCCTACCCCCGACAGTGACTCCCTACCCCCGACAGTGACTCCCTACCCCCGACACTGACTCCCTAACCCCGTCACTGACACCCTACCCCAAACAGTGACTCCCTAACCCCCGACACTGACTCCCTACCCCCTGAGAGTGACTCCCTACCCCCGACAGTGACTCCCTACCCCCGACAGTGACTCCCTACCCCCGACACTGACTCCCTACCCCCGTCACTGACACCCTACCCCCGACACTGACTCCCTACCCCAAACAGTGACTCCCTAACCCCCGACAGTGACTCCCTACCCCTGACACTGACTCCCTACCCCCCGAAACTGACTCCCTACCCCCGACAGTGACTCCCTACCCCTGAGAGTGACTCCCTACCCCCGACAGTGACTCCCTACCCCGACAGTGACTCCCTACCCCCGACAGTGACTCCCTACCCCCGACAGTGACTCCCTACCCCCGACAGTGACTCCCTACCCCCGACAGTGACTCCCTACCCCCGACAGTGACTCCCTACCCCGACAGTGACTCCCTACCCCCGACAGTGACTCCCTACCCCGACAGTGACTCCCTACCCCCGACAGTGACTCCCTACCCCCGACAGTGACTCCCTACCCCCGACAGTGACTCCCTACCC
Source organism: Squalus acanthias (assembly GCA_030390025.1). NCBI lineage: Eukaryota > Metazoa > Chordata > Chondrichthyes > Squaliformes > Squalidae > Squalus > Squalus acanthias. Next base: position 164,470,191 of record CM059429.1, on the reverse strand, counting down.
CCGACAGTGACTCCCTACCCCCGACAGTGACTCCCTTCCCCCGACAGTGACTCCCTACCCCCGACAGTTACTCCCTACCACTGACAGTGACTCCCCACCCCCGACAGTGACTCCCTACCCCCCGACAGTGACTCCCTACCCCCGACAGTAACTCCCTACCCCCTGAGAGTGACTCCCTACCCCCGACAGTGACTCCCTACCCCCCGACAGTGACTCCCTACCCCCGACACTGACTCCCTACCCCCGACAGAGACTCCCTACCCCCCGACAGTGACTCCCTACCCCCTGAGAGTGACTCCCTACCCCCGACAGTGACTCCCTACCCCCCGACAGTGACTCCCTACCCCCGACACTGACTCCCTACCCCCGACAGAGACTCCCTACCCCCCGACAGTGACTCCCTACCCCCTGAGAGTGACTCCCTACCCCCGACAGTGACTCCCTACCCCCCGACAGTGACTCCCTACCCCCGACACTGACTCCCTACCCCCGACACTGACTCCCTAACCCCGACACTGACTCCCTACCCCCGACAGTGACTCCCTACCCCCGACAGTTACTCCCTACCACTGACAGTGACTCCCCACCCCAAACAGTGACTCCCTAACCCCCGACACTGACTCCCTACCCCCTGAGAGTGACTCCCTACCCCCGACAGTGACTCCCTACCCCCGACAGTGACTCCCTACCCCTGACACTGACTCCCTACCCCCCGAAACTGACTCCCTACCCCCGACAGTGACTCCCTACCCCTGAGAGTGACTCCCTACCCCCGACAGTGACTCCCTACCCCTGACACTGACTCCCTACCCCAGACAGTGACTCCCTACCCCCCGACAGTGACGCCCTACACCCTGAGAGTGACTCCCTACCCCCGACACTGACTCCCTACCCCCGACAGTGACTCCCTACCCCCGACACTGACTCCCTACCCCCGTCACTGACACCCTACCCCCGACACTGACTCCCTACCCCAAACAGTGACTCCCTAACCCCCGACAGTGACTCCCTACCACTGACAGTGACTCCCTACCCCTGACACTGACTCCCTACCCCCCGAAACTGACTCCCTACCCCCGACAGTGACTCCCTACCCCTGAGAGTGATTCCCTACCCCCGACAGTGACTCCCTACCCCGACAGTGACTCCCTACCCCCGACAGTGACTCCCTACCCCCGACAGTGACTCCCTACCCCCGACAGTGACTCCCTACCCCCGACAGTGACTCCCTACCCCCGACACTGACTCCCTACCCCCGACACTGACTCCCTACCCCCGACACTGACTCCCTACCCCCGACACTGACTCCCTACCCCCCGACACTGACTCCCTACCACTGACAGTGACTCCCCACCCCCGACAGTGACTCCCTACCCCCCGACAGTGACTCCCTACCCCCGACAGTAACTCCCTACCCCCTGAGAGTGACTCCCTACCCCCGACAGTGACTCCCTACCCCCCGACAGTGACTCCCTACCCCCGACACTGACTCCCTACCCCCGACAGAGACTCCCTACCCCCCGACAGTGACTCCCTACCCCCGACACTGACTCCCTACCCCCCGAGACTGACTCCCTACCCCCGACAGTGACTCCCTTCCCCCGACACTGACTCCCTAACCCCGACAGTTACTCCCTACCACTGACAGTGACTCCCCACCCCCGACAGTGACTCCCTACCCCCCGACAGTGACTCCCTACCCCCGACAGTAACTCCCTACCCCCTGAGAGTGACTCCCTACCCCCGACAGTGACTCCCTACCCCCCGACAGTGACTCCCTACCCCCTGAGAGTGACTCCCTACCCCCGACAGTGACTCCCTACCCCCGACAGTGACTCCCTACCCCCGACACTGACTCCCTACCCCCGACACTGACTCCCTAACCCCGACACTGACTCCCTACCCCCGACACTGACTCCCTACCCCCCGACAGTGACTCCCTACACCCGACACTGACTCCCTACCCCCAACACTGACTCCCTACCCCCGACACTGACTCCCTACCCCCGACACTGACTCCCTACCCCCGACACAGACTCCCTACCCCCCAAACACTGACTCCCTACCCCCCGACAGTGACTCCCTACCCCCGACAGTGACTCCCTACCCCCCGACAGTGACTCCCTACCCCCGACACTGACTCCCTACCCCCGACACTGACTCCCTACCCCCGACAGTGACTCCCTACACCCGACACTGACTCCCTACCCCTGAGAGTGACTCCCTACCCCCGACACTGACTCCCTACCCCCGACAGTGACTCCCTACCCCCGACACTGACTCCCTACCCCCCGACATTGACTCCCTACCCCCGACACTGACTCCCTACCCCCGACACTGACTCCCTACCCCCGACACTGACTCCCTAACCCCGACACTGACTCCCTACCCCCGACACTGACTCCATACCCCCCGACAGTGACTCCCTACACCCGACACTGACTCCCTACCCCCAACACTGACTCCCTACCCCCGACACTGACTCCCTACCCCCGACACTGACTCCCTACCCCCGACACTGACTCCCTACCCCCCAAACACTGACTCCCTACCCCCCGACAGTGACTCCCTACCTCCGACAGTGACTCCCTACCCCCGACAGTGACTCCTGACCCCCGACACTGACTCCCTACCCCCGACACTGACTCCCTACCCCCGACAGTGACTCCCTACCCCCGACAGTGACTCCCTACCCCCGACAGTGACTCCCTACCCCCCGACACTGACTCCCTACCCCCGACACTGACTCCCTACCCCTGACACTGACTCCCTACCCGCCGACAGTGACTCCCTACACCCCGACAGTGACTCCCTACCCCCGACAGTGACTCCCTACCCCCGACAGTGACTCCCTACCCCCGACAGTGTCTCCCTACCCCCGACACTGACTCCCTACACCCGACAGTAACTCCCTACCCCCGACAGTGACTCCCTACCCCCGACACTGACTCCCTACCCCCGACAGTGACTCCCTACCCCGACACTGACTCCCTATCCCCAACAGTGACTCCCTACCCCCGACACTGACTCCCTACCCCCGACAGTGACTCCCTACCCCCGACACTGACTCCCTACCCCCGACAGTGACTCCCTACCCCCCGACAGTGACTCCCTACCCCCAACACTGACTCCCTACCCCCGACACTGACTCCCTACCCCCACGACAGTAACTCCCTACCCCTGAGAGTGACTCCCTACCCCCGACAGTGACTCCCTACCCCTGACACTGACTCCCTACCCCCGTCACTGACTCCCTACCCCCGTCACTGACACCCTACCCCAAACAGTGACTCCCTAACCCCCGACACTGACTCCCTACCCCCTGAGAGTGACTCCCTACCCCCGAAACTGACTCCCTACCCCCGACAGTGACTCCCTACCCCTGAGAGTGACTCCCTACCCCCGACAGTGACTCCCTACCCCTGACACTGACTCCCTACCCCAGACAGTGACTCCCTACCCCCCGACAGTGACGCCCTACACCCTGAGAGTGACTCCCTACCCCCGACAGTGACTCCCTACACCCGACAGTGACTCCCTACCCCCGACACTGACTCCCTACCCCCGTCACTGACACCCTACCCCAAACAGTGACTCCCTAACCCCCGACACTGACTCCCTACCCCCCGACAGTGACTCCCTACCCCGACAGTGACTCCCTACCCCCGACACTGACTCCCTACCCCCCGACACTGACTCCCTACCCCCGACAGTGACTCCCTTCCCCCGACACTGACTCCCTAACCCCGACAGTTACTCCCTACCACTGACAGTGACTCCCCACCCCCGACAGTGACTCCCTACCCCCCGACAGTGACTCCCTACCCCCGACAGTAACTCCCTACCCCCTGAGAGTGACTCCCTACCCCCGACAGTGACTCCCTACCCCCCGACAGTGACTCCCTACCCCCGACACTGACTCCCTACCCCCGACAGTGACTCCCTACCCCCCGACAGTGACTCCCTACCCCCAACACTGACTCCCTACTCCCGACACTGACTCCCTACCCCCACGACAGTGACTCCCTACCCCTGAGAGTGACTCCCTACCCCCGACAGTGACTCCCTACCCCTGACACTGACTCCCTACCCCAGACAGTGACTCCCTACCCCCCCGACAGTGACGCCCTACCCCCTGAGAGTGACTCCCTACCCCCGACAGTGACTCCCTACCCCCGACAGTGACTCCCTACCCCTGACACTGACTCCCTACCCCAGACAGTGACTCCCTACCCCCCCGACAGTGACGCCCTACCCCCTGAGAGTGACTCCCTACCCCCGACACTGACTCCCTACCCCTGACACTGACTCCCTACCCCCCGAAACTGACTCCCTACCCCCGACAGTGACTCCCTACCCCTGAGAGTGACTCCCTACCCCCGACAGTGACTCCCTACCCCTGACACTGACTCCCTACCCCAGACAGTGACTCCCTACCCCCCGACAGTGACGCCCTACACCCTGAGAGTGACTCCCTACCCCCGACACTGACTCCCTACCCCCGACAGTGACTCCCTACCCCCGACACTGACTCCCTACCCCCGTCACTGACACCCTACCCCAAACAATGACTCCCTAACCCCCGACACTGACTCCCTACCCCCTGAGAGTGACTCCCTACCCCCGACAGTGACTCCCTTCCCCCGACAGTGACTCCCTACCACTGACAGTGACTCCCTACCCCTGACACTGACTCCCTACCCCCCGAAACTGACTCCCTACCCCCGACAGTGACTCCCTACCCCTGAGAGTGACTCCCTACCCCCGACAGTGACTCCCTACCCCGACAGTGACTCCCTACCCCCGACAGTGACTCCCTACCCCCGACAGTGACTCCCTACCCCCGACAGTGACTCCCTACCCCCGACAGTGACTCCCTACCCCGACAGTGACTCCCTACCCCCGACACTGACTCCCTACCCCCGACACTGACTCCCTACCCCCGACACTGACTCCCTACCCCCCGACACTGACTCCCTACCCCCGACAGTGACTCCCTTCCCTCGACACTGACTCCCTAACCCCGACAGTTACTCCCTACCACTGACAGTGACTCCCCACCCCCGACAGTGACTCCCTACCCCCCGACAGTGACTCCCTACCCCCGACAGTAACTCCCTACCCCCTGAGAGTGACTCCCTACCCCCGACAGTGACTCCCTACCCCCCGACAGTGACTCCCTACCCCCGACACTGACTCCCTACCCCCGACAGAGACTCCCTACCCCCCGACAGTGACTCCCTACCCCCTGAGAGTGACTCCCTACCCCCGACAGTGACTCCCTACCCCCCGACAGTGACTCCCTACCCCCGACACTGACTCCCTACCCCCGACACTGACTCCCTAACCCCGACACTGACTCCCTACCCCCGACACTGACTCCCTACCCCCCGACAGTGACTCCCTACACCCGACACTGACTCCCTACCCCCAACACTGACTCCCTACCCCCGACACTGACTCCCTACCCCCGACACTGACTCCCTACCCCCGACACAGACTCCCTACCCCCCAAACACTGACTCCCTACCCCCCGACAGTGACTCCCTACCCCCGACAGTGACTCCTGACCCCCGACACAGACTCCCTACCCCCGACATTGACTCCCTACCCCCGACAGTGACTCCCTACCCCCGACAGTGACTCCCTACCCCCCGTCAGTGACTCCCTACCCCCGACACTGACTCCCTACCCCCGACACTGACTCCCTACCCCCGACAGTGACTCCCTACACCCGACACTGACTCCCTACCCCTGAGAGTGACTCCCTACCCCCGACACTGACTCCCTACCCCCGACAGTGACTCCCTACCCCCGACACTGACTCCCTATCCCCCGACAGTTACTCCCTACCCCCGACACTGACTCCCTACCCCCGACACTGACTCCCTACCCCCGACACTGACTCCCTAACCCCGACACTGACTCCCTACCCCCGACACTGACTGCCTACCCCCCGACAGTGACTCCCTACACCCGACACTGACTCCCTACCCCCAACACTGACTCCCTACCCCCGACACTGACTCCCTACCCCCGACACTGACTCCCTACCCCCCAAACACTGACTCCCTACCCCCCGACAGTGACTCCCTACCTCCGACAGTGACTCCCTACCCCCGACAGTGACTCCTGACCCCCGACACTGACTCCCTACCCCCGACACTGACTCCCTACCCCCGACAGTGACTCCCTACCCCCGACAGTGACTCCCTACCCCCGACAGTGACTCCCTACCCCCCGACACTGACTCCCTACCCCCCGACACTGACTCCCTACCCCTGACACTGACTCCCTACCCCCCGACAGTGACTCCCTACACCCCGACAGTGACTCCCTACCCCCGACACTGACTCCCTACCCCCGACAGTGACTCCCTACCCCCGACAGTGTCTCCCTACCCCCGACACTGACTCCCTACACCCGACAGTAACTCCCTACCCCCGACAGTGACTCCCTACCCCCGACACTGACTCCCTACCCCCGACAGTGACTCCCTACCCCGACACTGACTCCCTATCCCCAACAGTGACTCCCTACCCCCGACACTGACTCCCTACCCCCGACAGTGACTCCCTACCCCCCGACACTGACTCCCTACCCCCGACAGTGACTCCCTACCCCCCAACAGTGACTCCCTACCCCCAACACTGACTCCCTACCCCCGACACTGACTCCCTACCCCCACGACAGTAACTCCCTACCCCTGAGAGTGACTCCCTACCCCCGACAGTGACTCCCTACCCCTGACACTGACTCCCTACCCCAGACAGTGACTCCCTACCCTCCCGACAGTGACGCCCTACCCCCTGAGAGTGACTCCCTACCCCCGACAGTGACTCCCTACCCCCGACAGTGACTCCCTACCCCCGACACTGACTCCCTACCCCCGTCACTGACACCCTACCCCAAACAGTGACTCCCTAACCCCCGACACTGACTCCCTACCCCCTGAGAGTGACTCCCTACCCCCGACAGTGACTCCCTACCCCCGACAGTGACTCCCTACCCCTGACACTGACTCCCTACCCCCCGAAACTGACTCCCTTCCCCCGACGGTGACTCCCTACCCCTGAGAGTGACTCCCTACCCCCGACAGTGACTCCCTACCCCCGACACTGACTCCCTACCCCAGACAGTGACTCCCTACCCCCCGACAGTGACGCCCTACACCCTGAGAGTGACTCCCTACCCCCGACAGTGACTCCCTACCCCCGACAGTGACTCCCTACCCCCGACACTGACTCCCTACCCCCGTCACTGACACCCTACCCCAAACAGTGACTCCCTACCACTGACAGTGACTCCCTACCCCTGACACTGACTCCCTACCCCTGACACTGACTCCCTACCCCCCGAAACTGACTCCCTACCCCCGACAGTGACTCCCTACCCCTGAGAGTGACTCCCTACCCCCGACAGTGACTCCCTACCCCCGACAGTGACTCCCTACCCCCGACAGTGACTCCCTACCCCCGACAGTGACTCCCTACCCCCGACAGTGACTCCTACCACTGACAGTGACTCCCTACCCCCCGACAGTTACTCCCTACCACTGACAGTGACTCCCCACCCCCGACAGTGACTCCCTACCCCCCGACAGTGACTCCCTACCCCCGACAGTAACTCCCTACCCCCTGAGAGTGACTCCCTACCCCCGACAGTGACTCCCTACCCCCGACAGTGACTCCCTACCCCCGACAGTGACTCCCTACCCCCGACAGTGACTCCCTACCCCCGACAGTGACTCCCTACCCCCGACAGTGACTCCCTACCCCGACACTGACTCCCTACCCCCGACACTGACTCTCTACCCCCGACAGTGACTCCCTACCCCCGACAGTGACTCCCTACCCCGACAGTGACTCCCTACCCCCGACACTGACTCCCTACCCCCGACACTGACTCCCTACCCCCCGACACTGACTCCCTACCCCCGACAGTGACTCCCTTCCCCCGACACTGACTCCCTAACCCCGACAGTTACTCCCTACCACTGACAGTGACTCCCCACCCCCGACAGTGACTCCCTACCCCCCGACAGTGACTCCCTACCCCCGACAGTAACTCCCTACCCCCTGAGAGTGACTCCCTACCCCCGACAGTGACTCCCTACCCCCCGACAGTGACTCCCTACCCCCGACACTGACTCCCTACCCCCGACAGTGACTCCCTACCCCCCGACAGTGACTCCCTACCCCCGACAGTAACTCCCTACCCCCTGAGAGTGACTCCCTGCCCCCGACACCGGCTCCCTACCCTACACTCAGCTACTCACTGCAGAGTGCTGTCGATTGCTATTTCTTTAGGTAAGCAAGATCTTTTCCCGTATTAAGCGGATGATGTAAGAGGTTAATTCCCAGTGGGGAAAAAAAGGGATGCAATTTCCTTGAATGTCCAAAAGGAAATCTACCAGGGTTGCCTTGATTTATTCGCTCACCCCCCTGTGTGTGACTTCGCTGGGCTGATGCCCATCTCCACAAATGCCTGGAATCTTCCGATGTGGGGCCTTGCCAGGATCATATCTCAACAGGATGCTTTCCCTCTGCACATGCCTCCTGCATCCTGAGATTCATTACATTTTAAAAAAACAAGGCGCGCACAGCAGAGGATCCTCCTGGCAAAGCTGCTAACAGGCAGACACACCGGTCGGCTTATTTAATAAAATGGTCGTTCAGGAAGGGGGGAAAGGTCATCCTGAGAATAAAGTATTGACATCGGAGCCTCCGGGGGTAATATCAACCAAACCCATCCAGCAGGAAATGACGGGATCGGGCCGAACGCTGGATTTACAAACCCGCCCGTTATACGCTCGGCATGCAGGTTAAAATGACCCCCTTTATATCCACAGCGATTCAGACTGGCCCAAATTGAGCTCGCTGCTTCCAGGCTTTCTCCCTGGTCCACGGTGAGTTAGCCCACCTCAGCAGCTCAAGCACTACAATTGTCTCACCTCCTGACTATATAGCACCTGCAACGTCCCAAAGCGCTTCACAATAAGATATTAGGACAGGTAAGAGGTGGGTCTTCAGGAGGAGAGAGAGGTAACGAGGCGGAGAGGTTTAGGGAGGGAATTCCAGAGCAATGGTGGAGCGATTATAATCGGGGATGCGCAAGAGGCCAGAATTGGAGGAGCGCCGAGATCTCAGAGGGTTGTAGGGCTGGAGGAGGCTACAGAGATAGGAAGGGGCGAGGCCATGGAGGGATGAGAATTTTAAAATCGAGGCGTTGCTGGACCGGGAGCCAATATAGGACAGGGGGCGATGGGTGAATGGGGTTGGTGCGAGGGACAAGGCACAAGTAAGGAGTGTGATGGAATACTCTCCACTTGCCTGGATGAGTGCAGCTCCAACAACACTCAAGAAGCTCGGCACCATCCAGGACAAAGCAGCCCGCTTGATTGGCACCCCGTCCACCACCTTAAACATTCACTCCCTCCACCACCGGCGCACCGTGGCCGCAGTGTTTACCATCTATAAGATGCACTGCAGCAACTCGCCAAGGCTTCTTCGGCAGCACCTCCCAAACCTGCGACCTCTTCCACCTAGAAGGACAAGGACAGCAGGTGCATGGGAACACCACCACTCCAAGTTCCCCTCCAAGTCAAACAGGAAGTGAGTGCCAGCAACAGAGGAGAGGAGAGAATGGGAGGGAGTGTTGAAAACAAACATGTAAACGACCAGCTCTGAGTCTGTCGCAGCTCGCAAGCAAGTGTCTAGCAAGCCACGGCCTGCCGATTACAGCACTGCACTGCACTGCACTGCCGCACAGTCCCTGCAATTGCTTTTACAGACACTCTCAATATATTGGTCTTTACTTGCACCACTTCACATAATGGGCAAAGTGACATTCTCCCTGGAGTTTCACCTGCTGAAAATTCCAATGCAGGCGCATGACAATATCCTGCTCACTGTGTGGGGTCGAGAGGGAATGGGAGGGAGGGGACCTCTGCGGTTCTGATGAAAGGTCTCAACTGAAACATTTACATTTACTTGTTTCAGATGCTGTGTTCTTTCAGCATTTTCTGTGCTTTTTTTTAAATTTGAGGATTTTTATAATGATTATTTTGCGGGGACAAGAGAGCCACTGTGTGTGTCTGTGTCTGTGTGTGTCTGTGTCTGTGTGTGTCTGTGTGTGTATCTATCTGTGTGTGTGTGTCTGTGTGTGTGTCTGTGTCTGTGTGTGTCTGTGTGTGTATCTATCTGTGTGTGTGTGTCTGTGTGTGTGTCTGTGTGTGCGTGTGTCACAGACTGTGTGTCTGTGTGTGTATCTATCTGCGTGTGTGTGTCTGTGTGTGCGTGTGGGTGCGTGTGTGTGTGTGTGTCTGTGTGGGTGTGTTTGTGTCTGTGTGTCTGTGTGGGTGTGTGTGTGTGTGTGAGTGTCTGTGTGTGTGTAATGTGTGTGTGTGTGTGTGTGTGTGTGTGTGCATGTATATGTCTCTGTGTGTGTCTGTGTGGGTGTGTGTGTGTCTGTGTGTGTGTGTCTGTGTGTGTGTGTGTGTGTAATGTGTGTATGTGTGTCTGCGTGGGTGTGTGTGTGTGTCTGTGTGTGTGTGTAATGTGTGTGTGTGTGTGTGTGTGTGTAATGTGTGTGTGTGTGCGCCTGTGTGTGTATCTATCTGCGTGTGTGTGTCTGTGTGTGCGTGTGGGTGCATGTGTGTGTGTGTGTCTGTGTGGGTGTGTTTGTGTGTAATGTGTGTGCGTGTCTGTGTCTGTGTCTGTGTGTCTGTGTGTGGGTGTGTGTGTGTGTCTGTGTGTGGGGGTGTGTGTCTGTGTGTGGGTGTGTGTGTGTCTGTGTGGGTGTGTGTGTGAGTGTCTGTGTGTGTGTAATGTGTGTGTGTGTGTGTGTGTGTGTGCGCCTGTGTGTGTATGTTCTCTATGTCCTATCTAGTGGGTAAGGAATATAAAGTAATCTCATATCTCCAATTAATTCCCCAGCAGTCTGTGAGCTTGGGCGTGCAGACAATGACAGTATTAATGACCTGAGTGAAGGGAGGGACAGTAATAAAGAGCCTGGGAGCCTGTAATGACAGAAGGGAATGAAGTCTGTTTGGTAAGACTTGCTCTGCTCCGAGCTGTCTCCAGCTGCAGCTGGGTGTCATTCACCTGATACACATTAAAGCAAAGCCCTTGCCCACGGCATCAGTCTCTCAGCTATATTTAGAACCCGCCCCTGTACCTGCCTTTGGGCCGTGTCGAAGATGTCGAGGAGAGACTGAGAATCTTTCCTCCTGTTTGCGAAAGGAGCTGACTGATTTCCTGGGCACAATTCCGAGGCTGCCGGTGCCCGGCCATATGTCACGTGCAAGGCTTTTTAAAATTCGTTCTCGGCATCTGAGCGTCGCTGCCAAGGTCGATATTTATTGCCCATCCCTAGTTGCCCCTTGAGAAGGTGGTGGTGAGCCGCCTTCTTGAACCGCTGCAGTCCGTGTGGTGAAGGTACTCCCACAGTGCTGTTAGGGAGCGGTAGCATAGCGGTAATGTTACTGGACTAATGATCCCGAGACGTGAGTTCAAATCGCACCATGGCAGCTGGGGAATTTAAATTCAATTAATTAAATAAATCTGGAATAAAAAAGCTAGTATCGGTAATGGTGACCATGAAACTATCGGATTATCGTAATGTCCTTTAGGGAAGGAAATCTGCCGTCCTTACCTGGTCTGGCCTATATGTGACTCTAGACCCACAGCAATGCGGTTGACTCTGAAATGGCCCAGCACACTGCAACAACCCGCTATGAGAAAACAATAATAAGAATAAAACCCAACGGACCACTCGGCACCGACTACGGACACGACAACGGCACACCCAGACCAGTCGACCCTGCAAAGTCCTCCTCACTGACATCTGGGGACTTGTGCCGAAATTGGGAGAGCTGTCCCACAGACTAGTCAAGCAACAGCCTGACATAGTCATACTCACAGAATCATACCTTTCAGCCAATGTCCCAAACTCCTCCATCACCATCCCTGGGTATGTCCTGTCCCACCAGCAGGACAGACCCACCAGGAGTGGCAGCACAGTGGTATACAGTCGGGAAGGAGTGGCCATTGGAGTCCTCAACAGTGACTCTGGACCCCATGAAGTCTCATGGCTTCAGGTCAATCACGGGCAAGGAAACCTCCTGCTGATTACCACCTACTGCCCTCCCTCAGCTGATGAATCAGTACTCCTCCATGTTGAACACCACTTGGAAGAAGCACTGAGAGTAGCAAGGGCACAGAATGTACTCTGGGTGGGGGGACTTCAATGTCCATCACCAAGAGTGGCTCGGTAGCACCACTACTGGCCGAGTCCTGAAGGACATAGCTGCCAGTCTGGGCCTGTGACAGGTGGTGAGAGAACCAACACGAGGGAAAAACCTACTTGACCTCGTCCTCACCAATAAATGTGTCACAGATGTATCTGTCCATGACAGCATTGGTAGCAGTGACCACTGCACAGTCCTTGTGGAGACGAAGTCTCATCTTCACACAGGACACCCTCCATCGTGGTGTGTGGCACTACCACTGTAGCTAAATGGGATCAATTCAGAACAGATCTAGCAGCTCAAAACTGGGCATCTGTGGGGCAGCAGTGGAATTGTATTCCACCACAATCTGTAACCTCATAGCCCTCACTCTACAATTACCATCAAGCCAGGGGACCGACACCTGATTCAATGAGGAGTGCAGAAGAGCATGCCAGGAGCAGCAGCAGGTGTACCTAAAAATGAGGTGCCAACCTGGGGAAGCTGCAACACAGGACTACATGCAAGCTAAAAAGCGGAAGCAGCATGCTATAGACAGGGTTAAGCAATCCCACAATCAACGGATCAGATCAAAGCTCTGCAGTCCTGCCACATCCAGTCGTGGACCATTAAACAACTAACGGAGGGAGGAAGGAGGAGGATGATGCAGGAACGGTGATATATTTCCAAGTCAGGATGGTGTGTGGCTTGGAGGTGGTGGTGTTCCCATGCGCCTGCTGCCCTTGTCCTTCTTGGTGGTAGAGGTCGTGGCGTTTTGGAGGTGCTGTTGAAGAAGCCTTGCCGAGTTGCTACAGTGTATCTTGTAGATGATGTTTCTGGTCAATGGTGACCCCCAGGATGTTAATGCCGTTGAGTGTCAAGGGGCGGAGGTTAGACTCTCGCTTGTTGGAGATAGTCATTGCCTGGCACTTATGTTACAGGCCACTTATCGGCCCAAGCCTGAATGTTGTCCAGGTCTTACTGCATGCGGGCATGGACTGCTTCATTTATGAGGAGTTGCTAATGGAACTGAACAATGCAATCATCAGTGAACATCCCCAATTCGGACCTTAATGTGGAGGGAAGGTCATTGATGAAGCAGCTGAAGATGGTTGGGCCTAGGACACTGCTCTGAGGAACTCCTGGAGCTGAGATGATTGGCAACCAGCAACCTTTGTGCTAGGTATAACTCCAGCCAGTGGAGAGTTTTCCCTCAGATTCCCATTGACTTCAATTTTGCTCAGGATCCTTGATGCCACACTCGGTCAAATGCTGCCTTGATATCAAGGAGCAGTCATTCTCACCTCACCTCTGGAATTCAGGTAGGGAAGTTCCAGGATTTTGACCCAGCAACAATTAAGGAACTGCAATATATGGCCAAGTTTTTTTTTATGTTCGTGGGATGTGGGCAAGGTCAGCATTTATTGCTCATCCCTAATTGCCCTTTAGAAGGAGGTGGTGAGCCACCATTTCAGAGGGCAGATAAGAGTCAACCACATTGCTGTGGGTCTGGAGTCACATGTAGGCCAGACTGGGTAAGGACGGCAGATTTACTTCCCCAAAGGGCATTAATGAACCAGATGGGTTTTTACGACAATTCAGTATTTTCATGGTCACCATTACTGAGACTAGCTTTTTATTCCAGATTTATTTAATTAGCTGAATTATAAATTGCCAAGCTGCCGTGTTGGGATTTGAACTCACGTCTCGTGGATAATTAGTCCAGATTTCTGGATTACTAGTCCAGTAACATAACCACTATGCTACCCTACCTCTTCCTATGCGGGATGGTGTGTCCTTGGAGGGGAACTTGGAGGTGGTGGCGTTCCCATGCGCCTGCTGCCCTTGTCCTTCTAGGTGGAAGAGGTCGCGGGTTTGGGAGGTGCTGCCGAAGAAGCCTTGGCGAGTTGCTGCAGTGCATCTTGTAGATGGTGCACACTGCAGCCACGGTGAGTCTGGAGCAACTTGTAGTCCTAGCGGTGTCGGCGGGCTGTTTGACCTTGCAATGGTCTCACAGCCAGGATCAGCCTGACCCTGTCCCCATTCCACATCCATATTTTCCTGCAGGAATCGCTGGATAACAATCAGGAGCGGGAACGCTTGATGATTTTGCCGCCCTTTCTTTATCCCAGCGGCACTGAGGGCAACTGTGGCACAATCTCACCATCGTTCTGGCTGAGATCACCCAACTCAACACAGGCCAGGAATCGAATCAAAGAGCTTTCTGGTCTGTGTTGCTGCCCAGTGACTCCTGCTAAAAGAAACAAATTGCATTTATATAGCACCATTCACGACCTCAGGACCTCATGTGCTTTACAGCGAATTAAGAAAACACGGCACCAATCTGCGCACAGCAAGATCCCACAAACAGTAATTAAGGTAATGGCTAGATAATCTGTTCTGGTGATATTGGTTGAGGGACAAATATTGGCCAGGACACTGGGGAGAACTCCTCTGCTCGACCTCAAAATATTGCCGTGGGATCTTTTATGTCCACCTGAGAGGGCAGTTTAACGTCTCATCCGAAAGACAGCACCTCGGCAGTGCAGCACTCCCTCCGTACTCCACTGGGAGTGTCAGGCTGGATTATATGCATTTTCAGGTTGGCAGGCTGTAACTAGTGGGGTGCCGCAAGGATTAGTGTTGGGGCCTCAGCTATTTACAATCTATATTAATGACTTAGATGAAGGGATCGAGTGTAATGTATCCAAGTTTGCTGACGATACAAAGCTAGGTGGGAAAGTAAGCTGTGAGGAGGACACAAAGAGCCTGCAAAGGGATATAGACAGGTTAAGTGAGTGGGCAATAAGGTGGCAGATGGAGTATAATGTGGGGACATGTGAGGTGTACATGAAACACAGAAAGTTAACATGCAGGTACAGCAAGCAATTAGGAAGGCAAATAGTATGTTGGCCTTTATTGCAAGGGGGTTGGAGTACAAGAGTAAGGATGTCTTACTACAATTGTACAGGGCCTTGGTGAGACCACACCTGGAGTACTGTGCACAGTTTTGGTCTCCGTACCAAAGAAAGGATATAATTGCCTTAGAGGGGGTGCAACAAAGGCTCACCAGATTGATTCCTGGGATGAGATGGCTGTCCTATGAGGAGAGATTGAGTAGAATGGGCCGATACTCACTGGAGTTTCGAAGAATGAGAGGTGAGAGGCGCAGGCTCAAAGGATCGAATGGCCTACTCCTGCTCCTATTTTTCTATGTTTTTCTATGAAACACATAAGATTCTGAGAGGGCTTGACAAGGTAGATGCTGAGAGGTTGTTTCCCCTGGCTGGGGAGTCTAGAACTAGGGGTATTGTCTCAGGATAAGGGGTCGGCCATTTAGGAGATGAAAAGAAATCTCTTCACTCAGAGGGTTGTGAATTTTTGGAATTCTCTACCCCAGAGGGCTGTGGATGCTCAGTCATTGGGTATATTCAAGAATGAGAGCGATAGATTTTTGGACTTTAAGGGAATCAAGGGATATGGGGATTGGGCGGGAAAGTGGAGTTGAGGTCGATGAGCCATGATTGGCGGAGCAGACTCGAGGCGCCGAATGGCCGACTCCTGCTCCTATTTCCTATGTTCTACCCACTGAACCACGCTGGCACATGAAGGATGGAAGGACCGGGCTTGTCTGTGATGCCCTGTGCAGTCAAATATCCTGCCCACACTCACTGGGCCCACACATGAAGATGGCCAGTGTCTGTGGGACCCAGTAACCATCAATATCCCCAGGAGAGGGGGGGGGGGAATCTGCTGAGCACAGTTAAAGGGGCTATTACAGCTTCTTCAACTGCTGCTTTGACTTTGTAAATATTGGATTAATAATTAATACGCACATACACAGATATTGTTAACAGAGTTTAGCCGCAGACAGGCTTCCCCGGGGCAAACACACATTCCGAAAGGTCCAAGATTGCTGGCCTGTACTGAGTTAGCTTATCTCAGCTGGGGGCAGCATTAGGCGCTTCAGTCCCCGTTCACCCTTTGCTGAGGAAAGGATAACAATCTGTGAGTGGGATACAGTATAGGAGTAATTTGAGACATAACTTGATTGGCACCCCATCCACCACCTTAAACATTCACTCCCTCCACCACCGGCGTACCATGGCTGCAGTGTGTACCATCTACAAGATGCACTGCAGCAACTCACCAAGGCTTCTTCGACAGCACCTCCCAAACCCGCAGCACCTCCCAAACTCTACCACCTGGAAGGACAAGGGCAGCAGGCGCATGGGAACACCACCACCTCCAAGTTCCCCTCCAAGTCACACACCATCCTGACTTAGAAGTATATCGCCGATCCTTCATCGTCACTGGATCAAAATCCTGGAACTCCCTCCCTAACAGCACTGTGGGAGTACCTTCACCACACGGACTGCAGCGGTTCAAGAAGGCGGCTCACCACCACCTTCTCAAGGGCAATTAGGGATGGGCAATAAATGCTGGCCTTGCCAGCGATGCCCACATCCCATAAACGAATATAAAAGAAATGGTAGCGGGCTTGGGAGGAACAGGTGACTTTGATCCTATGGTTCCCAAAGCTCTCCACCACTGGGGGTTTTCCTCGTCTCATGTCTGGCTCTGTTGTAGACTCATTGATAGAGATTGATTGCTGTGATTAGTCAATAACTCCAGTATTGTATCATGTGACTACCGGGATGGTGGAAGGCGAACTAGATGGGCCTTGGGTCTTTTTTCGTCTCAAAATTCCTACATTCATATTCGAGTTCCCGGTCCTGATTGCTAGGCAGTGCCCCCCTCCCCCAGCTGCAGAGTGCCCCTCACTGTTGCGTTCACTGCCGACTATTGCTGTCCAGGATCTTGCGAACGATTCCGGCACGGGCACGATGGGCCGAATGGCCTCCTTCTGTGTTGTATGACGCCATGAGCGAGGGTACAGGAGGGCAGCGGCTGCAATGCGGATGCGTGTCTGGCCGGTGCCTTCAGGAAAGGAGAGAAAATCGGAGGAAACCGCCTCCCAACTCCAAGGCAGCCAGTTCTCCAAAAGCCTGCGTGCTGCAGGTGGGCGATTCGCCATTCTGAACAGGTGGTCTCGGAATGTCGGCTGCTAATGTTTAAATCTGGAAATCAGTGAGCGAGAGGTGGGTGCTCTCTGACTAATCACTGACGCTCGCATTGTTTCTTTCTCTCTTGCTCAGATGAAGCAAGTGTTGGACAGAAAGCAAATTTGAAGCACACGGGCTCCCTTGGATGTGAAAGAAAAAGCAGGCGGCGCAGGGTCTACCCAGCAACAAGGTTGTGGCAGTGGACGCACTGGTACGTTATTTGCCGTCCTGTAGAATTCGCAATATATCGCGATTTTATTAATAAGGAGAAAACACAGAGTTTCGTTCAAACAGCTTTTATTTCAGCAGAATGCTGCCAGGTTTAAAGTGGACACAAGCAGCCTGTAAAATGGCCGCCGCACCTCGTGACAGAACATTCTAGACTTTTCAACAGGCAGACAAGATGGCGTTCCAATAAACATTTGTGCAAGATCGATTAAGATTCAGCACAGTGAAGATAATACACGAGACATTATGGGTTTGCAGTATACACATAAATACTGAAATCGGTCTCCCAGGTACAAATGAAAGCTATTGCACCGAGTAATCAAGGGCCCATCCAAAAGACATTAATATGTAAAATCCCAACGACTCTACGATGAGAGAGCCGTTAGCAGGTAGTTATACAAAACACTTGGAAGCCCCACAACCCCTCCAGGGAGAACACCGACCGATTTAACAATGGGAGAAATATTAACAGGTACTCAGACATTTACGAGTAGCCCCGAAACCCATTAAGAACGGAGATCACCCATACAAGACATTTGAGCGCCAGACCCTAAACAAAAGAATGGACATTATAGTTGGGCGGGAAATGGAAGATTTTGCACTATAATTGCAGGCTCCAAACCGTCCATCTTTCTCTTATCATCGTGGCTGCTCCTGTGCTCTTACTCGTAACCTCGTGGCTGCTCCTGTGTACTCGTAGTTGGGCTCCTGCTTGCCTGTTGCCTCTTTGAAAAGGACTGTTGAACTTTCTGATCCGTTCGGATCTACCTCGTGTCGCGTAACGAAGACCTATGTTGGTAACTGGCAGCGGAACCAAAGGCCCGAGATGAGATGAGATGAGATGAGATGAGATGAGAAGAGAGGAAGACCATATCCATCGCCACGGTCAGTAAATCCCGACCGCGCCTGTAGGTCGAATAGCCAAGTTTTCCTTGCCAGGAAGACTTCTTCGAACTTGCAAAGAACATATCGTATCGATGATATTGACAACTGTGCTCGAAAAGTACCTGTTAAACCAACCAACACAGGTCTTCATCACAGCAGACGTTCCAGCCTGCTAGCCGGAGCAGCAGAAGCAAGTAAACAAGTGGGACCAGGAGATCTCCTGACCGACACGTGGGTGCTGCGGTGAAAAACATCCGATCAGCTATTCGGAATTTCTCCGAGTTATCACGAGTGGTGAGCATGAGTCTCGAAATCCTACGAATCTAGTTTAGGATAGATATTGATAGGGGAGGGTTTAAGGATTAAGGATATTTGTAATGTGTGCCCCTATTTACTATGTGCCGTTCGTTCCTCGTTTCCCTAAGATCGACTATATAACTGCTTGTAAGATTGTACTGTCATTAATCTGTGCTTATGACATGTATTTCATAATTTTAAGTATCATGCAATAAAGATTTTCCATTTCGTACCATTCAACCGAGTCTACATGAGTTTCATCTCCATTACTGCTCTCGCATCTAAGTCCAGTGTCTAGAACCGTAAGGGCGAGTGATTCGAACCACTCACAGGTGTGTCTAGTGTTCCCAGATTGGCTGGAGACCAGAACAGGCAACAAGGCCTAGACCCGCACTGACATACAGGCTGCACAGAGCCGCGTGAATCTCACAGGCTGCGAGACACGCAGGGTCAGAATCCCTTACAGTCCAGTCCTGTTACGAGCAGCCCAGGGTTATAAAACAATGTGAGTCACAAGCTGCTCTTGTACCTAGGATCGCACAGCGACAGTAAATTCAACACGCTGCCCGGCATTGGAACCAAAAAATAACACAGGACAGAGCTCCGTATTAACTCGGCACAGAGCAGGGATCAAACTGGGATCTTCCGGTGTGTATGGCCCATTGCCACATGGTGCAGTGCATTTGCTCATTGACGGGAGGAGGGCACCTCTTCGTTGGCAATTGTTATTTTTGGATCGTTCCAGGGTGGCAGCCTTGGTTCAGCGGAGAGCACTCTCACCTCCGAGTCACAGGGCTGTGGGAGAAGAGGAGTCCAATGGCTTGCCAGTGCTCCCTGTCCAGATTCACATGGAGAGAATAGCCACCTGGGGGAAAAGGTACCAAAGGGTTTTTCAGAGCTGGTGGCACCGCACCTCAGCAGAAGCCAGGGCTTTCAGCAGGGGAGGGCCATTGGGGAAAGCTGGATATAGTAGTTACAACACGGAAACAGGCCATTCAGTCCAACCAGTCCGTGTCAGCGCTTACCTTCCATCCGACCAAATAGTCCTAATCATATTTACCCACCATATCCCTTCAAACCCTTTCCATCATTCCTCCGGTCCAATCTAACCTTGAATGTTGACATAGTCTCTGCCTCAACCTCCTTGAAAAAGTGCAACATCCCCACCGACACCTGGGAATCCCTGGCCCAAGACCGCACAAAGTGGAGGAGAAGCATCCGGGAAGGCACCGAACACCTTGAGTCTCTTCGCCGGGAGCAAGCGGAAGCCAAGCGCAGGCAGCGCAAGGAGCGCACGTCAACCCAAGCACCCCACCCACCCGCCCCTTCAACCACCGTCTGCCCCACCTGTGACAGAGACTGTAGGTCCCGCATTGGACACATCAGTCACCTGAGAACTCATTTTTAGTGTGGAAGCAAGTCATCCTCGGTTCCGAGGGACCGCCTGAGAAGAAGAGATGTCTCTGCCTCAATCATTAACCCTGGAAATAAATTTCACAGCCTCACAACTCTCAGTGTGAAGACGTTTCTCCGGCCCTCTGTTCTAAATCTGACATTTAATCTTGTATCCATGGCCCCTCGTTCTTGAGCCCTCAACTACTGGAAGCGGTTAGCTTCTGTCTATCCTCTCCCGCCCTTTCAGAATTTTAAACACTTCTGTCACATCGCCCTCAGAATCTGCATTGCTCTAATAATAAAAAAGACCCTGTTTTTCAAGTAATCCGTGCAGTTGTCATTGATGTTAGACTTGTAATCGGAAGGGAGGAATAGGACATGTCATCCTTGTTTTCAAATCCCTCCATGGCCTCGCCCCTCCCTATCCCTGTAACCTCCTCCAGTCCTACAACGCTCTGAGATCTCCGCTCCGCTCCCTAAACCTCTCCGCCTCTCAACCTCTCTTCTCCTCCTTTAAGACGCTCCCCTCCAAGTCACAAACCATCCTGACTTGGAAGTATATCGGCCTTTCCTTCATCGTCAAAATCCTGGAACTCCCTCCCTAACAGCACTGTGGGAGCACCTTCAACACACGGACTGCAGCGGTTCAAGAAGGCGGCTCACCACCACCTTTTCAAGGGCAACTAGGGATGGGCGATAAATGCCGGCCTTGCCAGCGACGCCCACATCCCATCAACAAATTTAAAAAAAAACTTACCTCTTTGACCAAGCTTTTGGTCACCTGCCCTAATAGCTCCTCATGTGGCTCGGTGTCAAATTATGTCTGATAATCGCTCCTGTGACACGAGTTGGGACGTTTTACTACGTTAAAGGCGCTATAGAAATGCAAGTTGCAGCTGTGGAGTAAAGAGTGTGAGTGAGGAACTGCCATTCAGGTCGACAGGGTCTGGGCAAAGCCCATTTGGTCATCATTACGAGGGGCTTTACATCTCTACTCTAAGAACATAAGAACATAAGAACATAAGAATTAGGAGCAGGAGTCGGCCACACGGCCCCTCGAGCCTGCTCCGTCATTCAATAAGATCATGGCTGATCATCGACCTCAACTCCACTTTCCCACCCGATCTCCATATCCCTTGATTCCCCTAGAGTCCAAATATCTCTCTATCTCAGTCTTGAATATACTCAATGACTCAGCATCCACAGCCCTCTGAGTGAAGAAATTCCTCCTCATCTCAGTCTAAAATGGCCGACCCCTTATCCTGAGACTGTGGCCCCCCTCTGATGTGATTCTGGTTACAGATCGGCCTGTGGCTGTGGTTCTGACGCTGACACCCGCTAAGCGAGCACTCATTAAACCAGCTCCTGTGCTCTCCCTCGGTGATTGATGGCTCGCACTCTGTATAATCTGCACCGTTCAATTTCAAAACCTTCCACGGATTTCCTAGACATCTCCATCATCAGCATAGTGCGGCTGCTCCTTCAGGCAGCGTGATTATGGAGCTGAATTAACTTTGCTTGACACCGTCATTAAACCAGGGCAGCACTGGCTTTTAATTCAGTCGGCTCAGTCTGAATCATGTGCCCTGTCGATGGTGCTAGGAACCATTGTTCAAAAGAAGGAATAAATCAACAGCAAAGGGCAAAAAAAAAACACAGCTCCTCGACAACAGCCACAACTTGCATTTATATAGTGCCTTTAAGGTAGTAAAAGATCGCAAGGCGTTTCACAGGAGCGGTTATCAGAGAGACACTGAGCCGCATAAAGAGATATTAGGACAGGTGATCAACAGCGTGGTCAAAGAGGTATAACTTAAATGGAAATAGATTTACTAGCGGGTGGATTCTTGGTGTTCAGATTCACAGGTCTTTGAAGGGGACAACGCAAGATACGGCCATGAAAAGCAAATGGAACCCTGGGTTTTATATCTCGAGACACAGAATACGCAAGCAAAGGAGGTACTGTCGAACTTGTACAAAATCTTAGGCTACGGCTGAACCAATTGTTTGTAGTTATCATCACAGAAATGATATAAAAGTAATGGAAAAGATGCAGTAGAAGTTCAGCAGGATGTTGCCAGGATGAGGGGTTACAGATATGAAGAGAATAGAAACATAGAAACATAGAATCTAGGAGCAGGAGTAGGCCATTCGGCCCGTCGAGCCTGCTCCACCATTCAATACGATCATGGCTGATCATTCAAATCCAGTACCCTGTCCCTGCTTTAATCCCCACAGTACACATATCCCACCCTACCCCCGTAACCCCACGTATTTAATTCCCCCTAACATATCCCATCCTATCCCCATAACCCCACATATTTAATCCCCCCCTA
Organism: Squalus acanthias; assembly: GCA_030390025.1. Lineage (NCBI taxonomy): Eukaryota > Metazoa > Chordata > Chondrichthyes > Squaliformes > Squalidae > Squalus > Squalus acanthias. The sequence goes on along the minus strand of CM059429.1, from coordinate 164,447,755 downwards.
ACACTAAGGGTCAATTTATCATAGCCAAATCAACCTAACCCGCACATTTTTGGACTGTGGGAGGAAACCGGAGCACCCGGAGGAAACCCACGCAGACACGGGGAGAATGTGCAAACTCCACACAGACTTGCATTTTCTACAGCACCTTTCATGGCTTCAGGGTGTCTCAAAGCACTTTACACCCAATTAAGTACTTTTGAAATAACAGCAGAAAATGCTGGAAACACTCAGCAGGTCAGGCAGCATCGAGGAGAGAGAAACAAAATCTCTCTTCTCTAACCTTTTCCAGTTCTGACGAAGGGTCCTCGACCTGAAACATTGACTCTGTTTCTCTCTCCTCGATGCTGCCTGACCTGCTGAGTGTTTCCAACATTTTCTGTTGTTATAAGAACATAAGAACATAAGACGTAGGAGCAGGAGTAGGCCATTCGGCCCCTCGAGCCTGCTCCGCCATTCAATAAGATCATGGCTGATCTGATCTTGGCTTCAACTCCACTTTCCTGCCCGCTCCCCATAACCCTTGACTCCCTTACCATTCAAAAATCTGTCTATCTCCACCTTAAATATATTCAATGACCCAGCCTCCACAGCTCTCTGGGGAAGAGAATTCCAAAGATTCACGACCCTCTGAGAGAAGAAATTCCTCCTCATCTCGGGTTTAAATGGGCGACCCCTTATTCTGAAATTATGCCCCCTTTTTCTAGGTTCCCCCACGAGGGGAAACATCCTCTCCGCATCTACCCTGTCAAGCCCCTTCAGAATCTTATATGTTTCAATAAGATCCCCTCGCATTCTTCTAAACTCCAATGAGTATCGGCCCAACCTGCTCAAACTTTCTTCATAAGACAAACCCTTCATCTCCAGAATCAACCTCGTGAACCTTCTCTGAACTGCCTCCTTCCTTAAATAAGGAGACCAAAACTGTACGCAGTACTCCAGGTGTGGTCTCACCAACGCCTTGTACAGTTGTAACAGGACTTCCCTACTTTTATACTCCATTCCCTTTGCAATAAAGGCCAACACTCCATTTGCCTTCCTAATTACTTGCTGTACCTGCATGCCAACTTTTCTGATTCATGTACAAGGACCCCTAGATCCCTCTGTACCTCAGCATTTTGTAATCTCTCCCCATTTAAATAATAATTCGCTTTTTTATTTTTCCTACCAAAGTGGATAACCTCGCATTTTCCCACATTAACTCCATCTACCAGATTTTTGCCCACTCACTTAGCCTATCTATATCCCTTTGGAGATTCTTTGCGTCCTCCACACAATTTGCTTTCCCACCTATCTTTGTATCATCAGCAATTGTTATTTCAGAATTCCAGCATCGCAGTATTTTGCTATTGTATAAGTACTTTTGATGTTTAATCACTGTTGTGATGTATGAAACACAGCAGCCAATTTGCACACAGCAAGCTCCCACAAACAGTAATGTGATAATGACCAGATAATCTGTTTTAGTGATGTTGGTTGAGGGGTAATTATTGACCAGGGCACCGGGGGTGAACTCCCCTGCTCTTCTTTGACATATTGCAATGGGATCTTTTATGTCAACTTGAGAGGACAGATGCAGCCTCGGTTTAACGGCCTCATCCGAAAGACGGCACCTCCGACAGGGCAGCACTCCCTCAGTAATGCACTTGAGTTTCAGCCTAGATTATGGGCTCAAAGCTTGAGAATTTGGAGCTTTTTCGATTTGGAGCTGAGAAGGTTAAGGGGTGACCTAATAGAGGTCTTCAAGGTTATGAAGGGTTATGATGAGGCAAATAAATGTTGATAGATTGTTTCCGCGGGTTGGTGAGATGTTAACAAAAGGGTACAAATTTAAGATAATCAAAAAATATGTTATTAAGGGAGAAGAATAGAAAAGATTTCTTTAGACAGAGGGTAGATAGAAAGTGGAATACTGCCTCTATCCGTGGAACTTTATATCAGTATGAGTCAGCACCTTCAGGAGAGGCGGGTATATAAAGAAAAAACACTCAATGGCAGTCAACCTGGGAAATAAGAGAACCTTACATAGAATTACATAGAATGTATATTGCAGAAACAAGTCATTCAGCCCAACAGGTCCATGCCGGTGTTTATGCTCCACGGGAGCCTCCTCCCACCCCTCTTCATCTAACCTCAGAAAGCAAGATATGAAAAAAAAGGATATTCACCCAATCAAGTATTGTGGAACTTCACCCAGGAGATTATGTAAGTAGAACAAGATTGTCTGTGGAGCAACGAGCTGAATGGGCTGAAATTATTTCTAGTCTTCAGTCTACTGATAACTCAGTGATTGTATTAAAAAAGTTGAATTATTTAGTACTTGAAATTAAGCAATATAGATAACTCAGAATAGTAGGAATTTAATACTCAAAAAAAATGAATTATAAGATAATTTGAATGAAATTATTTGGTAAAAGAACCAGGGGTGAGATGAAGTGAATCTTTTTTACGCAGCGAGTTGTTGTGATCTGGAATGCGCTGCCTGAAAGGGCGGTGGAAGCAGATTCAATAGTAACTTTCAAAAGGGAATTGGATAAATACTTGGAAAGGAAAAATTTGCAGGGCTATGGGGGAAGAGCGGGGGGAGTGGGACTAATTGGAGAGCACTTTCAAAGAGCCGACACAAGCAAGATGGGCCGAACGGCCTCCTTCTATGTTGTAAGATTCTGTGGGGGCGATTTTAACCCTACTCGCTCAGCAGAAACCTGGCGGGTGGGCAGTTAAAATCGGCCTGGCTCTTACCTGTCTGAAAGCCACCATGATCGCAACATCTGCAATTTTAACCTGCTCTCCTGAGCAGGCAGCAAGGACACGCGCCCGGAGCCAACAGGGTCCTTCTTCACATATACACGTTGCGGCCCGATGACATCATTGAGACCCGACTGTAATTTTAACTCAGGTCCCGAGCGGGGAATCCACCCGGAGTTAAAATCGGGGCCATGACTTTGCATTAAGAGCAGCAGACTGATTAGAGCTCTGTTCCACACTGTGCCACCGGGGGAGCTATACACCTTACTTTTAACGTATTGGTCCTTGAGCTGCATGTGTGTTCACATAAATAGCCAGCAATTTCTTCAGATATGCAACCCTTTGGTTATGGTTTGATCTGTTTAACCTGCTAACTTTACTCGACAGATATAGCCTGCTGTCAGAAAAACACTCAGCCTCTCATCTTCTGGTCGGTCATACAAGTGCCACATCAGTTTGAAAATTCAGCTTTCCGGCCTCTTAGATGTAACAGTATTGAAAGTCCATTGTAGGAATCACAGTTGATATAGATCGAGATATTGCTCCCCTCCCAATAGATCAGTTGATAGATGCACTGCCCCGTATAGAGCAGGAAGGTCCCGGGTTCAATGTCTGGTCTGTGTTAAATTAAACTTAACAGTGAAGCCATACGTGTGCTACACCAGATGACCCTGGGGAGAATGAGGAAATTCAGCCAGGGCTCCTGCAGTGTCGCTATGTGTGTGCATCTGTGCGTAGATGTTAACTTTGGGAGATGGCCCCCTACTGCCCACCGCCCACCCCCCATCTAGATGTTCCCCACGTCAATATTTATGGTCACACAACGACAACTTGCATTAGTATCACATCTTAAACGTAATAAATGTCCCAAAGTGGAACATGGGATAGCGTAGACATTGGGCTGTAGCCTCTGAGTCAGAAGGTTGTGGGTTCAAAGTCCCACTCCAGGCACTTGAGCACATAAAGCTAGGCTGACACTCCCAGTGCGGTGCTGAGGGAGTGCTGCACTGTTGGAGGTTCCGTCTTTCGGGTGAGACGTTAAACTGAGGCCCCGTCTGCTCTCTCGGGTGGACGTAAAAGATCCCATGGCACTATTTCGAAGAAGAGCAGGGGAGTTATCCCCGGTGTCCTGGGCCAATATTTGTCCCTCAACCAACATAACAAAAACAGATTATCTGGTCATTTTCACATTGCTGTTTGTGGGAGCTTGCTGTGCGCAAATTGGCTGCCACGTTTCCCACATTACAACAGTGACTCCACTTCAAAAAGTACTTCATTGGCTGTAAAGCGCTTTGAGACGTCCGGTGGTCGTGAAAGGTGCTATATAAATGCAAGCCTTTCTTTCTTTCTTTCAGGAAGGAATGCATTAGCGCGGCCCATCCTCGGGAGCCAGGCTGCGGCAGGGATGTTGCACAGGAGGAGGCTGGTGCTTCACCAGAAGTGACGGCAGCAGATTCCCACCTGTCACTCAGGGGAGCAGGTTTACAGAGTGAATCACCACCTGCACCATAGCACTGATTTACACGCAAGTTAGCAGGGAATTTATTCCTTGTATTCATCCAGACGCAACCCTCGCTGTGTCTCACTGATTGTGTAGGTTTGGAGACAGGAAATGATGGGGTTATTTAAACTCACGTTCCATGTGTAGTTCTGTTGCCCAGGCAGTTGGGGCTGTCTCTAAAGTTCTTACTGCAGTGTCAGCGTCCGCAGCTTATAGCGGTCAGGAGTGTTGACCCTGTCTAACTTTTCCTCTCCTTAGCCCAGGTACACTGAAGCCAAGTTACTCTCACTAATGATGTTCTTGGTTGAGATCAACTAACTTAGCAAGTGGCCAGGGATCAACCCATGACTATTCGGTATGCCTCTGCATCAACAACAGCAACAACAACTTGTATTTATCTAGCGCCTTTAATGTAAAATGTCCCAAGGTGCTTCACAGGAGCGATTATCAAACAAAATTTGACACCGAACCACGTAAGGAGATATTAGGGCAGGTGACCAAATGCTTGGTGAAAGAGGTAGGTTTTAAGGAGCGTCTTAAAGAAGGAGAGAGAGAGGTAACGAGAAGGAGAGGTTTAGGGAGGGAATTTCAGAGTTTCGGGCCCAGGCAGCTGAAGGCACGGCCACCAATGGTGGAGCGATTAAAATCGGGGATGCTCAAGAGGCCAGAATTGGAGGAGCGCAGAGATCGCTAAGGTTTGTAGGGGCTGCAAGAGGTTACAGAGATAGGGAAGGGCGAGCCCGTGGAGGGATTTGAAAAGAAGGATGAGAATTTTGAAATCGAGGCGTTGCCGGACCGGGAGCCAATGTAGGTCAGCGAGCACACGGGGTGATGGGTGAACGGGACTTGGTGCGAGTTAGGACACGGGCAGCAGAGTTTTGGAGGAGTTCAAATTTACGGAGGGTGCGAGGTAGGAGGCCGGCCAGGAGAGCATTGGAATAATCGAGTCTAATAATAATCAGATCATTGATAATCATTGAGCCATGGGGATGGTAGTGTCCATACCCATTAAGTGCAGGACAGTCAACGTGATCTCATGGGTCTCATAGTATGGCCCTTTTTCTATAACACCCAAGCACAGAATCTTAAAGTAGGCAATCATTGTTTATACAGTTGAGCATCATAATGTTGGCCATCCATTTGAAAAGCAATTGGTTCTGTTCCAAGTACACCATGCACACTACACATTGTGTACTGCATCTTGTATACTCTAATATGGCAATGTGCTATAGCCAAAGAACACTTACAATGAGAATAAAAGAGGATAAGAGTGTGCGCATGTCCGACCCTGAGGTCTAATTCAGCCTACCTGGCCGATCAAGAATCATGGCATTATCAGCTCTCAGTGAAGAAGCCGTCGACTGTTGTGGTCAAAGATGGTGAAGGCGGGTGTGGTGGTCCCCTTGCTGGGATATCTTCTTGACTTATGTACCACTTATGTCATTCATGGGCAGGAAAAGTTCTCACTAACTGATGTCCTCGCCTAAAATTAAGCATCCAACTGATTTGAAATGGCTTTGAATCTGTTCTCCCTCAGGCGCGCTGTGTCTGGACCTGTCGAGAAACCTTTCCCTCATGAAGACTAATGGTTATAACCGAGAATTCTCCAGGTGTTCCAAATGTACGAATGTGGGAAAGTGAGGAATGAGAAAAGGTCAGCTTTGTGTGTCAATATTTGCATCACCCTGAACATTCAAGGCAGCATATTCAAACCGGGAACGGTAGCGTAGCTAGTAATCCAGAGACGTGAGTTTAAATCCCACCACGGCAGCTGGGGAATTTAAATTCAGTTAATTAACAATAAATCTGGAATAAAAAGCCAGTATCAGTAATGGTGACCATGAAACTATCGGATTGTCGTAAAAATCCATCTGGTTCACTAATGTCTTTTAGGGAAGGAAATCTGCCGCCCTTACCCGGTCTGGCCTATATGTGGCTCCAGACCCACAGCAATATGGTTGATTCTTAATTGCCCTCTGAAATGGCCCAGCAAGACACTCAGTTATAACAAACCGCTACGAAGCAGCCTTCACCACACAGACTGCAGCAGTTGAGGAAGGCGGCTCACCACCACCTTCTCAAGGGCAATGAGAGCTGGGCAATAAATGCTGGCCTTGCCAGCGACGCCCACATCCCATAAACAAATAAAAAAAAACTAAGTGGGCAGGTGGGCATGGATATGCAGATGGACTTCTTGCTCAGAGCCAGGGGTGAAGGGTTGTATGTGTGTGTGGAGGCTCTTCTCTCACGCACACGGAAGATTTGACACCTGATAGAAAACCCTTCCCTCACTTCTATCCTCCAAACTATCTCTCTCTCTAGTACAGACTTTCCTCTCGTTCCTCCTTCATAGGAACAGGAGGAGGCCATTCAGCCCCTCGAGCCTGTTCCGCCATTCAACGAGATCATGGCTGATCTGTAGCTTAACTCCATCTGTACCTGTCCACTGGCTTTTAGTGATTTCTGTATTTGGACCCCTAAATCTCTCGGCTCCTCCACTGCTCCCAGCTTCTCACCATTTAGAAAATACTCTGATCGAAATTCCTTCGGTCCAAAGTGGATGACCTCGAACTTCCCCACATTGAACTCCATCTGCCAGTTTTGTTCACTCACTGAATCTATCAATGTCCCTTCGCAACTTTCTGCTCCCATCGACACTATTTACTGCGCCACCTAACTTAGTGGCATTCCAAATATTTTGCTCAACATGGTCTTCCTCCTCCCTGCATTGAAATCAAGACTGATCACCTTGACCTTACGCCATCTCATTCTCTCCCAGAACCTCATCATGGTGGCACTCCATTGACCTTCCCTCCCTTCTACAACCCACAAGCCTTTGAAACCCAAGCTCATCACCTATTTTTGATTTATCCTCCTCTTTTCAGCCTTAGTGTGCGTGTCTCGCATTTCACCAAGACTTTCTCAGAAATGTATTTGCATTTGTCCCCACTTAATAACATATTCTATGTCAGCCATAAGAAAATAGGCATCTTTGAGGTCAATAATGTGAGGGCCATTGACTACCAGGAAAAGGACCCTGTTTGATGTTTCCTCGACCTACTTGAAGGCACTGAGGCTAATTACAGAATCTTTCCGACTTAACCGGGCTCAGACCAGCTGACACAGCAAGAATTAGAAGCTGGGACTTTGTGAGTCTGGTATAGACTAGCACCCACCAAAACTGTGCACGAAACCTCTGAGCCACCAACTGAAACCCATGCACGATACATTTGAGGTGTGCTAGCGTAATCATAGATTGGGAAAGAAATTTCCTGCGAATTTGCGGCCAAAGACATGCGCAACCGGGGCGCAAAGCAGACACGCCATCTAAAGGATCGCGGAATTATGGGGCTGTGAACTACGTGCTCAATACAGTTCGGCCAAATCTCCTCAATCATTGCAAGAGGATTTGAGTACAGGAGCAAGGATGTCTTACTACAGTTGTACAGGGCCTTGGTGAGACCACACCTGGAGTACTGTGCACAGTTTTGGTCTCCTTACCTAAGAAAGGGTATACTTGCCATAGAGGGAGTGCAGCGAAGGTTCACCAGACTGATTCCTGGGATGGCAGGACTGTCGTATGAGGAGAGATTGGGTTGTCTAGGCCTGTATTCACTAGAGTTTAGAAGAATGAGAGGGGATCTCATTGAAACGTATAAAATTCTGACAGGGCTAGACAGACTGGATGCAGGGAGGATGTTTCCCCTGGCTGGGGGGTCTAGAACGAGGGGTTACAGTCTCAGGATACGGGGTAGGGCATTTAGGACTGAGATGAGGAGAAATTTCTTCATTCAGAGGGTGGTGAACCTATGGAATTCTCTACCACAGAAGGCTGTGGAGGCCAAGTCACTGAATATATTTAAGAAGGAGATAGATAGATTTCTAGACACAAAAGGCATCAAGGGGTATGGGGAGAGAGGGGGAGTATGGTATTGAGATAGAGGATCAGCCATGATCATATTGAATGGCGGAGCAGGCTCAAAGGGCCGAATGGCCTACTCCTGCTCCTATTTTTCTATGTTTCTCTATGTTTCTATCTTTTATGATCGTCTGTCGATCCCTCCGCCCGAACGCACCTCCGCCCGTAATAATGGTCCTGCCCCCAAGTTACAGACCTTTATAGGTGAGTTTCCTGCAATTGTGCTTGCTCAGAGACTCCACATTCAAATTACAGCCACATTTCCAGCCGCAGCACGAAACAAAAATCATTTCGCTGGTATTTTGTTGCAATTTTTTGAGCGGTTTTAAAAAAAAAAATTATCCTCGCTGTTTCTTTGAATTGATTTTTATGGCATCAGTGTAAGCCACATTAAAAATTGAAAAGCTTCCCCGGTTGCCCATTCGTACACATGCTGTGCCAGATGTGCATGAATAATGGTTAAATGAGTTGAAACTTTAATTTTCTTTACTTAAAGAAGGAATTACATGACGTGCGTTCGGCGCATTCCTGGGGCCCCGATTGTTTACGCTGGTTCCCACCCATTTTTACATTCGGGCGGATGCTAATGAGATTCGCAGGAAATTTGAGCGTAACTCGACATCGGCAGAATGGGCGGGATTACGGGTTGCGCAGGAAATTCCTGGCTACAGTTTTTATCTTGTAGATTCTATCTTACGTAGTTCTTTGTCGTGGGGCGGTGGCGGCGGGGGGTGGGGGGGGGGTGCGGTGGCAGTGGTAGGATGTGACTCTAAAGTCTCTCAATCTGCACAAACCTGGATTAAAACTGTTAAGTCGGTAGAAAGATTTAAAAGGAAAGAACTTGCTTTTATATTTTTTTAAATTCGTTCAGGGGATGTGGGCGTCGCTGGCAAGGCCGGCATTTATTGCCCATCCCTGATTGCCCTCGAGAAGGTGGTGGTGAGCCGCCTCCTTGAACCGCTGCAGTCCGTGTGGTGCGTAGCGTTTTTTTTACAACTGAGTGTCTTGCTGGGCAGTTAAGAGTCAACCACATTGCTGTGGGTCTGGAGTCACATATAGGCCAGACCGGGTAAGGACAGTAGATTTCCTTCCCTGAAGGGCATTAGTGAACCAGATGGGTTTTTACGACAATCCGATAGTTTCATGGTCACCATTACTGATACTAGCTTTTTAGACCAGATTTATTTAATTAACTAAATTTAATATAATTTATATGGTGCCTTTCACAACCACAGGACATCCCAAAGTGCTTTACAGCCTATGAAGTGCAGTCACCATTATATTGCCGCCAATTTGCGCACAGCAAGGTCCCATAAACAACAATGAGATAATAATCAGATAATCTGCTGAGGTGCTACTTGAGGGATAAATATGGATAAATGAGAACACTGGGGAGAACTTCCCCTGCTCTTCTTCGAAATAGCGCCATGGGATCTTTTACCTCCACCTGAGAGAGCCTCGGTTTAACATCTCATTCGAAAGACCACACCCCTGACGGTGCAGCACTGAAGTGTCAGCCTAGATCATATGCTTAAATCTCTGGAGTGGGACTTGAGCCACAACCTTCTGACTCAGAAACAAAAGTGCTACCCACTGAGCCAAGGCTGACACTGCATTAGTAGCTCATGGAAAGAAAAGAAATTCTGCTTGAGAATCTACTGGTCTCTTGGGACAGTAGTCCTGGGAGTCTAGAATAGATTGACATTACTGACTCTTCAAAAGGAGCAGGAACCAAGCATACTGAGTGTGCACAGTAGCCAAGTTCAAGTCTTTTATGTAACGTAAATGGAGATTAATGGATATCAGGAATAATTACAGTGCCGAGATCTAATCAGGGTTCAGATAACATCCAACCAGGCAGATCAAGGATCAAGCAGTCTGTAACTATCATCTTGAAATTATTCCAGTGTAGAGGGGGAAAAAAAACCACAGGTTTTATTTATATTTTTGCTAACACCAAATGTCATGGCAGATGTCAGCAGCTCCTGTCTTCTGTTCAGTAGATTCATAAGAATGGCGATGTATTAAGGCATACTGACTAGCAGGTCCCAACTTCAATCTCTAGTCAGTAACAAGTTCAGCAATCTCAGCTAGGCTGTTCCAATTGGTCTCAGCAGCCTTGGGTTAGAGAGCAGGGATTCCTGCTCCTGATCACTATTTAGTGACTTCTGCTGTAAAGTGTTATAATTTGTGTGTGTGTGTGTGTGTGTGAGGAGGGGGTTATGCTGGCCTGCGATATTACATGGTGGAATAGCCTTCCAACACTCACTTCTCGGTTCGTGCATAAAGACTAGCCACTCGGCTGAAGTACCAGAGCGCGAATAGCTGTGGAGCTGCATGAGTCTTCAGCAGAGGAAGAAAATTAGAATGGGGAGAAGAAGTCTTCAATATGGTTAGTAGTAGTGGACTAGTAAACCTGAGGTCGAGGTTCAAATTCCACCATGGCAAGCTGTTGGTGGGCCAGCACCAGGAACATGTAAGCTGCTGGATTGTTGAAGAAAAAATCCAACTGGTTCACTAATGTACTTGAGGGAGGGGAGCCTGTCATCCCTACCCAGTCTGACCTATATGTTCCTCCAGTCCCTCACTTTGATAGGAAGAATAGAAAAACAGAATATTTTTTAAATGGTGAGAAACTTTCAAATGTTGGTGTTCTGAGAGATTTGAGTGTCCTCGTGCAAGAAACACAGAAAGCTAGCATGCAGGTACAGCAAACAATAAGTAAGGCAAATGGCATGTTGGCCTTTATTGCAAGGGGGTTGGAGTATAAGAGTAAGGAAGTCCTGCTACAATTGTACAGGGCCTTGGTGAGACCACACCTGGAGTACTGTGCACGGTTTTAGTCTCCTTATCTAAGGAAGGATATACTTGCCTTGGAGGCGGTGCAACGAAGGTTCACTAGATTGATTCCTGGGATAAGAGGGTGAAAGGATATTTACTTGTCCTAGCCCCTTTGGGGCTACCCCGGATCAAGCGTATTTCTCAGATGTTCACTTTCAACTAAAGGTTGAGGTAGCCGAATCCTAAAGACGCTTAACTGGGTCTAAAGGTCCGGGCTATCTCTCCCTAAAGGAAAGGAGCAACCCGAGAATGTTACCGTCCTCCAGATAGCGCTTTTAATAAGTTTAGCCAGACTGTAACGTCCCGGATATTATGAGGGTCCGGAAAACTCCCCTCAGAAATGTACCTCTTCACCAAAGAGTGTACAGAGATTGAGTTTGCGAGTTATTGATATAGAAGACTTATGTGAGACAATTCTAAAAATATATAGAGATTTATTAAAAGAACCAACATGCAATTTACAGTTGGTGAATCAGTCAATCGCAACGTTAACAGTTCTAAAAAGAGAAAAAATACGGTTTTATTTTTAACAGAGAATCTTACTTTTAAATCTTAACTTCGCTACAGTATTACAGTTCTTAAAATTTTCTATACAGGATATCCATCAATATCAAATTACGTTCAATCCCCGAGGTACAAAGAGTGAAAGACTACAGAGCCGCCTCTGTAGTCGAGAATCGCTTTGCCCGATTAAAGTGACTCTGATACTTCATTTGAGACTTCAATATTTATACCCTTTTTCAGTTGTATCCCATAAGGTTTCTGCTGATCCAAGTTAATTATCACTATTCATCTTTCTGCTGACCTCTGCAATTCTTACTGCCACATCAGCTTGTAATATTCCAGAATCTGCCGCATCTCCAGGTGTTCTGGGTTCACCATATAGGAGGTGTGAAGAGCAGATGTCCCTTAACTCATGTGTTATCTTTAAGAGGTGTAATCAAGATCATTTATCCAGGGTTGACCATTGTTCTGTTCCAACAAGGCCACCCATTCGGAGCCACCCATTCTTCTGTTTTAATAAGGTTATTTATTCAGAGTCAACAACTGTCTTATCTCAACAAGGCCAGAATTCTTTCATAAGATAGTGTATTTTTCTAAAAAGGTTATATGGCTTATTCCTTCACAAGGGCTGTCCTGTGATGAGAGATTGTGTAGAATGGGCCTATACTCTCTGGAGATTAGAAGAATGAGAGGTGATCTCATTGAAACATACAAGATTCTGAGGGGGATTGACAGGGTAGATGCTGAGAGACTGTTTCCCCCGGCTGGAGTGTCTAGAACTAGGCGGCATAGTCTCAGGATAAGGGGTCGGCCATTTAAGACCGAGATGAGGGGGAATTTCTTCACTCAGAGGGTTGTGAATCTTTGGAATTCTCTGCCCCAGAGGGCTGTGGATGCTGAGTCTTTGAGTATATTCAAGGCTGAGATGGATAGATTTTTGGACTCTAGGGGAATCAAGGGATGTGGGAATCGGACGGGAAAGTGGAGTTGAGGTCGATGATCAGCCATGATCTTATTGAATGGCGGAGCAGGCTCGAGGGGCCGTAAGGCCTACTCCTGCTCTTATTTCTTATGCTCTTATGTACATGATTGGGGGTCATTTTCACTTTTGGCGATATTGTAAAACGGGCGATATCAGATTGATTGGCCGCCTGATTAAAAACAGGAGCTGTGTATAACAGGCGTCCAATCTGATAGTGCCCATTTTACGCTATCACCAAAAGTTAAAATTACCCCCCAATTAAAAAGAAAGACTTGCATTTATATAGCACCTTTAACGACCTCAGGATGTTCCAAAGCGCTTCAAACATCCCATTGACTCTTAATGCCCTCTGAAGAGGCCTAGCAAGCCGTTCAGTACGAACAAACACTACAATGAAGAAGGCCCACCACCACCTTCTCAAGGTAAGTAGGGGCTGGGCCTCATATCCCTGAGAATTTTTTTTTTTTGTGAAAGATTAATTAATGCCAAAATCGATCACAGGCCAGTCATCTAATTAAAGGGTTTCTCGCTCTCCACAGATGCTGCCTGACCTGCTGAGTGTTTCCAGCATTTTCTGTTTTTATTTAATCTGATTAAAGGGGTTCAGATGACATCAAGCTACAGAAACAACGCTTGCACAGTCTAAATAATAGCTCAACCTTGTGATGAGATTACAGCCTCAAAATCACTTCTCTACCCCAGATAAAAAGAGTAAAAAAAAACCAGCACAGACTGATAAATGAAACAGAAAATGCTGAAATGGTACAGCAGGGTCAGTCAGCCTTGGAAAGAACCCAACATCCCAGCTGAAAAGTGAACCTGTCTTTTCAGTCTTTGGTGCTGAGAGACCCTGCTGTGGGTTTTGTACTTTTATTTCACCCTCATACGTCCTGTCGTTGAGGTGGGGGGGGGGGGGGGAGTTGTTGCCGGCAGCTTTGTTCCATTTTTAGGCGGACATCAGGTATCACGTGGACGTCAGCTGCTTCTCTCCTCTGTGCAGCTGAGGTATAAAACCGTCGACACTGAAGGATTAGTAACTGTGATCACAGCAAGGTTACCAACTGATAATCCACACTTAATTAGCAGGGAAGAGCAGTCAGTGTACGTCACAAACCTCTTATATAAGGACAGGCAAGGCCAACGTTAACCACTTATGGTTTGATGCAAGAGAGAGAGAACATTTCTGATTAAATGCTGGCTCCATGTATTTTACTTGATTAACCCACCTTCCCTTCCCCTCCGATTGCTCAGTTGGTAAATAAATCCTGTGATGTAGTGGGGCGAGAAGACATCAGGCTTGATCTTGAGCCTGTGCTGAGTTAGTGATTCTTATCTCATTGAAACGTATAAAATTCTGACAGGGCTAGACAGACTGGATGCAGGGAGGATGTTTCCCCTGGCTGGGGAGGTCTAGAACGAGGGGTCACAGTCTCAGGATACGGGGTAGGATATTTAGGACTGAGATGAGGAGAAATTTCTTCCCTCAGAGGGTGGTGAACCTGTGGAATTCTCTACCACAGAAGGCTGTGGAGGCCAAGTCACTGAATATATTTAAGAAGGAGAAAGATAGATTTCTAGACACAAAAGGCATCAAGGGGTATGGGGAGAGAGCGGGAATATGGTATTGAGATAGAGCATCAGCCATGATCATATTGAATGGCGGAGCAGGCTTGAAGGGCCGAATGGCCTACTCCTGCTTCTATTTTTCTATGTTTCTTAGTCAGGGCATTTGGGGGGTGGGGGTGAAGGTGTGAGATACTGCAATTGGTCCCAGGCATTTTTGTCTTGAGGACGGGGGGTGGGGGAGGGGGGTGGTGGGGGTTGGAGAAAGAGACTTAGCTAGAATTCTAGCTTCAGATCGCCAGCGGTCATTCCTTGAGTAGACACATCTGGAGATCCAGTACCTGTTGACACCGGCTGTCTAGAATTACACTGTACCAGAGGACTGACGGACTTGTAGAATTGCACGAGTTGCCATCTTCAGGACAGAGAATACCAGGAAATAAAAACACTTCTCATCCCTAAAGGACACACGACAAAGTAGTGAATGAAATCTTGGAGTTCCAATATGGCTTCTTAAATTTGACTCCTTATTTGAGCAAGACCACTAGAAGCTGCCCATGACCCCCATTGGCCTTCCCAACAGCCATGTTACCAGACCAGAAGGTCCTAGGGTCAATCCCCAGTCTGTGCTGAGTTAGCTGATCTTAGCGCCCGGGGGAATGGGGGGTGCGGGGGTGCTTGGCTTTGGTGCTGCTAGGCTAGAAAGAGAAAGGAGGAAAAAAAATCAGCCAAGGTTCGAAAGCTTGGATTGGGTTAATCTGTGGTGCACCTCTGTCTACCCACTGCATGGTCAAATAGCCCGCTGACACTATCTAGGCACACACATGAAGTGTGGTCATATTGGGAAGTACCTGGGGCTGCCGGCACTCGTGGAATTGTATCCCATGAGCAGGAAGGGGGGAAAACGGAGGGGAGGGGGAAAAACACACCGCTGTGTCACAACACAACGTAGGGTTCACCTCAGTATTTGCCTCCGAACACAAGTTGGGGTTCTCAGGACTTGCTTTGAAATGGGAGCTCTTGCTTTAAAACCTCAGGCCATCCAAGATCACAGGTCTATAGCCCACTGCTTTTCAACCTTCTTCAATTCAGAGCAGAAAGCAACGATTTCCATGTGGGTGGACTGGGCTCATTCAGGCAATACTGGCAACCCTGCAGTTGTAGTTGCTTCGACTAATTTCACGGTATGTTAACCACAATCACAAGGCTTAAATTGAGCCACTTCCTGAAACTCTGAGCTGGATTTTCCGCTTGTCATTAATGGATGGTTGCATTCTGTGCCAGTTTTTTTGCACTGCGGATGATGCTACACCTGGACTCGATGCTGAACTGAATTTTCCAGCATGCTGTTTTAAGTGTATATTATAACACTGCCCCAGTGAAATTTATTGTCTCCAGAGGGCCTGTCACCAGTTACCTTGACATCAGATTTTACCCATTCCAGGTTCGAATGTGCTGAATTAGCTGATCTTGGCCAGGGAGGAACAGGAGATTCTACAACTGGAGACCACACTTGAGATAAGAAAAGCTTCAGTCCAGGTTCCCACCCCGGATCACCCTCCGCCAACTCCACAGGCATATGCAACGAACGCAACCCCGTACATATTTTCTGAGGGGAGGAGCAGTCTGCGCCGGTCGCTCCAGAACAGACTTCCTGTGCACAGGGATTGCTTCATGTGTGGTCACATCCCCAAGTGTGGTTGTGTTTGTGCACATGTCACCTCAGCAACTACAACCTCTCTTGCATTGAACCCCACCTTTGATTTTATATTATATATAACATATAAAATTAAAGAAACCGCCCCCCCCCCCCCCACCCCCACCCCCCCCCAGAAAATGCTGGAAACGCTCAGCAGGTCAGGCAGCATCGGTGGAGAGAGAAACAGAGTCAATGTTTCAGGTCGGTGACCTTTCGTCAGAACTGGAAAAGGTTAGAGATGTACCCTGCCAACACTCACAAATGAAGGAGTGCTGGTACCAATGGAATCACACTCCAGCAGAACTGGTGACTTCAGCAAAGTTAGAGGAAGGAATAAAGTTAACCAATGCAGATTTAAAAAAAAATTAATTCTTGGGATGTGGGCACCGCTGGCAATACCGTCATTTTATTGCCCATCCCCAGTTGCCCTTGACAAGGTGGTGGTGGGCCGTCTTCTTGAACCGCTGCAGTCCGTGTGGTGAAGGTGCTCCACAGTGCTGTTAGGGAGGGAGTTGCAGGATTTTGACCCAGCGACAATGAAGGATCGGCGATGTGTGTCCAAGTCAGGATGGTGTGTGACTTGGAGGGGAATTTGGAGGTGGTGGTGTTCCCACGCGCCTGCTGCCCTTGTCCTTCTAGGTGATGGAGGTTGAGAGTTTTGGAGCTGCTGCTGAAGAAGCCTTGGCCACTTGCTGCAGTGTCTCCTGTAGAGGATACACACTGCCACGGTGTGCCTGGAGTATCGTGTGGTCTTATCAGATCATGCTGCAAAGAGTGAATAACACCACGCTTCACATCTAGTGTAAATGGCAGAAACATCTGTGATATTTCACTCTATAGATGTAGCAGATTGGGAAAGGCGAGAGAAATGAAAAGAAAAATACTTCATAACATAGAAACATAGAAACATAGAAACATAGAATCTAGGAGCAGGAGTAGGCCATTCGGCCCGTCGAGCCTGCTCCGCCATTCAATACGATCATGGCTGATCATCCAAATTCAGTACCCTGTCCCTGCTTTTTTAATCCCCACAGTACACATATCCCACCCTACCCCCGTAACCCCACGTATTTAATTCCCCCTAACATATCCCATCCTATCCCCATAACCCCACATATTTAATCCCCCCTAACACTAAGGGTCAATTTATCATAGCCAAATCAACCTAACCCACACATTTTTGGACTGTGGGAGGAAACCGGAGCACCCGGAGGAAACCCACGCAGACACGGGGAGAATGTGCAAACTCCACACAGACAGTCACCCGAGGTCAGATTCGAACCCGGGTCTCTGGCGCTGTGAGGCACCAGTGCTAACCACTATGCCACCGTGTTGCCCCACAGTAATTAACTAGGCCCATGGGAGCTACCTTGCTTCAACTCACCCTGTGCCTTTTTAAAAATTTGTTTATGGGTAGTGGGCGTCACTGGCATGGCCAGCATTTATTGCCCATCCCTAATTGCCCTGGGCAAAACCCAGGAATGCTGGGTAGTTCACCTCCTGCAGCTTCTCAGACAACTTACTTTGGTACAAATTTTTAAAAAACTACCAATTTTCACATCTTCCTGTTCATAGAAAGTCTTTGCAGCAACGCTTAAATCACAGGCTCAGGCGGAGCAGAAATACCTGCATGGACCTGTTGGGCTGAATGGCCTGTTTCTGTGCTGTACATTCTGTGTGATACTATGAGAAAACAACAGAACCATAACCTGAATTGGTGGGAGATGATGGGTCACACACCTGAAATATTAATCTTTCTCTTTCTGACCTTGATCAGCCTCCTCTGTTTTTCCATTTCCATTCACATTTTTTCTCTCTCTGGGTTAAGGACTGAGCCTCGATTTTCATAAGTATTGGGAAACATTCCACACTGGCCTGGTTCACCTTGAGCACTGCAGCTGGAACAGCTCCGCATCGTGCCTTCGACTGTGAAATGGTGGGAGCTTTCACTGATCACCTGCTGCATCTACAACTGGGCTCGGAATATCTTGGAGAAGCTCCAGAGGAGATAAGGGGCAATTTTTACTATTTAAGACCGACCTCAGGGCATTAATAATTAATCATTTAAAATAGGAAATCGATAGATTTTTGCTAGACACGGGTATAAAAGGATAAGGAGCCAAGGCAGGTGGATGGAGTTAAGATACAGATCAGCCATGATCTAATTGAATGGCAGAAGAGGCTCTAGGGGCTGAATGGCCTCCTCCTGTTCCTATGACATCCCAAAAGCACTTTACAGCCAATGAAATACTTTAGACACTTGCAATGTAGGATACACAGCAAGGTCCCACAAACGGCAACGTGATCATGCCCAGATAATATTTTTTTTTTTAAAGGTGATGTTGGTTGAAGAATAAATCTTGGCTAGGACACCGGGGAGAGCTCCCCTGCTCCTCTTCAAAATAGTGTCATGGGATCTTTTACATCCAGCAGAGAGAGACAGGGCCTCGGTTTAATGTCTCATCCAAAAGACAGCACCTCCAACAGTGCAGCACTGCACTGGAGTGTCGGCCTAGATTTTTGTGCTCAAGTCTCTGGAGTGGGACTTGAACCCCCAACCTTCTGACTCAGATGATGGTGCTAGCAACTGAGCCAGAGCTAAAAAGAAAAATTAAAAGTAAAAGCAGAAAGTTTTGACGTAGGTTCTCCAAACGTTGCTAGCCTATCCTTTCTGTCTCAGACAGCCCGTGTTGTGCCACTTCCAGGTTGTTGCTTGATTTGCCATTTACAGCTTTCAACACTGGGAAGCTCAGCATCATTACCTTTCTCTCATACTGGGGTGTTGTTGCTGCTTTCTAGAGTTACTGCAAGAATTTTAATGAAATTATAAACGGCTCTGGGATGGAGTTACCCTGGACAGGTACTGCCTGCAGTCAAACAAATTCCTCCCCAAGAGAATCTGGACAGGCCTTTTCCTGGAATGGACAATCATTCACTGTTACGACTGCTTCTACTCAGCAAATCTGCGCTGTATCTGATCAAAGCCAGCAGCTAAGTGCCTCCAGCCTTTGACTCCATCAAACTCCGTGGCTGCTACCTCAGGCAGAGTCAGGTGGGTCCATTACCAAGGCTGCCTTCTTCCCTTTCCGCAACATTGCCGGCCGCCACCGTGGCAACCCGAGTCTGTGCCTTTAATGATCCCGAGTCTTAACTTCAAGTATCCAAGTGGGCCTCACCCCATCATCAGTTTCAACTCACCCAGAATGCTGTACCCTGCAATGTGATAACCAGATAATCTGTTTTAGGTGTGGGATAAATATTGGCCAGGACACCGAGAATTCCCTTGCTCTTCTTAGAAATAGTGCCATGAAAGGGCAGGTGGGGCCTCGGTTTCACGTCTCATCCGAAAGACAGTGCAGCTCTCTCTCTGTCGTGCACTATAGTCAGACTGGATTATGTGCTCAAGTCTCTGCAGGGGAACTTGAACCCGCAACCTTTTGACTCCGAGGCAAGAGTGCTACCCACTGAGGCACGGCCGACAGCGAGTTGACTTCCTAACTAAGGTGATCTCCTCCTGCCTTATGCATGCACCCTCTGCTCCTCTCCATCAGTGGCTACTCAGTCAGCCAGCCAGATCCCTCTGCCTTGCACCTACCCTAGTGAAGCCCTTTTCTTTGTCTGGATCTGTGCTTCTCTCCTGCCCCATCCATCCCACCCCCCCTCAACTGTTCAGCATCTATTGTTTTGTCCTCCTTAATGCAAAGTGCTTTGCTAGATGAAGAGCACTACAGAAATGCAAGTTCAGGTCTTCAGGAAAACTAACACGAAAAGAATTGTCAAAGCCCAGCACTGGCATCTCAATCCGATTGGCACAAGATGTACTTCACACGGTAAGTTAAAAAAAAATGCAGTGGGGAACTAGATTAGAATCGGTCCTTTCACTTTTGTGTCCCGTTTTCAAGTCCAGCTTAAACTGATGTAGTGAAAGACTCCTTTTGGTTTTAAGAGTGCGAAGTGCAATAAGTTTGGCCAGTCTCAATCCGTTTAATAGCGGGCATGGGCCCCACAGCACAAAGCTGCTTCACCCTCAGCATTTATCAGTGATCACAAGGCAACTCGTGTGGGCAAGACAGAAACGTATGCGACACTGGTGCAGTAAAGTGGATGGAGAGGAAGAGCAGAGGAGAGCTGAGCGCTACACCTAAATGTTATACCTAACCCAGGAGTACTGCTGCCGCCATTGCCATTCCCCAGCACTAATATCCCTCACTGTGCACAAATTGAAGGCGTTTTTAAAAAAAACTATTCAAGCTACATTTCATTAAGAATCGTGTTAAATTTATTTATGTAATACATTGTAGAAAGCCATTCTTAAAGCTACATCTGTACAACCTATCTTACCACTGAGAGCACATCTCAGTATATACATCTGTTTCGAGCATGTCCCCATGAAGTTGCTTGCTCTGTCACAGGGGTATGCAAGCCACAGGGACGCACTAATACAGTTACATTCAGAAAAAGAATCATCAAGGATTAACATGAGTAAAAGATCCTAAGTGAATGACGCTGAAAATGGTACACAAAACACAGGCACAAGAAACCAGACATTTCCTTTATTCTGTAGCTCACAGACACTGTACAGCATCGAAGAAGATTCAGCTTAACAGCAGCTCTCTTGCAAAGAAAAAAAAAAATGTTCCGTTGTATTATCTGGAATAATCAACACTAACACTACAATTTTACTGCATAGTAAGCCTGCTTTTTCTCATCTCGCTGCCCGATTCCCCCCTCCCCCCCCCGAAAAAAAAATACCAAACCAGCATGGTATCCGCTCACCTGCGAAGCAGTTTAAACTGACCAAGACAGAAGCACCCACAGAATCCCTCCCCTTCCCACTGAATGCAGCACAAATATGTTAAAGCATGTCGCAATTTAAAAAGGACTTCATCATCTGCACAAAAATCACAAGATTACAGTACAACCTGCTAACAAACTACATGATAAATAGCAACTGGGTAGGAGACAAATATCATCGTCATGCACTAAGTACAGAGAAATCCTAACAATTCACAAAAAACATTCATTAATAATCATGTAGTGAAACAGTTAAAATGCTCATCAAGAATACACGTGTTTGTTTCTTAATTTTCGCTTCTTCCAGTTCAGGCATCTACTTGTGTTACAGCACAGCTGTTCAAAAAAGGCGAGAATGAGCAGAGTAATGGTACACGGAGTGTCTCGGGCAAACTGAACACCACACGGTAGAAGCTATCATATGCTGTCCAGCTCGGGAGATTATACTACTGTTTAGAACGGATGTGTAGTGAGCACGCTTTAGTTTTGCATCTGTTCAAAGAACTTGTACGTTGGGTTCTCATATCCATTTTGCTGCATCTTTGAGAGGTGGCGCTCCTCTGGGGTGACAGCGGCATCGACCTGTGGGTGCGGGGGAAGAGAGAATGATACAATGTTTGCATAATGTGTCACACAGGCCTTGAGGAGCTGTACTGCACCCAGTTCTAGTCTCTGTTGTTTGCTTATAGCCTCCTGGCTTATTTCCTACGCATTAACCAGAAACTGCATAGCTAGTAACAATTGTATAAAGAACTACAGCAAAGTCCATTCCCAAGCGCAATGTTGAGCATTCTGAGCAGATTCTCCCCCCTCCCACCACTCCTCGCCCCCTTTACTTTTGTCAGTTCGCACCTCCTCCTTTCCTGAAGGCTCCATGGCTGCCAATCGCCTTCCGGTATACTGCCCTAGTGGCCATTCCCCCACACGTGAGCCTCGAGTGAATGCCAGCAGGCAATTTGACCATGAAGGGCATCACAACCGAGCCGACCCTGTCCTGAAGACCACAGGCTTGCACGTCCAGCAGGGATCACTGGACAATGATCAGCAGCAAGAACGCTGGCTATTTATTTTTAGCCCCACTAACCAAGGGAGCTGGTTAAAATTGGATTCCCAGCTGAGAAAAGTTGATAGCACCAATCAGGATTCAAATCTCAATCTTATCTGCATGGCTTCAATTATACACTGCCTTTCCAAACTGGGTCAGGGTCAGCATGACAACATTTTCAGCAGGTGGATTTTTCTAGTTTTCAAAGGACACTATTAAAGGCAGTTAGTCTGGTACACAAGATCACAAAAATCAATGATAAAAGGCTACTTTAAAAAGAACACGAGAGAAAAAAATGACTTGCATTTATATAGCGCCTTTCAATATGCAAGGACGTCGCAAAGCATTTCACAAACAATGAAGTACTTTTTGAAGTGGAGTCACTGTTGTAATGTAGCAAATGCAGCAGCCAATTTGCACACAGCAATCTCCCACAAACAGCAATGTGATGATGACCAGATCAGCCGTTTTCAGGTGTCGATTGAGGGATAAATATTGGCCAGGATACCGGGGAGAACTACCCTGCTCTTCTTCCAATAGTGCGGTGGGATCTTTTACTTCCACCCGAGAGGGCAGCTGGGGCCTTGGTAAGACAGTACCTCAGACAGTGCTGCACTCCCTCAGTATTGTATTGGGAGTGTCGGCCTGGATTATGTGCTCAAGTCTGGAGTGGGACTTGAACTCATGGCCTTCTGACTCAAGAGGAGAGAGTGCTACCCACTGAGCCACGGCTGACAAAGAAAGGACAAATATAACTTTTAACAAGGAGCATCAGTTCGCCAATAAATACTTTTAAACTATTAATGGTCTCATTTAAGGAAAGGAATAGCACTTCAACACCGAATACTTGGCCATTACTGGACTTTGAACCCAAGTCTTGACTGAGTTATATTCAAGTTTTCTTAAAGGGAAAGTTTGCCACTCTCCATGAGTTACTCAGTGAGAGGATGCCAACATGGTGATCCCTTCCCCAATTGCATTGATGATAAATAGCCTTCATGGAGTCATCTGTGGGCTTGTCAGTAATTTAAAGAGACAACATTAAGACAAAGACGCAGAGGATTTGGATAAATATGGAAAAGCATTTCAGTGCTCGGTAGATTAAAGAGTTTAAATTGTACTGTGCATTGTTGGTGGCTTTTTGGGAATTAACTTGAAATGCAAAAAAAAAGCAATTTAATTTCTATTAAAAGACCCAAATGCAATATAAATGTACTTTAACAATGTCACTGCGGGCACCTGCTGCACTGCTCTGCAATCCACTCAGAGATTTTGTTACAACTGCAGTCATCGGGGCTGTTGCAAAATATTTAAGAAAGCCTGGCGCTACTGTGTATGGGGATAGAGCACTGAACTTTCTAATTGATCCGTTTCATCTGTATTCATTTATTCACGCTTCCTACACTGTCCCCAGAGCTGTCTGTTAATAGTATGAAAATGTACTGTCTGATGCGGCACTTAGCCACGCAGCAAGATCCTAGCTTCAATCCCAGCTCTGAGCACAGATGGCTGATCTCAGTTGGGCTGGCAGTAGGGGAGGGGTGGGGGAAACAGAAAGTTGACGGGAGAAGTCTGGGTTCTCGCACCTCATTTCCACCAGCGGCCCCAGTTGGGAAGGAGGAGGCTCGTGTGGAGCATAAACGCCAGCATAGACCAGTTGGGCCGAATGGCCTGTTTCTGTGCTGTAACTCGATGGAAGCATGCATGTGTGGGCCAATGTTCTCTAAGCTGTGCGGCTGCGCAGCGCTCTGGAGCTCCCGTGCAGCCGGCTCACTGGCTTTTAAAATGGGAAAAACCGCACATGTGCGGTATTTATAAAGGGGCCGCACAGCCAAAAAAAAAATTAAAGGAACACTGATGTGGACAGGATAGGCTGTAATGCCCAAAAGTCAGATAGCTTGCTGACTCACTGTCTAGCCTCACATTTGAGAAATGCTGTAAAGCACCAGAGGGTTTCTAGCATATCACAGCAAGGAATCGGGAGAGAGGGTGCAAACTTGGAAAACAAAAAGATCTAGAAATCTATTTTGTTTGGTGACTTTCAGGGGCCCGTGTTTAGTGAGCTACCAAGACAAATTCACAGAGCTTGACCCCTGCAGTAAAACAACACCCAGCATTAAGGCTCACACATAAATGGGCCAAGTGATTGGCAGTGTGACATCCTGCAACTAATACCTACACTTACCGCACATGGCGCTATTGGCTATCCCTGTACTGTGGTTTTGCATTAAAAGCCCTGGAGGTAGTGACAGTGCTGGTTCCCGAGCTGATCCAAGTGATGAGAATTCACTTGCCAGAACAAATCACTTGTACTGCACGCATGAATAATGGTCACTTGGGCCCAGGGAGAACGATAGTTCAGCAATAAATCAAAATCTTCAGGAAAGGAGGGGAGAACATTGGCAGAGAGAAAAAAAAAATACAATGCAAAAACAAAAAGGAGTATTTGTGGCAACAGAATATAAAGTGGGCGCTTCCAGCGGCTGCTTGGGTTTAAGTGGCTGGTAAATAATTACCCACCTCAACAACCCCATGATGGATCGACGTATACTGCTTCTTTTTCAGCATCACCAGGGTGATGACAATCACTGTTGCTATGACGACTCCTCCAACCATGAGACCAATGATAGCTCCTTTATTTGATCCAACATCCTCTGGGAAAAACACCTACCAAAAGAAGATTTGCACATAAATATAAGCCAAAGCCAACACTTCCTGCACAATGTTCATGCGACAGTGAATTACATCACATTTTTGTACCCAGAGAAAACTCAGCAGCTCGCTTAATAGCAGGGACAAGATTTCATAATCCCAGTATGTGCCATCGATGCGCTGAAAATGCAGTCATTTATATCATTAGCAAAACAGCTGCTCTTGGCTATGTTGCATTAAGGCTCAAACATACAAGCTACTTAATCCTTTCAGAACTGTTGTGACATTTCACAAAACCACAAGACTGCAGTTTGAGTTTATTTGGAAAGTATTGTGCATCTGCAGAGCTGAACATTTCTTAACACACTGCCTAGGAATTCAATGCACATCAAACAGGCCAAGGTATATTTTTAAAATGGAAAGGATTCTCATTAATAACATTCACCATGCCCTCCCTGAATACACACCCTACTCTGACTGACTGCTAAATAGGTCAATATTCAAAGGGGCAATCTTCAAAAGCAACGTCAACTGACACACACACACACTACCCAGATTACAATGATTCCCAATTGTGTCAAAACAGTTAGCATACATGGTTCTTAAAATAAAAGACATGTAAGCATGCCTACTCTGGATACACTGCAGAATTTGACAGCCAGTTTAATTATTAAAATTAACATCGAGGTGTCCATTTTAGCCATCCGACTGCAGGGTTTCCATCTGGTTCCTGTAAACAGCTAAAAAAAGCATCTAATGCTCCTATCTGGAATGGCTACAGTTAAGCACTGATGTGGGAAGCAACAGCTTTATTTTTTTACATATTAAAAAAACTAATTTCTTCTGTGCCTCTGCAGTTTTTAAAAAAAAAAGCACTGACGTAAATGGGGGAAAAAAATCTTTTTACTGCAGAGAGCTGCAACAACTTGCATTTATATAGCTTCTTTAATGTAGTAAAATGTCCCAAAGCGCTTCATAGGAGCATTATCAAACACAATTTGACACCGAGCCACATAAGGAGATATTAGGACAGACGACCAAACGCTTGGGCAAAGAGTTTTAAGGAGTGTCTTAAAGGAGGAGAGAGGTAGAGAAGCAGGGAGGTTTAGGGAGCGAATTCCAGAGCTTAGGACCTAGGCAGCTGAAGGCTCAGCTGCCAATGGCGTAGCGATTGAAATCGGGGATGCGCAATTGGAGGAGCGCAGAGATCTCAGAGGGTTGTAGGGCTGGAGGAGGTTACAGAGATAGGGAAGGGTGAGGTCATGGATGGAGTTGTAAACAAGAATGAGAATTTTAAAATTGAGGCATTGCCGGACTGGGAGCCAATGTAGGTCAGCAAGCAAAGGGGTGAACGGGTCGTGGTGCGAGTTAGGATACGGGCAGCAGAGTTTTGGATGAGCTCAAGTTTTTTTTAAAGAATTATTTTGGTTGAATGATGTGTTCCAGAAGAGGTGAAGGATTTGGGCCTTTTATAAACCTCCAAGAAGGTCTGCACAGACTCTTGCATTTCCTTTTTGGGTAAAGGTGAAGACAATGCTCCGTTACTTTGTCGAATGGTCATTCTTCATGTGGACCTGAATGAAACATCAGGAGGATAAATATTTGAAAAAAATAAAACAATTAAGGAGGGCAGAGGGAAAGGTCAAGGTCAGAAGGATGGAGCTAAGTGGAGAGCTTTCAGGAAGCTGGTACAGGCATGATGGGCCAGATGGTCCTCTTCTGTGCTGCAAAATTTGATGACTGACATTTTACTGTGAAAGGCATCAGTCGAGCCTGATCCTACCCTCACCATATATACAAGCATACTTTCCAGAAGGAGCCACTCCATTGATTTCTCCTCCTCCCTAGCCTAGGGAAGCTGAGGCCAATTATAGCACTGCTGCCAACGCAGAGTTAAGCTAGCTCAGTGCAGACAGAAAATCAAATCCTTGGTCTGTGCGGCCTAGTATTACACGAGGTGATGATTTTACCCACAAAGCCAGGAGTGTCCAAGTTTAAAAAAAAAATCTTTGTGGGTCGCTTATGTGCATTCTATGAGGCCTTGACAGCAACATTTTTATTACATTTTGATTTGCGAGTGTGGGTGACACTGACATTTATTGCTGATCGCGAGTTGCCCCAAGGTGGTGGCAGCGGCCTTCTAACTGCAATCCTCATAGTGCAGGTGCTCCCAGAATGGTGTGAGGTGGGGAATTCTAGGATACTGACCCAGTGACAATGAAGGGATGCCGATATATGTCTAAGTCAGGCTGGTGTGAAAGTTGGAGGTAGTGGTGTTCCCACGCCACTGCTGCTCTTATCCTTCTCGGTGGTGGGGGTTGTAGGGGCGGGAGGTGGTGTCGAAGTAATTTTGTTGAGTTGCTGCAGTGTGTCCTTCAGATCGTACAGCAGCCACACGGCGGAGAGGGTGGCTATAGAATCCAGTGGCAGCATCACCGATCTCGCGAACCGCTTTGTCCTGGATGGTGTTGAGATTCTTGAATGTTGTTGCAGCTGCACCCATCCAGGAAAGTGGTAAATATTCGATCATACTCCTGACTTGATGGTTACCGGATATTCCCACTAATCTGCATACATCATAAACTAACTGACTTGTTCTGATTTAGCATTCATCTGCTAATAAGGCAACAGCACCAAGAACCACATTTTCCAAAATCTCCAGGCCACAACATTCAACAGGAGAAAGCAAGGAATAAGAAATACAAGTGTAAATAGAAGCAAGTTGCCTGAGCTTCGTGGGCCAGATCTCAGTGACTGGCTCCTAGCCACAGTGGGAAGACCTGGGAACAGGATGTGCATGGTTCGAAAAGAAGGGGATTATGTTTGATTAATCTGCTGTCTTGCACTGACTAGACTATTTCAGGATTAGGATAGCACCATCGCGAATTGATGAAGCAATTAAAGTTTCCAAATTATTGGGAACATCTTTCAAATATGCATTCACCGTCCACGCTACCAATTCACTTACCAGCTTCTGATGATGCACCTCATACCCAGAGTCCTGTTGGAATTCGGTCTCCATCTTTACTTCAGCTATTTCCTCTCGCTTAATGCCAGTGAGTCCCGAACCTGTGCGTATACAAAACCATTAAGGACTTATTTTTTTAAACTTGGTAACGGCAGCGTGCAACTGACCCACACAGACTAGAATATCCCAGGTGCAACCCTCCAGTCTGTGCCAATGTCCCAGGTGCAACCCCCGAGTGAGGGGGGAGGGGGAAAAAGAAAAGGGGGGCTGGGGGGGTTGAAAGAGAAAGAGAGGAGCTGGTTTTGGGAAAGGGGGGGGGGGGGGAGAGGGGAGGGGCCAGAGGGGGAAGGGGCGGGGCCAGAGGGGAAAAAACGAGGGAATGGTGAGGAGGGGGCCAGAGGGATGGGGAAAGAGGGAGGGGGCCAGGGGAGACGGAGTGAGAGAATAAGATGGATAAAAGAAACTGCCCATTTCCTCAGCAAAACATTCCTCATATGACCCCCTTCACAGCTGAAATGTTCTGTCCAAGGGTTCACCTTGTTCCTTTCAACTTCACTCACTGGGTATTATATTTGTGCAATCAAAAGGAGGTTATGCAATTCAGAAGAGTAAAAATAAAACAAAAAAGAATTTAATACAAGCCAGATAAAAATCAGCATTAGGCAAAAGCCAAGCAAACGGATACCTGGTCGAGTGGTCAGTCCTCTGTCTGGTGCAGGCCGTGCATCAACTGGTTCAACTGGGCACGTGCATTGAGGAGTAGAAACAAAAGAGCAAGTAAAAAATCAGCAACAGGTGAGGGGAACAAATTAGCAGCAACAAAAGGGAGCGTGAGCAGCGTCTACAGGCCCCTCCATCAACCACAATGGAATAAACTCCGGCAATCCAAACAAGTTCCATCACTCCTCGACGTGGCCTGGAATCTGGAACCGTTAACTGCTTCAGCGCTATCTTCCAGCTGATAACCCCACCTCCCTCTTCAAAATCTAATGGACAGTACAACAAAAACCGCACACTTCAGCAAGACCACAAGCGTGCACCCATGTTAAGAGCAAAATAAAAAAAGTCAGTCACTTATTTATTCCTTTGTTTTAAACACTGGTTGCAAGTTGCAATTATAACATTTCAAAGCGAACATGCCCTGCAATAGGATTTTTGGATTAGAGCATAAAAGCGAGAGATAAAAAGGTCAAGCAAGGAAAAAGCCCATTGATAGCTTATAAATTACTGCTGTTATGGGTAGGGTGGTGGAATCAAATTCCATAGGAACTTTCAAAAGGCAATTGGACATTTATTTGAAGAGGACTAATTTGCAGGGCTATGGAGAAAAAGCTGGGGTGAGGGACTAAATTGGATAGCTCTTTCAAAGAGCCGGCACAGGCACGACAGGCCGAATGGCCTCCTTGTGTTCTGTGAAAGTACTTTATGGGAGGTAGAAATGGAATAGATTTTGAGGGTGGAGGGGGTGGGGGGAGGGGAAGGGAAACAGAAAAAAAAATCGAACAGAAGCTAGGATACAGAAATCCAGGTTGAATTTGGCGGCTTGTCTACTTTGTAGGTACTTTGTCCTGCTTTAGGACCTACCAGCAATGCTGAATAAAAACCTTCCCTAGCTTAGTTTAAAAAAAATGAACTAAGTTTTTCTAGAGTCATTCTTTGCAATCTCTGCTGCAAAATTCTGGCCTTGGGTGAACAGTCACAGTAACTGGAAAGGGCTGAGGAAACCATCTAATCTCTAAATTTATCTGAGGAAGAGACGGGACACAGGGTACTTGTGAGCATGTGCAAGCCGTCCACATCCTGTAATCAGCACATTCACAAACATGCATTCTTCACTCTATTATATCATGAAAGATCCTGTGCTTTTTGAACAGCTCAGATCTGATAAGCATTTGTGAGGCTGTATTTCTTGAAAATACTGCAGTTTACTTGCTTTCACAACTCTGAACAAAAAAAAAGTTACCTGGAACATAGCCAGACAAATTCTTTTTTAAAACTCCCTTCTGGTTTAAATTGAGTTAAAAAAAATGTTAAGTGTTGATCCAGCCAAAAGTATCAGCATTTGGTAGGCCTCCCAAGTGATTGTGTGATGCCGTGCCAGCACCCTGCAATCACTTTCCATTAACACGGCCAGCTGCCAATCCTGACAGTGCGGTACTACAATGCTGCTGAGCAATCTGTTCAAGTGGGAGTGCAAAGCTGGCTCATCAGGAGGAGTGCAATCCGCTGAGGGGCATAATGATGGGAGGGCACTGCAGTCTGGATCTACATATGGGCAAGATGAAAAAACAAGTTTCTTGAAGACGTGAGTTAAAAAAAAAGTTTTAAATTCTCAGTGCGTGGTTAAATGTGAACTTGGGCACGAGGTGTCTGATCGTGTGGAATAGAAAGTGGGTCGAAGCGGGCCAGTCAAAATACCGCATATGCATGGTTAGTACATTGAAAAGCTGGTTCGCGCGTTTCCTGGAGCGCTGTGCAGTTGCGCAACTTAGAGGGAACATCGGGTCGAAGGCTACGCAACATAGTAAGGAATGGTCGCTAAAACCCCGTGTTACCAGATGACATTGGCAAAGGCTTGGGAATAGGCTGCCTGCCTTCCCCTTTATACAGCGAAAGAAAATGAGAGCAAAACTCCATTTTATTTAAGTTTTTAGTTTTAATTTTTTTTTTGAGGTTAAGGTGCAGGAAGATGGTACTGAGGAATGAAGCTTTTTCCTTTTCAGGCACCCAGATGTGAAAGGTTAGGGTTTAACCCACTGTGCCAGTTTCCCATTTGACTTTTAAAAAACACCCTTTTCTTTTAAGATTTACTGAATTAAAGAGCTTGCTTTTCTTTAACATTCAATTTCACTTGCGGTGGCACACTGAAAATTATTAAAAAGATGAACTATAAGGCAGGCAATCATAACAAATTTTCAGAACCCAATTATGCTCATTAGAGCAGAAAGGGCTGGGTTGCAGATCACACTGTTAATAATTAGGTTCAAGTTTTAAGTTGCATTTTGTAATCTTTTTTGCTGTAGGTTCCTTCTCCCCATCTGCGCTGCCTTCCTTTAGCTTTGCAGTTAGGCACACAGGTAGATTAGATCTATTCAATTTAATTCAATCCAATATATCCTGCAAACCAGAACATCATTTCCATTTAGCCAACAGAGATAAAAGAGAACTGCATAATCAATGAGGGAGAGAAAAACAAACATTACATTGCAGCTTTGACGATGAGGCATATTTTCGACAGTCCCCTCCATTTTTAACTCTCTCTCTCTGGGCCAGGTACCATTTCTGTAGCAGACGGAGGATAAGGCCTTTCTGAGGCCTCTTTTTCCTTGACCTTGTCCCTTGGTGATTTGTATGACCAGCTCAGGGGAGACTGTCTCCATTCTCCTTTTGGGTAAGTACTTGGTGTCTATTTAGCAGCTCCTCCTCAATTAATGGGCGAGAACGGGAACTCACCACATGTGGAGAACTGAAAGGCCCGTGGTGCACAACTTCATCATAATGTGTACAGCTGACGTTAATTCTGAGGTGAGTGTAGGTGGCATGAAAGGCTACGATCAAGCGAGTAGCCCAGGATCAGCGGGCTCCCATTTTTGGACCACATACTGATCAGGAATGCATATCTGTATGTTTAACGGTTTAAAGATAGATATTTTCAAAAAAAAATGTTTGTGGCAGTAGTTTCTCTGCCAATGGCTGATGGGGTAATTGCACAACTATACAGAGCAAAAGATCCCAGATTCCTATCTGGGTTCAGTTAGGGCACTGTAATTAGACTCAACACTCCTAGGCTAAAGTAGGGAGAGGGAAGAAAAGGAGAAAGAAACCAGCCAAGACACCCACTTATCAAGTGGCCCTTTTTTGTTTTGGAAAGTGTACAGGTGTGGACTTCAGGCAAGGACAGCCTTAGGCCCGATTAGGACGTCCCTCCTGGTCCAAAAGACTGTTGACACGAGCGTATTGCTCATGAAATATGACCAATTGGAATCATATCCCAGAAGAGTGCGAGTGCATACATGGCTGTACATATTGTGAGGGAGGCCCGGGGGGGGGGGGGGGGGGGGGGGGGGGAGAAAGGGGGAAGAGTGAGATACATGTTCTGCGCTGTCCACAAGAAAGACAGTTCTTGCAGTGGTTTGTGGAGAAAACAAGGATTTTTAAAATTTATAAAGTACCAACTCTTGCAAATGGAACTGTTAAAGAAAACATCTGCCATGTTCAGATAATCCTTTGGGAGAGGAGATATTTTTATACATTTTAGAATATATTTTTCTAAAAGTGCTTTGTGGCATTTGCTCACGAGACCAGGAGGGAGAGGAGTAATCACTGAACCGTTCGCCGAACACACTAAAAGAAAGTCTTACCCAGCCTGCTGCTGCTTCCCAATTAAAAAGAGGGAACAAAATAACCATTTCCCTCCAGCAGTCAGTAGTTTAATTAGGATAATAAATGTTATTTTCTACTGATACCAAATGCAAACTGTTAAATATGTAAAACATTTCAAATACACAGTCACTGATACCTTATTCCAGTTAGTAAAAATGCAAAGCACATTATCTCAGTCAGGCGCATCTGCCCATATTCTCACCAGGGCTCCACATTAAAAAAATGTACATACTATCTGGAACGCCATGTACTATTTTGTCCCCAACTATTCTCCACCTCCTATATCTTGGTGTTCAGTTCCAGGTCTCCCAATACCCGATTACCTTCATTCTCCGTGTTGGCAGGGATGGAGTCAATGACAAATGGGTGCAGAGGTTGAAGGTCATCCAGACTGAACTCCCCATCATCTGGCAGAAGCTCTATTGTGGTTTTTGTTTCGGAGAGAGACGGGACCAGTGCATCGTTTCCGTAGCTAATTCGCGTGTCACTGACAGAGTTCGCCACCATGTCGTCAATATAGCTCTGCTCCTTTTGCAGCAGTTCATCTGTGTTAACACAATGCTAGGGTCACGTCTTTGGAATGGTGCACAGGTAATGAAAACAACTGTTAGCATCTGCGAGATCATCACTTAGATTCAAAATATCAACTGCCCAAACATTACCAGTTTTAACTTTTTTTTTTACAAGAAAGGGCAGGGAAACGGTGGAGAGGCAGCAATATCTAAATTTCATCAATTGGAAGATCCAGATTTCACCGAATGGAAGATGAGTTTCTAAAAGTTGTTGTTCCATTTCCCCGTAAGACCTTATTTCATTGTAACCGACTTCGACAACAATTTTGTAACAAGGAAGAGTTTTATTTTGAAGTACCAAGGACTCCCCTTATTTTTTGCCCTTCACCAGTGATTGACCGGTGCTCCACACCTGTGCCTGTCACTCAGACCGTTGCTCAACAAAGATTACAACAAGTATTTATACAGTTCCTTTAACATAGTAAAACGTCCCAAGGCGCTTCACAGGAGTATTAGAAGACAAAAAAAATTGATATCGAGCCACATAAGGCGAAATTAGGGCAGGTGACCAAAAGCTTGGTCAAAGAGGTAGGTTTTAAGGAGCTTCTTAAAAGGAAGATAGAGAGGCGGAGAGGTTTAGGCAGGGAATTCCAGAGCTTAGGGCCTAGGCAACAGAAGGCACGGCCACCAATGGTTGAGCGATTATAATCAGGGATGCTCAAGAGGGCAGAATCAGAGGAGCGCAGATATCTCGGGGGGGTTGTTGGGCTGAAGGAGATTACAGAGATAGGGAGGGGGCGAGGCCATGGAGGGATTTGAAAACAAGGATGAGAGTTTTGAAATCGAGGCGTTGCTCAACTGGGAGCCAATGTAGGTCAGCGAGCACAGGGGTGATGGGCGAACGGGACTTGGTGCGAGTTAGAAAATTATATGCAGATTTTTTTGGGGGTAAGGAGCAGCAGCGAAAAAGATCTTGGTGCAAACCTACACCCGTCACTTCACGGTGTCAGCTGTGGCTCAGTTGACAGCACTCTCGCCTCCGAGTCAGAAGGTTGTGGGGTCATGTACAACTCCAGAGACTTGAATTCAAAAATCTAGGCCGACACTCCAGTGCAGTACTGAGGCGCTGCACTGTCGGAGATGCCGTCTTTCGGATGAGACGTTAAACCGAGGCCCCGTCTGCTCTCAGGTGGACATAAACGATCCCATGGGACTATTTCGAGAAGAGCAGGGGAGTTCGCCCTGGTGTCCTGGGCCAATATTTATCCCTCAATCAACATTACTAAAACAGATTATCTGGTCATTATCACATTGCTGTTTGTGGGAGCCTGCTGCGTGCAAATTGGCTGCCGTATTTCCTACCTTACAACTGTGACTACACTTCAAAACGTACTGCATTGGCTGTAAAGCGCCTGAGGTCATGAAAGGCGTTATATAAATGCAAGTCTTTCTTTTTATTAGTCTCCGCTCATCAGACTGTACGTGGCAGGGTGAACCCTCCCAAGACTTTGTAATAACCCAACTGCTACTACCCCCAAAGGAAGGAAGGTCCCATGAAGGTCCTGCCCAACAACACTGGCCAATTATGGCAGAAGTCTCAGCCATAGATAACAAAGTTCCAGGTTAGGCCACCCCAAAGGATGCTGCACCTAGTCTTAGCGCCCCTGAACGAGGGGGGATAAGTGGCAGGGCTCCTTGTCCCCAACTACTATCCAGAGACGTCTGCTGGAATGTGTGCCTGTGTACATGTCAGATGAGGATGGAATCCAGATTGGACTCAGCAGTTATGGCCTTCTTGAATGAATAACCTGCCGAAACTCACTGTTGAGGCTCACGTAAACATAATCCCAAAGGTCTGCCGGTGCTGTGGAATCGTATACCAATCAGAAATTGTTCATGGTGAAAATCGAGATAAATTAAAAATTATACAACAAAAGCAAAAATCAGAATGAAAAAAAATATTGGATGATCACTGCAAATTGTCAGCAAACTCTCGCCTCTAAGTCAGAAAGTTGCGGGTTCAAGCCCCAGAGACCAGTACATAATCTAGGCTGGCACTCTGTAGTGCAGTACAGAGGGAGTGCTGCATTGTTGGAGGTGTAGTCTTTCAGATGAGATGTCAAGACGAGGCCCCGTCTGCCTGCTCAGGTAGCTGTAAAAGATCTTAAGGCACCATTCGAAGAAGGGGGGAGGGGTGGTTCTCCCCAGTGTCCTAGCCAACATTTATCCCTCAACTAACACCAACAAAAACAGATTAACTGGTCATTTAATTCACTAATGTTCAATGGACTTTGCTGCGTGCAAATTGGGTGTCACATTTGCCTACATAAACAACAATGACGCCACTTCAAAAGTACTTAAGCAAAATACTGAGGATGCTGGAAATCTGGAGACCTTTCGTCAGAACCGGCCAGTTCTGACGAAAGGTCATCGACCTGAAACATTAATTCTGTTTCTCTCTCCACAGATGCTGCCTGACCTGCTGAGTATTTCCAGCATTTTCTGTTTTTATTTCAAGTACTATAAAGTGTTTTGGGCCATCCTGGAAATATGAAAGGCATCACATAAATGCAAGTTCTTTTTTCCTTTCAACTTAGAGTGTCCAGAGATAAAAGCAAGAGTTTGGTAACTCTATAATTAAATGAAACATTTTGGGTAGGAGTCAGGATTAACGACTTCTCAATTTCAGTTAACTGCCTGGATGAGGCACAGCACAGGTTTAAAAACCAAATGCAGATCTTTGCTGGGCAGTGACTGTAGGGAAATGTAGAGTTTGTCTGAAACTCTGGATTGATTGGTCTCCAAAAGCATAATTCTCAAATCTGACTCGCGAGAGGTGCCAGAACTCTCTGTGATTCTGTTAATGATCATCATTATCTGCCTCCAGAAAGCAGATTTTTAAAAAGCATCTCCCGTTGAACTCTCTTCAACATGTTAAATTAAAAAACAGTAACCTGTTCAGTTTGAAATTTAAAAAGCAAAACCCTTGGATATTTTTCTGAAGCAAGACATTTATGATACAACAGCAATAATATATTGTAATTACTAAGGGAAATGTAGTTCACTGCTTCTTCTTGGTACAGCACTGCTCTGAATTCAAAGCAGAATGATTTTAAAAAAAAACATTTCCGCCTTGCATATAAAGTACAACAATGTCACTGCCCCGGGCAACAATTAGTCTCTCTCTTCACAAAACCACAAACACACAATTGTTAGGTGTTTCTAAATACCAAGCTAGAATAAAAGTACTGTAAATGCAACACAAAAATTATAAGCGCAAAAGCACTCAGCACACTCGCACTATGATAATGGCCTTTTTTTAAAGAACACACATGCCTGTATTTAAAATATAGACTGTGCTTAGTGCTCTTGTGTGTGTTGGGCTGAAGCTATACTCAAGGTGAAGCAGCACTTAATAAAGTGCAATAAATGTTCACAAAATTTCTGGGGCATGTCAAGAAATAGGACAATGTGCTTATAGAAGCCAAATGAATGATTAAATGTTTAGCGATTTAAAGATCTGGCACTGCAGACCACACTGAGCAAGGTTCATTTAGTAAACATATTACTTTTTAAAAAGGATTTTATTTATTGATTTGATCTGCCAAGATTGCCATTTTGGCTTCCACACAAAGCTGTGCTACGTCAATGCAGCGCAGAAGTCTATTTTTAATTTAACAAGGCCCATAAGATTTATAAATCCTTTTTTCTCCAACTTTATCCAAAGGCTCAGGCTCTTGCTGAGGTACAAACGTCAGCAGCCCTCTGGTATCTTACCCAAATGGCCATTCTATATGTATAAGCCCCGACAGTGAATACAGCTATTCAACTGTGGAGAGCACTACAACCGAGCCAATCCTCACCGAATCAAACGCGCACATTTTCAATCGAGGATCACTGGATAGTGACCAAGTGTGACGACCAATGTTCCCTCCAAGCTGCGCGCGTGTGGCCGCGCAGTAATCTGCAAGGTCCCGCGCAGGCCTCTCATAAGCTTTTACATTGGAAATTTAAAGGGACCGTCCATTGAAAGAAACAGGCCGCACAGAACAAAGTGCGGCTTACAGGGAACATTGGTGAGGACTGAATGGGTTTTCCCCTCTGTAGCCCAGGGCTTTAATGTCAATTAAATCTCCCCAACTGCTGCGTGACCAAAATCAGTTAGCGGTTCGAACTGGGACTCGAACCTGGGATTTTCTGGCTTGTACGGATTCGTATTACACTGGTCAGTGTATTTACCCATCAGGCTCGAGGGGCTGAATGGCCTACTCCTGCTCCGATGTTCCTTCGGTTGGACTCGTGGCATGGTTAATAAAGGCAATGAGGATAATAAAGGCAATGAGGATAAGAACCAACACATTTACAGAAACGTACCAACTTCATCCTGGATCTCCTCTGCAACTGCTGGGACTTTGTAAAGCAGCGACAGGCTCTGGTTCATGCGTTCATCAATCACACGCAGATGAGTCATTACCTATAAGAGAGGCAAATGGTCGAAATCTTTACTAAATCTATATACTGTGGAGACTCAGACATTTGCTCTCATCAGTGTGGAGTACCATTACTGGGAAAGTGGCAAAAGCACACTAGAACCTCACAATCACTCCCATTTTCTTGAGACTGCAACTAGTTGCGTCTCCACTATGCATATAATGTAAGGAAGCCCTGTATAAACAATGAGGTTCTACTGACTAGTTTCACCCACCAAATCGTACATGAAGGTATTTCCTTTCTAAATGTAAAAATTGATAAGCTGAACATGGTTTCAAGCGCACTTGGTTTTCTTGTGATTTAACTAACTTTGAAACTATTCAGTCCACTAAATTTTTTGGGATGTACTACCATCAGAAAAATCTGACTTTTCAGAACAGACTACTGGGTAAAAAGGCCACTAGCAGCTCTTTAGTTTTTTTTAAATGAAAACAATTTTATATCTATCCCATCAAGTCACCAAATTATATACTTCTCCTACTGGCAACACTCCATATTAATAATGGGTATGATTTCCAGACCGACAGCAATATGGTCGACTCTTAACTGCCTTCTGAAATGGCCAAGCAAGCCACTCAGTTGTACCAAACCGCTACAAAGAAGTATACAAAAATAAAACCAGATGGACCACCCAGCAGACTCGAGGGGCTGACCACCCACTTAACTTAGGCCCCGGACATGACAAAGGTGCATGGGAACACCACCACCTCCAAATTCCCCTCCAAGTCACACACCATTCTGACTTGGAAATATAACCTGCCGTTCCTTCATCGTTGCTGGGTCAAAATCCTGGAACGAACTCTCTAACAGCACTGTGGGAGAACCTTCACCACACTGACTGCAGCGGTTCAAGGCGGTGGCTCACCACCACCTTCTCAAGGGCAATTAGGGGTGGGCAATAAATGCTGGCCTCGTCAGAGACGCCCACATCCCAGGAATGATTAAAAAAAAAATTGGTAAAATCCAAGATAGCCAAAACAGCGCACACATTTTCTTGTAACTACCACAAACGTTCAACTATTGCACTCAGAGTAGCCATTATAACCTCCATCTTCATCATCTTGCTGCCACAGCTTTTCAAAGAGGAAGTCTTTTTTCTTCCCCCAACCCTTCTCAGTCCTTCAAAAAAATGACTAGTTAATAATTGTGTTCTTCTTGAGAATATTTAAGTGTTTGTTGTTGCTAACATAAGTTTGAAGGAGGTTAAGACAGAAGAGGCACAGGCACGATGGGCCGAATGGCCTCCTTCTGTGCTGTATGATTCTAGGAGAAACCAGCTTGCTGAAGATACTAATGTCACAAAGCACCCTCTCTCACCATTACCACTATTAATTTTCAGGTAATTAAATCCAGC
The DNA here is from genome assembly GCA_030390025.1 of Squalus acanthias. Lineage (NCBI taxonomy): Eukaryota > Metazoa > Chordata > Chondrichthyes > Squaliformes > Squalidae > Squalus > Squalus acanthias. The sequence goes on along the minus strand of CM059429.1, from coordinate 164,409,802 downwards.
AAAGGAGTTAATACGGAAATGGTTTCCAAACTATCCAACACTTTGTCATCTCAAAAGAAGTGATTTAAAAGCTGAGAGAGCATGAAGAAAGTGACTTTTACAGACCAGAATTGCACAAGGCAAAAAACATTATGCTGTGAAATCTATTTTTTAAAACTCTCCATCTTCGTATCGCCAGGCCATGCATGGCAGGCTACCTGGCGCTAGGAATCGAATCTTGCTGCTTGGAGCCAGCTACTTGGTAATGCTGCCGATCAAACGGCATCCTAACACGGTCACTGTCTACTGGTGCTCTGATGTGCTGCTTCAGTAGAACTATTGATAAGCCTTCACTGTCTATACTTCCAAAACACTCAAGCTGCCACCATTTATTATAATTGGTTTAATAATGATTGTTGAATTAAGAGTTAAGACTTGCAAAAGGCAATAAAGGACAAGTTTTCACAGTTTGTTCCTAACTTGTGGAAGTGTATTCTTGCCAAGACCTCTCGGGTGCTATTTTTGCATTTGTGCTTCAAGCTAGTAAGACCATGAAACAAAATTTCAGTCAACTCGCACACAGTTGGGTACCGGTATGTTTCAAGTTCCTTTCCCAGCTCTCTTACCATGTCCCTGATGCACAAATGAGTGACCTGGGGGACTGCTCAACAACTGGTCTTCCTCACATCATACACTTTTCAGCAGATTAATTTGACAAAGTGGAAGGAGCAGGGGGTGAAAAGAACCAAAATATATCTGACTAGAAATTTAGAACCTTAACTAAGCCAATCTTTGTAATCAGAATTTTGTTGGGGTAACATATCTTGTGAAAGTAACTGTCTTTTGTATTCACATTGTCAAATTAACCTGGGGGCAACAGGTTAGTATATAGTTATATACACTGCTACTGGCTTGAATTTGGAGTCTATCAAGATTGAAACCTGCAATGGATGTGCAACGTGAGCTGCATTAACCACGACATCACTAAGCTGCATATCTTGATCAGGCTCTTACTTGTGATTTGATCTGAGCCGCCTTCTTGGGGTCAACCATGCGGACGTGTTCGAAGTGTTTCAGGGTGTGCTGTCTGTCTTTCTGCTCAGCACGGATATACTTCCTCAGTGCATTGAGAACATGTCGGGGCTAGAAGGAAACAGCCAAGTTATTTTGGAAGAATTTTTTTGCTGCTACAAACCCTGCACTAATTTGCACAGGAACTAAAAGTTTTTAAAAACCACAAGCAGCAGCATGTAATACTTCACGCATTTGAATCTTAATAAAGTCATAACTCAGTTTAATCCAGACTTTCACTATTTAATAAAGTAGGATATGAAATAGATTCCAGAAAACTCATTAAACTGCAGTGCCCCACAACAGCCTGTTTCCCAGGCACATAGCAGGAGCTGAAGTGACCAGTTTTATTTTACTCTCAGCACTTCTCATTCTGAAGAGGATCACAGTTTCAGGAATGCACAGTTCACATACTCGAGCCAGTAAATTCCACCATTTGCCCAGGGGAACACGTAGGTCCGATGAGCCACTGGCAGCTGTGTGAAAACGCGAGCCTCGAATTCCCGAAATACTTAAAAACTTAAGATGGGCCAGGAAGAAAAATAAGACAAAACTTAATTGGTCATTTTTTATTATTATTAAAAGGACCTCCGCCCACCTGCCAAGTTATTCTCTCCCCCCTCCCACCAGTGCCTAAGCATCCTCTCTGGGAGGAATAGGCAGGAGACCTTCTCCGAAGCATCTACCAATGCCAACTCTGCATTGTCAACTAGGAAATCAATGAGCTCAAGGTAACTGCGTCTCCTTTTTCCTTCCTCTGGGCAGAACGCCTGGCCTCTCTTGGCAACCTTCTCCCAGGACAACTGGAACCACATCAAGAATACGTAGGAACTACAGGGAGTAGCCTACAGATCTGTGACAGTGCCACTGCATACCAGCGCTACCCCTAAAGCACCACAGCTTTTAAGAAAAAATAAGGCAGCTCATCTCGTCAAGCAGAGACAAACCCTTAACAGTATAAAGTTAAATTTGATTAATTAAAAAAAAATATAATCCCCAAAACAAAACATGAGCCAAAGCTTTAAACTCCCTTGAATTAACAGTGCCCTTGGCTGTCTCCAGCAAGCAATGTGCCAATTCTAAATGGACAATTTTGCTCTCTCCATACAGCTATGCACTTACCCGGGGTGGATCTGCCTGCAGTGCAGCAAGGTAATTCTCCAGTGCAATACGGCGTCTATCGTTCAGCATGGCCTCCACCCTTGCCATGTGGGTCTCTACCAACTGCTGTCTCTCGCTTGCTGCTTCCTGCTCTAGTGATTCTACCATCTCCTGGAAACGCTTAAAAGATCACAAAAGGTTTCCATTAAAAAAAGTGGAATAGCTTCCAATTTTCAATTCAAAAGAAGCAGAAGGTTGTAAACTGTAGGCAGTGATTTATAGCAACAGTCCAGACGACAAGATCTAGCCTACAAAAGGTACAATAGTGTCATGCCAGTTTACAAAGCTGAACGCACAGATGTAGAATAAATCTCAACGATTTAAAGTATTAAAACTAATCATGCATTCCCTTCCCTCTCAGAAACAGCGATTATGCTTAAAAAAAAATGCTGCATCTATGAACTTTGTACCCAGGATTAAAAATAAGCATCAATGCTTACCTGAATGACGGCCTTTTTGTCAGCTTTAGGCAGATTTTTAGCTTGACGCTCGGCTTCTTCCCATTCCCTCATTATCTAAAGACAACATAGTGCATTTAGAAACCCAGCTCATGATTTGCATTTCCCAAAATTAAAACCAGGAATCCCATAGAAGGTGCTGCAATACAACTCGTGTCATGCAAGCACACTGGATTAAGATTGTAGTTTATTCACTTCAGTGCGAAGAGTACATTGTTACTAAGATCAGTGACAACATTGATTAAATAGATCAATCGATATCATACAGGATCAGTAAAAACTGCTATTAATAATCTAACTACAGATGAAAAGACCTCCGACAGAACACAAAGTGAAATAAACTAACCTTCGACATGCGCTCTCGATGCTTGGCCTCCAACCTCTCCTTTGCCTTTTGAAAATAAGCATGCTCGTTCTCATCGCCAGGTGTTTCAAGGTATTTGTCAACAGCATCTGGAGTGCTGGCAGCTGTAGTAGGGACTAAAGGTGAAAGTGACAAAAAAAAATTCACAACCAAAAAGTGTTCCAAGAGAGCATTTCAAAAAGGCCAAGTAACCCAATCAAGTCTATAAGCGCCCAACTCCATCCAGACTTTAATATTGGTATCATATCTGAGGAGGCTCTTGCACCCCTCATCTTCCTGGACAAGATACAAGAAAAAGCTCAGTTAGTAACCCTTGCCTCATCTCTAGTCGCCAAGCTCCCGCTCCAATGCATTTTTAAAAATTTTTTTTAAAATGGTCTTTGTTTTATCAGTTTGGCTATGGTCGGTGCGCCACTGAAATGTCCTCTCGTTCTTCCTCATTCCAAATATGCAATCATATTAATTCTCTCTTATCTGCATCCTCACTGTGTTGAAACAGAGACTTGCTGCATCGCTATGATACATACTTTCTCTGGAATTCTTTACCTCCCTCAGTTCTCATAGCTTATCCCTTTTATACTTTGAATCCTCCCTGAAGATATACTTGTTGCTTTGCTCTGTAACCTTTCCAATGTATGTGCATCCCTTTTTGTGATGTGGTGGCCAAAATCAAATATAATACTCCGTGTTCAGACTCCGTATTATAAAGCATCAGCATAATTTTTATATATTTATATCCTACTGTTGTAGATATACAGCCTAGCATTCCATTAGCTTTTTTAAATGCATTCAGCATATAGTCTGCATATAACAGGTGTGTGTCTGCCATTACTTTCAGGTGCCTTTTAAATGTTGTGCCTATTTAAATTTCATTGTATGCTTATCGCCCATAATTTTTGACCTACTTACACTTGGTGTTAAGTTTTATTTGCTCAATTTACTGTGGATTCTCGTGGCTTTAACTAAATTTGAAATCCTTCATGTGGAACTTTGTCAAAAGCTTTCTGAAAACCTACATCACAAGACTGCCACTCTCTACCCTATCTGTAATGTTCACAAACTCTAAAAGGTTTGCCAGTCAGGCTCTCCTCCTTCTAAATCCACAGTAGCAGTTTCTCATTAAATTTGTGCTATAGTTATTCCTCCATAGAATAGATTTCATTGTGTCCACCTTTTCAAAAGGTATGTGCCATTTTTGCCCGCTGAACCTCACTAAAACCATAACCTCCATAACAAGGTCAATGACCAACAGATTTTCTCCCTGATCTCCTTCAGCACACTAGGATATATACGATCTGGCAAGAGTACGAAAGGCAAGTAGAATAATCTACTACACGGCATAATTCACTTGATGTCCATCCTGAACTAAACAATGACACAGAATGAATGCAAGGTGCAGAGTAACTTCACCTTCTTGGTCAGTACACTTGCATCCTATCTTCAAGGAATTTACTGCTCTTCTACACAGCCTAGTATCAGAAGAGCAGTGCTTCAGGACAAGTTCAACGTTAAAGGCACTATATCAATGCAGGCTGTTTCTTGATGAAGAAAAAATAACAAACTAAAAGGCTGGCAAAAGCTGCAGACAAGTGCCAGTTCAAAACTCGAGCTGAAGATCTGACCAGAAGCAAGACAAATAGACAAAGCCTAAATTTTTATTTGAGTAAGAGAGGCAGATTGCAAACGGATTTTTGAAACTCCCAAAGGAAATCAGACACAAAACGATAAGTTTACTGGACATAAATAGTGGCTCTAATGTCATTTTTGCTAGAAGTACAGCACGGTTAATTCCCCATTCCAGATCATCAAATAAATGTTAGTTGTTATCTAAACTGTCTGTGACACAGAGGTCTTTATATCTTCTGGACTGGGTGCACTACAGATAGGATCTTAATACCGTATTTTATCCTTCATTACTATAAGGGGGTGTTGGGTACAAAAGGATTTTAAAACAGAAGCCATTGGGTACTGTTCCTTAAAAAAAAAATCAGAGCCAAGCGTGAATAAACCTTATGAAGCCTAAAATGGCTCGAAAAGGAGACAAGATTGCCAAACATCTCTGGAATACTGATTCCAGCCAAGGAGTTGAGTCAACAGCAAAGGAACCAGTCAACTACAAAAAGTGACAAAGCGGAGTAAGGGAGAGAAATGGAAAATGCCAGTGCCTCCCATATGACAAGTTCCGATCTCGATCTCAGCAACTCCTCCAATGTCTTCAGTAGAAACCGGGCACTTCACCTTGGCAGGGAAGAAAAGAGAAAACAGAGCCAGTTGCTACAAATCTGGCGGTCATGGCAGCTTAGAATCCCTGGGAGAAAGAGAAAGATACTTAACAGCATTTTTGGATTAGAGAAGATAAAGTGCCAATTTTGTTACTTGGATAGGAACGGGAAGGTTTGGTAGATGTGTGAGGCTCCAAATTAAAAAGCAGAACCTCAAAGGTAATAATCTCTGGATTGTTACCTGAGCCATGCACAAATTGGCATAGGGACAAACAGATTAGAGGTTTAAATGCATGGCTCAAAGAGTGGTGTGGGAGGAAGGGGTGTCAGTTCATGGGCACTGGCACCAGTACTGGGGAAAGAGGGAGCTGTTCCGCTGGGACGGACTCCACTTAAACCGGGCTGGGACCAGTGTTCTGGCGAACTGAATAACTAGGGCAGCAGACAGGGATTTGAACTAATGAAGTGGGGGTGGGAGGATTCAGGAAAGAGTAAATTTAAAAGCAGTGAGAGAAATGTCAAGGCTCTAGAGCAGAGTTTTGGGTAAAAATAAGCAGAGTGGGTCAGGAAGCGACAGAGAGAGAGAGTAACAAAGGTAATAAGGCATCAGTGAAAAATAGAAATAAGTCAAAGCTAAAGGCACTATATCTGAATGCGCGAAGCATTCGCAACAAGATAGATGAATTAATAGTGCAGATAGAAATTAACAGGTTTGCTCTAATAACCATAACGAAGACATGGTTGCAAAGTGGCCAAGGTTGGGAACCAAATATTCCAGGATACGTAACTTTTAGAAGAGATAGGCAAAATAGAAAAGGAAGGGTAGCCCTGATAATAAAGAATAGGAAAAAGACAGTAGAGAGAAAGGATCTTAGCTCAGAAAATCAAGTAGTAGAACCCGTTTGGGTGGAGCCAAGAAACAGCAAGGGGCAGAAAACATATGTGGGAGTTGTTTCTAGGCCCCCAAATAGTAGTTGTAATGTAGGGCAGAGTATAAATCAGGAAATTAGAGGCACATGTAACAAGGGTAATACAGTAATCATGGGGGACTTTAATCTACATCTAGACTGGGCAAACCAAATTTGCAGTAATAGTGTGGAGGACAAATTCATGGAATGTATGCAAGATAGTTTTCTAGATCAGTATGTTGAGGAACCAACTACAGAACAGGCTATTTTAGATCTAGTATTGTGCAATGAGAAAGGGTTAATTAATAACCTTGTAGTAAAGGTGCCTTTAGGGAAGAGTGACCATAATATGATAGAAATTTATACTGAGTTTGAAAGTGATTTAGTTAAATCTGAAACTAGGGTCTTAAATCTAAACAAAGCAAACTACGTAGGTATGAGGGGCGAGTTGGCTAAGGTAGATTGGGAAACTACAATAAAAGGCATGACGGTAGAGAAGCAATGGCTAGCATTTAAAGAATACATAATTTACAACAAATATACATTCCTTTAAGACACAAAAACCCCACAGGAAAAGTGATCCAATCATGGCTAACATGAGAAGTTAAAGATAGTATTAGATCAAAGGAAGAGGCTTATAATGTTGCCAAAAAGAGTAGTAAGCCTGAGGATTGGGAGGATTTTAAGAATTCAGCAAAGGAGGACTAAGAAATTGATAAAGAAAGCGAAAATAGAATACGAGAGTAAACTAGCGAGAGACATAAAAACAGACTGTAAAAGCTTCTATAGGTATGTAAAAAGGAAAAGATTAGCAAAAGTAAATATGGGTCCCTTACAGGCTGAGACAGGAGAAATTATAATGGGGAATAAGGAAACAGCAGAGATATTAAACAAATACTTTGTGTCTGTCTTCACAGAAGACGACACAAAAAACTTCCTGGAAATAGTGGAGAACCAAGGAACTGAAAGAAATTAGTATTAGTAAAAAAAAAAATAGTACTGGAGAAATTAATGAGACTGAAAGCCGATAAATCCCCTGGACCTGATGGCCTATATCCTAGGGTTTTGATAGAGATCGTGGATGCATTGGTTGTCATTTTCAAAAATTCCATAGATTCTAGAACGGTTCCTGCGGATTGGAAGGTAGCAAATGTAACCCCACTATTTAAGAAAGGAGGGAGAGAGAGAGAGAACTACAGACCAGTTAGCCTGACATCGGTAGTAGGGAAAATACTAGAATCTATTATTAAGGACGTGGAAACAGGGCACTTAGAAAATAATAATAGGATTGGGCAGAGTCAACACGGATTTATGAAAGGGAAATCATGTTTGACGAATCTGTTAAGAATTCTTTGAGGTTGTAACTAGCACAATAGATAAGTGGGAACCAGTGGATGTGGTGTATTTGGATTTTCAGAAGGCATGCGATAAGGTGCCACACAATAAGTTATTAAACAAAATTAGGGCTCATGAGGTTGGGGGTAATATACTAGCATGGATTGAGGATTGGCTAACGGACAGGAAACAGAGTAGGAATAAACGGGTCATTTTCGGGTTGGCAGGCTGTAACTAGTGGGGTACCGCAAGGACCAGTGCTCGGGTCTCAGCTAGTCACAATCTATATCAATGATTTGGATGAGGGGACCAAATGCAATATATCCAAGTTTGCTGATGATACAAAGTTGGGTGGGAATGTAAGTTGTGAGGAGGATGCAAGGAGGCTTCAAGGGGATATAGACAGGCTAAGTGAGTGGGCAAGAACATGGCAAATGGAATATAATGTAGAGAAATGTGAAGTTATCCACTTTGGTAGGAAAAATAGAAAAGTAGAGTATTTTTTTTAAATGGTGAGAGATTAGGAAATGTTGGTGTTCAGAGGGACCTGGGTGTCCTTGTACACAAATCACTGAAAGTTAATATGCAGGTACAACAAGCAATTAGGAAAGCAAATGGTATGTTGGCTTTTATTACAAGAGGATTTGAGTATAAGAGTAAAGACGTCTTACTGCAATTATATAGGGCCCTGGTGAGACCACACCTGGAGTAATGTGTACAGATTTGGTCTCCTTATCCAAGGAAGGATATACTTGCCACAGAGGAAATACAACGAAGGTTCACCAGACTGGTTCCTGGGATGGGGGGATTGTCCTATGAGGAGAGATTGAGTAGACTAGGCCTATATTCTCTAGAGTTTAGAAGAATGAGAGGTGATCTCATTGAAACATACAACATTCTTACAGGGCTTGACAGGGTAGATGCAGGGAGGATGTTTCCCCTAGCTGGGGAGTCTAGAACCAGGGGTCACAGTCTCAGAATAAGGGGTCGGCCATTTAGGACTGAGATGAGGAGAAATTTCTTCACTCCGAGGGTGGTGAATCTTTGGCATTCTCTACCCCAGAGGGCTGTGGAGGCTCAGTCATTGAGCATATTCAAGACAGAGATCGATAGATTTTGGAATATTAAGGGAATCAAGTGATATGGGGATAGTGCAGGAAAGTGGAGATGAGGTAGATGATCAGCTATGATCTTATTGAATGGCAGAGCAGGCTCGAAGGGCCAAATGGCCTACTCCTGCTCCTATTTCTTATATGTAAAGAATCAAGATCTTTCACCAATAATTTATATACAAAACATGCTACGGAAATGACAGAAGAGCACCGAGGTTTGAAAGGACAGCAAAGGTAGGAAAAAATGAAAATGGATCCAAATGGGGAGCAGGTAGACTTAATTGTACGTTTGATTCAAATAAAACACACTAATATGGTGAGGGGCCAACTGGCCAATGTCAACACATGGGTTTCTCAGATATTTCGTAAATGATACCCCATAGCAAGACTACTTTTTGACTGACATCATATTCCCATACAGAGTAAGGGTTAACACACTTAATTTGAACATTGCACTCTGAGCTTTTGAAGCCAAGAAGTGTTTGAAGCTGTATTGGAGAATCAGTCACCATCTCAGGTCAAACCCCAGTTACAAACTTGCATGTGTGCCAAAAATCTGAGAGATGGGAGATTAAACACATCTATTGTTTGGAATATCAGTCTGGAGGATTTCTTTCCCTTCTAGAATAGAAACAGGAAGCCAAATTTCACCTCAAAGAGACAGACTTCGTGCAGTGTGCATTCAATGGAGCCTGCAGTCAAAACTGTCTCACACTTCACTTGAATTACAAAGTAAATATCTGCTAGCTCTGCGCTCAGAAATACCATTACACAAACTCATTCATTTTGAATAACTTCAGCAGCAATATGCAAGCTTGAACTTTCAATGTCGCTTGAGCTGCTCCCAAAAAGGTTGGTCTGGCACTCTCCCTCAACAGCAGAAAGCCAGGGTTGAAAGGGGAGATCTATCGGCCACACTCAATCATTTGGGTTTATAGAAGGGTTTCTGCTTTGGATGAGTGCACCTTAAAATGTTGTGGAGAGCTTGCTTCTGTAAAATATTCAACTTCACTATTTGCTAGTTGTAATTCTGTTAAAAAATACGGTGTGGATCGATTTTCCCTGTAATTTTTTTTGGCCCTGCGCGGGCCATTCAAAATACCACGCATGCGCGGTTCTTACATTGAAATGCTGGCAAGCCGGCTGCGCGGGTTCCTTGGAGCACTGCGCGGCCACACACCTTACAGGGAACACTGGTGTGGATGGTGCTGTGGCAGTACACTGGAACACCAATACAAAACCCTTCTCCATTAAGCTCCCAATAGTCATGCTACTATATGGAGCTGGAGTGAAACATCTCTCATAGCATGGGAAAGCAAAAAAAAAGCCCAGAGGTCACCCCTTGCATATTTAACAACCATATTAGTAAAAACCTTGTGGAAGGGAGTCTTGCTCAGTCTTTAAAAAGACCCTCAAAATGATTAATCATCACTTTTACTGGGGTCTAGGATCAAAGTCTAAAAAAGGGAGGTCTGCATACTGTGAAACTCATGCATCCCAGTTTTGCATTTAGGAAAGGAAGGAATTAAAACATTGAAATGTTAAAATTTATTAGTATTTGGTTTTGGGATGTGGGACATACTGACAAGCAATGTTCCCATTTGGCTGCACAATTGTCTGAAGCTCCCGCGCAGGCGATTGCCGGTTCCTTGATGGAAAAACCGCGCATGCGCGGAAGTTTGAAGGGGCCACACAACAATGTTCCCTTTAAGCTGCGTGGCACTCAAGCGGTATTTTGAATGTCCGCATGGCCCCATAAAAATTACAGGGAACATTGCCGCGCACCCAAAAAAAATTAGGGGAAACATTGCTGACAAAGCTGCATTTATTATCCATATCTAGTTGCTTATCATTTAAAAAAAACACAATTGAGTGGCTGATTATGCCACTTCAGAGGGCAGTAAGAGGCAACCAGATAGTCTGGGGCTGAAGTCACATGTGGACCAAATTGGGTAGGGGAGGCAGGTTCCCTTCCCCGAAGGACATGAGTTGGACTTTTGTAACAATCCATCAGCTTTCAGTCATTTTTTCTGGTGCTATCCCATAAATAACCAGATTTATTTCATTACATTTCACAATTTGCCATGGTGGGATTTGATCTCTCAACCTCTGGATTATTAGTTCAGTATCATAGCCACTACACTACTATTCCCACATAAGTTGAGTCAGCCTGTTGAAACTATCTCAAACATCAGGGATATGGAGAAAAGGTGGGTAAATGGAGTTGAGATACAGATCAGTCATGATCTAATATAATGGCAGAACAGGCTCGAGGGGCTGAATAGCCTACTCCTGTTCCCAGTGAATCTCAATACAACTTCAATCCGGTTGCGAATTTTTATTGGGAGTGAAAAGCAGAACTGATTTAACAAGGAATTTAAATGCTACTGAAAACTTATTTTGGAGATAAGGTCTAAACATTTGATAAACAAAATGGTCGCAGGGTGCAGGCTACCAACTGTACCTACTCACTCATCCCACTTCATTATGGTCACATGACCAACTCGCATCAACTCCTGAAAAGCACAGCTAATTCTACTGGGTAAGAGAACGATTACAAATGACGAGGGATATATGGAGCAATCCTCACTTAAGGCTCTAGTTGCAACAAAATGCAGAATATGAAAACTGACTATTCACCATCAAATGAAGTATTGAAAATATCTGAACTGCTTTTTTTGGGGGTGGGGAGTTAAGAGAGAACTTTGGGCCTGATGCAACTTGCCAATTTTAGGGCCAGTACAAAAAAGTTATTGAGCAAGATATACAAACTCTGTCTAGTTGTACATTTGCAACATGTAATCTAAAGAGTGCCAAATCCTCAATGAGTAGCGGAAAGATTAGCGGTGTGCGAGACAAGGTTACTTTACTCAAATTTAGTCACTTGTAGCATTGGCATTTCTTCCAAGCTGGCCGAGATGCTTACTTTATCTGGACTGCAGACTGAAGGATGGAATAATCGGTTTGGCGAGTTCTAGTGTTATTTATACTGCCGTGCAAAATTGACTAAAACTTGGCCTGTTGAATCAGACACTCGAAGGACTTTGTAATTCACCAAGAGTCTCCATTTGTGAGTCACCAGATCTTTCTCACTTGGAATAAATTCTGCATTCCTGTATTTAAATACACATCTTACCACTCTACAGAGATTTAATTCCCGGTTGATATTCTATATTTGCTGTGAAAAAGTTTGGCTATTATACAGGGCAGTCATGGATCATACAAGTTGAGAATCTGCACTTTCCTGGATGCTGATTTGCTCTTACTGCACCCAATATGCATTTGCAGAGGACTATGGTAATGCCAAATGGAACTGCCTGGCAAGACAATGTCAGCAGCAGGACTTGTATTAAAGGGAATTGAAGATTATAAATAATACTGAGGGCCTCGCCTATGCTCAGGGGCTGGTACTGAGCTACTTTAAAAAAAAAAGTATTGGAGACTCCAGGATCAATCTCTAGTGTGTGATCAGTTACTGCCAGCACAGCTATGGGGGCCCCAACTCAGGGCTCCTGGGCAAGGTATCAGATCAGATGGCTGCTGGCTTCTGTGGAACTGTAACCAACTTGAGTCCCTATCTTCAGGAGAGGAGAAAAGGAGAAAATTGGAAAAAAATCTAACACACTTCCTCCCTAAAACACAGTGGGTCAAAAATTCGGCCCTTGCCGGGTGAGTATGCACTGTGTACTCACCCGTAAGGCGTCCTGAAGTGCCGGTTTCCTGCATGCACGGGAAACCGGAACTTCCGGTCTGGGGCTTGGAGCGGTTCATAGGTGAACCGTGTGCGCGGTAGAGGCTGCGCGCACGCAGCAAACTTACTTTTTTTTTCAGGTTTCTACGGGAGGGTAAGTATTGAAGAATCTGCGCTTTTAAAAAGGAGGCGCAGGACCCGTTTTCAACAAGGTAAGTGGTTAATTAATTATAATCGAAATTTTTTTCAACAGGTTTATCTTTTTTAGATACTTTAAAGAAAGGTAAGTTTATTTTTAGCACTGTTAAAAAGTATTTTAATTTTTTCAAAAATTTTAATTTTTGTTTAAAGTCGTTAATTTATTTAACTTAGTTATTTTATAAATGTGATGGTTTTTAAAAAATTTATTTTAAGTTTAGCTGTTCTTTTGGGGCCGATTTCAATTCATAGATTTGACAGGAATTTCAGGGCCAGTAACAAATGAGAACATTCACTTTCCTCTACAATACATAACCATTTAATACTACAGAAACAAGCCGTTTTACCCATTAAGTCTGCACCAGGAGTCTTCCCCCCCGCACGGCTGACCCTTTCTCCCGCTTTCAGAATTCCCGTTCTACCTGGACCCCTCCCTCTGCCCTCTTAACCTCTCTAGATCTTTTCATTGCAAACTGCCGGCGTGACATCGGCCGTCTCCATTTCTCTGCTCCCCTCACTCACTCCAACCTACCTCCCTCTGAACTTGCAGCACTCCATTCTCTCAGATCCAACCCCAACATTGTCATTAAATCTGCTGACAAGGGTGGTGCTGTTGTTGTTTGGCGAACCGACCTCTACCTAGCGGAAGCTGAATGCCAACTCTCCGACACCTCCTCCTACCTCCCCCCGGACCATGACCCCACTACCGAACATCATCAAGCCACCATTTCCAAGACAGACACTGACCTCATCTCCTCTGGAGATCTTCCCCCCACGGCCACCAACCTCATAGTTCCCAAATCCCGCACAGCCTGCTTATACCTCCTTCCCAAGATCCACAAATAGGACTGCCCTGGTAGACCCATCGTTTCAGCCTGTTCTTGCCCCACGGAACTTATCTCTTCCTATCTCGACTCTTTTTTCTCCCCTTGTCCAGTCTCTTCCCACCTACATCCGCGACTCTTCCGACGCCCTCCGCCACTTTAACAGTTTTCAGCTTCCTGGCCCCAACCGCCTCCTTTTCACTATGGACGTACAAGCCCTCGACACCTCCATCTCCCACCAGGATGGCCTGAGGGCGCTCCGCTTCTTCCTTGAACAGAGGCCCAACCAGTCCCCATCCACCACCACCCTCCTCCGCCTGGCTGAACTTGTTCTCACATTGAACAACTTCTCCTTTGACTCCACTCACTTCCTCCAAATCAAAGGTGTTTGCTATGGGAACCCGCATGGGTCCTAGCTATGCCTGCCTTTTCGTGGGATATGTGGAACACTCTTTGTTCCAGTCCTACTCAGGTCCCCTCCCTCACCTCTTTTTCCGGTACATTGATGACTGTATCGGTGCCGTTTCCTGCTCTCGCCCTGAACTAGATAATTTCATTCACTTTGCTTCCAATTTCCACCCTTCCCTCACCTTCACATGGTCCATCTCCAACTCTTCCCTTCCCTTCCTCGACTTCTCCGTCTCCATCTCCATCTCTGGGGATAGGTTATTGACAAACATTCACTACAAGCCCACTGACTCCCACAGCTACCTGGACTACACTTTCTCCCACCCCGCTTCCTGTAAGGACTCTATTCCATTCTCCCAGTTTCTCCGTCTCCGCCGCATCTGCTCTGACGATGCCACTTTCCATACCAGTGCTTCAGACATGTCTTCCTTTTTCCTCAACCAAGGATTCCCCTCTACTGTGGTTGACATGGCCCTCGACCGTGTCCATTCTATCTCCCGCACTTCTGCCCTCACCCCTACCCCTCCCTCCCGGAACCACCAGCCTCCACATTCAATGGATCATCCTCCGCCATCTCCAGCGTGATCCCACCACCAAACACATCTTCCCCTCACCTCCTCTTTCAGCATTCCGAAGGGACCACTCCCTCCGCGACACCCTGGTCCACTCCTCGATCACCCGCAACACCCCTTTCCCCTTCGCCCGGCACCTTCCCGTGCAAGCGCAGGAGATGCAACACATGCCCTTATACCTCCCCCCTTCCCACTGCCCAGGGTCCCAAACACCCCTTACAGGTGAAACAGCGATTTACTTGTACTTCTTGCAATTTAGTATACTGTATTCGCTGCTCACGATGCGGTCTCCTCTACATTGGGGAGACCAAACGCAGATTGGGTGACCGCTTTGCGGAACACCTCCATTCAGTCCGTAAGGGGGACCCCGAGCTTCCGGTCGCCTGTCACTTTAATTCTTCGCACCACTCCCACCCAGACCTCACCGTCCTCAGCCTCTTGCATTGTTCCACTGAAGCTCAGCGGAAGCTCGAGGAACAGCACCTCATCTTTCGATTAGGCACTTTACAGCCTTCTGGACTCAACATAGAGTTCAACAATTTCATCGGCCCCCCCATCATATATATATATTTTTCATCCACACTTTTTGTCTGTCTTTTTTTCTTCTCTCCCACATGGCAGCTGTCTTTCATTCTGCCAGCGCAATTCACACTTCATCTAGAGCCATCCTTTGTTTCTAACCTGTCCCATTACCATCTCCTTTTGCCTTGAATATCTCTTAATATCTCTTAACCTCTCCTGCCTTCTATCCTATCACAGAACTTCCCTTTTGTTCTTTCATCCCCTCCCCCCTTTCCCAGTCCCTGCACTTGCTTAAAAATCTGTTCCATTTCCTGCTTTTTTCCAGTTCTGACGAAAGGTCATCGATCTGAAACGATAACTCTGTTTCTCTCTTCACAGATGCTGCCTGACCTGCTGAGTATCTCCAGCATTTTGTTTTTATTTCAGATTTCCAGCATCTGCAGTATTTTCTTTTTGTAAGTTTGCACCAGTGTTGTTTCCACAAGCCATTGCGTCTAATCCCAGTTTCTTGCTCACTCCCCATATTCTTTAATATTCTTTTCTTTCAAGCAACTATTTAATTCCATCTGCAGCCAATGACATCCCCGAGGGTCAGCACGCAGATGAGGAAGAGGAGTAGATCCTTGGGAAACTCCAAAGATAACTGTGTAGGGGGCAGGCAGAGAAGCTATTGCTGGACATGACCTAGCTACAATCAGATAGCTAAGAGTGGAACCAAATGAGGGTAGTCTCACTGCGCTAGACAGAAGAGTGACAATGGAAGAGAATTGAGGTCAACAAAGACTGCAGAGGATGTCATTTGTAAGTTTGGTAAGGGCTGTTTCTGTGCTGTGTCAGGGCAGAAACCTCCCAACATTTCTTGATTCAATCAGGCAAAATCAAGAAAAGTCAGATCACTTTCGAAAAGAAAGCAGTGAGGACATAACGTGCTAGATTGGGCTGGTACGTTTCTAAGCAGAGTTTGCTCAGTAGCCTGTGAAACGAGAAAAAAAAAGTCAAGCCGAAGCAGATTCACTTAATAGGGATTTACAATTAAGATAAATCTCTAACAGCAATGAATAAAATGGGCATGGAAAGGAAATGGCTCAGTACCCTCGATTTCTACTCATTAACATTTCGCTATCAGATACTTCTTTCTGAAATGTAACAGGGAATAGTCTTTCACTGTTGGTTCAGATGGGTTCAAGTGAGGGGGGTGTGTGTGTGTGATAAATAAGAGAGAGAGAGATTAGGTATTTTAGGTTACATCCTGTCCTTGAATGAAATGATTACCATATTTACTCGGAATGTGGGCTGCAGCATCAAGTTACTTAAACTCAGGAATTTTATAATTAAACTAGCTAGACAGATACATTTCAAACCAATCAAAATTCTTTGCGTTAATTAAAAGTTCACGGGCAGTCCTTTTTACTGATGAAGTTCTGTGTTCAAGTGATAAGGATACCAGTGCAGGGCAATGGAACAAGGTCTCATGCCCAGTGTCATAGGCTTTCAAAGCTCTTTGCTCACTCCAAACGACACACCTTATCCCAAACCACCTGCCATTGTCCCAGCACTGTGGCACCTCCAATTCTCAACCACTATCCTTGCAGTCTACTAAATTCCAGCCAGTTTTACATCGTGCGTCCATGCTCACAAGGAGCAGGGTTCGCACAGCTCAGGTCAATGCCATTCAGGATTCAAGCAGCTAGTGGTGGCGGTGAAAAAGAAAGAGACTGGCATCTCATCACACATAGCTAGATTTAGATAGAGCTCCCAGGTGCCAATTCATTCCACCACCCAATCGCCCATTCAAGAAATTTCTTCCAATTCAAAGAGTTCGAGAGGTGAACACACAAGCCATCTACTGTAAAGTATCCTTATGCCAAGTTTGTAGCTTTCATCTATTGATCAGTGGGATTTGTAACTATGTACAGTGTGCCCAATTCTGCCACAAGGCAGTCACACCGAGGGTTTTAGATGGCTATATACCTGTAACCAGAAATAGGAGCCGAGCGCTATGGGCGAGTAGCTGTGGTAACTGAAATTCTGATGTCTCAAGTCCTGCTATGGATTACTACCACTTTTAGGATTTCTGACTATTTCACCATGTAAGATCTCCACAAGATTATTACAATGTTACTATTTGGTTAAATTTAGCTCACAAAGGATTAAAATCCCCCGTAGCAACCCAAGGCAAGGTGGGAGGAAAGAATGCTAGAGACAATGGAGCTTTATTAACAAATCCCAGCAAATATTGACACATTAGGGACTGGAATGTCTTATTCATGAACAAAACATTTCTAGGGGCCCCTATGTTGGATGGGGGGGGGGGGGAGAGGAGGAACACAAGCCAGTTTATACTGGCAGCCCTGTTGGTCAACCCCTCGACAGGGAGGAGGGTCAGAGATCAAGCTACTCACCTCCTGTCCAGCCAGGGAACAAAAAAGCAAGGGACTACATGGTCTATTTAAGTTCTAGCAAGTCTGTTGAGACAGACAGACAGACAAAGCACCCCCCCCCCCCACACTTTTAAGACAAGAGTCCAAAATGCTAATTTAGCTCACTAACAGCATGCCATGTTTTGTCTTCTACACTATGAGAAAGTTTACAGAATTAAGTCAAAGTGAGGCGAGACTCACTATAAGTGTTACTTTGTAAATGTATGCAATAGCAAAATAAACCAGTTGGTTGGTTTGCATTCAAGTCTTGTGTCACTGAATTATTAATCAGTCCAGCTTTTCGACGACAGGAGAAGCAGACATGGGAGCATGTGCGAGAATATCGTATCCAATTCATTTACTGTTGTGGCCGCAGGTCATGCGATCACACAACTAGATACTGGGCAGTAAAGGTAAACGTCTGATTGCAAGGACCACCACCTCCAGGTTCCCCTCCAAGTCACGCACCATCCTGACTTGGAAATATATCGCCGTTTCTTCATAGACGCTAGGTCAAAATCTTGGAACTCCCTCCCCAACAGCACTGTGGGAGTACCTTCACCGCATGGACTGCAGCGGTTCAAGGAGGCGGCTCACCACCACCTTCTCAAGGGCAACTAGGGATGGGCAATAAATGCTGGCCTTGCCAGCGACGCCCACGTCCCGTGAATGAATTAAAAAAGGATCTGCTTATGGAAGAGAGTGGTGCTGCTGAACCAGGGAGAATATTTAGAATAGGCATGAAATTTGTCACAATCATAGCAAACTAAAAATGCAAAGCCAGCTTAAAAGCCATCTATAAATGCTTTGGTGCACACAACTGAACACAATTTATGGACGGAAGAAAAACATTTCTGCACATGCAAATTTAGTGAATAGGGTTTCTTCTTTCCTTTTCCCCCCATTCGAGATGCTTTTTCTTGTCTGACAAAGTCCTCAGTGCTCCTAGATCATGGTCAGACTCTTATGTAAAACATTCTCTTTTCTCCACCATTTCCTTGACTCTTTTCCTACATAGCAACAAAAGTGAAAGCACACCAAACATGGAAACCATGAAGTGTTTACATTTTGTTCAATAGTAATGGTATTGGATTGGTACACCTGGCTTGAAACTTAAGTATCTCATTAACCTCCCCAAAGGGCAATTCCCTAGTGGCTTCCACACGCTGCAAAACTGTAGGCTCTGATGTTTCGATTACATCCCTATGAAGGATGCACACATCCTGCTTGTTCTTTCCTGTACGCAGTAATGACCTAGTTTCAAAAATCACCAAGACCAGTTAATAGGATATCAGGACACATTCTCATCGCCCTATGAATTATACATTTTCCTTCCCGTCACTTGTATGATACATTTTCATTAAAAAATAGGGGATTTCTGTGGACATGGGAGCCTTGAATGCATTGTATTTAAAGATCAGTCTTTGAAGTTACTGGGGTCCACACATCCAGGTTTACAGAATGAAAACACATCATTTCACCTTGCTCAACATTGAAAGGAACGGTGACAAAAATAGAATGCTTGTCCTGTTAGATACAGGAAACGGCTGCTCAGACTATCATACGCACAATAATCTCTGATCAAAAATTAGTCTAGTTTTAATGGGAAGGAGTATTTTAGATTCTAAATAGAATATTTGTATGTGGTCTCTTAGGGTCCATGGTAGGAATCTATGCTATGCATGAGGATAAAAAGGTTGGATATCCCTGCTATATTAGTTTGTATTTATGTTTTTGCCTCTAATTCTTTTATTTCTACATAAATCTGAATAGTTTAACCTGTATAAAATGATCAAGCAGTGCAAATATTTTCCACCTTCTAAACAGATAGAGGCCATGATGCAGAGATGCCGGTGTTGGACTGGGGTGGACAAAAGTGAGAAGTCGCACAACACCAGGTTATAGTCCAACAGTTTTATTTGAAATCACAAGCTTTCAGAGCGCTGCTCCTTCGTCAGGTGAAGTAAAGGAATACAAATCGACAAAGCATATATAGATAGAGAACAATGCATGTGTAACGTACAATGGCAGACGACTACATTTAATCCTCCTGACTGTTTATCTGCCGAGGTGTGACAAAAGGCAATCAGGTCAGCCAGGAAGGCACCACATCAAAGACATAGCAAGATACAACTGAGACAATGAGGTGGGGTTACAGGGGGTCTAATGTCAAAAGCTGCAGTCTGTATGGAAAACGATAAACTTTAAAATTTTTACTTTTTTTTTTACTGGAAATCACATCTGTGAACAAGCCAACGACGACTTGAGTCTGGATGACTCTATGTCATGTATCGTGACATGAACCCAAGATCCCGGTTGAGGCCGTCCTCATGAGTGCGGAACTTGGCTATCAGTTTCTGCTCGATGATTTTGCGTTGTCGTGTGTCTCTAAGGCCGCCTTGGAGAACGCTTACCCGGTAAGCGTTCTCCAAGGCGGCCTTAGAGACACACGACAACGCAAAATCATCGAGCAGAAACTGATAGCCAAGTTCCGCACTCATGAGGACGGCCTCAACCGGGATCTTGGGTTCATGTCACGATACATGACATAGAGTCATCCAGACTCAAGTCGTCGTTGGCTTGTTCACAGATGTGATTTCCAGTAAAAAAAAAAGTAAAAATTTTAAAGTTTATCGTTTTCCATACAGACTGCAGCTTTTGACATTAGACCCCCTGTAACCCCACCTCATTGTCTCAGTTGTATCTTGCTATGTCTTTGATGTTGTGCCTTCCTGGCTGACCTGATTGTTTATCTGCCGAGGTGTGACAAAAGGCAGTCAGGAGGATTAAATGTAGTCGTCTGCCATTGTACGCTACACATGCATTGTTCTCTATCTATATATGCTTTGTCGATTTGTATTCCTTTACTTCACCTGACGAAGGAGCAGCGCTCTGAAAGCTTGTGATTTCAAATAAAACTGTTGGACTATAACCTGGTGTTGTGCGACTTCTCACTTTTAAACAGATAGATGTAGTGGGCATCCCATATAGCCTTCAGTCAGCAATTTACAATGAGTGACTTAACTATCAGTCTTGGGCTATACTAATTCAATATGGTAGACAGAAAATTCAGTATGATAGATGGTGAAAGTCAGAGATTTCAGTTTGAAGCTTAGAAGAAAGTGAATGGACAGATCAGATATTTCACAGAGGGGATGCATGTTTGGAATGGACTTCCCAAGGAGAGCATCAAGGCTGAGATCAGGAATTTTAGGAGTAGGCCAGACAGGCATTGAGAGAGAAAATCAATTGAGGGATACAGATAGTGAACAGTGTATCCTGTAATTGAACTCTGGGTTGGCTACATAGATCAAAATGATCTTTTCTGATCCTGTAAGTCCCGAGCAGATGTGACCTTTTCTTGTGCAAATGACTTGATGACTGTTTCCAAGAGAAGTGCTGGAAAATGCACCAATCATAATCGTAATCAAGGAGTCCAAGGGATTTTTTTCATTCCTCAAACATGGAAAACCGTATGGCTGCTGTTAAATACAAAATATGTGTTCTCCCAAAAGATGCCTAACTGTCTACCATTGTCATATTTCCTCCCTCTAGTATAAATCCACACTAGCCTTCAGTTGAATGGAACTCTGGCAAACCAGACAAAAGTTAGCCTTCACCCCAGATCAAACTCAAATGATTGAGCTAAGTTCACAAACACATTACTTCAAGGCGGCTACAGCTGTACTAGTTGGACCCTGTAGATTTTAAAACCAAGATGCTAGATATTTATTTTGTCCAACATATTGCTGGCTGCTCACACACTCATTTGAAGCTAAGGAATTTTTTTTCATACTCTGGGGTTGTCATATTATCAACAAACTAGCCGAATCTGAGGTGCTGTAACATAGCACTTTGGATGGCTGGTCACGTAATACCTGCTGTTAGTGAATTTTTTTGAAAAGAATTAAACATCGGAATGGGGGGCTGGGGGGAGGGGAAGGTGAAAAAGAGGATGAGACTTTATGAAGTTGTAGTGTAAGTAAGTCGGAGAGACAGACGATATGAAATAAATCATCCCATCCCCACAACCTCTTACTAGAGCGGAACACTTTAAAATAATACGCATGTGCTTAAATGCAGCACAAAACTTTTCAGCACGGTTTAAAAAGGAGTACACATTTCACCTGGCCATTTCTACAGGAATTGCTAGTTTCACAACACAATTTTCTGTTAGCCACCCCTCCATACTGTAAATGCTAATCAGTTGGCCATCTAGTCAAAGCTAGTCGCTGCAACCAGACTTTGCTCTTCAAGCAGAGTGAAACACTCCCACTGCAAATATTAAAACAAAATCACAAATTACTTTAAAAATGTACATACATTACCTCAGCTCGTGTTTCATATCTCAACGTACATTATTTTGAGGAGAAAAGGCAAATCTTTAGAAACCTAATACAAGCTTCAAAGGTCGCAAGGCAACGAGCTTACATGTTACAGTTCAAAATTAAGTTAGGAATGTACGGAGAGCAGTTAGTACACAGCAACTAAAGGGGTTAGGAAGAAAACAGATGGTGAAAAGTTTCACTACAGCAGGAGTTAAGTTGGCAAGCTGTGGCACACGCCCTACAGCTAGACAGCAGAAAAACTGGTTGAGGTTTTCAGTGCAGAGCAACACACAGAGGCTGCAACCAGCGGGAGGGTTCACTTACTGACGCTGTTACAGACGGACAAACAGTACTCTTCGGAGTCAAAGTTGTTTCTGTTTCCTCCGCAGCCTCCGTAAATGAACTGCGCACATTTTCCTTCACTGATGTCAAAGTACCACCGAGGGATCATAGCTTGACAAGGCCCAGTTTCTGCTTGCTCAGAGCAAACTTCTGAATGTGAAAGATGCGAGGATTTTAGTCAGGGGAGAAAAACAAATTTACAACAAAAAAAACCCTACCTTTTATGTGCTTCAGAACCATAGCAAATCAAGCTATTTTGTTTTAGAAACCTTGATACGTCAATTCCATTTCTCATACATATAATATTTTACTACCTTTTGAATCACTCTGATCGAATCCTTTGTAAAATATGGTGCTTTAAAGTTTACTACTTAGTTCAGTGGTCAATGAAATAACAGGATAATGGTATCCAAAGAAAATCTTAGAAGCCAAGACTGGGATGAGTGACTCAATGGGTTAGAACACGTAATCCTTTCACTACTAGAACTCTTGTTTGACTCCGACCCAAAGTCAATGAAATTCTCTCTGTTCTGGCTGTTGCGAGGGTTGTACGTAAAATGAGTTTGGGCATCTCTTAATCTAGATGAGTGGACATGGTTGCACAGGACAAATAGTAAGTGGCATTAAATTAGCAGCTTCACTGAGCGCCCAAACAAACTGGTACGGAAAACTGATAGAACTGATAGGTCACCCTGATTCAGTGGCAAGTGCTCAGAGTTTGGGACACAGTAAAGGAAGCTTTGTTCTGTATTTGGCTCATGCTGGCCCTGTGTACTAAGTGGAAAACAGTCCCATTCTTTATCACGGATATCTCTCTCCAGTACAACAATGGCACAAGAACAAAATAGAAGAAATTAGGAATTCAGAACTTGGGACCAACCTGAGAATGCAAATCATGGTGTAGAAATCACTAAGTGGAAAACAAGGCAGGAGTGGAATAAACAGACAGAAAATGCCCTAGGCAACTCTTCCATATCATGCAGAGGTTGACTTGGGTGATACAGACAGAGAATTGAGAACATTCTCAAGCTGTGAGCAGAAAGTAAAAGAGGGCATCAAGAAACAGCTTATATACAGTTAAACAGGGATAAGACCAAACATTACAGTATTTCTCCCCTCCTCTTCTGGACATCAAAGGCACCACACTTAGTCACACCTGTATTCCACTTTATGCAACTGGAATTCCTTATGTTCCTCCTATTAAAGTAAGACCATGAACATCCAGATTGCTGCCCTTCCCCTTCAAGGTGTGCTGCACGAATAATTCCAACTAGAAATACACAGTAGCAGCCAAAAGGCTGAAGAATACCTCTCGTCCTTTACTTTCTACAGTCTCCCAGACACCATTCCCCAACAATTGTAATACAAATAACTTGCTCAGATTGTTGCATAACCCAAAAGGTGTGGGCGTAAAGCTTGGGGGATTGGTCCACCAATAATGTTCTTGCTTTGTGGAGGTGCCTGACCATTGCAAAAGGCATCACTAAAGCAGATCGCTAATTCATTGTAGGAGGAAAACCATGTTCGCAAAGCCTCCATTCTACCAGGACATAGCATCGTCCCGTCCTTCAATCTGATTTCCCTTTCTGCCTTCAAATCTTTTTCCACTTTTTTCACGTCGCACAAAAGTAGCAGCTCTTGTTGGGGTACGGGAGCATGAATTCCATCAGCACTCCACTACTTTGCTGAAGTGGCCACCCTTCATGTGTGAGCCCAGATAGTGAATGTCAACAGGCTATTCAACTGTGGGTGACATCACACCCAAGCTCAATCTCATTCTCGTCTGATGTGCACTTTCCAGCAGGTGCCACTGCAATCAAACTTAAACCCAGGCTGATTGTAGTCCCCCTCCCAAGAACAAGGCCAAATATAGCACCCCAATTACTTCCTGGCTATCAGCTAACTCCTCACCAAGAAATCAAACCTGGAGCCTACTCGCCTGTATTACTTAGTTTTCGACTGAGTGGCTCCTTTACCCACAAGGCCTTTGGGACAACCACCAAGACTTTGAGGTAGAATATTCATGTGGGGATTCCCTGATCTCCCACCGTTTCTCCAGCTTTCTGAATACATTGGAAGAACCCACCTTGGAAATCACTGCCATTTAGTTAGAGTAGATTTTTACATAATTCATTTTCTTTATGGGTTGACTAATTACAAGTTGTATCTGGAAGCATAGGTTCGAACATAACACCTTGAGGGTGTTTATTTGACTTCACAAAACCCCTCAAATTTATTACAAGGATTTGTTTTTGGCAGAGCAGTGCCGTTTGCTTGCTGGTACTCGTTTAAGAACTGAATGCGCCAATAGCCTCACAGCCAGCAAGCCAATTTAATGAGCTTTGCTGAAAGGTTCCAGCAAGAATGTCACGTTCCCTTCCCATCAGATACAGTCTGCCCTCAGCAGGTTCTGTTCTTCCAGAAACCACACCAGCTTTGCACACAAGCGAGCGGAAGGCTCAGGCAAGTGAAGAGTAAAGCCTACAGGCAACATCCTGAACAAGTCTATTCAAGTAGATTGGAGACTGCCAATAAGTACCATCACATCATGTGCCCCTTCAGAGCTTCACAAACTGAGCAACTGAATCCAGATTAATTTCTGATCCATTCCTATAATCAAAAGCTTTTAATGTAGGGTTAGGGAAACTGGGCAATTACCATGTTGTTTCTCAATTGAATATTTTTTCCACATTGCTGTTTGTGGGAGCTTGCTGTGTGCAAATTGGCTGCCACGTTTCCTACATTACAACAGTGCCTACACTTGAAAAAATACTTAATTGGCTGTAAAGCGCTTTGGGACGTCTGGTGGTGGTTAAAGTGTCAGCTGTGGCTCAGTTGGTAGCGCCCTCGCCTCTGAGTCAGAAGGATGTGGGTTCAAGTCCCACTCCAGGGACTTGAGCACATAAAGCTAGGCTGACACTCCAGTGTAGTACAGGAAACTTTCGTTTATCCGGCACTCAAATATCCGGAATTCTCGCTTAACCGGCAAAAATCATCCTCCGAAAACTCCTCTCAAATAACCGGCAATGTTGCCGAGTCGCAGTCGAGTCTCCGCGAACGCCGAGTGCTCCGAAAAATCCTCTCAAATAACCGGCAATGTTGCCGATCCCGAGTCCGAGTCCGAGAACGCCGATTTAGTCAGTAGGGGTACTTTTCAAAAGTACCACGACTTGGCCTCCTGGCGCTGTCGCAAGTCCGAAACATTGCAGTAGCATGAGTAGATTCTCCCGTGCTGCTTGGAGTCTCTTTGTTAAAAATAGCCTCGGTAGATATAACTCTCTGTTATCCGGTACTTTCGATAAACCGGCACCACGCCGGTCCCGTCGATGCCGGATAAACGAAAGTTTCCTGTACTGAGGGAGTGCTGTACTGTCGGAGGTGCCGTCTTTCGGATGAGACGTTAAACCGAGGCCCCGTCTGCTCTCTCAGGTGGACGTAAAAGATCCCATGGCACTATTTCGAAGAAGAGCAGAGGAGTTATCCCCGGTGCCCTGGCCAATACTTATCCCTCAACCAACATAACAAAAACAGATTATCTGGTCATTATCATATTGCTGTTTGTGGGAGCTTGCTGTGCGCAAATTGGCTGCTGTGTTTCCCACATTACAACAGTGACTCCACTTCAAAAGTACTTCATTGGCTGTAAAGCGCTTTGGTATGTCCTGAGGTTGTGAAAGGTGCCATATAAATGTAAGTTTTTTTTTAACCTTGCACAAGGGGTTAATCTGTACATGCAGCCTAGCTTTATGTGCTCAAGTCCCTGAGCTAGAGAATATCCTCAGATGTGTATGTCCAGCAGGAGTCAATGAATTTCAAATCAGGAGCAGGAACCCCCGCCACCTTGCCAAGAGCCTGGAGTACCGAGACTGATCGCAGCACAACAAACTCTACACTGACTCAAACTTTTTAAAATCAGCAGACTGATGGCATGGAACCTAGGTCCTTCCTAATCTGTATGGGCTATTTTCACATTGGGCAGTGCAATTACCAATTGTATGATCAGAGGAACTTTTCTGCTTACATATCATAATGGACAAACCAGCCAAGGAGGATTTTTTAAATCCCAAACCGTTGCCCTTTTAAAAAAAAAAAATAGGGTCAAAACTCAGTTGTTACTTCAGGCATCAAACTTGGGAGACTGGAATTTCTGTTACTGTTGCTTTAGCATTTTCCATCTCAAGACTATTTTCATTTGATAAAACAAGTATGATGCAATAATCTGATTACCTTTGCTCAAATACAGCACAGGTGGGGAACAAAATCACCAGAGCCCGTCGAACTTGCTCAATAAATTTTTGTACTGCTTGCCGCCACTAGCTGGAGTTCTGAGTGATACAGCTTACTGAAGAGCTTTACGAGCAACATTATCGCGTGAGACAATTACTCCAAAATGACAAGAATCTGAACATTTAGTCAGGTCTTGAAAAGATCATTTTCACACTCATAAAAAGTGTCCACACTTACCACGTCAACTTCTTGTGAAGCTCACAACTTCAGTTTTAGTTGCAACAGGTAAAGCGTTCAGCTAAATTAATTGACAGTCACACAATAGAACTGGATAAGTGTGAATCCAGCAGCGCTGTCTACTCAGTCATATCCAGAATCAAGCAAAGATCTATCTTTTTCTGGTGCAGTGCTTCTCAGTTATTTTTTTTGACATGGCCCACAATTTGTCTTTTCCTGTTTTGTGTGTCTTTGGTTAGTACTGGTTAGACCCTTTATTGTAAACGGAGTGAAATTATTCATGTTTCACTAATCTACCAAAGGCCTCAGAGAACAGAGATCAAGTGCACGACAAGCAGAGATGAGATGATCAGGTTTTTCCTTAAAATCTTTTTACCAGCCAAGCAATAACACATCTAGCTATTCGTTTAATTCATCATCAGTCCCTCCACTGCAGGGAAAGTCAGGTGATGTGCGTGGGCTGGCTGGTGCAGTTGATGCACCAGCATATTTTAAAGAAAGGAAGAGGACTAAAAAGAAAATCATTGCATGTACCTAAACACAAGCTACGAACGTGGCTCGTCGATATACAAGGCTCCATCAAGTGTGTCTATTGATGTGCATTCCTTCACGTAAGCTTCTAGCTATTAAATAAAAGGTGGCATGTTGAGGAATGAGGAATTTACATACCCTGCATTAACAAAAATTAAAACCCGACAGCAAGCTTCTGACATCACACATGGTGCATCATGTCCAAAGGGCAAACACGGCAAAGCCACAGATGCTGCTGTGAACAGTTTAATAATCTAAATTAAATCTGATGCCAAATTTGGAAGTCTGGCTTTTCATAGAATCATACAGCACAGGAGGAGGCCATTTGCCTCTGCCGGCTCTTTGAAAGAGCTGTCCAATTTAGGCATCCCCCCCCAGCTTTTCCCCCATAACCCTGCAAATTAGTCTTCAAGTACACGTCCAATTGCCTTTTAAAAGTTCCTATGGAATCTGATTCTACCACCCTTTCAGGTAGCGCGTTCCAGATCTTAACAACCCTCTGTGAAAATATTTCACCTCATTTACCCTCCAGTTCTTTTGCCAATTATTTTAAATCTATGATCTCTGGTTACCGACCCATTTGCCTGAGGAAACAGTTCCTCCCTACTTGCTCTATCAAAACCCCTCATAATTTTGAATACCTCCGTTAGGTCTCCCCTTAACCTGCTCTGCTCTAAGGAGAACAATCCCAGCTTCTCCAATCTCTCCACATAACTGAAGTTCCTCAGCCATGGTATCATCATGGTAAACCTCCTCTGTACCAGCTCCAAGGCCTTTACATTCTTCCTAAAGTGCGGCGCCCAGAATTGCATACAATAATCCAGCTGAGGCCTAACCAGAGATTTGTAAAGATTTAGTATGACTTCCTTGTTTTTGTATTCAATGTCCCTATTTACAAAACCAAGTATCCCATACACTTTCTCAACCTGCCCTGCCATCTTCAAAGATTTTACAGGCTAGAATGCTTCTGAAGCATCATCTTGCTCACAAGTGCCAGCTACATTAAAATAAAATACTACTCGCTTCCATCCTAGCTCACTGTGTAATTTACCAAAGGATAAATGTTCCTGCATTTGCTGTTCTGTGCAGGAATAGGCGATCGCAGCCAGGGCCTCTGTACTGTTAATCGGCAGGGCACTCAGCAACGTGGATCCGTATCCCAGCACAAATCAGTGCCTTCGGGATATAAAAGGTAAGGGAGAAGACACTATTGAGTGGTTGCCAGAGAAGAGTACTGACATCAGACTGCAGTATCCACATTTGCATCCGGTATAGCCCATACCACAGAATTCCTGATCTCAGCAGAATCAATGCAGGGAGAAGTCATCCCACGTGGCTCCACCAGTACTTTGCTCCACAACAGCAGAGCTCGAGGCCTGTAGGCTAGTGAGGGATTTGGCATGCAGGCCTCTGGCTGTGCTGTTGTGAAGCAAAGTGCTGGAGGATCCCTGCGAGCAACCTGGGATGATTTTCCCTTTTCTTTGGGGAAAAATGGGAATAACTTTTAAAAAAACTCACTAATTACAGGCATAAAACAGGTGCCAAAGCTTCTAATATGGAGACCAGAACTGCGCACAGTACTCCAAGTGTGGTCTAACCAAGGTTCTATACAAATTTAACAACTTCTCTACTCTCTAGAAATAAACCCCAGTGCTTGGTTTGCTCTTTAGCTGTATGTTGCTACTTTTAGTGATTGTGTGTTTCTGTACCCCGAGATCCCATTGCCCCTTCACCCCAGTTAGACTCTTATTTTCCAAGGAGTATGTGGCCTCCTTATTCTTCATACCAAAATGTGTACGCGCACGTTCAGCGCCGTAAGTACGCCGCCCATCCTATTGGCATTAAAAGCAGCATCCAAGGCCCATGCCGGAAACAAGCGTTGGCCACTTTGCATATGCAAATAAGGGGCCCAACACTCATTTGATGCCTTCTTTACTAAATTGGTTTTGCCCTGAATGCAGCCAGCGGCAGGCCAGCTGCGTTCAGGAAAACCAGGTCCATATTCGGCCTAACCAGCGGCCCTTAAAGGGACTGCTGCAGCCCGCCATCAAAATGTAATTTAAAAAAAGATACTTTCCAAAAGTGGAGCCCTGGCTGCACATTAAAACCACGGGCCCCTGCAACTAATGTTCCCTTTAAGCTGCTCTGGAGGTCCCGCGTAGCCGGCTCAACGGCTTTTAAAGGGAATAACCGCGCATGTGTGGAATTTTGAATGGGTTGCGTGGCCCAAAAAAAATTAAATCGAACATTGCCTGTGACCACCACTCTCCCCGAGCGCCCCCCCCACCCCTCCCCAAAAGGTTCTTTGCCAGTGAGATGTCTGGTGAGGCCCAGCAGATGTCCGCAGCTCGCCGGCCTGATGTAGATGAGGCCCAAGGTCCAATATTGGGTGTTCCTCGAGCCTACGCATGCGGCGCAGGACTTTCCGTAGTTAATGCAGGAAAAAGTTTCAGAAAACAAATAGACGATGACCTCAGAGTGCTCCTTTTTTTAATAGCCTCGGAAGGAGGAGAACCTAGTAAATCAGCCATCCTTAAATACAATCTGCAATAAACTAGACACAGACACAATCTTAATGTGTCACCCTAATGAAACAGAACCAATGATGTCCCTTTGCTTCTTCAGCTGTAATTGCAGAATGTGTTCTAATATAGTGACCTTGTGCTAGCCAGTTCTTTATTAAGTATGTCTCATGCAATTTTGGCTTAAACAGACCTATTGCTCTTGCAGACAGTACTCCATTTAGAGTGTAGAAATAGCAAATGTTAATTAGACTTTCAAAATCCACAATGACCTCAAACAATGTCAGAAAAAGGTGGTGTCCTTCAACAAAACAGAGCTGCTTCCAACCCTTTCTCTCCCCAATCTCGAAAAGAACAATGGGTAAGAAAAAATCTTCCGATCAGTCCACTCTGAAATGGAGTGCGGTGTTAACAGGAATGTTACTACAGGCCACTTTATTGCAACAAAATGTTCCACCTGGTCTGAGCAGAGGCTACAGTGTAGATGGATTACGTAGAGGATGTCAAACCTCAATGAGACAAGTCCGAATGAGTACCATGGTTCTGCATTACCAGTGTTTCAAAAAGAAAAACATTAAAGAGATACAAACCAATTCACCCTATTGACAAAACTGCCTGTGATTTTAGTGGTCTATGTCCAGTGCCAGTATTAAAAACCTTTAGTTCCGATTACCTCTCACAACTTCTTCAATTGCCTCTGTGGTGGTAGTGGTGCTACTGGTTGTATGTTCAGTCGGATCCTCATACTGGTCCTCAGCATCTTCACCGTCCAGATCATCATCATCATCGTCGTCGTCGTCTTCATCGTCAATATCACTTTCCTCCTCCTCGATAGGTTGCTCTTCAACAATTTTATCGCTGAAATGAAAAGAGCGCGGAAATAGTTACTGAAGGTGGAATTTAGAAACACCTTTATGTTCTGCAGTATAACAAGTTTAAAAGAAGCAAACTGTCCCTGTATAATCTATTAAGAGCCAACTCATGAAACAGAATGCCACCTCGCTCAATGAATGCAGACAAGGGTGAAGATTAGGACAGATGCATCAGGAGGTTCAGAAACCCAAGTATTGCAACAGGCATAGAGATGAAAGTATCCTTATCAGGTCTTTTCCACAGATGTAAATGAGGCGATCTAAAAAGAGTGGAGGGCCTTTGCTCATTCCTATCTTATGTTTTAATCCAAGCCCAAATTTAATTCTCCCTTTAACATAAATATATAACGATTAAATCCAATTTAGTTTGGAAAAAAATGTGACTAGGCCCCAAGCCAGCATGTAAAGTCCTCATCTACTTCAGAGCGTTGGTGTTAAAATATTCAGTGAAGTCATGTAAAGAAAACATAAAAGCCATTAAATGTTCAGCTTCCATGACATTCCTATTCTCTTCCCTCCCATAAAGTTCAAATGTTAGACACCATGTGCATGAAGTGGAACAGTAGAGTTCAGTAGATTGATGAAAGCTCTGAATTTGTTCAACTGATACAGCAATTATTAAGCAGCACGAGACAAAGCCGTCTTGTCCCTACCCAAAACACAGAATACCCTTACGGGCTAATGGTGTTCACTGAATTTGATGAAAGGAAGGTCACAAATCCACAATACAAGTAATTAAAGGGGACTTGTCCATCCACTGAAGTTTCCGAATGAGAGGAAGAAAGAACATAAGAAATAGGAGCAGGAATAGGCCATTTGGCTGATCTTCTACCTCATCTCCACTTTCCTGCACTATCCCCATATCAACTTAATATTCAAAAATCTATCGATCTCTGTCTTGAATATACTCAATGACTGAGCCTCCACAGCCCTCTGGGATAGAGAATTTCAAAGATTCACCACCGAGTGAAGACATTTCTCCTCATCTCAATCCTAAATGGCCGACCCCTTATTCTGAGACTGTGACCCCTGGTTCTAGACTCCCCAGCCAGGGGAAACATCCTCCCTGCATCTACCCTGTCAAGCCCTGTAAGAATTTTGTATGTTTCAATGAGATCACCTCTCATTCTTCTAAACTCTAGAGAATATAGGCCTAGTCTACTCAATCTCTCTTCATCGGACAATCCCCCCCATCCCAGGAATCAGTCTGGTGAACCTTCGTTGCACTCCCTCTATGGCAAGTATATCCTTCCTTAGGTAAGGAGACCAAAACTGTACACAATACTCCAGGTGTGGTCTCACCAGGGCCCTATATAATTGCAGTAAGACATCTTTACTCTTGTACTCAAATCCTCTTGTAATAAAAGCCAACATACCATTTGCTTTCCTAATTACTTGCTGTACCTGCATGTTAACTTTCAGTGATTTGTGTACAAGGACACCCAGGTCCCTCTGAACACCAACATTTCCCAATCTCTCACCATTTAAAAAATACTCTACTTTTCTATTTTTTCTACCAAAGTGGATAACTTCACATTTCTCCATTTGCCATGTTCTTGCCCACGCACTTAGCCTGTCTATATCCCCTTGAAGCCTCCTTGCATCCTCCTCACGACTTACATTCCTACCCAGCTTTGTATCATCAGCAAACTTGGATATATTACATTTGGTCCCCTCATCCAAATCATTGATGTAGATTGTGAATAGCTGAGGCCCAAGCACTGATCCTTGCGGTACCCAACTACAGGAAACTCGTTTATCCGGCACCCAAATATCTGGAATTCTCGCTTAACCGGCAAAAATCATCCTCCGAAAACTCCTCTCAAATAACCGGCAACGTTGTCGAGTCGCAGTCCGAGTCTCCGCGAACGCCGAGTACTCCGAAAACTCCTCTCAAATAACCGGCAATGTTGCCGATCCCGAGTCCGCGAACGCTAATTTAGTCAGTAGGGGTAGTTTTCAAAAGTGCCACTACTCGGCCTCCTGGCGCTGTCGGAAGTCCGAAACACTGCAGTAGGAGTTGATTCTCCCGCGCTGCCGGGAGTCTCACTTACTGTTAAGTAATTAAAGAGTTATGGATTACTCTCAACTGGCAGTACTGTACTTAATCAAGCATCTTCCACCATCCATTTAACACAACATTCTGTAGGTGAGTACCCAAATACTGTATACTGCACATTTCTTGATTTTTTAAATTTTTCTTTGTTAAAAATAGCCTCGGTAGATATAACTCTGTTATCCGGAACTTTCGATCAACCGGCACCACGCCGGTCCCGGATACCAAAGAGTTTCCTGTAGTTACAGCCTGCCAACCCGAAAATGATCTATTCTCTGTCCGTTAACCAATCCATAATCCATGCAAGTATATTACCCCCAATCCCATGAGCCCTGATTTTGTTTAATAACCTCTTGTGTGGCATCTTATCGAATGCCTTCTGAAAATCCAAATACACCACATCCACTGGTTCCCCCTCATCTATTCTGCTAGTTACAACCTCAAAAAATGGTAACAGATTTGTCAAACACAATTTCCCTTTCAGAAATTCGTGTTGACTCTGTCCAATCCTATTATTTTCTAAATGCCCTGTTACCCCGTTAATAATAGATTCTAGCATTTTCCTTACTACTGATGTCAGGCTAACTGGTCTGTAGTTCCCCGTTTTCTCTGTCCCTCCTTTCTTCAATAGTGGGGTTACATTTGCTACCTTCCAATCCGCAGGAACCGTTCTACAATCTATGGAATTTGGAGGATGACAACCAATGCATCTACTTTTGGCAGATACAAAGGACTAAAAACAGTGGAAGCCCTAGAGGAGTATAGAAAGTGCAGGGGGGTACTTAAAGAAATTAGGAGAGCGAAGAGGGGGCATGAAACAACACTGGCGGGCAAAATAAAGGAAAATCCCAAGGCGTTTTATAAGTATATTAAGGGCAAGAGGATAACCAGGGAAAGAGTAGGGCCCATTAGGGACCAAAGTGGCAATCTGTGTGTAGAGCCAGAAGATGTAGGTGGGGTTTTAAATGAATATTTTGCATCTGTGTTCACTATGGAGAAGGACGATGTAGGCATAGAAATCAGGCAGGGGGATTGTGATATACTTGAACAAATTAGTATTGAGGGGGAGGAGGTACTAGCAGTTTTAGCAGGCTTAAAAGTGGATAAATCCCCAGGCCCAGATGAGATGTATCCCAGGCTGCTGTGTGAGGCAAGGGAGGAGATTGCAGGGGCTCTGACACAAATTTTCAGAACCTCTCTGGCCACAGGGGAGGTGCCAGACGACTGGAGAACAGCTAACGTAGTACCATTATTCAAGAAGAGTAGTAGGGATAAACCAGGGAATTACAGGCCAGTGAGCCTATCAGTGGTAGGGAAATTATTGGAAAAAATTCTGAGGGACAGAATTAGTCTCCACTTGGAGAGGCAAGGATTAATCAAGGATAGTCAGCATGGCTTGGTCAGGGGGAGATCATGTCTGACCAATTTGATTGAATTTTTTGAGGGGGTGACTAGGTGTGTGGATGAGGGTAGTGCAGTTGATGTGGTCTACATGGACTTCAGTAAGGCTTTTGACAAAGTCCCGCATGGGAGACTGCGCAAGAAGATAAAAGCCCATGGGATCCAGGGCAACTTGGCACATTGGATCCAAAATTGGCTTAGTGGCAGGAGGCAGAGGGTGATGGTCGAAGGTTGTTTTTGTGACTGGAAGCCTGTGTCCAGTGGTGTACCGCAGGGATCGGTGCTGGGCCCTTTGCTGTTTGTAGTGTACATTAATGATTTAGATATGAATGTAGGAGGTATGATCAGTAAGTTCGCAGATGACACGAAAATTGGTGGGGTGGTAAATAGCGAGGAGGGAAGCTTCAGGCTACAGGACGATATAGACGGGTTGGTCAGATGGGCAGAACAGTGGCAAATGGAATTTAACCCTGAAAAGTGTGAGGTGATGCATTGTGGGAGGACTAACAAGGCAAGGGAATATACAATGAATGGTAGGACCCTAGGAAGGACAGAGGATCAGAGGGACCTTGGTGCATATACATAGATCCCTGAAGGCAGCAGGGCAGGTAGATAAGGTGGTTAAAAAGGCATATGGGATACTTATATTCTATGCCTCGGCTAATGAAGGCAAGAGCAGGGAGGTTATGATGGAGCTGTACAAAACGTTAGTTAGGCCACAGCTGGAATACTGTGTACAGTTCTGGTCGCCACACTATAGGAAGGATGTGATTGCATTGGAGAGGGTGCAGAGGAGATTCACCAGGATGTTACCTGGGCTGGAGCGCTTCAGCTATGAAGAGAGACTGGACAGGCTGGGGTTGTTTTCCTTCGAGCAGAGAAGGCTGAGGGGGGACCTGATTGAGGTGTACAAAATTATGAGGGGCATAGATAGGGGAGATAGAAAGGAACTTTTCCCCTTAGTAGAGGGGTCAATAACCAGGGGCCATAGTTTCAAGGTAAGGGGCAGGAGGTTTAGAGGGGATTTGAGGAAAAACTTTTTCACCCAGAGGGTGGTTGGAATCTGGAACTCACTGCCTGAAAGGGTGGTAGAGGCAGGAACCCTCACAACATTCAAGAAGCATTTAGATGAGCACTTGAAACGCCATAGCATACAAGGCTACGGACCAAGTGCTGGAAAATGGGATTAAAATAGACAGGGCTTGATGGCCGGTGCGGACATGATGGGCCGAAGGGCCTCTTTCTGTGCTGTATAACTCTATAGCTACCTCTTTCAAAACCCTAGGATGTAGGCCATCAGGTCCAGGGGATTTATTGGCTTTCAGTCCCATTAATTTCTCCAGTACTATTTTTTTTAAATTAATACTAATTTCTTTCAGTTCTTCATTCTCGCTAGACCCTTGGTTCTCCACTATTTCCGGGAAGTTTTTTGTGTCTTCTTCCGTGAAGACAGACACAAAGTATTTGTTTAATTTCTCTGCCATTTCCTTATTCCCCATTATAATTTCTCCTGTCTCAGCCTGTAAGGGACCCACATTTACTTTTGCTAATCTTTTCCTTTTTACATAGCTATAGAAGCTTTGAGTCTGTTTTTATGTCTCTCGCTAGTCTACTCATGTTCTATTTTCCCTTTCTTTATCAATTTCTTGGTCGTCCTTTGCTGAATTCCAAAATCCTCCCAATCCTCAGGCTTACTCTTTTTGGCAACATCATAAGCCTCTTCCTTTGATCTAATACTATCTTTAACTTCTCGTTAGCCACGGTTGGACCACTTTTCCTGTGGGGTTTTTGTGCCTTAAAGGAATGTGTATTTGTTGTAAATTATGTATTCATTCTTTAAATGCTAGCCATTGCTTGTCTACAGTCATACCTTTTAATGTAGTTTCCCAATCTACCGTAGCCAACCCGCCCCTCAAACCTACGTAGTTTGCTTTGTTTAGATTTAAGACTTTAGTTTTGGATTTGCTAAACAAGTGTGAAAGGAGAGAAAGTGTGAACTTTCATTTATAGAGCACCTTTTCCTTTCTTCAGGACATTCCAAAGTACTTCACAGCTAATTATTTGAAGTGCAGTCATTCTTGTTATATAGGCAAACATAATAACCAATTTGTGCACAGCAAGGTCCTACAAACATTAATGAGATAAATGACCAGCTAATCTATTTCTTGGTTAAAGGATGTGTTAAAGAAAGACTTGCATTTATATGGTGCCTTTCACGACCACCGGACATCTCAAAAGCGCTTTACAGCCAATGAAGTACTTTTGAAGTGGAGTCACTGTTGTAATGTTGGCCAGGACATTGGGAGAACTTCCCTGCGCCAATAGTGCCAAATTACCTTTTACATACACCTGAAATTCAGACATGGCCCCAGTTTAACAGTTCATCTGAAGGACAGCATCTTTCAAAAATTACCCGGGTATGTCCTATCCACCAAAAGCAGGACAAACCTCACCAGGCCAATCACCATCTATCGGCATCCTCCCAATCATCAGCAAAGTGGTGGAAAAAGTAATTAATAATGCCATCAAACACCACCTATTCTCCAATAACCTGCTCACTGATACTTTATTCAGGTTCCACCAGAACCATTTGGCTACAGAACTCAAGTCTTGATTCAGACATAAATAACTAAATGCAAGGTAAACGGAGAGACCAACTTCCCTCGACATTAAGGCAGAATTTGACAGTATGGCACCAAGGAGTCCTACCAAAACAGAGGTCAAAAGGGTGGAGTCATACCGGACACATAGGAAGATTGCTGGGGGTCAACCATTGCAGCCCCAGGACACCACTACAGGTGTTCCTCAGGGCAGTATCCTTGGCCCAACCATAGGATTACATGATACACAGCACAGAAACAGGCCATTTGGCCCAGCCAGTCCATGCCGGTGTTTATGCTCCACTTGAGCCTCCTCCCGTCTTTCCTCATCTAACTATCAGCATAACCCTCTATTCCATTCTCCCTCATATGCTTAGCTAACCGCCCCTTAAATGCATCTATACTATTCGCTTCACCCACTCCCTGTGGTAGTGAGTTTCACATTCTCACCATTCTTTGGGTAAAGAAGTTTCATCTGAATTCCCTATTTGATTTCTTGGTGACTATCTTATATTGATGGCCTCTAGTTTTGCTCTTCCCCACAAGTGGAAACACTCTCTCGGTTATCAAAACCTTTCATAATTTTTAAAGACTTCTATTAGGTTATCCCTTAGCCTTCACCTTTCAAGAGAAGAGATCCAGCCTGTTCATCCTTTCCTGATAGGTATACCCACACATTTCTGGTATCATCCTTGTAAATCTTCTCTGCACCCTCTTCAGTGCCTCTATATCCTTTTTATAATATGGTGACCAGAATTGAAAGTAGTACTCCTGTGAAGGAATACACTATAGCCTTTTTAGAAAAATACACTATATAACTTTTTAAAGGAAGGCATGGCAAGCTGGATTTGGAAATCCTACCTTCTGAAAAGAATTCTGGCCTCGTTGAGATAAGACAGTAGTTAACCCTGAAGAGTACCTTATAAGGAACTCTACCTTATAAATTCTTTGGAACATGACAAACTGGGTTTGGAAATTTAGAAACCTAACTATGAAATAGCTATGAAAGAATTCTGGCTATTGAAATAGGACAAGTTGTTGACCCCGAATGGGTAACCTTATTAAAATAAGACAATGGTCAGCCCTGGATGAATGATCTTGATTAAAACCTCTCGAGAATGACATGAGGTAAGGTACATCTGCCCTTTGCCCAAAAATGGTAAACTCCCAATAGCTACTGATGTGGCAGTAAGAATTTCAGTAGGTCAGTTGAAAGATGATTAGTGATAATTAACTTGGATCAACAGAAACCTTATGAAAAACAACTGAAAAAGGGGTATAAATATCGGAGTCTCGAATGAGAAAATCAGACTCGCTTTAACGGGCAAGGTGATTCTCGACTACAGGGGCGGCTCTGCAGTTCTTCAGTCTTTTGTACCTCGGGGATTGAAGGTAACTGCTACCTTGATAATTGACGGATATCCTGTAATAAGACAAGTTTAAGAACGGAAAATACTGTAGCGAAGTTAAG
This sequence comes from Squalus acanthias, assembly GCA_030390025.1. Taxonomy (NCBI): domain Eukaryota; kingdom Metazoa; phylum Chordata; class Chondrichthyes; order Squaliformes; family Squalidae; genus Squalus; species Squalus acanthias. The sequence continues at coordinate 164,371,970 of CM059429.1, read as the reverse complement.
ATTTATAAGTAGGATTCTCTGTTAATAAGATCATATTTTTTCTCTTTTTAAAATTGTTAATGTTGCGATTTGACTGATTCACCAACTGTAAATTGCATGTCGGTTTTTTAAATAAATCTCTATATATTTTTAGAATTGTCTCATATAAGTCTTCTGTATCAATATCTCGTGAACCCAATCTTTGTATACTCTTTGAAGAGTTACAATTTCTGAAGGAAATTTCCGGACCCTCATAATATCCAGGACTTTACTGTCTAGCTAAACTTATTAAAAGTGCTATCTGGAGAACGGTAACATTCTCAGGTTGTTCCTTTCCTTTAGGGAGAGATAGCCCGGACCTTTAGACCCAGTTAAGTGTCTTTAGGATTCGGCTACCTCAAACTTTAGTTGAAAGTGAACAACTGAGAACTACACCTGATCCGGGATAGCCCCAAAGGGGCTAGGACAAGTAAATATCCTTTCACTCCAAGTGTGGTCTAACCAAGGTTCGATACAAGTTTAGCGTAACTTCACTACTTTTCAATTCTCTCCCTCTAGAAATAAACCCTAGTGCTTGGTTTTCTTCTTTTTTTTTTAAATGGCCTCGTTAACCTGTGTCACTACTTTTAGTGATGTGTATTTGTACTCCGAGATCCCTTTGCTCGTCTATCCCATCCAGACTCGCACCCTGCAAGTAATATGTGACCTCCCTATTCTTCCTACCAAAATGTAATACCTCACATTTATCAGTGTTGAAATTCATTTGCCAATTATATGCCCATTCTGCAAGTTTACTAATGTCTTCCTGTAATTTGTTGCATCCTCCTCAGTATTGACTATCCCCCCAATTTGGTGTCATCCACAAATTCAGAAATTGTGTTTTTGATTCCTAAGTCTAAATCATTAATATAAATTGTGAACAGCAGTGGTCCCAGCACTGATCCTTGTGGACCACCACTTCCCACCTTCTGCCACTCTGAATAGCTGCCCTTTACCCCTACTCTCTGCTTTCTGTCTTGAAGGCAGCAGACTATCCAATCTGCTACTTGTCCCCCGACTCCGCATTCTCAGACCTTATTCATTAGTCTATTAAGTGGTACCTTATCAAGGCCTTTTGAAAATCTAGATAAATTATATCTACTGCATTACCCTTGTCTACTCTCTCTGTTACCTCTTCAAAAAATTCAATGAGGTTGGTCAAGCAAGACTTTCCCCTTTTGAAATCCATGTTGACTATTCATTATTATATTTTTGGTTTCTAGATGTTCTTCCATTTTCTCCTTTAGTAGGGATTCTATTATTTTTCCTACCACCGATATTAAGCTGACTGGTCTACAGTTCCCTGGACATGTTCTATCTCCCTTCTTAAATACAGGTATTACGTTAGCTATCCACCAGTCCTCTGGCACTACACCTTTTGCTGATTAATTATTACATATGTGTAGTAATGCCTCTGCTATATCTTCCCTAGATTCTTTTAAATGCGCGGATGTAATCCGTCCGGACCAGGGGTTTTATCCTCTTTGAGTTTGATTAGTTTATTTAATAGATCTCCTCTTTTTATTTTAAATGCAGTTATCTCATTATCATCTCAAGCATCTTTAGTTGCTTTATCAATGACCTACCCTCTGTCATAAAGTCAGGAGTATTCACTGATGATTCCAGCGTTCCGCTCCATTCACAACTCCTCCAATAATGAAGCAGCCCACGTGAAGCAACAGCAGGGCCTGGACAACATCCAGGCCTGGACTGACAAATGAGTCCCACATCACCAATATCCCGAGCACACCATTAACCAGAAGCTCAACTGGTCCAGCCATATCAACACTGGCTACAAGTCTGACTCTGTTCTTTCAGGTGTTCTCAGGACTAGGGTGGGCCAGGAATATCCCACCATTTTGAGAACTACAATATATTAAGAGCAGAAGCTTTCATTTTCCTGGCCTATAATTCCTGTTGATTAGTGGAATCACTACTTTGAGACAGAAGTTGCCTCCTAATCTGATCAATGCAAAATATTTTGTCTGTCTTGTTTCCAAACTTGACAACACGCGTCCTCATATTTTGCAGTTGGTTATTTATTTTGGTGCACAAATACTACATCATCAAAAGAAATATGCTGGAATAGCAGGCTGCCTTATTTAGGAAATTAGATCATTGTGTTTTCATTGGTAGGAAACATTGCTATGCTACAATTCTGCTCCTCCATTTCCACATTAATTTTATTTAAAGAAACAGCTTCTGAAACTCGCCCTTTAGTGTCTCCATTTCCCTTTCATTTTGAGGGGAAGTAGCCGAGGAGTGGGGGAACCACTCAAGAGGGAATAGATTCGGAGTCTGCAGCATGCAACACTCTGTACTTAAGAGGGAAATAACGTAAGGGCCAAGTAATAACAATTACGTATTTACCTCCAGCTTGACACAGTTTCAAAAGTAACTACATTTGTAGGGGCACTGTGGCCATATATTTCATTGGTGGTGCAGATCGGCTGGGCTGATTCAAGACAGTAATAAGCTGCCTCCCTCCACTGTTATTCTGCACTCAGCATTTGTTAAAACAGGAAACAGTCTGCAGACAGCAGGGTTAAAAAAACACCTGAAAATAGATCAGTTCCCTTCACAGTAATGATAATAGAATGGGCATACCCCAACAGCCCCCTACATTGGTTTTAAAAAACTGCATGGATTAATCTAGAGGTGCGCGAATTCCTCTTTATGGACCAACTGCATTGTAAAACCCAGACACAGAAGAACTATTACCTCAGTGTGTGATTGAAGTGCACCATCAAATCCATCTAAAAACTTGCACACATCTATTAGCTCAAAACATTTATGGGTCTTGGACGGTGTCTCTGATTTACCCAACAGTAAGATGACAGTAACAGTGCAGACACTACTTCAAATGCAATGCAAGTCAGCATACATAGGCATTCAATTAACTTGTAAGTGTTCAGAAACAACTCTCTTCAAATTGCATTACTTTAACTAAATTCTTTGCGTTTAAGGAATTATAGCACCATAGATTACTGCAAACGCTAATGCCATTTTTTCCCCCAGGGAAAATAAATTATGCAGGACGGAAAGTACACATTATTCCACGGCTGTGAATAGTTTTATTGCCCTGTAATGAGAGTATTCACAGCAGACATATTCTGGAACACAATGTTGGACCAGTGCCAGTCTATCACAAGGTCAGTTTCCACGTGCCTGGTCTGCACACACACATTTGCCACATTACTATTTGCAATTTCATACTGCGCTGTGCTAATTAACATTTTTGTGCACATTATGATTTTAATCATTTTGGCATTTTCCCATAAGGTATGAAAGAGCAACAGCAAGCTCCTTCGATAAATTAGCAAGTAGAAGTAGTGCCTGATGTGGTACTGAGCCGGTCTGCCCTCTTGGGTAGACGTAAAAGGTCTCATGGCACTATTTTGAAGAGCAAGGGAATTCTCCCTGGTGCCCTGGACAATATTTATCTCTCAACCAACGTCACTAAAACAGATTATCTGGTCATTAACCAGAAGGGTCAGTAACCAGAGTACGCAGATTTAAGGTGATTGAAAAGATAGAGAGGCTGCACGAGGACAACATTTTTTACGCAGCGAGTTGTTGCGATTTGGAATGCACTGCCTGAAAAGGTGATGGAAGCAGATTCAATAGTAACTTTCAAAAGAGAATTGGATAAATTTACAGGGTTACGGGGAAAGAACAGAGGAGTGGACGAACTGGATAGCCTTACCAACACAGCCACAGACCCAATGGCCTCCTCCTGTGCTGTATGATTTTATAATTCTATTACATTGCTGTTTGTGGCAGCCTGCTGCGCACATTATGTCTGCCGTGTTTCCTACATTACAACAGTCACTACACTTCAAAAGTACTTCATTGGCAGTAAAGTGCTTTGGGACGCCCCGAGGTCGTGAAAGGTGCTATAAAAATACAAATCTTTCTTCTTCTTCCAACTTGGGCTAGGGTGAGGGAGAGAGAATCAACAACTTTTATGCGCAGACTTTCACTGCAGATATGCTTCCATCAACTTCAGCAGTGCAGCTACTGGAACATGACATCAATCAGCTGCTTCTATTGCTATTGCAAGTTTTACAACCGGAACAGCAGAGGTTAGATCTAGACGGTGGTAAATATTCAAGCCAATGCCGGCATGTTCTTTGATACTTCACACACAATGACAGATGGTCAGAATAGCTCAACAGTAAATCCCTACAGGCCTCAATAAAACATTAATTATTCAGGAATTAATAAGACACCAGACAACTGACATTTCAATAGCTTCTCGCTTGTGCTAAAGATCAATTAGGCGAGTCATACAAACCAGGAAGTCTGAGGTTAGCCGATCCCAGCCAGGGCAGCAGAGGGAGTGTTACAACTGGCCTCGGCATCTCTGGGTTAGAAAGGGGGGCCGGTGGGGGGGGGGGGGGGGGGAGAAAGGGAGGAAAAAACAGATGCAACACCTGCTGGAAGTTTGCATCAGCTGGGGACAAGATCGGATTTGGCTGCAACAGCTCCTGTGGTCAAATACCAGTCAACACTCTCAGTCAACACTATGCACGAGGAACATTCACTTGAGTGAAAAACTGGAAGGTGAATGGCACCCATTGGAATTGTACCTCTGTGAGGAGGAGTGAGGAACAAATTGGGAAAAGCAAAAAAAGTTAGCTTTGGTGACTGGTGTAAAGTTTTCTATCCGACAAGATTGCTCCTTCTGAAAGGGTTCATTGTTCCGAATGATTTTATTTGCCTGCAGTAAGATTTCCATTTTGCTGGAGGCCTGTGCACTTCTTCACTGTCAAAAGATCTGAAGGATTACTATAAGCAGCGATTCTTAGAGGAATGTTTGTTGCAACCATTTGAGGTGCCACTGACTTTACGTGCCAGCAAACTAACCCTATTTGTTTATGAACACACAGATATAAAATCTGACAATTCATCTGTGTGTGATGATGAAAATTACTTTTAATCTTAACCTCCCAAACAAAACATTTGCTGAATGCTTGCTAAGGAATGCAGTCCCCCTTCGACACAAAAACAATGAACGCAGTTCCCCTTTGAGACAAAAACATACATCGAACCACAATAAGGAGGAAGCAGCGCTTGCATTCATATAGCGCTTTACAGTCAATTAAGTATTTTTGAAGTGTAGTCACTGTTGCAATGTAGGGAACAAGGCAGCCAATTTTCACACAGCAAGATCCCACAAACAACAATGTGATAATGACCAGATGATCTGTTTTAGGTGATGGTTGAGGGATAAATATTGTCTGGAACCCCAAGAGAGAACTCCCCAACTCTGCTTCAAAATCGTGCCATGGGATCTTTTACGTTCTCATCCGAAAGACAGGACCTCCAACAGTGCAGCACTCCCTCAGTACCGCACTGGAGTGTCAGCCTAGATTTTGTGTTCAAGTCTCTGGAGTGGGACTTAAACCTACAACTTTCTGACTCCGCAGCGATAGCGCTACCACTGAGCCACAGCTAAATTAGCTAAATTGTCTCGAAGTCTTTCAGGGCCAATGCCTAAATACAGAGGGCTGACCAGACAAAAGGACACATGATCACTGAGCCTGAAAAAGACATTGGATTAATGAAAGTTGAACAGTGAAAAATCAATTAGCCTCTGATATACTTGTACTGCAATGATCCTACAAAGGCCTTATTATTTCAAAAACTTTTTGCCAAGATGAACATGCTCCAGGCTGATGCAAAATTAATGATGTATTGTTATTTATTTCAAAAGCAGTTTAATTTTTAATGCAACCTTTTGTGGCCAACAATACCACATGGATAAGACCGAGTTTTTAAAAACAGGTTTTTTCCAATTGAAGGAGAATGCTCCTTAATTATTTTTACAGATGATATACAGTAAATTTTGTTTTCAAGTTGACAAATTCAAGAGTAATGAAGTAGCTTTTATCTCTTTTTGCTAATTCACTCCCCTTCCTTGATGGGCACAGTAGCTCACACAAGTAACTATTTACATGTGAACCTCGACGTGAAGCATTCGGCAGTGCAACCAGAAGGGAATCACACCCAACTCTGATCCTGCCTACCCCAGACATACACCTGTGCGCTAGGGTCACTATATAGCAATCTTGTGTCCTTAATATGGGTGCACAGAGTCTAAATATAGTGCCCTTATCCACCAATGTTACCCCCAACTTTTTTTTGGGTGCCCGGCCCCTTTAAGGGGCTGCGCAGCCCATTCAAAGTTTCGCGCATGCATGGAATTTACCATTGGAAAAGCCGGTCCCGGGCTGTGCAGGACCGGCAGAGAGCTGCGCGACTTAGAGGGAACGTTGCCCATCACCGTGCCAGCTGAGATCAGTCAACAGCATAGACTGTGAATCGTACTTGGGATCTCTAGATACTCACTAGATAAACTGCCTGAATGATCAGGGGAGCCACCATTTTCTTCTTCCATAACATAAATTTAATATTTCACATCACATTCCTAACTGAAAACAAAGCAAAAAATCAAATAAAAATGCCTTTTAAATAGCAAAAATGCCCACTGTACTTAAATGCTACAAAAGAATAGAACTGTGAAATACAGCCAAGTTTGCAACTGTAGTGGGATAAAGTTTCAGCAGCTCGTGTTATCTGGACACAGCCAGTTTTGCAAGGTTTTAGTTAATGGGTGTTTGGGTGTAAAAGGGATTTCGGAAAGCAATGATGATGCATTTTGCACTCAAATATCCAACAGCAACCCCTTAGTCTTAAAACTCAGCTGAATCCCTGCTGAGCAGGTAGAAAGTAGAAATTAGGCAGTAATTCACTGATAAAATTGTAACCCAATCAAATGGACCAGATGCCATAAACCATAATTGAATTGACACATTAAAACATCCATTGAGGTCTTAATATTCACCAACAATCATCAAGGTTTTTTAAAAAAACAATACTTAAATGGAAAGTTTAACATTTCATAAATTATAATGGGGCCTGTTTTAGATATTATTACAACATTGGTGTATGATTCTAAACAGCCTGACCTGCCTACAGTGGACCTTCCACAATACCACTTTATCATTCTTTATGCTGTATACATTCTAACATATTAAGGCAAAGGGATTGAATGTACTGGTTTCACATCAATGCACTCAGCTGAAATGCTGCTCTATGGTATCAACGCAATTTCAAATATATAAACCTTATTTATCACTTTTGATGTTCTCAATGATTTTGCTGCCCAATAACGTGAGGAGCTTAAAAAAAATTAAACTGCAGGAACATAACCCTCACCTGCCATCTGCATAATCAGCATCATCTCCTCCCCACCAGACATCTGAATCCTCCTCATCCATGTCTGAGTCATCAATCTTATCGTTTTCCTCGGGAATGGGGCAGCAAACAAATTCTACTCCTCGAAACTCGTCAATTCCGCAAGGCAGCAGCATCCCGTAGTCATGCAGGTTCATGATCTTGTCACCACAGGTCTGGGAAAAATACAAGAGAATTAAACAAAGCAGTGCACGAATCTCACGTGGCCCTAATTCCAATAAGATCTTGCTGTTATGTTAGACCTTTTCCCTGGTTATACCTTGAATGAGTTTAGTTCACTTCACAAGAGAAAGTGCCAGGTTTCTGTTTCATATACTTTTCCCCAGTGGAGCCAGGGTGTGCAAATGGACAGCAAACTTCTGATGGGATAGAGCGAGAAAAGCACAGTTCTTTTCGTAAGAAAGAAAGACTTGCATTTATATAGCGCTTTTCATTACCACTGGACGTCCCGAAATACTTTAAGTGTAGTCACTGATGTAATGTAGGAAACAGGGCAGCCAATTTGCACACAGCAAGCTCCCACAAACAGCACCAGATAATCTGTTTGAGTGATGTTGATTGAGGGATAAATATTGGCCATGACACCGGGGATAACTCCCCTGCTCTTGTTCGAAATAGTGCCATGGGATCTTTTACGTCCACTTGAGAGCAGATGGGGCCCTCTGTTTAACGTCTCATCTGAAAAACGGCATCTCTGACAGTGCAGCACTCCCTCAGTACTGCACTGGAGTGTCAGCCTAGATTTTTATGCTCAAGTCTTTGGAGTGGGACCTGGACCCATAACCTTCTGATTCAGAGGGGAGGGTGCCACCAACTGAGCCACGGCTGACACTTGTATTTCTTTTTGTACATATACACCATGCAAAATAGTTTTCAGTGCACAAGAAAGACTCGTGAGCCACATGAAAATAAGAGGCGCTGTTATAAACTTAAGGAAAGGTGGGGGAGAAAAGATTAAAAGGTGGATGGGGAAACGAAATGATACTCTTAATCAAGATTGCTACGGCTCACAATGCAACGGACTGACTACCAGTAAGCACAAGTGTTGGAGGTGGCAGTGCAGCATAAGCATGATGCACCACTTCCTCGCATTAATAAAATAGCAAAGGAGGACATTTCAGTAATACTGAATAAGTGACAAAATGAAGCCAAGATACTGGGCAACCAGACGCCAGGTAATAGTGCAAGTTGAAATTAGCAGTAGTGCAAGTTGAAATTAGCAGTACTGTAAAGACTTGAAGCACACATCTCAACATTTCTGTCTCTCACTTCCCTCCTGCTTGCCCTCCCACTAACAATTATTATAAATAATTAAAACTGATGCCGAGACAATAGCATCTTTGAGAGGCTGGAGAACTGACTGGCAGAACTGAAAAACTTATTAACAATTAGCTCCATTTGTCTTGCATCAAATTTAATTAAATTGAATTTCAAATCTAATCCAGATGCAGTCTGGCGTTAATACAGTTGAATCACGTTGTTGTACATGGCCTGAATGTGCTCTACTGAAAATACTTTTAAAAATCTCATTGCTGGTTACATTTTAATGGGGGGGCGGGGGGCCGCAGGGAGATAACCGTCAGCCAATAGAATTTATTCATACAGAGCAGCTCTGTACCACTGAAATCACTAGTAGACTGACCTATTAAAAGTCATCCTTGGAGATCCAAGGCTGAATCTGGATCATAGAAATTTACGGCACAGAAGGAGGCCATTTGGCCCATTGTGTCTGTGCTGGCCGAAAAAGAGCTATCCAGTTTAATTCAATTTTTCCAGCTCTTGGTTTGTAGCCCTGTAGGTTTCGGCACTTCAAGTGTATATCCAAGTACTTTTTAAATGTGATCAGGGTTTCTGCCTCTACCACCCTTTCAGGCGGTGAGTTCCAGACCCCCACCACCCTCTGGGTGAAAAAATTTCTCAACTCCCCTCTAATTCTTGTACCAATTACTTTAAATCTATGTCCCCTGGTTATTGACCTCTCCGCTAGGGGAAATAGGTCCTTCCTATCCACTCTATCTAGGCCCCTCATAATTTTATACACCACAATTAAGTCTCCCCTCCTCTGTTCCAAAGAAAACAACCCCAGCCTATCCAATCTTTCCTCATAGCTAAAATTCTCGTAAATCTCCTCTGTACCCTCTCTTGTGCAATCACATCCTTCCTGTAATTGTGGCGACCAGAACTGTACGCAGTACTCTAGCTGTGGCCTAACTCGTGTTTTATACAGTTCAAGCATAACCTGCCTGCTCTTACATTCCATGCCTCAGCTAATAAAGGAAAGTATCCCATCTGTCTTCTTAGCTGCCTTATCTACCTGTCCTGCTACTGGATAGATGCAGTTCAAGCGCTTGAAGGACTGATTCTAAAGCACAAGGAACAGGGGAGAACTTGGTGCCAGTGATTCTCACAGGGAGAGCTTCTGATCTCATCCAGCGCCGGGGGGGGGGGGGGGGGGTGGGGGGTGGTACGGCAGGGAAAAGGAAGGAAAAAAGTGATGTCCATTTTGCATAGGGAAAGGAGGGGAAATGCAAAGCATGAATTCAAGCTGCTCGCCTGCATCGCCCAGTAACTAGTTGCACAGTAAAGTTGGTAGAAGCCGCGGCGTATCTGATTTTTTTGGGTGACAATGGTACACAACTTGAAGTGAACACCACCTGTGGAAATCGGACAGATCATCTCCAAACTACGAGGAAATATCATATCGCTATGGGCAAGAAACATCCACTAAGAGCTGTGATGGGGATGGGGGTGTCAGCAGAAGGCATGGGAGCACCAAAGCATGCTGCACAGACTGAACACAGGGTACACGCCTGTAAACTCCACACTGCCATGTTTCTAGCCTCGGGTCAGTCACTGAAGTTGAGGTAATAAAGAGGGCACAGCTTCTTTATCGGACAGTGAAGGTTAAGAGGTGACCGAATAGAGGCATTCAAGATGATGAGAGGTTTTGATACGTCATAGATTCAAAATCATTGGAAAGTAATCTAGAGGGGGGATGAGGAGACATTTTTTCACTGAGTTGTCGGGATCTGGAACGCTCCACCTGAAAAGGTGGTGGAAGCTGGTTCCATAAATAATTTTAAAAAGGAGTTGGACAGGTACTGGAGGATGAGGAATTTACAAGATTATGGACAAAGGCAGGGATGTGGGACGAAGCACGACTGCTCTTTAAAAGAGCCAGCACAGGCACAACGGGCCGAATGGCCTCCTTCTGTGCTTTAAGTTTGCATGAAGTCTATGAAAACTGAATTAATCACTGGGTCGGTTTCTCCTAAACCTATCTGGCTCATAGCAACGTTGGCAGAGTGGCCACCCCCAGGCTGTAGGTGGTCAATGGCACAGGTGAACCTGGTGCAGTGAGGGAGATTGGTAAAGTAACGAAGAGGCATCAAAAAATCCAGTCAATCCAGGTCTGATCAATAAACGCAAGGAGACTTCTTTTCTTTGTCTCCTGCACGGCCACCCATTTGTGTCGTTCCCACAAACAACATGGACATTAAAACCAGTTCGACAAACAATGACAGAATTCAAGGGACTGGAAAAAAGATATTCCTCGTTAAGGACAGATGAAAAATTACAAAGAACTATTTTGGCACTAAGATCGGATCGCTCTGCCAAAATTTCATTTATGGCACAAATAACATTCCTTACAAACACAAAAGCTACATTTAGAATAATTGGCTGATGAAGGGATAAGGAGCTTAAATCACTAGCTGCAGACAAACATTTGCTTAGTCACTGGAGAACCTTTCAGTAAAGTGACTGTACCTCTTTGGCCACAGTGTGCCAATACAAATGGCTCTCACAGGTGTCCATCTTCTCCCGGTGCAGAAACTTGCACTTGTCTGGGACGAGGAGTGCATCACTTACAAATTCCCCAACTGTGATGGGAGAGAGAAGATGATTAGTGACAAAGCAAGCGCAACATTAGAACACGAGTCTCAAAAATTAGCTTACCACAGAGGCACGCAACTAATTAATTCAGTATCAAACATCAGGGCACTAAACCGAATTGAATTGAATTTTTTGATGAAGTAACGGAGGATCGATGAAGGGAACGCAATGGAAGCTGTCTACATGGATTTTCGGAAGGCGTTTGACAAAGTACCACATAGAAGGCTGGTTAACAAAAATTGAGGCTCATGGAATAGGCAGGTCAGTGGCAGCTTGGCTAAGGAATTGGCTTAAGGACAGAAAACAGCGAGTTGTGGTAAATGGCCGATTTTCAGACTGGAGGATGGTAGACAGTGGTGTTCCCCGAGGGTCAGTGCTGGGGCCACTGCTTTTTTTGATATGACCTGGATATTGGAACACAGTAGAATTTCTAAATTTGCCGATGACACCAAACTTGGGGGTGTGGCAAACAGTGAGGATGATACCAATTGACTGCAACAGGACATAGAAAGGCTAGCAGCATGGGCAGACTAGTGGCAGATGGAATTCAATACAGAAAAGTGTGAGGTGATGCATTTGCAGAAGGAACAGGGAGAGGCAATATACACTTAATGACACAGTTTTAAAGAATGTGCAGGGACAGAGGGACCTGGGAGTTAATGTGCATAGGTCCCTGAAGGTGGCGGGACATATTGAGAGAGTGGTTAGCAAAGCATATGGGATCTTGGGCTTCAATAATAGAGGTATTGAGTACAAAAGTAGAGAAGTTATGCTGAATCTTTATAAAGTGCTGGTTAGGCCACAACTGGTGTATTGCGTCCAGTTCTGGTCACCACATTTTAGGAAGGATGTGAAAGCCCTTGAGGGTGCGCAGAGAAGATTTACCAGAATGGCTCCGGGGATGGGGAATCTTACCTACAAGGACAGGTTGGAGAAGCTGGATTTGTTTTCATTAGAGCAAAGGAGGTTGAGGGGTGATTTGACGGGTTTAGATAGGCTAGACGGGGAAAGGCTGTTCCCACTAGTTGATGGTACAAGGACTAGGGGACACAGATTTAAGGTTTTGGGCAAGAGATACAGGGGGGACGTGAGGAAAAACTTTTTTACGCAGCGAGTGGTGAGGACCTGGAACTCACTGCCGATGGAAGTGGTGGAAGCGGACACACTCAATGTTTTCAAGGGGAGACTGGATAGGCACCTGAGGGAAATAAACTTGCAGGGCTACGGGGATAGAGCGGGGGAAATGGGACTGACTGGCTTGCTCTACAGAGAGCTGGCATGGACTCGATGGGCCGAATGGCCTCCTTCTGTGTCGTTATGACTCTATGACTTGTCTCTCCCTTTCCATATCCCAGTGGGTGTAAATGAAATGCTGCTCACAGCTTACCCAAAACAACTTAATTCCATTTCATAAGATTATGTATTAGTCTGCCTCGTAATAGGACCCTGTGCTGTTCAAAGAAGGGCTGGCAGCAAAGTTCCCTTTAAGCTGCATGACTGCACAGCAATTTGGAGGTCCCACGCAGCTGGTTCACCGGCTTTTAAATGGAAAAACCGCGCATGCATGGAAATTTGAATGGGCGCGCAGTACATTAAAGGGGCCACATACGCAAAATAAAAAGTTAGAGGGAACATTGGCTGGCAGTGACAATTTGAAGGTTGAAAGCAGGTGACCACCCTAACATTGAATTAGCTGGGTTACATAAAAGTCAAAACGTTGCAAAGAAAGATTAACTACAGATTTGCTTCCTCCCTCCCATGTGGTGTTATTTTTGTAAATATTTAACTAAGTACTGGAAAATTAACTACGCTCAAATTATTAAAGAGGCTGGAATCTCTACAGTAGACACAATTATAAACTTAGGATAGCATGCTAGACTGATCAGGTTGTTCCAAATATATGCACTGAAATAGCTAACTAAGCACCCAGGAAAATATCTACAAAGATTTCTTTAAAAAAAATGCTATTACTGAGCACCTCTGTGCAGCCCCGTGCACTGCTCATTCAATTATGAACATGGATATTAAATCTGATCATAATTGGCCATTTAGTAATTCGAATTGGAGCATCCCTTCAATAGTATCTGGAGGATAGTAACACTCTCATTAATCACAAATCATGTGAGTCTTTTCTTAACTTCAGATCAAAGCAATGTTTCAAATTTACATTCCATTTTACCATCACCAGTTAATATTTACTGTGGAGAGAGCAAGAGAGAAAAAAAAGGGTAAGGCATGCTGGAGCAGATTACTTCAGAAGGCACTGAACATCTCCTCACTGGGCAAAAATACAGGGACTGCTAAAGTCAGCTGAAAGCAATCACTAGGTGGTTTGTTTTTTGCATCTTCCCATTAGTTGCTTCCGGATCCTAGTATAGCGATCCCTACGTTGGGTCAGCAACATCCTCGCCCAGTTAGATACACTGCTGTTAGGAAAGACTCCCGCTCCTTAGCTTAACTTTACAATTAAAATAAAGACCGAAACAATGTTACGCTCGCAACTTCTGTTTTTCCAAAATAGCATCCATCACATGTAGAGGGAGAGACTTAACCCAAAGGGTTAACGTGTGGAAGAACTGATCTGTAGGTAAAGCCATCAAGTGTAGTGATTCGGGGTCATTTACTTGACTCGAAGCCACTGTGCTATAGAGATTCCTGCAGTTTCTACATTTAACACCTATACTTATAGCTGATTCACAATAAACTTGCATACAGCGCTCCCGATAACTTAGTAGATAAAATACACTTCTTGGCATAGTTCTGAGCCTCAGACCAGCAAAGCTCAATTGTGGATTGAGATGCTACGACTGTTGAGTGCAAAAAAAAGAGGAATCGGGTTCCCACTCCTGATGACTAGTTAGTGGTCCTTGCTAAAAAAGGGCATATGGATAGAAGTCAAGATCAGATTTGGTGGTGGTGCCTCATGAATAGCCTCCCAGGCTGACAAATGATTAATGACCATGTGGGCAATGCCAGAGGGTGCCCAGTATGTGTGTAACTGCATTCCACAGGAGTGCTCGCCCTAGTAAAATTGAAGTCAATGGGAATCGGGGGATAACTCTCCACTGGCTGGAGTCATACCTAGCACAAAGGAAGATGGTTGTGGTTATTGGAGGTCAGTCATCTCAGCCCCAGGACATCACTCCAGGAGTTCCTCAGGGCAGTGTCCCAAGCCCAACCATCTTCAGCTGCTTCATCAATGACCTTCCCTCCATCATAAGGTTAGAAGTGGGGAGGTTCACTGATGATTGCAGTGTTCACTTCCATTCACAACTCCTCAGATAATGAAGCAGTCCGTGCCTATATGCAGCAAGTCCTGGACAACATTCAGGCTTGGGCTGATAAGTGGCAAGTAACATTCGTGCCACACAAGTGCCAGGCAATGACCATCTCCAACAAGAGAGAGTCGAGCCACCTCCCCCATGACATTCAATAGGATTACAATCGTCGAATCCCCCACCATCAACATCCTGGGGGTCACCATTGACCAGAAACTTAACTGGACCAGCCACATAAATATTGTGGCTCCAAGAGGTCAGAGGCTGGCAAGTGACTCATCTCCTGACTCCCCAAAGCCTTTCCCCCATCTACAAGGCACAAGCCAGGAGTGTGATGGAATACTCTCTACTTGCCTGGATGAGTGCAGCTCCAACAATACTCAAGAAGCTCGACACCATCCATGACAAAGCAGCCCGCTTGATTGGCATCCCCTCCACCACCGGCACGCTGTGGCAGCAGTGTGTACCATCTACAAGATGCACTACAGCAACTCACTAAATCCGCGACCGCTACCACCAAGGACAAGGGCAGCAGGTGCATGGGAACACCACCACCTCCAAGATCCCCAAGTCACACACCATCCTGACTTGGAAATCTATCCCCGTTCCTAAATCGGGCAACATGGGGGCATAGTGGTTAGCACTGTTGCCTCACAGCGCCAGGGACCCGGGTTCGAATCCGGCCTCGGGTGACTGTCTGTGTGGAGTTTGCACATTCTCCCCGTGTCTGCGTGGGTTTCCTCCGGGTGCTCTGGTTTCCTCCCACAGTCCAAAGATGTGCAGGTTAGGTTGATTTGGCTATGATAAATTGACCCTTAGTGTTAGGGGGATTAAATACGTGGGGTTACGGGGATAGGGTGGGATATGTGTCGGTGCAGGCTCGATGGGCCAAAATGGCCTCTATCTGCACTGTGGGGATTCTGTGATTATTCTGTGAATCCTGGAACTCCCTCCCTAACACTACTGTGGGTGTACCTTCACCTCATGGACTGCAGCGGTTCAAGAAGGTGGCTCACCACCACCTTCTCAAGGGCAATTAGGATGGCCAATAAATGCTGACCTTGCCAGCGATGCCAACATCCATGTATGAATGAGAGAGTCAGGCCTTTTAGAAGAGGAGAACATATATTTCGCAAGTGAACATGAAATAAACTTGGCTCTTAGTGCATTGCAAACACAAATCTGTTCAAATTTGTAGATCTGTCACAGCCAAATGACTCAAAACTACAGAACCAAAAGGTTGGGTGAAAGCTTTGAAAATCACAGGAAGTCGTATAAACAATCCTGGCCTTTACAAGCCTGGAAGTATTTATTTGCGCAGGCACCTAAAACTAGTGACTCATTGCTTCATTCTACTCGTCCAAACAGAAAACCCTACACATCCTTTAAATCAAGATGGGTCTTGGGAGGTACAGAGGATCAGCTGTTCTACATACCAGCTGCTGGAGTAACACACTCCTGTCATTAAAATGACAATATTAATGTAAAATGTCCTTAAATCTTCGGGCGCCGTTAAGTGCGAGGTAAAGTTGCCGTCAGATTTATGTACACCGTTTATAAAAAGACTTTAAAAAACAGGACACCTTAATTTGAATCTACAATTTTCAATTTTCTTAACAGCCAGAAGAGAATTTGCAGAGATTCTGGCAAGTTTGATATGTAGACTTGAGCCTTCCGCTCGTATTTTTATTCATGTAAGAAACGCTTTTCGATTCTTTTTTTCCAACGATATAGAAACATAGAAAAATAGGAGCAGGAGTCGGCTATTTGGCCCTTCGAGCCTGCTCCGCCATTCAATATGATCATGGCTGATCCTCTATCTCAATACCATATTCCTGCTCTCTCCCCATACCCCTTGATGCCTTTTGTGTCTAGAAATCTATCTATCTCCTTCTTAAATATATTCAGTGACTTGGCCTCCACAGCCTTCTGTGATAGAGAATTCCACAGGTTCATCACCGTCTGAATGAAGAAATTTCTCCTCATCTCAGTCCTAAATGTCCTACCCCGTATCCTGAGACTGTGACCCCTTGTTCTAGACCCCCCAGCCAAGGGAAACATCCTCCCTACATCCAGTCTGTCTAGCCCTGTCAGAATTTTATACGTTTCAATAAGATCCCCTCTCATTCTTCTAAACTCTAGTGAATACAGGCCTAGTCGACCCAATCTCTCCTTATACGACAGGCCTGCCATCCCAGGAATCAGTCTGGTGAACCATCGCTGCACTCCCTCAATGGCAAGTATATCCTTTCTTAGGTAAGGAGATCAAAACTGCACACAGTACTCCAGGTGTGGTCTCACCAAGGCCCTGTACAACTGCAGTAAGACATCCTTGCTCCTGTACTCAAATCCTCTTGCAGTGAAGGCCAACATACCATTTGCCTTCCTAACTGCTTGCTGCACCTGCATGTTTGCTTTCAGTGACTGGTGTACAAGGACACCCAGGCCCCTTTGTACATCAGCATTTCCAAATGTAGCACCATTTAAATAATACTCTACCTTTATCTGGTAATTTCTGTCAAACAATTAACAGGCAGGTACTAGGGAGTTACTGAAAATGTTAAAACCACATGAAGTTTGTGTGTTATAGCAGGTTAAAAACAGAACATAAGAAATAGGAGCAGGAGTAGGCCATTTGGCCCTTTGAGCCTGCTCCACCATTCAGTAAGATCATGGCTGATCTTCTATTTCAACTCCACTTTTCCGCCCTATCCCCATATCCCTCGATTCCCTTAGTATCCAAAAATCTATCAATCTCTGCCTTGAATATACTCAACAACTAAGCCTCCACAGCCCTCTGGAGTAGAGAATTCCAAAGATCCACAAGCCACAGTGAAGAAATTTCTCTTCAGCTCAGTCCTAAATGGCTGACCCCTTATTCTGAGACTGTGACCCCTGGTTCTAGACTCCCCAGCCAGGGGAAACATCCTCCCAGCATCTACCCTGTCAAGCCCTTTAAGTATTTTGTATGTTTCAATGAGATCACCTCTCATTCCTCTAAACTCCAGAGAATATAGGTCTAGTCTACTCAATCTCTCCTCATAGGACAATCACCCCCCCCCCCCCCCCCAATCACAGGAATCAGTCTGGTGAACCTTCGTTGCACTCCCTTCTAAGGCAAGTATATCCTTCCTAGGCAAGACCAAAACTGTACACGGTACTTCCAGGTGTGGTCTCACCAAGGCTCTATAAAATTCGAGTAAGATTTCTTTATTCTTATACTCCAATCCCTTTGTAATAAAGGCTAATATACCATTTGCTTTCCTAATTGCCCCAATAATCAGCCAGTAAAAGAAACAATTCGCCAAGTCTCATGCAGAAGTGCGTGTGAACCTCCTCCATGTATTTTTTCCAAAGATTGGCTCCAAAGAAATGTCAATAACTATATTGGATGAAAATTCCTGGATTGCTGTGCCCGTCATCTAGAAAACAATTAATAAACTGCCATACAATGGTAACAGAGAAATGCCAGCCTACGCACACATTCCCCCGAAACAGGGTTATCTTCGGTAAGTTAAGAGAGTCACAAGGCGTAAAGACTTGCTGCATAGCGTAAGCAGCATAGCTTTGTAGTATCTGCAAAACTCACATGGTGTCCGGGGGGTGGAGTAAGAGAAGGGTAGAATAGAAAGAATAAAATAATACTCCAATGCAGCACATTCCTAGAGGTACGTGAAGCCTCTTCAACTTGATGTTCTTGACTGGGCTCCTTAAACAACTGTTGAGGCTCTTTCCAGACACAGTACTTTGACCAAGACAGGAAGTGACTTTAAAAGTAGAATGTATTAACTATATTAAGGGTTATATAAATGCAAGTTGTTTATGTTGTTTGTCGTCAATGCATATCAATGTGTTCTAATTAGGTTCACCTGACTATGGGAGTAAAGCAAATCAAACTCGTGATGACCTAATTTGGGGGATTTACAGATGCTGAAATGAAGGACAGTAGCACATCTGTTTCAACATAAAATGGGAAAATAAGTTCAGACTGACGAGCTGAAAATGTCATCTGTTTGTTAAAGATCTTCTTCGAAATGAGATTGGGCACTCAATCTAATTAATAGCATGGAATAGGCCTCATCAAATTGACAATCTCCTCAGCACTGAAGGCCGGATGGGAAAAAATGTCAGAAGGCTCTTAGAGAGCGTTCTGTAGTGCATTGAAACATGCTGCATATGACCTGGCAGTACTTGGTGCCAACACTGGGTGCCTGAAATGGAGAGTTCCCTTCCCTAGCACCAATATCACTCAAGAGCACAAAACAAAAAAATCAGAAAAGTCCAAACTGTTCCTTTGTATAAAAACAAAGTTAAAACTGCAGGGGTTGTGCAGCACCTGGATTACACGGCACCTAGATGACTATCCTTGGAAATGGGAAAGCATCTTTCATGAACTATATCAACTAGTTTGAGAATGGAACTAGTTTCAACTAGATTTAGTTTACAGGGTTGTACAGTGACTGCCAGTTTGGGATTACTACAAAACAGCAGATTTTAAACAGTAAACAGGTCTCGGTGACTGCTAGAGACGTTAAAATAAAGAGGTAGAAGGCAAGACTTAAACTATAGCATAAAATGTCTGGAAATTGGAAGGCAAAATGGTCTCAGCACACCCCAAAAATAACCACCATGGGTAAACACAAAACAGGCAGCATATACCAGAACTGGTATTTCAGTTTGCGCAATACTACACATCACACTATGTGATTAATCTCGGTCAGGCACCAGCCACTGTGGACTTTCTGTAGCTCTGCTTTCTTGTTTTCAAAGGAACCCTTGCTGTGCTC
This sequence comes from Squalus acanthias, assembly GCA_030390025.1. Lineage (NCBI taxonomy): Eukaryota > Metazoa > Chordata > Chondrichthyes > Squaliformes > Squalidae > Squalus > Squalus acanthias. The sequence goes on along the minus strand of CM059429.1, from coordinate 164,352,730 downwards.
AATCTATTGAAGCAAGCCATCTGAGTAACGATCGAGACGGCAATGAAGGCCTGAAACTCATGTTCAGTGGTGTGATTTTAGCTGGTAATTTTGTAGCGCATAAAAGGGACATCAAATTCGTGCCACGACTTGCTCAGTTAACAGTTAATGTGGGAAAAAGGGGGTTTGGGGGAGGAAGTGCTGGTTCTTGTTGCATAAAGTTTAATAAGCACCGGCCGCTCTCTGGTACCTTAATCAAGTGGCCATCTAACGCATGAAGAAAGATAGTGGAGTAGTTTTGACGGTGAATTCCGGAGCACGGGGCCTAGATATTTGAAGGCACGTCATATCCTATCGCGCACACCAGCTAATAGTGGGGCAAAAGGAGGGGGAGGGGTCACAAAAGACCAGAGTAGGAGCAATGCAGAGTTAAGGGTGGGGTGGGGAAAAGTGCAGTGGTAAGGTTACAGAGAAAGGGAAGTGTGAGGCCATGAAAAGGTAGAAGTTTAAATTGGAGGTGCTAGGGGATCATGAGCCCATGTAGGTCAGCAAGAACAGGGGCGATAGGAGAGCAGGACCTGGTGCGCGATAGGATATGGGTTTCAAGGTAGAAAGGACTACTTGTTCTACACTTTCTTCTGCTTTATTTACTGATTATTTAAGGATTTCATGCATTTTCATAAAATCTGCAATTTAGTGAATACAGTTTATTGCCATTAATTTGCATAGCTTGGCTTTGGGATATGTAGATTTTAGTTCAGTGCCATGTTCTCTAATTCAATCAATCACTGTATGGCCTAGTACAAACTATAGTAAAAGACTTAAGGGTTTAAAATAAATGTAAAACAAACTGGACCAGCACCAGTCTGGAGTGAAACCCATCACTGCAGGTTCCAATTTGGAAATTTCACTAAAGTTCACTCCTACCACTAATCTGAAGTGGTTCAATACGAGATACAGACCATTCCCATCCTGCCTGTTCTGTCTACTGCATAGCTGAAGTATCCAATATGCAATCTTTTTGTTTTTAGAATTCAAGAATATTTTCTTCTAAAAATTGTGTTTTACAGCTGACATCCTGAAAGTAATAGCCTAATTAGCACTCGGTCTCCAGGTACAGCGGAACCAGTCAGCAAGGAATATAAACTATTAAAACCTCTTTACCTAATTAAGTTTACGCAATTTCTAATTAATTTTTAACAGATGACTTAAAACTAAATAAAAGGACCTGCGGGATGAGATCTATATCCTACCCATGAGTTGTATGGGCAAGTTGCATACAGATGCTAGATTTTTGGATGGGAGGGGGCGGGAAAGGAGAGAAGGAAAAATAGGAAAATGAGATGATAACGATGACCCACTATCCAATATTTAAGCTGTGTGGTGCTCCGGACCTACCGCTCAGCCGGCTCACTGGCTTCTCAATGGGAAAAAACATGCATGTGCAGTATTTTGAATGGGCTACACAACCCCTTAAAGGGGCGACGTGCCCCCCAAAATTAAAGGGAACATCGCCACTATCTATTGTATTACCATCGTATGGCACAAGGCAACTTTAGATTGGAGTAAACACAGCCATCCACAGCATATTCACACAAAGCCTCACCAGTTCACCTCAATAAGCAGCTGTGTGCTGATGCAATTACCATATTAAGCAATGTAACATCAAAGGGAGCTGACATCCCACAGTGAACCTAGTGTGGGATGTTCAATTAGCCAGGTTCAGTAAAATATTTCCAGCCACTGATTTTGAAAGATCAATCTTATTGAAAGAATTATTTATGCAACCTCAGAATGAGACACACATGGGGGGGGTAGAGTTTCCGCTTTGGGCGCAATCGGCAATCCTGTGCAAATTGCGGTAGTTTTGAGAAGTGTATCTCTCCCACCGCTGCCAAGTTTCTGCTCGCCGAACATAAAAATCTGCCATGAACCAGCGCAATCGCAGCGTTTTAGAACGTAATATTTAAAACAACATTTTTTGCTTTAGAAAATATTCCTCGATATATTTAAGGGTGGTAACTTGGTGCAGTTTGGTTAATACAGCTGAAAATGGGTTGATCACAAAAAAATAAGCATTTTTAATCAGAGTGGCTACCTGTGAGTAACCAGATTTTAAATAATTGAAAATGACTTTATAAAACTATACAGAACCATTTGCTAGTTATATTGGTGTAGTTTTAGTAAATTAAAAAAAATATATATTCAAAAACTTTAAAACATTCCAATTATTCTCCTTGTGCCCAAAAGAGCCAGCTTAAATTTAAGAGTAAACGAGTGCAATTAGCAGAAACCCCCAATGGCGATTAATTCAATCTGGGGGCGTGGCCAGTTTTGTGGGTGGGACTGGCTTCCAGCGCAATGTTTTTTAAACTAGTGCAAAAAAATCGCGGAAACTCAATTCGGGTTGGATGGAATTTGCGCTTGAAATTCTGTGATTTTTGCGCTGGTTTGGTCGATTTCGGACGAATTGTGCTGAAAAAAAGCACAACCAAGTAGAAACTCCAGGCCAAGCTGTATAGTTCGGTAGAAGAGACGAGAAAAAAGCCAGGAACTCCTGAACTATATTCTTTAGTCAGTGAAAAAATTCCTTCTACATTGTCTCATTTCCTAAATTCGAATTCTTTAGAATAAATATCTTTGCTTTTAGAGGAGGTCACTTTTAATTGTACATCTTTACTTTTATTTTTGTAGACATGATGCATTTTATTATTGTCTCAAAGCAAAGGGAATTCTTTTGCAGCCCCGGTAACAGCAATTAGTAATGTTTACATATGCAGTTTCAATGTTAACATAAAAGTTGCGACTCACAATTGTGACACAAAGTAAATTTTGCAGGCAGAATATTGCGCGCCTTATGTGATCACAAAGTTAACCTCTGACCTAATGCTGCCTGCTCCCTCCTTGTTGCTGACTAACAGTTGTCATTCCCTGCCCCACCCTGGACTCTTGATCCCGGACACACAGCTACTATGGCTGTGGGGGTTGCGAGATGCCTTGGGACTGGAGGTTGAGTTTTGCTGAAGCTTAGTGGTATGGGGACAGGGAGAGAAGAGAAAGGAGACATTTCTTCAGCAGAATCTATTTCAAATAATAGTTTCCCCTAGATCAGATCACTAGGGAGGGGAGGGGGAGATATTACTTCACTTCTGAGAAATTACTTCACTTCTGAGAATAGATGGAATTACTTCTCCTTCAGTGCTCGCAAGTCCCACCATCCCAAAAAGATCCACTAAACCTTAGTATGCCCATCAGAGTGCTACTAAGCACTAGTACTGGCCCATTAGGGATTCCACATGTGAAAACCGCCCTGCAGGATCTTCAAGGAACCTACAGCTGTTCCAGTGCTAAGCTGCAGGCCCACAGCCAGGAATGCAGCTATCGAGCTTCTCGTGGTGGGCGGGCTGCCAGTTAGGGACAGTAATTGTAAGAGGGTGAAGGAGAAAGCCTTCTTCAATTCCTCCCCCAAGTTTTAGGACGTGCTTTCCCAGCCCCAAGCTGTAACTACAAGTGCGCTAGTTGCTTTTATGTAACTAAAACAGGGCACTCAGTTGAGTGCTAGGAAAGCTGTTTAAGGGAACCTCAGTCTGACGAAAAGCACCACAGCCACTCTGGGACTGTACCGAAAACAGATTAGCGCTCTTTAAAGCGACAGGAAAGAACTGCAAGTTGGGGTGGGGGGTGGAGGAGGGAAGAGAAAAGGAAAGAACGAACAGATTACCTCAGGGCTCAGAGAGGGACTAAACAAGAACAGGAAGAGGCTGGAAGGAGTGACCATTTGTTGGGAAGCTCGATTTTTACAGCCCATAGGGGTTGGTGGAAATGATGCAAAGAAGAACAGCACCACCTACATCAGAGATAGATCTTGGAGGAATCATTAGTACAATAGATACATTTATGTGTGACAGATAGCTATGATAGAAAAAGCTCGACAAAAATGGAACATTGCATTTAGGAAGCATTACACAAGAAATACATGCTTTATGCAAGGCGTTTATATAGATATAGAGTATTAAAATGATCTTAGTAGAGAATTATATAAACTTATCTATTAACAAAAAGTGGTGCACCATATTCTTTTGGTGACTGTAGCTGGAGGCTGTGAGAGTGCTAATTAGGTTATGTTGTGCAAGAAGCATTTAGAGCAGTGGGTAGAAGTAATGCTGCAGCTATACAAAGCCCTGGTTAGACCACACCTGGAGTCCTGTGAGCAGTTCTGGGCACCACACCTTAGGATGGATATATTGGCCTTGGAGCTAGAGAGAAACTATTTCCGCTGGTTGGGACTAGGGGGATAGTCTAAAAATTAGAGCCAGGCCATTCAGGAGTGAAGTTAGGAAACACTTCTACACGCAAAGGGTGGTAGAAGTTTGGAACTCTCTTCTGCAAACAGCAATTGATGCTAGGTCAATTGTTAATTTTAAAATCAGAGATTGATAGATTTTTGTTAACCAAAAGGTATTAAGGGATATGGGGCAAAGGCGGGTATATGGAGTTAGGTCGCTGATTAGCCATGATCTCATTGAATGGCAGAATAGACTTGAGGGGCTAAATGGCAGACTCCTGTTCCTAGAATGTTCAAAGCATCAATTAATTTTCAGAGAAAATTTTTCATAGAATGCAATGCGGAACATTTTGAGCAATTGCAAGAATAAGGTGCTAGAAATAAAAGATAGCAACACACATACCCAAACATCTATAAGGGACCACGATGTGAGGGTGGCCTTTACATTGCTTACGGCCCTTTTTGCACCAGTTCTGGATTGTGACAGGTTGGTTGGCCTCAACAACATTGGTGATCTGCAAATCAGGGTAAACCTAGGAGAGAAAAAAAAAATCAATTTAAAAATACAACAAAAAAAACAACAGCATTGAATTCTGTACCCTTGATTCAGCCACCATTTTAGTCCCAACGTTTGTATTTCTGAATTGTTGAATGTGCAATTTTCACTGTCACTGACTCCTTGACACACAATACAGGCTTTTACACGCTTGGAAGCAACTCTGCTCTTAAAGCGCAAATCGTCAGTGACAAGTGCTCCCCGGCAAAATTGATTTGGTAGGCTATGTAAATCTGAGGATCAATGGAACTAAACACCACTCTATATTCTGGGGCTTGGAAGAAGAAAATTATGCATTCTGGTTAATCTACTAAAAATAAAATACATTCAAGTTCAGCGGTGTCATAATTAGAACAAAGCTTTCAGCTCATGTAGTAATAAGGAACTCTCAGATTCAATTTAAAATGGAAAAGGTTACTGCAGCAATAAATTTCCATTCTAGACATCTTTAGCAGGCTTTGTAAATAGAATTACAGTTTTTATTAAATGTACTAGAGACAGCTACAGACAAAGACTCCTTTTTGAGGGGAACCACAGAAACAGCTCATTTGGCCTGTCAAGTGAACCACCTAACTTAATCACACTCTCCTACTCATATCTCATACCATTTTAAAAGCAACTATTTAATTCCCTTTTAAAATAATTTGTGGTACAGACACAGTTTGTGGTACAGAATTCCATATTCCCTATATGTGAAGATATTTTTTGTATCCTCCATTTTAATTGTGATTATCTTAAATTTCTACACTCATTATCACTTTGCCAACCAGTGAAAAGAATCAATCACTATTTACCTCCTAACACTTCCATCAGTTTCAAGACCTCAATCTGGTCACCAATGTTCCCCGTAATTTTTTTTGGGTGTGCAGGCCCCTTTAGGGGGCTGCGTGGCCCATTCAAATTACCGCATGTGCGCGTTTTTTGACATTAGAACGCCATGGAACTGGCTGCGCGAACCTGCAGATTGCTGCATGGCCGCGCAGCTAAATGGGAACGTTGCTGTCACCCCTTAACCTTCTCAAGTCTCTTTATAACTATAACCCCTCGTCTGTGGCAAAATTCTAGTGCATCTACACTGCACCTTTTCCATTGCTCATATCCTTCTTATAATGGGTGACCAAAACTGTGCAGAATACTCCAACTGTAGCCTTGGCTTGTGTACAAATTCAACATTACCTCCTGGCTTTTGTACTCTATGCCTCTATGTAAAATGTGAAGGAATCGGTTTGCCTTTTAAAAAAGAGTCGAGTCTTAACGGCTTGTACTGACACCTTTAATGACCTACATCTATCTGATCCTCTATGCCAATTAAAATCTTCTCTTTTGGAGGGGTTACTTTCTTTCCCTATTCTTATTTCCAAAATATCTTGCTTCATTTTTCTATATTGAACTTCATCTTCCCATCCTGCTAGTCTATGCCCTTCAACAGTCTTTCACAATCACAATTTGCCATATCCACCCCAACTTGGTGTCATCAGCAAATTTCAATATTTTCCCCCTCAATTCTGAGCCCAGAGAATTCATGCATGTAGTTAAGAAGAACAGCCCCTCACAGATCCCTGTGGAACTTCACTCCCCACATCTTTAAGGCCCAAAAAACTTTATTTTTAATCTTTTGTTTTATGCCCTCCAACCATCGCTATCCATTCAGCCACATTCCTTTTAATTGGTTTCCTTGTGTTTGGCACTTCATGTGGCATCAAGGACCATCAGGTCAAGCGTAACATGAATTGGATATAAAACAATGATTCCTCTACCCTTTCCATAATAAAAACACCACTCCAAACTTGAAGCACTTCTTATTGCGCTAATGTGGTCTTTCCATTTCCCACCATTGTAGCTTCTTGCACTCATTCAATTTGTTCTGAATTATGGGCAGATGTGTTGTGGACTCATGCCCACTAGAAACTGGGTTAAAATTGACTAAACTCTTTTCAAGTAGGGTACTTACACCTAGTGATTTTTATTCCACCAGTCCAGGCTGCATTTTAACTCAACGACTAGAGGTGAATGGAAAGTTCTAACCCAGTATTTCACCAAGTCCTCACTACTTTAATTTTTGATCAAGTGAACAGAATGAACCCGACCACGACATAGCATCCTTACCGTCAATTATACACAAACCTATTATTACTGTGTTATGAATACTTTCTGCAAGAGAATCAACAAAACTTGCATTTGAAATGTTTTAGGTGCTTGTTCCATTAAAGAAAGCCGTTCAGGATGTCCCAAAATGCTTCACAGCCAATGAAGTACTTTGGAATTGTGGTCATTATTATAATGGAGGGTCATCAGTGCGTACGCCCCAACACTGGAAGCCACAAACGAGACCAAAGGGAAATTCTACTCCAGCCTCGAACAATCTCTGTCCCGAGTCCCAACGGGCGACAAGCTGATCCTCCTTGGAGACTTTAACGCCAGAGTTGGAAAGGACACTGACCTCTGGGGAGGTGTGATCGGCAGAGAGGGGGTAGGGAAAGCCAACTCCAATGGTACCCTCCTCCTGTCAAAATGCTTAGAACGTGGCCTTGTCATAACGAACACCTTGTTCCGTCAGAGAGACAAGTACAAGGCTTCATGGCAGCACCCTCGCTCCAAGCACTGGCATCTGCTGGACTACGTCATCCTCCGAGCGAGGGACCGCAAGGACGTCCGCATCACCCGCGCCATGACAGGAGCTGACAACTGCTGGACAGACCACCGCCTAATCCGCTGTCATCTCCATCAACGTAGCCCCAAAACAGCGGCAGCAACAGAAACAATGCTGCAGGAAAATTAACGCTGGAGCACTCAAAGACCCCGCTAAGAAAGCCCTATTCAGCCTGCGCCTCACAAACAACCTGACTCCTCCCAGTGATGCAGAGACACAGAGTGCCCACAGCGCCTGGTCTGCACTCAAGGCCTCCATAATCAGCACCTGTGAAGAGACGCTCGGTCACTCGACCAGGAAACACCAAGACTGATTCGACGAGAACGACGAGGAGATCCAGGAGCTAATAAGCCGCAAGCGCAAGGCATTCCTGATCTGGAAACAGCAACACAACTCGAGAGCAAGAAAGCAGCTCTACAGATGCCTGAAGGCCGAGGTCCAACAAAAAACTCGCGACCTAAAGAACAGATGGTGGGTGGAGAAAGCACAGGAGATCCAGCAGCTAGCCGACAACCACGACTTGCGTGACTTCTTTAGTGCAGTCAAGACCATCTACGGCCCAAGCACCCAAGGCCCTACCCCACTGCGGGCCAAGAACGGAGAGGTACTCATCAAGGACAGAGAGGCAGTCAGTGCCCGCTGGAAGGAGCACTTCGAAGATCTCCTTAACCGCGACTCTGTCTTCGATTCGAGTGTCCTCAACTCCATCCCACAGCATGCTACCACCCGCCACCATCTCAGCACAACCCCAGCCCGGCATGAGGTTGAAAAGGCCATCCGACAACTGAAGAACAACAAGGCCTCAGGAGCAGCTGGAATCCCCGCCGAGGCACTAAAGCATGGCGGAGAAGCACTGCTGGCGCGAATTCATGAACTCATTTCTCTTATCTGGAAGGAGGAGATCATGCCAGGGGATCTCAGAGATGCCGTAATTGTGACCATCTTCAAGAAAGGTGACAAGTCCGATTGCGGTAATTACAGAGGAGTTTCCCTGCTGTCTGCCACAGGGAAAGTCATCGCAAGAATCCTCCTCAATCGCCTTCTCCAGTGGCCGAAGAGCTCCTCCCAGAGTCGCAATGCGGATTCCGCCCACTGAGGGGCACAATGGACATGATCTTCACCGCACGTCAATTACAAGAGAAATGCAGGGAACAGCACCAACCGCTGTACATGGCCTTCTTTGATCTCACAAAGGCCTTCGACACTGTCAACCGTGAGGGATTATGGAGTGTCCTCCTCAAATTCGGCTGTCCTCAAAAGTTTGTCATCATCCTCCGCCTGCTTCACGACGACATGCAAGCCGTGATCCTGACCACCACAGACCCAATTCACGTACGAACCGGGGTCAAGCAAGGCTGTGTCATCGCACCAACGCTCTTCTCGATCTTCCTTGCTGCAATGTTCCATCTCACCCTCAGTAAGCCCCCCGCTGGAGTGGAGCTAATTTACAGAACAAACGGGAAACTGTTCAACCTCCTGTCGCCTCCAGTCCAGATCCAAGGTCGTCCCATCCTCTGTCGTTGAATTACAGTATGCAGACGATGCTTGCGTCTGCGCTCACTCGGAGGTCGAACTCCAAACCATCATCAACACCTTCACCGAAGCGTACGAGAGCATGGGCCTTACACTAAACATCCGTAAGGCAAAGGTCCTCTACCAACATGCCCCCGCCACACAGTACTGTCCCCCGATTATCAAAATCCACGACAAGGCCTTGGACAACGTGGACCACTTTCCATACCTCGGAAGCCTACTGTCAACAAGGGCAGACGTCGACGACGAAGTCCAACACCGCCTTCAGTGTGCCAGTGCAGCCTTCGGTTGCCTGAGGAAGAGAGTGTTTGAAGACCAGGACCTCAAACCCAGCACTAAGCTCATGGTCTACAGAGCAGCAGTGATACCCGCCCTGCTGTATGCCTCAGAGACATGGACCATGTACAGCAGGCACCTCAAAGCACTGGAAAGGTACCACCAACGCTGCCTCCGCAAGATCCTGCAAATCCATTGGCAGGATAGGCGCACTAACGTCAGTGTTCTTGCTCAGGCCAACATCCCCAGCATCAAAGCTTTGACCACGCTCGATCAGCTCCGATGGACGGGTCACATTGTCCGCATGCCCGATACGAGACTCCCAAAACAAGTGCTCTACTTGGAGCTCCGGCATGGCAAGAGAGCCCCAGGTGGGCAGAGGAAATGCTTCAAGGACACCCTCAAAGCCTCCTTGAAAAAGTGCAACATCCCCACCGACACCTGGGAATTCCTGGCCCAAGACCGCACAAAGTGGAGGAGAAGCATCCGGGAAGGCGCCGAACACCTCGGGTCTCTTCGCCGGGAGCAAGCAGAAGCCAAGCGCAGGCAGCTCAAGGAGCGCACGTCAACCCAAGCACCCCACCCACCCGCCCCTTCAACCACCGTCTGCCCCACCTGTGATAGAGACTGTAGGTCCCGCATTGGATTCATCAGTCACCTGCGAACTCATTTTTAATGTGGAAGCAAGTCATCCTCGGTTCCGAGGGACTGCCTAAGAGGAGGGAAATGCAACAGCCAATTTGCACACAGCCAAGTCCCACAAACAACAATGTGATAATGACAAGATAATCTGTTTTTTTAGTGATGTTGGTTGAGGGATAAATATTGGCCAAGACACTGGGGAGAACTCCTTTCTTCTTCAAATAGTCTTGTGGGATCCACCCAAGAGGAAAGATGGCACCTCAGTTGAACATCTCATCCGAAAGACAGCCCCTTTGACAATGCAGCATTCCCTCAGTACTGCACTGGAGTGTCTGCCTGGATTATGTGAAGTCCTGGAGTGGGGCTTGAACCCACAACCTTCTGACAGAGACGAGAATGCTACTACTGAGCCTAAACTGACACTTCACTGCGCACCAAAACAGTGAACATTGAGAGCTGGCAGCCTTATTTGGTTGGACTGAGAACTGTTAATACTTAGCTGTTTATGTATTTCACTGATGAAGTGGAACTCACTCAATGAGATCTTGCCTGGTACAAAATACATATATTTCCTACCTAAGCCATTATACTAATTGCCCACGTATAAAGTTTGTTCTTAACTGATTGTTGGATAGTTTAAAAAAAATGGATAAGTTCTCTACTTGTTGTAACCCTACCCTTTTCTCCAACCTCCCCTCCCCCAAGAATTCCCAAAAGTCAATTGAAACCAAATGCTAATCCAGTTGAATACTTTCAACGTCAACTATACTTTATTGTTTTAAACATAAAAGAAGCGGTGGAACTGAAAAGATCAAATGTTTATAATATGGATCGCTTGGTCACATGGATTTAGTCACTGTAAGCTAAACACACCCCACAGAGGTATTTCAGTATTGCGCAGTACAATTTGTTTCTTTTGTTGGCATATCTCCACTTACAGAGCATCACAATGAAACCCATTTAAAGAAAAGGTCAGTGACTGCTCGAGTTTCTAGAAGAAAAACGAGGCCACCCTTTTTTTGCGGAGAACATGAGATAAAAATAAACAACTGAAATTTGGTACATTAAGCCAACACTACCAACCCCCTCCATCTAGTTTACAGAAATAAATTATGAAGCTATATTTCATAGAATCATAGAATAGTACAGCACAGGAGAAGGCCATTCGGCCCATTGAGTCTGCACCAGCTCTTTTGAACAGCAATCCAGTTAGTCCCACTCCCCCGCTCTTTCCCCATATCCCTGCAATTTTTTCTCCTTCATGTATTTATCCAACTCCCTTTTGAAGGCTACTATTGAATCTGTATCCACCAGCCTAACAGGCAGTGCTTTCCAAATCCTAACCACTCGTTACATAAAAAAGTTTCTCATGTTGCCTCTGCTTCCTTTGCCAATCACCTTAAATCTGTGCCCTCTTGTTATTTGTGGAAAAATCATCAACACCAAAGTAACAAGACTACGTTGGCATGGCTTAGTGCTGGAGTAAAGTCCAACATGTGCACAATACTAGATTGCGGGATGTCAACAGGGTGCCGGCTTCTGTTGCAGTGAACAATCTGTATTCCTCGCCCTTATTTACATTTTGTTTTAAATCTAACGACTCCCTCTCACGAAGGCCCCGTTTGAAGTCAAGCCTCCCACTGCTTGCAATGGAACCATTTCAGGACAACAAACATCACTGGAGTGGCCCAACACGGAGCTGGACGAAGTTTGTGGGTCTCCATGTTGGGAGGATAACTGCATTAAAAAAAAAATCTCAATTAAATTTAAGGAGAGTTATTTTCCTCTATGAAAGTGAAGCACTCCTCCCTGGACTCTCCATCCTCCTTATTTTCCACTATGTGCAAAAATGTTTTCCATGTCCAAGACTTGACTTAACTCCAGTTATCAGCACGATAGCAAGATACTGCGGATGCTGGAAAATTGAAACAACAACAGAAAACGCTGGACAAACTCAGCAGGCCAGGCAACATCCGTGGAGAGAGAAACAGAGTTAACGTTTCAGGTCGAAACCCTTCGTCAGAACTGAGAAAAAAGCAGGAAATGAAACAGATAGAAAAGCAAGTGGGAGGCTGGGGGGGAGGAATAAAAGAACAAAAGGGGTGGTCTATGGTAAGTAGAGACATTAAGAGATGCTCAAGGCAAGACGAGATGGTAATAGGACAGGTTAAGAAACAAAAGGTGGCTCAGAAGTGTGAATTGCTGGCAGAATGAGACACAGCTGCTGTGGGGGAAGAGAGAGAAAAAAAAGGGGCCAGGGGTTATGATCTGAAATTATTGAACTCGATATTGGCTGTAAAGTGCCTAATCGGAAGATGAGGTGCTGTTCCTCGAGCTGAGCTTCCGTGGAACAATGCAAGAGGCTGAGGACGGTGAGGTCTGAGTGGGCGTGGAGAGGTGAATTAAAATGACAAGCGACTGGAAGCTCAGGGTCACCCTTACGGACTGAACGGAGGTGTTCCGCAAGCGGTCACCCAATCTGCGTTTGGTCTCCCCAATTTCATTTCACAGTTCTGAGCCACCTTTTGTTTCTTAACCTGTCCTATTACCATCTCGTCTTGCCTTGAGCATCTCTTAATGTCTCTACTTACCATAGACCACCCCTTTTGTTCTTTTATTCCTCCCCCCCAGCCTCCCACTTGCTTTTTTATCTGTTTCATTTCCTGCTTTTTTCTCAGTTCTGACGAAGGGTTTCGACCTGAAACGTTAACTCTGTTTCTCTCTCCACGGATGTTGCCTGGCCTGCTGAGTTTGTCCAGCGTTTTCTGTTGCTGTTCCAGTTATCAGCAGCCCTGGGACTTGCATTCCACAGTACAGATTATACAATGAAGTTTGCTACCACACAAGATATTCACTCCCTCGGGCCATTTACTTTAAGCACATAAAACTAGGTGTTCAAAGAACGGACAATGCACAATGGAGCTCTGTTTCACCACCTGAAATGCCTATTCATGCAGCATTTGAAGTTGCACACTGCTCTATCCACAATATCCAGGACATCAAAAAAAGCCAGCTAACCACCCCACCCTTTCTCAAACCACTCAACCAATTCATATGAAACGCTCTTGCTGGAGAAAAGCCCAAATGGAAATGGAATGAGTTAAGACTGGGATTGGAATGCAGTTATGTGGATGGGAGTCTAACACTGCCGTTCTGCACCTGTCGGATGGCTTGTTTATCCATTAAGGCCACAGCTCTACTACAGGTACTAGTCCGAGGTCAATACCTGCTAGAGCAGTGGTTCTCAAACGTTTTTGGTTGAAGGACCCCTTTTCAAAAGGATTAGTAATCATACCCCCCATCTAAATAATAATCATAATATGAAAGTGCTGCATGTAGAGAGTGTTTTAATAATGCTTTTAAGAAAACAGGTATTTACTTACAGATATCAGTGAGATGGGTGTGCCTGCTTCTTGCATCAATTCTGGGCACTCACTCCGCAGCAACAGATGGCCACTATTAGCCACTCATTGCTGGACAATTTTTAAAGGCGTCAGCAGGCTGGCCAAGGTGAGTGAGGGCATGAGCACCCATGCACACGCTGGGATGCTGCTGGAAGCAAGACTCACCTGCCATACTGTCCCACTGGCATGTTCTGTAACAGCTGCACTGTGGGATTGTACGTGTTTGCGTGGAAACGTTCAGGCACCACACCGTAGGAAGGATATATTGGCCTTGGAGGGAGTGCAGCGTAGGTTTACCAGAATGATACCCTGGACTTTAAGGGTTAAGTTACGAGGGCAGATTACACAAATTAGCGTTGTATTCCCTAGAATTTAGAAGGCTAAGGGGTGATCTGATCGAAGTTTTCAGGATATTAAGGGGAACAGATAGGGTAGAGAGAAAGAAACTATTTCCACTGGTTGGGGATTCTAGGACTAGGGGGCAGAGTCCAAAAATTAGAGCCAGACCTTTCAGGAGTGAAATTAGGAAACATTTCTACACACAAAGGGTGGTAGAAGCTTGGAACTCTCCTGCAAATGGCAACTGATGCTAAATCAATTGTTAATTTTAAATCTGAGATTGCTAGCTTTCTGTTAACCAAAGGTATTAAGGGATATGGGCCAAAGGCAGGTATATGGAGTTAGGTCACAAATCAGCCATAATCTAATTGAATGGCGGAGCAGACTCAAGGGGCTGAATGGCCTACTCCTGTTCCTATGTTGCGGCGCCAGGGAGAGGAATTGGCTCGACTGGCAGGAAGCGCTCGTTGCAAAGTGACAGAGCTGTGGGCCTCTGAGGAGGCGGGCCCAGCCATTAAGAATTATTCGCAAGAACTGAATCAGTGACAGTTTTATCAAGAGGAGCAGGTTTGAAGTTACCTCTGGTTGCGGACCCCCGGAAAGCATCTACGGACCCCCAGGGGTCTCCGGACTCCAGTTTGAGAAACACTGCGAGAGCATTACAGAGCCAGCAGACCCAAATTGTACTGCATCGCTCTTTGCCCATGGCAATGCAGAAATCTCCTCAGCAACATCCAAATGCTGGTCACTCAACTATTTTACCAATGTCAAGATATACAATATTAAAATGTACCAGTTGCAGCTAAAGTCAGACTACATCCTTCAGGTGAGCTCACACTGCCTGTTTAAATTGAATTTGGATGACTGCACCAGGGTTATAACCACATGTTTGCTGAGGTAAAGCTGAAATAGGTTCAAACGCAATCAAATTATGTAGCACAACTGACCTAAAAAAGCACCCACATTTCCAGTTCTGCATGCGTCTTCTGGTTACAATTAAAGTTAAAAATAACCCAATCCTCCCAACCAATTTTCTAAATGCAACCAATGAACTGGGCCACTGCAGTCAATTCTGATGCTGCAGTTTATTCCTTTCCTATAATAATTCCCGGCGCACCAGGAACAAGCACAAATCTCAAACATACACAAAGGGCAAAGTACAACAAATGACGGGTCTTAGACGATGTGTGCTGAGCTGCACCATGGCTACAATTTAAGATTGTGCAGCCAGGCTAAAAATAAAGGTGGATTTTTGAGCCTGTCTCTCCCTCCTAATGGTGCAAGTCCTGTGGGATTCATTACACAGGAGCCAGTAGCCCATCAGTATCTGCTCAAGTGGTCATTCATTATAAGTAGACATTGGCAAGATTTAATGTCAGTAGGCTATTTGGCTGTAGGAAGCACCACAGCCAAGCCAATTCCTGCTCGCATACAAATTTAAAAAAGGGTCACTGGACGGAATTAAAAGCATGAAGCTGGATTAACTTTTTTTCTGCCAGTCAAGCGAAATAAACATGAGTGGTAGCTAATGTTCCCGTAATTTTTTTTGGCCCTGGGCCGCTCCTACTGCGCATATTTTACGTTGAAATGTCGGCTGCACCGGTTCCCTGGAGCGCTATGCGACCATGCAGCTTATACAGAAAATGCTGGAAATACTCAGCAGGCCAGGCAGCATCCGTGGAGAGAGAAACAGAGTTAACGTTTCAGGTCGGAGACCCTTCTTCAGCTGAAAGAGAACATTGGTGGTACCGCAGTTCTCCGTGAGATCAACTAAGTCAGCACAGACCAAGTGAGGCATTTACCTATAGAGTCATCAGTGACCTTGGTCGAGTTTGGAACTAGTGCTGCGTGGTTTGGGGACAGATGCGGAGCTGCTCATGTGATGAGACAGTGCTACATGACGGATTACACATCTTTAAAGGAGAAGGGGAAGACTTGTTCAAATTGATGCCTTCTCTCATATTGGAAAATACTCATCTGGAATTTCATTGGACTTTCTCTTTTTGAAGAGTTTTCTCTGTGTTAGGCCAGTCCACTGACGGCAACTGTGAGGAAATCCAAGAATGGCACAACAAAATCAACAGGAGCTGCAATGTGACCATATTGCAGGCCAGCACTGAACGACCTGGTCCTGGGAAATGATGCTACTCGTTAGAAAGGCAAAAATGCTTTTCTTTCCCTTTAAACACAGTCCAAGATTCCGTAATGATATTTCTCAGTGTTAAAACTTCCACTTTAGTTCAAAAAAGGGAAAGGGAAGGACAACGTCAATTGTTCAAACTAAAGAGAACTGGTGAAAGGTTATCGACCTGAAACGTTAACTTGGTTTCTCGCTCCACAGATTCTGTTTTTATTAAAGAGATAACTACCTCTTCTGGAAAGAGAAAGAAAAAAAACCAAAATAAAAACTACACATTGAATCTAATCACGCAAAGCTTTCTCAACTAAAAAAAAGCCCACCAATACAAACAAAAGATAAGCTTGCCAGGCAAGGATGTGGCAAGTGTGCTGCACAGTACTTAATTTGAACCACTATTATTGTTTCCAAGAGATAAATCCTCTCAGAACAGTTAACTCACAAACAGAACAGCTTTCCCAATTTTTATCAATTTCTTGACAGAAAAATAGGTTTGGCAAACAGTGAGCAGGACTGTAAAAGACTTCAGGAAGAGATAAGATAAAAGCAAAAATACTGCAGATGCTGGAAATTTGAAATAAAAATAGAAATACTCAGCAGGTCAGGCAGCATCTGTGGAGAGAGAAACAGAGTTAGCGTTTCAGGTCGATGACCTTTCATCAGAACCTCAGTCAGGTTAACAGAATTGACAGACACAATTTGAACTATATATTAGGGAGAATATATTTTGCAAGGTAAAATAAAGAATGGGAGTATACATGTAATGGAGAGATGCCGAAGGGTGTGGATGAACACAGACCCCATGGTTTTCAAACACACAAGTCCCTGAAAGTGCGAGTGTAGATCGAAAAAAGCCATAAAAAAGACCAAAATTACTTTTGGATTTTATAAATGGGCACACAGAATACAAGAGTAAAGAAGAAACAATGAATTTATACAAAACACTGATTAGGAAGCGCAGTTTTAGGCACCCCATTAAAGAAAGGATATTAAAGTCATAGAGAATGTAGACCATAGATTCACGAGGATGATGCCAGGGATGGGAAACAATAACTTGCATTTATATAGTTAAAAACAGAAAATGCTGGAAATACTCAGCAGGTCAGGCAGCATCTGTAGAGAGAGAAACAGAGTTAATGTTTCAGGTCGATGACTTTTCGTCAGAAATGTAAAACGTTATAAGCAAGTACAGAGGCGGGGAAAGGGGAGGGGAGGGGAGGAAAGAATAGGATGGAAGGCAGGAGTGATTAAATGACAAAAGGGCTGATGGTGCAAGGCAAAAGAAGATGGTAACGGGACAAGTAAAGAAACAAAAGATGGGTCTGGAGGACGTGTAAATGGGAAAAGCAGCATCATCAGCAACAGCTGCCGTCCGAAAAAATGGGGGAGGAGGTTATGATCTGAAATTGTTGAATTCAATGTTGAGTTCGGAAGGCTGTAAAGTGCCTAATAGAAAGATGAGGTGCTGTTCATTGGAACAGTGCAAGAGGCCGAGGCCAGAATGGGAGTGGAGTGGAGAATAAAAATAACTGGCCCATCCGCCAAGGTTCTGATCAACACTGCTCTGAACAAGCCTGCTGGGGGCATAAGCAGGAAAGCCTCCAATTTCTGCTCCCTACTACCTTAGAGTAACATAACATAAGAGTAAGAGTAGGAGTAGGCCATACAGCCCCTCGAGCCTGCTCCGCCATTCAATAAGATCATGGCTGATCATCGACCTCAACTCCACTTTCCTGCCCGATCTCCGTATCCCTTGATTCCCCAAAAATCTATCTATCTCAGCCTTGAATATACTCAAAGACTCAGCATCCACAGCCCTCTGGGGCAGAGAATTCCAAAGATTCACAACCCTCAGTGAAGAAATTCCTCATCTCAGTCTTAAATGGCCTACCCCTTATCTTGAGACTATGCCCCCTAGTTCTAGATACTCCAGCCAGGGGAAACAACCTCTCAGCATCTACCCTGTCAATCCCCTTCAGAATCTTGTATGTTTCAATGAGATCACCTCTCATTCTTCTAAACTCCAGAGAGTATAGGCCCATTCTACACAATCTCTCATCATAGGACAGCCCTCTCATCCCAGGAATCAATCTAGTGAACCTTCGTTGCACCGCCTGCAAGGCAAGTATATCCTTCCTTAGATAAGGAGACCAAAACCGTGCACAGTACTCCAGGTGTGGTCTCACCAAGGCCCTGTACAATTGTAGCAAGACTTCCTTACTCTTGTACTCCAACCCCCTTGCAATAAAGGCCAACATGCCATTTGCCTTACTTATTGTTTGCTGTACCTGCATGCTAGCTTTCTGTGTTTCTTGCACGAGGACACCCAAATCTTTCTGAACACCAACATTTGAAAGTTTCTCACCATTTAAAAAATATTCTGTTTTTCTATTCTTCCTACCAAAGTGAATAACCTCACATTTCCCTACATTATACTCCATCTGCCACCTTACTGCCCACTCACTTAGTCTATCTATATCCCTTTGCAGACTGTGTTCTCCTCACTGCTTACTGTCCCACCTAGCTTTGTATCATTAGCAAACTTGGATACATTACACTCGGTCCCTTCATCTAGGCCATTAATATAGATTGTACATAGCTGAGGCCCCAACACCGATCCTTGCGGAACCCCACTAGTTACAGCCTGCCAACCTGAATCAGAACTGTTTATCCCTACTCTTTGTTTTCTGTCCGTTAACCAATCCTCTATCCATGCTACTATATTACCCCCAACACCTTGAGCCCTAATCTTGTGTAATAATCTTTTATGTGGCACCTTATCGAATGCCTTTTGGAAATCCAAATATACTACATCCACTGGTTCCCCTTTATCTACCCTGCTAGTTACATACTCAAAAAACTCTAATAAATTTGTCAAACACGATTTCCCTTTCATAAAACCATGTTGACTCTGCTTAATCAGGTTATGATTTTCTAAGTGACTTGATACCACTTTCTTAACAATGGATTCCAGCATTTTCCCAACGACTGCTGTCAGGCTAACTGGCCTGTAGCTCCCTGTTTTCTCTCTCCCTCCTTTCTTGAATAGCGGTGTTACAATTGCGACCTTCCAATCTGCTGGGACCATTCTAGAATCTAGGGAATTTTGGAAGATCAAAACCAATGCATCCACTATCTCTTCAGCCACCTCTTTTAGAACCCTAGGATGTAGGCCGTCAGGTCCAGGGGATTTGTCGGCTTGTAGTCTCATTAGTTTCTCTAGTACTTTTTCCCTACTTATATTAATTACGTTAAGTTCCTCACCCTCATTAGACCCTTGGTTCCCCACCATTTTTGGTACGCTTTTTGTGTCTTCTACTGTGAAGACAGATACAAAATATTTGTTTAACGTTTCTGCCATTTCCTTATTCCCCATAATAATTTCTCCTGTCTCAGCCTCTAAGGGACCAACGTTTACTTTTGCTACTCTTTTCCTTTTTACATACTTGTAGAAACTCTTACAATCTGCTTTTATATGTCTTGCCAGTTTTCTCTCATTTTATTTTTTCCCTGTTTATCAATTTTTTGGTCAACCTTTGCTGGTTTCTGAAACTCTCCCAATCCTTAGGCTTACTATTATTCTTTGCAACATTATAAGCTTCTTCTTTCAATCTAATGCTATCCTTAACTTCTTTAGTTAGCCACGGTTGGATCACTTTTCCCGTGGAGTTTTTGTTTCTCAATGGAATGTATTTTTGTTGAGAATTATGAAATATTTCTTTAAATGCTCGCCACTGCTCATCTACCGCCATACCTTTTAATCTATTTTTCCAATCTACCTTAGCCAACTCGCCCCTCATACCTATGTAATGGGCTTTATTTA
This sequence comes from Squalus acanthias, assembly GCA_030390025.1. Taxonomy (NCBI): domain Eukaryota; kingdom Metazoa; phylum Chordata; class Chondrichthyes; order Squaliformes; family Squalidae; genus Squalus; species Squalus acanthias. Next base: position 164,333,106 of record CM059429.1, on the reverse strand, counting down.
AGTTTAAGACTCTAGATTCGGACTTAGGCAAGTCACTCTCAAAATTAAGGTGAAATTCTATTATATTATGATCACTCTGCCTCAGAGGATCCTTTACTATGAGATTGCTAATTAACCCTGTCCCATTACACAATACAAGATCTAAAATAGCCTGTTCCCTGGTTGGTTCCATGACGCATTGTTCTAGGAAACTGTTCCGAATGCATTCCATGAAATTGCCCACCAGACTACCTTTACCAATTTGATTTCTCCCGTCTATATGAAGATTAAAGTCCCCCAAGATTATTGCATTACCTTTGTTGCAAGCTCCTACTATTTCTTGATTAATATTCTGTCCAACGGTATAGCTACTGTTAGGGGGCCTATATACTACTCCTACCAGTGTTTGCTGCCCCTTGTTATTCCTTATCTCCACCCATACTGATTCTACTTCCTGATCTTCCGAGCAGAGAACGTTTCTCGCTACAGTCCTCGTCATTCTTTATTATCAGGGTTACTCCTCCTCCTTTTCCATTCTGCCTGTCTTTTCGAAACGTCAAGTACCCTGGAACATTTAGTTTCCAACCTTGGCCACCTTGTAACCATGTCTCTGTAATGGCTATTAGATCAAACCCATTTATCTCTATTTGTGCCACTAGTTCGATTTCATGGAATGCATTCGGGACAGTTTTGTGCATTCAGATAAAGAGCTTTAATTTAAATTTACCATTATTCCCTGCTTTGACCTTATTCTCTGCTGCACTGCTACCATTAAACTCTCTGTCCCTTCCTGTCACACTCTGCTTATTTTTACCCAAATCGCTACACTGCTCTATTGTCTTGATATTTCTCTTTAGATTTCTAAATTTCCCCTCACCTGACCCCCCCTCTTTTTTTAATTGAAGTTTAAAGCCCTATCTACAGCCCTAGTTATTCGATTCGCCAGGACGCTGGTCCCAGCCCGGTTTAAGTGGAGCCCGTCCCGACGGAACAGCTCCCTCTTTCCCCAGTACTGGTGCCTGTGCCCCATGAATTGAAATCCCTTTTTCCCCACACCACTCTCTGATCTGCTTGATTCTATGCCAATTTGCACGTGGCTCAGGTAGTAATCCAGAGATTATTACCCTTGTGGTTCTGCTTATTAATTTAGACCCTAGCTCCTCAAACTCCCTCAGCAGAACCTCATTGTTAGTTCTACCTATGTAGTTGGTTCCTACATGGACCACGACAACTGGATCCTCCCCCTCCCTCTCCAAGTTCTTCTCCAGCCGCGAGGAGATAACCTTAACCCTGGCACCGGGTAGGCAACACAGCCTTCGGGACTCTCTTTCACGGCTGCAGTTAGGATCAGAGGTTTCACTCACTGTCCCGTTCCTCCTTCTCAACATAGCCAGAAGAATAAGTGATAGAAGTTCAGTAAAGTCATACCACAGCATTTATGGAAATCTGATAATATCCATTACAAATTCAGGGGATATTAATATTTAAAATACATAGTGGTATATCAACTACCCTATGACTGAGTGGCGTACAAGGACACAATACCACCGTTCCAATTGTGGGACTGGGATACGAACCCAGCGCGGTGATGGAATGAAAGCATAATCACTCCCAGCCGCAATGATTCTGCAGAAAATGAGCTCGAGAAGTTTCAAGGAGCTCTCAGTACTCAGCATAAAATTGCCTATAATTCAAACACAAATCTTGTTAAAAGGCTATGTGGATGGCTGGTGCAAGTCAAGGGAAATAATTCATACTAATGGCATTTTTTTTCCAAAGACAAATCAGTTTGATAAGACTATTACATCAGCATCTGCTCCAGGACACATTTATCAGAGGGCAAATATTCCAATGTGGTTCAGTGAGGGGCTTTTCCCAAAAGATTTTACCACCAAACAAGATGCAGAATGCTACCGTGATTGTTTGTTCTAAGCAGGTGCGTGGCTATGGGACGAAGAAATGGAGTCCAAATGATCCCTATACAGAACTTTTGTCATATGGAAATACTGCAGTTTTTGGTGATTTATCCTTTCGTTAAAAGTGTGAACAAAGGTTTTGCGGGAAACAAAGTTGGTCGCTGTGTTTAAAGGGTGGATGCAAAATTTTACAGCTGAGCACAAGACAGATTAAAGTTTCCAATATACCAGAAACAACAACTTGAATTTATATAGCACCCTTAATGTGGTAAAACGTCCCAAGGCGCTTCACAGGAGTGTTATCGAACAAAATTTGACACCGAGCCACATAAGGAGATAGGAGGACAGGCTTGGCCAAAGGTTTTAAGGAGTATCTTAAATGAGGAGAGGGGTAGCGAGACTTAGAGAATTCCAGAGCTTAAGGCAGCTGAAGGCACAGTCACCAATGGTGGAGCGATGAAAAAATCAGGATGTGCAAGAGGCAGAGTTGGATGAGCGCAGAGATCTGAGGGTTGCAGGGCTGGAGGAGGTTACAGAGATAGGGAGGGGCAAGAGCATGGAGGGATTTGAAAACAAGGATAAGAATTTTAAAAATCAAGACGTGACCAGACTGGGAGCCAATGTAGGTCAACGAGCACAGGGGCAATGGATGAACGAGACTTGGTGCGAGTTAGGATAAGGGCAGCAGAGTATTGGATGAGCTCTAGTGGGAGGCTGGCCAGGAGAGCATTGGAATAGTTAAGTCCAGAGATAAAAAAGGCATGGATGAGGGTTACAGCAGATGATGAGCTGAGGCAGAGACGGGAGAGGTTACAGAGGTGGAAATAGGTGGCCTTGGTGATGGAGCGGTTATGTGGTTGGAAAAATCATCTTAGGGGTCAAATACGACACCAATTGCAAATGGTCTGGTTCAGCCTCAGACTGTGGCCAGGGAGAGGGATGCAGTCGGTGGCTGGGGAACGGAGTTTGTGGTGGGGTCCGAAGACAATCGATTCAGGCTTCACAATATTTAGTTGGAGGAAATTTCTGCTCATCCAGTACCGGATGTTGGGTAAGCAGTGACACAAATCAGACAGTGGAGGGGTCGAGAGAAGGCTGTTCATGCTGTGGAATAGATCGATTAAACAGTTAATGACAGGAGTAAAGGAACCTGATGATAGTTGCTAGCAGACATACACTCACAGAGCACGTGAAGGGATGATGGCCATGTGGATTGTGCGCGAAGACTCGGCTCCTGATCGCGTCACGGTATTGATCCGGATGTGGACACGACAGCTGAATGCCAGAGAGGAGATGAGAGAGTAGCTGCCCGTGACATCAAGGTAGCATTCGACTGAGTAAGGTACCAAGAAGCTCAAGCAAAACTGATGTCAATGGGGATCTGCAGGAACATTTTTCAGTAGCTGATCAAATAGGACGTAGAAAATCGGACTGGTTTCAGGCTGGCCGAGTTTCATCACCACCCCTCCAGGTCATCGATGGCAGAATTCCTCAGGGCATTGTCCTTGGCCCAACCATCTTCAGCAGCTTCGATAGTCTTCCTGCTGTCATTCAGCTCAGGCTTAGGACTGTTCGCCCAAGATTCCAATGTTCAACTCCATTCACAACTCCTCTGATAATGAAGCAGCTCACGCTAGCCTACAGCATGATCTGTACAATATCCAGGCTTGGCAGTTAACATTCACACCACCCAAGTGCCAGGCAATGACCATTTCCAACAAGAGAAGGCCCAACCACCAGGGATGATGGCAGGAAACCATTGTTTTTCTCTCTCTCACATGGCAGCTGTCGATCATTTTGCCATTGCCATTTATACTTCATCTAGAGTCATCTTTTGTTTCTTAACTTGTCCCATTACCATCTCCTTTTGCCTTGCACCATCATCCCTTTTGTCTCAATCTCTGCTGCCTTCCAACCTATCAAAGATCTTCCCTTTTGTTCTTTCCTCCCCATCCCCCTTTCCCTGCCCCTACACTTGCTTAAAAACCTGTTCCATCTCCAACTTTTTCCAGTTCTGACGAAGGGTCATCGACCTGAAACGTTAACGCTGTTTCTCTCTCTACAGATGCTGCCTGACTTGCTGAGTATTTCCAGCATTTTCTGTTTTTATACAAGATGTTGGACATTGTCCAAGGCACTGCAGTTCACTTGATCGGTGCCCCTATCACTGGACTCAATATTCACTCCCTCCACCACTGGCACACTGTAGCTGCAGTATGTACAATTTACAGGATGCACTGCAGCAAGTCAACAAGGTTACTTTGACAGCATCACCCTTCACTATGACCTCTCCCAGCAAGAAATGCAAGAGCAGCAATGTTTAGAGAATGCCATCACCAAGTTCCCCTCCAAGTCACACACCATCTTGATTTGGACACACATTGCCATTCCTTCATCGTCACTGGCTTAGAATACCCTAGCCAACACCATTATGAGAGCACCATCACCACAAGGACTGTATTGGTTCAAGGAGAAAGTCCACCACCATCTTCTCAGAGCAACTAGGATGGGCAGGAAATTGGGTCTTGCCAGCATTGCCCACATCCTGAGAAGAAAGAAAGAAAGATGTCTTTTTCAAGAGGTTAATTTGTTGCTCAGAATTTCTAGGTTGAAAGGCTATCTTCCCAATGGTAACCAGAAAAAGAAGAAACTGATATTGAAGTTCCATTATTCACATTCCTATTTGAAACTTTTTGGCTGTGCCAGCAGATGATAACCCATGATTGCTGCATTCGCACTTCTGGCAGGTGATGCTTACATGAACAGAAATGCAGGCAGTTCGATTTACACAAGCACTTAAAATCAGTCACAGCATTCACACACATTTTTGTTTATTCAGCAGGGTAAAACGTTAAAATGCAAATCGCAGCATTTGTCTTGCAATGCTCTGGAGTTCCTGAATGCAGTTTATTCTGCTCAGTGCGATGAAGCACAATTATATTTCAATTATACATTGGCTGCAGTACACTAAGCTCTTACAAAGAAATATACGTTTGGGAAGGCTGTGGCCACCAGGAGATGGTGAATCTATAAATCGAAACAGGAGAGTCAGGTTACTAGAACCAATTACAAATAGACCAATCAATTTTCACTTTTATAATACCACAACTTGTTCTGGGGCAACTCGATATGGCGACAAAAATTACATTTTACGGTTACTTGGACAGCTAGAAAAGTCTTTAAAATGTTTTTCTCCTGACACCCCCTGTCAAAAACAGCTTCAGATGGTTAAAGATCAGCACTGGTTTTGACACACGACAATACAAGTCCGTGGTGTTCAAACTGGGCTCCATAAATCCTTGGGGGCACCATAAAGGGTTCTTGGTGTCCACAAGGTCACAATGTGAAATCTGGATTTCTGTTGCCGCACTTGTAATTCTGATTGATCAACAATCTGCCCAATGCTGAAAAATAACGAAGTTGCTATACTAAGCGAAAAGGCTCATTATTAAAAATCAGGAGAGGACATCAGGTCACCAAGCAATTAACATTGCAGTACGTTGTTTCATTTCCAGTCGATCCAAATCAACCTGCTTCTTTTTTAATGAATAACAGCAGTGTACCTTGCCAAACAAGGAAGCATTGAAAGTCTTGGTGCCCTTTGCTTCGATCTACCTGTGCACGATGGCATTCTGTGTTGGCATGCTTGAATTCAAATGCCACACTTGATGCTTCAAGGTCAAGGGCGAGTTTGCATCCCCTTGTAGCAACGGTCATGGATCGGAGATCTGCGCAGAGCAAATCAAGTTTATCCTTTTCACTGATTTAGCATGTTACAGAGTGAAGGTACTTTGAACTGAAGAGAGAAGCTTTCAAGAATTCTGCATTTCTTAATCACATTTCTCTCATCGCCACTCGTGAAAGATTTCCTGCACACATAACATGGTCACGGAAGACCGTGCATTTGGGAAGCTTCAGCTCAAGCGGACCACGAGTGCAGTGTCAGTTTTTGCATTAAAGCTTTTGCACCACTGTCATTAGTTAATAATCAACGAGTTAAATCATTAAGCTAACCAATCTGAAATGTAAGGCAACATCTTAATCAGGATCACTGCTAGAGTCAAACAATAACTCCCTGTCCACACATTTTTTCTTTAACGTGAGCCATCCTCATCACTGTAGAGTTGAGCGGAGAGATACATCAGCAAACTGAGAATTGAATCATTGTAATTCTACCGATTGAGAGTGGGATGCACAGATCCAGCACAGCTGTCACAGCACAGTACTCAGTCATCATTAACTACTGCGACATTCATTTTGACCGTTAGTTGATGCAGAATGATTAAACACACTTCTTATCCACTATTTCAGCATAAAACACACGGCAACATTCATGGAGACTATACTAAGTGGCTAACAATGTTTACAACCAGTAAACTCTAGTTACTGAAGTATTGCAGTATGGCAGTGATGAACTACTTTGATTACAATTTTTTTTGAGCATAACAGGTTTATTCTGAAAAATGACACTTCCATCAAATTTAAATATTTTTGCATGTCTAAATGCTCGTTGGAGAAATTTGCAGTCAAAGTGCAATTAATGTAGAATACTTGTCCCGTTGAATACACACCAACAACCAAACTATCCAAGTATAAGACAGAAGTTGGTCAAGGCCCAGATTGCCCAGCACAATGTAATTAATATTAGTAAAGAAAAAGGTACTGGAGAAATTAATGGGACTAAAAGCCGACAAATCCCCTGGATCAGATGGCCTACATCCTAGGGTTCTAAAAGAGGTGGCTGCAGAGATAGTGGATGCACTGGTTGTGATCTTCCAAAATTCCCTAGATTCTACAACGGTCCCAGTGGATTGGAAGGTAGCAAATGTAACCCCGCTATTCAAGAAAGGAGGGAAGAGAGAAAACAGGGAACTACAGGCCAGTTAGCCCGACGTCAGTCGTTGGGAAAATGCTGGAATCCATTATTAAGGAAGTGTTAACAGGCACTTAGAAAATCATAATGACCCGTAATTGCCGATAGGAGGCTTCCTGCGTGCGGATGCCTATTGGGAAAAAAATCTATGCACTTACCCAAGGGCTCCCGAGGTCCGGACACTTCCGCTGCTGGGCCTCTCCACAATCGAAATGCGCAGGGCCCACGTATCCCAGGGGTGCATGCGGTTCACAAGCGTCCCTGGGATCACGTAGGCCAGGCGAGCCAATGGGAGAAGGGAATCTCCCTTCATACTTTTGACATAGACCCGTCAAGAGTATGAATGGGGATCACTGAAAAAAGACATCAAAACATTAAATAAATTTTTAATGTTTTTAAAATGAGTTAAAATTACATTAAATTAAATATTAAACAAATTTTTTTTTTAAATTAAAGTTTTTTACGGGGCTAAAAATAAACTTAAACTATTTTAAAAGTATTTTTAAATTATAAAATGAGTGAAATTAAATTTTTTTAAAAAAAAACCTCTTATGTTGGTAAAAGCAGGCCTTACACGGAACTCTCCACTCGCAGAGGCCCTTCTCCAGGGCAGGCGTCCGATCTGTCAAGAGGATGCTCGACAGATGGGAAATGCTTCGCATGCCTGAAACCAGCATTTCTGATGTCCCGATGGGTGTGGTGTGTACACACCCATAGGGATCGGAAAATACAGGCCAGTATGATTAGGCCGAGTCAACATGGTTTTATGAAAGGGAAATCGTGTTTGACAAATCTATTAGATATTTTTGAGGATGTAACTAGCAGGGTAGATAAAGGGGAATCAGTGTATGTAGTATATTTGGATTTTCAAAAGGCATTCGATAAGGTGCCACATAAAAGGTTGCGGCAGAAGATAAGGGCTCATGGGGTTGGGGGTAATATATTAGCATGGATAGAGGATTGGTTAAAGGACACAAAACAGAGTGGGAATAAATGGGCCATTTTCAGGTTGGCAGGCTGTTACTAGTGGGATGCCGCAAGGATCAGTGTTAGGGCCTCAGCTATTTACAATCGTTAAATGAGTGGGCAATAAGGTGGCAGATGGAGTATAATGTGGGGAAATGTGAGGTTATTCACTTTCGTAGGAAGAACAGAAAAACAGTATATTTTTTAAATGGTGAGAAACTATTACATTTGGTGTTAAGAGGGATTTAGGTGTCCTTGTACACGAAATACAGAAAGTTAACATGGTACAGCAAACAATTAAGCCGGCGAATGGTATATTGGGCTTTACTGCAAGGGGTTTGAGTACAAGAGTAAGGAAGTCTTGCTGCAATTGTACAGGGCTTTGGTGAGACCACACCTGGAGAACTGCGTACAGTTTTGATCTCCGTACTTAAGGAAGGATATATTTGCCTTAGCGGGGGTGCAATGAAGGTTCATTAGATTGATCCCTGGGATGAGAGGGTTGTCCTATCAGGAGAGATTGAGTAGAATGGGCCTATACTCTCTGGAGTTTAGAAGAATGAGAGGTGATCTCATTGAAACATACAAGATTCTGAGAGGGCTTGACAGGGTAGATGCTGAGAGGTTGTTTCCCCTGCCTGGAGTGTCTAGAACTAGGGGGCATAGTCTCAGGATAAGGGTTTGGCCATTTAGGACTGAGGTAAGGAGGAATCTCTTCACCGAGGGTTGTGAATCTTTGGAATTCTCTACCCAAAGGGCTGTGGATGCTGAATCTTTGAGTATATTCAAGGCTAAGATGGATAGATTTTTGGACTCTAAGGGAATCAAGGGATATGGGGACCAGGCGGGAAAGTGGAGTTGAGGTTGAAGATCAGCTGAATGGTGGAGCAGGCTCGAAGGGCCGTATGGCCGACTCCTGCTCCTATTTCATATGTTCTTACAGCAGTGAGTAAATGGCACATCTCAAACCAGTGGCCACAGTGAAACAAAGAAAGCACACAACATTCCTGCTGCTCAAAGAAAGCCACACACCAATAATAATCATTTGGTAGCAACTTTATGCCACTACCTGATGTGGACCTAACCTACAGAGTGGGCAGGGTGAGATAAATCACACAATGTTGCTGCTCTCAATTACCATCAGTGATCCTGTTGGAAAGAACATGTGTGTGGATGTAGGCTGAAAACAGAATGATGCTCATTGAGGCCAAATAGCCTATTGGCATTTCTTCTTTTGGCCCACACTTGTAGTACCACTTGGGTGAAGTCAGAGGGCTGTCTGCACTTCTGGAACCATAACTCACCAACAGTCGACTCTTTCAAGAGAGGAGCAGAGAAAAAGCAAACTGTGCTTTTTTTGGCCACTGTATGTACATTTTGCTTTACAATACGGAGTAGTTTAGAACCTTCTCTTCTATATCTTCTAACAAGGAGATGACATTTTTACACCTACTGGCAGGTTGACAGATTGGGATAACCAATTAGACAGCATGCACAGTGTATTCTTTCCAAAGTACAGAATTAACACTCCATTAGAGACATTAAAGAGCTTTCAGCAAACATTACTCATCACTGTAGAAGAGATGATTATGCATATTTTAAAAAATGTCCCTGCAGCCAGATTGAGTCGCAATAGATTTTCATGACCACAAGCATGGAAATGGTCCAGAGGTGGTAATGGGGTTACAGCAGTCTCTTGAAGCAAGTTTCCAAATTCAAATTGAAATACATTGTTTTTATTTTACAACCTCGTGCTGTTCATTTTGCACTGAATGCACAGCCTGGAATGACCCACCCATCCATCTGGCTGACACTCGGCCTTTTCCCTCTGTGGTCCCTCAACATACATAGGAACAGGAATCAGCCATCCAGCCCTCGAGCCTGTTCCGCCAATCAAGTAGATCATGGCTGATCTGTATACTAACTTCATTTACCCACCTTGATTCCTTAATCCTCAATACCCTTGCCTGACAAAAGTCTATCAATCTCAGTTCTGAAATGTTCAATTGACTCTCAGCCTCAACAGCTTTTTTTTGGGCGGGGGAGAGGAAAGAAAGAGTTCCAGATTTCCACTACCCTTTGTGTGACGAAGTGCTTCCTGACATCACCCTTGAATGGCTGAGCTCTAATTTTAAGGTTATGGCCCCTCGTTCTGGACTCACCCATCCCAGAGTAAATTAGTTTCTCTCCATCTACCCTATCAACTCCTTTAATTATCTTAAATACATCAATTAGTTCACTGCTTAATCTTCTACACTCAAAGGAATACAAGCCTAGTCTATGCAACTTGTCCTCATAATTTAACCCTTTTAGCCCTGGTATCATTCTAGTGAATCTGCGCTACACCCCCTTCCAAGGCCAATATATCCTTCCTGAGGTGCAGTGGCCAGAACTGAACGCAGTGCTCTAAATGAGGTCTAACCAGAGCTTTATATAACTAACGCAACTGCCACCCCTCGAGATAAAGGCCAACATTCTATTTTGTACCTGTCCACTAGCTTTTAGAGTTTTCTGTACTTGGACCCCTAAATCTCTCTGCTCCTCCACAGTTCCTAGCTTCTGTATACTGTGGGATTTCTTTCCAGAGGAACTTGAGTCAATTAGTGTCTTGTCACTGCAGTGCAGAATTCTGGTGTACCCATTATAAAAATTCAGAGTTAGAGTCATTTTATTTTGAATGACCATTCCACCCTCAAGAGCCTGGCAAAGTTCACCGAACAAATCACAGTAATCGTCTAGAATTAAGACTATTTTAGTTAGATCCCAGCACAGGATTGAGAAAATACTTTAGCGACACCTTTAGAGTTTAGGCGCTGTCCCTCCGAAGTCTAAGATCTCATGCAAAAATGCGTAGAAGCTAGGAACAGATGGAGACAGTGCTTTAACTGCAATGGAATATTTAGTCAAATAGGATCTCCTCATGGATCAATATTGAGGGATTTGTGCGGCTAAGTATTTTAATCCGGATGCTCGGTAGTAATAGCCAAAAGCTACAGAATCCTTTTGTTAGTCAGAGCAGTCCTTTCAAAAAACTGATCTTTCTGAGCATGATGGGTTTCACCTAACAGTGTCCTTAGAGAATAAATGGGGCAGTGGGCTGGTTTAAAGTTAGTAAGGCAGGAGGAGCAGTAAACAAAACAGATTATAAAGAAAATTAATTAATAATAGCTGAACAATCAAATAAGAAAATGAATATTTGAAGGATAGGTTGAACATAAGAATATAAGAAATAGGAGCAGGAGTAGGCCATTCGGCCCTGCTCCGCCATTCAATAAGATCATGGCTGACCTTCCGCCTCAACACCACCTTCCCGTACTATTCACATATCCCTTGATTCCTCAAGAGTCCAAAAACCTATCTATCTCAGCCTTGAATATACTCAACAACTGAGCATCCACAGCACTTTGGGGTAGAGAATTCCAAAGATTCACAACCCTCTGAGTGAAGAAATTCCTCCTCATCTCAGTCTTAAATGGCCTACCCCTTATCCTGAGACTATGGCCCCTCGTTCTAGACTCTCCAGCCAGGGGAAACAAACTCTCAGCATCTACCCTGTCAATTCCCTCAGAATTGAATAGCTTTTCTACACGTGCAAGAAGGAATAATGAACTGTAATTAGAGGTACATGCAGCTACCGGGAATATTGATGTGATTGGTATCTCCAAAAGATGGCTGACAGCAGAGGATGACCAAGAGCCAGAGATGAGAGGGTATAAAATGTTCAAAGATAGGCCTACAAGGAAGTGGTGGATTGAGGAGGAATGATACAAGCACCTAAAAGGGTGGATATCTCAGCAGAACAGCACTTGATTGAAACGATAGGGATAGAACTAGGTAATAAAGGTAGCAGTTTGTTCATCAGTAACTGCTATAAATCTCCAGCACAAAGTGAGCAGACAGATGAGTTGTTCGGTCAGGTAAGGATGGCTGTGGAAAATCAGAATATACTAATCATGGGGGATTTGAACATCCCACAGGTAAAACGGGCAGATGAGGACAAACCTTAAGGGAGGAGCAAGAATACAAAAACAAATACGCTGAGGCAGTCGGGGATTGTTTCCTCACACAACAGGAGAGGAAAGCAACAACACAATTCAGGACAAAGCAGTCTGCTTGATCGGCAACCCATCCACCAGCTTAAACATCCACCTCCTCCACCACTGGCGCACCGTGGCTGCAGTGTGTACCATCTACAACATGCATTGCAGCAACTCGCCAAGGCTTCTTTGACAGCACCTCAAACCCACAACCTCCACCATCTCGAAGGACAAGGGCCGCAGGTGCATGGGAACACCATCACCTCCAATTTACTCTCCAAGTCAAACACCATTCCGACTTGGACATATATCGCCGTTCCTTCATTGTCGCTAGGTCAAAATTCTGGAACTCCCTACCTAACAGCTCTGTGGAGTACCTTCACCACACGGACTGCAGCGGTTCAAGGCGGCAGCTCACCACCTTCTCATGGGCAATAAAATGCTGCCTTTGCCAGCGACACCTACGTCGCCAGAAAGAATAAAAGATACAAAATGGCATTATATACAATTCCTTTCCTCCATTTCTGTATATCTGCTATAAAAGTACTAAATATATTCCTCTAGGGCATAAAAACCCAAAAAGGAAAAGTGATCCAACCATGGCTAACAAAAGAAATTAAAGCTAGTATTAAGTCAAAGGAGGAAGCTTATAAAGTTGCCAGAAAAAGCGGTCAGCCTGAGGATTGGGATCTTTTTAGAAATCAGCAAAGGGGGACCAAGAAATTGATAAAGGGAAAATGGAATATGAGCACAAACTAGTGAAAAATATAAAAACGGATTTTAAAAGCTTCTATAAGTATGTGAAAAGGAAAAGACTGGCGAAGGTAAATGTAGGTCCTTTACAGTCAGAGACGGGAGAATTTATAATGGGGAATGAGGAAATGGCAGAGAAATTAAATAAATACTTTGTTTCTGTCTTCACAGAGGAAGACACAAAAAACCTCCCAGAAATACGAGAAAACCAAGGGTGTGACGAGAATGAGGAACTTAGACATTATTATTAGTAAAAAAAACATTTCTAGCAAAATTAATGGGACTAAAAGTCGATAAATCCCAAGGACCGGATGACCTACATCCTAGGGTTTTGAAAGAGGTGGCCATTGGAATAGTGGACACATTGGTTGTCATCTTCCAAAATTCTATTGATTCTGGAACGGTTCCTGCAGATTGGAGGATAGCAAATGTAACCCCGCTATTTAAGAAAGGAGGGAGAGAGAAAATGAGGAACTACAGACCTGTTAGCCTCACATCAGTAGTTGGGAAAATGCTGGAATCTATTATAAAGGATGCAATAACTAGGCACTTGGAAACTAATAGTAAGATTGGGCAGAGTCAACATGGTTTTATGAAAGGGAAATCCTGTTTGACAAACCTATTGGAGTTCTTTGAGGATGTAACTAGTGGAGTAGACAAAGGGGAACCGGTAGATGTGGTGTATCTGGATTTTCAGAAGGCCTTCAATAAGGTCCCACACAAGAGGTTGGTGAACAAAATTAGGGCACATGGAATTGGGGGTTAATATACTAGCATGGATTGAGAATTGGTTAACAGACAGAAAAACAAAGAGTAGGGATAAACGGGTCTTTTTCCAGGATGGCAGGCTGTGACTAGTGGGGTACTGCAAGGATCGGTGCTTGGGCCCCAGCTATTCACAATCTACATCAATGATTTGGATGAGGGGACTAAATGTAACATTTCCAAATTTGCTGATGATACAAAGCTAGGTGGCAGTGTCAGTTGGGAAGAGGATGTGAAGAGGCTTCAAGGGGATCTCGACAGGCTCAGTGAGTGGGCGAGAACATGGCAGATGAAATATTATGTGGATAAATGCGAAGTTATCCATTTTGGTAGAAAAAACAGAAAGGCAGAGTATTTCCTAAATGGTGAAAGATTGGGGAATGCAGATGCTCAAAGGGATCTGGGTGTCCTTGTACATGAGTCACTGAAAGTGAATGTGCAGGTGCAGCAAGCCATTAGGAAGGCAAGTGGTAAGCTGGCCTTCATTACAAGAGGATTTGAGTACAGGAGTAAAGAAGTCTTACTCCAATTATATAGGGCCTTGGTGAGACCACACCTGGAGTACTGTGTAGAATTTTGGTCTCCTTACCTAAGGAAGGATATACCTGCCATAGAGGGAGTGCAACGAAGGTTCACGAGATTGATTCCTGGGATGGCGGGACTGTCGTATGAGAAGAGATTGAGTAAACTAGGCCTGTATTCTCTTGAATTCAGAAGAATGAGAGGGGATCTCATTGAAACATACAAAATTATTACAGGGCTTGATCGGATGGATGCTGGGAGAATGTTTCCCTTGGCTGGGGAGTCTAGAACCAGGGGCCGCAGCCTCAAGATAAAGGGCAGGCCATTCAGGACTGAGACGAGAAGAAATTTCTTCACACAGAGGGTGGTGAATCTTTGGAATTCTTTATCCCAGAGGTCTGTGGAGGCTCAGTCATTGGGTATATTCAAAACAGAAGTCGATAGATTTCTGACTAGTAAGAGCATCAAGGGATATGGCGATAGGGCCGGTGAATGGAGTTGAGGCAGAAGATCAGCCATAATCTCATTGAATGGCGGAACAGGCTCGAAGGGCCTACTCCTGCTCCTATTTCTTATGTTCTTATGTTCAGTAGCATAGTGGCTATGTTACTGGACTAATTATGTTACCGGAGACATGAGTTCAAATCCCACCACGGCAGCTGGGGAATTTAAATTCAGTTCATTAAATAAATCTGGAATAAAAAGCTAGTATCAGTTAAAGTGACCAGAAACTACCAATTTGTCATAAAAACCCATCTGGTTCACTAATGTCCTAGTCTGACTCCAGACCCACAGCCATGTGGCGGACTTGTAAGTGCCATCTGAAATGGCCTAGCAAGCCCATCAGTTGTACCAAACCGCTACAAAGAAGTATACTCATTGTCGAAGTACCTTCACCACATGGACTGCAGCGGTTTAAACGCGGTGGCTCACCACCACCATCTTAAGTCAATTAGGGATGTGTAATAAATGCTGGCCTTGCCAGCGACGCCCACATCCAAGGAGCAAATAGAGAGAGAGATTTGGTCCAAACACCATAAACATTTACCAAAATAAATAATTACTTTCCTAATGTATCATTTCACTACTTCCCCAGCACATCCTATCTTCACAATAAATGTAATCACCTGATTAACCAGGTCAGGAATACAGCAAAACTCAGGAATGCCTCCATGCCAAGTGTACATATCTGGATACATCTTATGATGTGCAACCGAGACAAAAAAGAAAATCCCATTTGCCAACTATGCACTTACCTCTTGACAGTACTGCAGAATTCCTTCTTTAGTTCCAAAGCAGCTGTTTGTTCCAGAAGGATCAGACACCCACTTGCCGCTCTGTACATTCATGTGCATGTTCAGTTTTCCGCAGAACATGGCGATTTGGGGTTCTGCTGCCAATAATCCAGTACCTCCATCGGTTGGCACCTAGTAAACAAAATGATCTCAATTACTAACAAAGCACTAAATAACCAGTATAGAGAATCAAAGGGTCTTTCTAAGTGACATACAAAGGGACAAGGTGCTTTTTTTTTTTAAATCACCAAATTTGACATTTAGGTCCTGTCTACAAACATTTAAAACAGAATATTAAAAAGCAAAGATGCAACTGGTCAGTAACAGGTGACAGGACTGCCAGGTTAGAATCCCTTGAAGCTTTGGTGCAACATTGCAACCTAATGTAATTAAGTAAGGAATTCAGACAGTGCCTGGAAAAAAGTTTAATACCCAAGAATGCTGACTGAATCTGTGATAGTGTTTAAAAAAAACCTTACAAACATTCATTAAATTAAGTAAGGATTTATTAAAGGACTCGTGCACAAGGTGACACCATATCCCACTGAACAGGCTATAGCCAAGTTCCTACAACTACACGAGGTATCTTGGTTGAAGTGCTTGCAAATTATATCTTATTTCAAAAGAGTTTTATTTTAAAATGAGGAAAGCCATCTGTAAGCTGCATATCTCTAGCCCAAATTGCACATTTAATAAAATCAGGACACATTTCCCACCTGCCCCCACCCAAATTCGACAGGGATTATAACACTTCAGGTCAACCACGTAGGGAACAGATAATGTCGCATTTAAATGGAGACTGAGCAAATCCGCTAACTAAATCCCCAAACAATTCAAACAATGTGTGAAATCAGAATCGGATTACAGCATCTTCAGTTGGATAGTGCATTAAAAGGAGTCATTGTAACACATGACAAGGGAGTATGGCTCTTAAATTCTACATTACATCACTTTTCAAAATACATTTCACAATAATTCCTTAACTTGGCAGCTTCCACAGTTGCTTGCCAATGTGGCGCATTCTACATCCACACTTCCTTGCTTTGAAGTTTTGACTGTTCAGCCCAATGATGGCGATTACATAATATAAGAAATAAGAGCAGGAGTAGGCCATTCAGCCCCTCGAGCCTGCTTCGCCATTCAATAAGATCATGGCTGATCATCGACCTCAACTACACTTTCCCACCCGATCTCCATATCCCTTGATTCCCCTAGAGTCCAAAAATCTAGCTATCTCAGCCTTGAATATACTCAAAGACTCAGCATTCACAGCCCTCTGGGGCAGAGAATTTTAAAGATTCACAACCCTCAGTGAAGAAATTCCTCCTCATCTCGGTCTTAAATGGCCAAACCCTTATCCTGCGACTATGCCCCCCTAGTTCTGGGCACTCCAGTCAGGGGAAACAACCTCTCAGCATCTACCTTGTCAATCCCCTTCAGAATCTTGTATGTTTCAATGAGATCACCTCTCATTCTTCTAAACTCCAGAGAGTATAGGTCCATTCTACACAATCTCATCATAGGACAGCCCTCTCATCCCAGGAATCAATCTAGTGAACCTTTGTTGCACCGCCTCCAAGGCAAGTATATCATTCCTTCGATAAGGAGACCAAAACTGTGCACAGTACTCCAGGTGTGGTCTCACCAAGTCCCTATACAATTATAGCAAGACTTCCTTACTCTTATACTCCAACCCCCTTGCAATAAAGGCCAACATGCCATTTGCCTTACTTGTTGCTTGCTGTACTTGCATGCTAGCTTTCTGTGTTTCTTGCACGAGGACACCCAAATCTCTGATCAACATTTGAAAGTTTCTCACCATTTAAAAAATATTCTGGTTTTCTATTCTTCCTACCAAAGTGAATAACCTCACATTTCCCTACATTATACTCCAACTGCCACCTTACTGCCCACTCACTTAGTCTATCTATATCCCTTTGCAGACTGTGTTCTCCTCACTGCTTACTGTCCCACCTAGCTTTGTATCATCAGCAAACTTGGATACATTACACTCGGTCCTTTCATCTAGGTCATTAATATAGATTGTAAATAGCTGAGGCCCCAACACTGATCCTTGCGGAACTCCACAAGTTATAGCCTGCCAACCTGAAAAAGATCCGTTTATCCCTACTCTTTGTTTTCTGTCCGTTAACCAATCATCTATCCATGCTACTATATTACCCCTAACCCCATGAGCCCTAATCTTGTGTAATAACCTTTTATGTGGCGCCTTATCGAATGCCTTTTGGAAATCCAAATATACTACATCCACTGGTTCCCCTTTATCTACCCTGCTAGTTACAACCTCAAAAAACTCTAATAAATTTGTCAAACACTATTTCCCTTTCATAAAACCATGTTGACTCTGCTTAATCAGGTTATGATTTCCTAAGTGCCCTGATACCACTTCCTTAACAATGGATTCCAGCATTTTCCCGACAACTGATGTCAGGCTAACTGGCCTGTAGTTCCCCGTTTTTTCTCTCCCTCCTTTCTTGAATAGCAGTGTTACAATTGCTACCTTCCAATCCGCTGGGACTATTCTAGAATCTAGGGAATTTTGAAAGATCAAAACCAATGCATCCACTATCTCTTCAGCCACCTCTTTTAGAACCCTAGGATCTAGGCCGTCAGATCCAGGGGATTTGTTGGCTTTTAGTCCCATTAGCTTCTCTAGTACTTTTTCTCTACTTATATTAATTACATTAAGTTCCTCACCCTCATTAGACCCTTGGTTCCCCACCATTTTTGGTATGCTTTTTGTGTCTTCTACTGTGAAGACAAATACAAAATATTTGTTTAACTTTTGTGCCATTTCCTTATTCCCCATAATAATTTCTCCTGTCTCAGCCTCTAAGGGAAAAACGTTTACTTTTGTTACTCTCTTCCTTTTTACATACTTGTAGAAGCTCTTACAATCTGCTTTTATATTTCTTGCCAGTTTTCTCTCATTTTATTTTTTCCCTGTTTATCAATTTTTTGGTCAACCTTTGCTGGTTTCTGAAACTCTCCCAATCCTCAGGCTTACTATTATTCTTTGCAACATTATAAGCTTCTTCTTTCAATCTAATGCTATCCTTAACTTCTTTAGTTAGCCACGGTTGGATCACTTTTCCCGTGGAGTTTTTGTTTCTCAATGGAATGTATTTTTGTTGAGAATTATGAAATATTTCTTCAAATGCTCATCTACCGCCATACCTTTTCATCTAATTTTCCAATCTACCTTAGCCAACTCGCCCCTCATACCTATGTAATTGGCTTTATTTAGGTTTAAGACTCTAGTTTCGGACTTAGGCAAGTCATTCTCAAAATTAAGGTGAAATTCTATCATATTATGATCACAGTTGTAGTTTAATTCCACATACACCAAAAGCCTGCCAGAATCAGACTATAGTGGGCATTCTTGATATTCAACCTATACAGTGAGCATCAGCACACAGCAGGCCATTTGACCATGGGGAGCTTTACACTCGAGTCCAAACCGGAATTCAGCTGACATCCACACCTACACATTTTGCAGTAAATATGCTCCACAGGATTTGCACTGGCTGTTTTCCACATCACCCTTCCCTAGCCCAGGGACACTGAAGACAGCTCAATTACCATCCTAACTAAGATCAGATAAGTCAGCACAGACGAGGGCTAGACTCTTGAACGTTCACGGCCCGAATTACTCAGGAACCCACTATGCCCCAGGAAGCTGTCCAGACTGCTACACAATGGGGCGTTGGGATCAGTGACAGCTGCAGCCTGACTGGTACAGAAGTATGAGGAAGCAATCAATTTTAAATACCTCAATTAAGTTACTGTATGCTGATTTTCTTTGGATCAAAGACAGCAGAAATACTCAGGCATATAAATACAAGGCTGTAAACCTCATCAATGCAAGATTGCAAGGTGATGCACACCAGTCATCTTGAATCTCCAGCTTTATATTAACAGATGCAATTTGGAGATCCTTCATCTACCTTGGGGACAATTTACTGTTTACGGTTTAAGTCCCACTCCAGAGACCGGAGCACAAAATTCTAGGCCGACACTCCAGTGCAGTACTGCTGCACTGTTGGGGGTGCTGTCTTTTGGATGAGACGTTAAAACCGAGGCCCCGTCTGCCTTCTCAGGTGGACGTGAAAGATCCCATGGCACTATAGCGAAGAATAGCAGGGGAGTTATCCCGGTGCCCTGGCCAATATTTATCCCTCAATCAACATCACAAAAACAGGTTATCTGGTCAATATCACATTGCTTTTGTGGGAGCTTGCTGTGCACAAATTGGCTGATGCATTTCCTACATTACAACGGTGACCATATTTCAAAAAGTACTTCATTGGCTGTAAAGTGCTTTGGAACATACGGTGGTCGTGAAAGGCGCTATATAAATGCAAGTTTTTTTTTTGCACTACATACAAGAGACTCCCTCTGTAGGCTTCACACCCTAATGTAAAAAATCCTGGCTTATCGCGACTGTATGGTAAAAACGTGGGTCTATGATGCGGCCTTCAGGATCAGGTAGCCAGTTTTTGGATGGGGAGCCGTTCCCAGTACTGTGGATCGCTCTATAAATGTACAGCCCAGTGGAGACTGGCCGCCCGGTGAGCGTAAAAGCACACAGACGCTCGCTCTCCCCAAAACAGAACACAGTGTCAAGCATGAAGATGAAAGCACTTTTGGCCATTCACTAGTTTCGGGTGGGCCTGCAGTGTTGTGTTTCAAAGCTGTGCAAAGTAAGGAAGTGGCGCTCAAGTTTCATGCCAGCATTTTTAGTCAAGTAGCTCTTGTGTTTCATCTTAGCAATAAGAAGGTTGATGAAATCAGAAGCAAAACTTAGCTATAGCCCAAGGTGCCACTCTACTCCCTTATGGTAGGTAAAGAACTGAAGCACTGTATAGATGTTCACAGGAGGGCATTGCATCGTTACTGCAGGTTTATAGAGAAACCATCTGTCCAACATAGTAACAGCCAGAATTACCAGGGTTATGAGATTCAAAGCATTTTTTTTCAAAATCTTGAATTATGTGCCTACTCTAGTTTATTAAAATTCAAGAGCATAGAACAGAAACACCAGACACAATTCTTCTTTATTGAGGTGGTAACTAACGTGGTAGATGTTATTTATATGGACTTCCAGAAGGCATTCGACAAGGGTCCACATAAAAGAGACTGTTAACAAAAATGAGGGCGCATGGAATTGGAGGCAATCTATTGGCTTGGATAGGGAATTGGTTAGGAGGTAGGAGACAGAGAGTAGAGATAATGGGTCAACACTCCAATTGACAGGATGTGCCAAGTGGTGTCCCACAGAGATCAGTACTGGGGCCTCAGCTTCTCACTATTTAGAAATGACTTGAATGAAGGAATAAAGAGCCATATATTCAAGCTTATGGATAACGCTAAGTGTAGAGTATAGAAAATTAAGGGGTGATCCTCTTGAGGTTTTTTAAGATGATCTAAGGAGTTGATAGGGTAGAAAGAGAGAAACGGTTTCCTCTGGTGGGGGAGTAAAAGAAAAAGACTTGCATTTATATAGCGTCTTTCATGATCACCGGACGTCCCAAAGCGCTTTACAGCCAATGAAGTACTTTTTTGAAGTGTAGTCACTGTTGTAATGTAGTACAAAAGGGGCCATAACCTTAATTAGAGCTAGGTCGTTCAAGTGTGATGTCAGGAATCACTTCTTCACACAAAGGGTAGTGGAAATCTGGAACACTCCCCCCAAAAAGCTGTTGAGGTTGGGGGGTCAATTGAAAATGTCAAAACTGAAAGAGATACTTT
This sequence comes from Squalus acanthias, assembly GCA_030390025.1. Classification (NCBI taxonomy): domain Eukaryota; kingdom Metazoa; phylum Chordata; class Chondrichthyes; order Squaliformes; family Squalidae; genus Squalus; species Squalus acanthias. The sequence continues at coordinate 164,312,228 of CM059429.1, read as the reverse complement.
TGTTAGGCAAGTGTAATTAAAGACTACAGAACCAAGGCAATTATATGGAGTTAAGATACAGACAGGCTCAAGGGGCTCAATAGTCTACTCCTGTTCCTATGAACTTGCATTTATATAGCTCCTTTCACGATATTAGGACGGCCCAATGCACTTCACAGCCAACGAAGCACTTTTGAAGTGTCGTCACTATTGCAATGTAGGAAATTAGTAATGTGACTTGGCTTCCATTCCCAACAAATGTAATATGACTGTACCAGGAGTGCCCATCTGTTTCAGAAGATAACTCCTCAGGCTTAAAAGGGTAGCTCCACCCTCCAGCTTCTACTACACAGCTGGCCCAGAAAGATTTCAAAGAACACGTGAATGTTACAATTCCAATGACTAAAGCTGATTTTAATTCAGATTCTGGAAGCGTATGCCAGTGAGTCAGGCTATGTTGTCAAATTAATTTTTCATAGCCCCAGTAGCAGTTTTATCTGAAGCTTAACATTCATAGAATCATACAGCACAGGATGCGGCCATTTGGCCCATCGTGCCTGTGAAAGAGCTATCCAATTAGTCCCACTCCCCTGCTCTTTCCCTATAGCCATGCAAATTTTTCCCTTTCAAGTATTTATCCAATTCCCTTTTGAAAGTTATTATTGAATCTGCTTCCCACCACCCTTTCAGGCAGTGCGTTCCAGATCATAACTCGCTGTGTAAAAAAAAATTCATCTCGCCTCTGGTTCTTTTGCTACTTGCATAAAAATTAGGCAAACAAGAATCCTGCCTGTGAAGTGTTAAAGATCCAACAGCTCCAGTTAAGGACACACTACCTGCAGTCCCATAGCCTTCAAATGATAAAGAAGTCAATTTTTATACTGGCACTTGTTTAGCTCAGATTCCAGGAGACCAGTGTTTACACTCCCTCATCCTGCTGGCAGAATTGTAAGCCCAGTGTTTTTCATGGGTGTCCAACTCAATCACTGCACAAGGAAGCTGAATTTAGTACTGGAAGTTCCAGGAACCAGCACAGTGAAGTTCTGACAAAAGGTCATCGACCTGAAACGTTAACTCGGTTCCTATCGCCACAGATGCTGCTTGACCTGATGAGTGTTTCCAGCATTTTCTGTTTTTGTTAGTGAAGTGATTCATTGGTTGTGGAGCGCTTTGCCATGTCCGGAGGACATGAAAGGGGCTATTTAAATCCAAGTTCTTTCTTTCTAAATAAACACTGGTATAAGCTGCCTGGATCATAAACAACTACACTTTAAAATGGATATGTGTAAAAAGAAACTGCTCTGGTCAGCTTGATGCTTCGTATCAGAGTGCTAAAATGTAACCAAAACTGTGCTTTTTGGTGCTTTGATGAATTGCAGGACTTTTTTCTGCAAAGACTGGCTGAAGTTTTAAAGAAAATGCAAACATCTACTGAATGCCATGAAAATATGAAGAGGACTCTTCTTCATCTCCCTCCTTGAATATCCTTAGGGCAGGTACTTTTAAATGCATCGGTTTACAGGATCGCACCTCTTTATGTCTCTTTTTAAAAAAAAAACCAGTAATTTTGAAACCCATTCCATCAGTTTTGATTTCATAATTTCTGGAAAATCTGTACAAACAAATCTCTGCATCACATCCTTCCTTCTCGTAACACACATTACCGCTCCCATGACCCATTACTGGCACACTCCCCTTGGGCGTTCCAGGTTTTTAGAACCACAACCAGGGACAAGTCATGGCTTGAAACTGGAGGGGATGGGAGCCCAGGTCAGCTGTAGTCTATGTGAAAACGTAGGTTCGGAGCTAGGGACAGGAAGGATTCAAGCGTGCAATGCTTTAGTAATCAGCTCAAACAGACACACATCACAGTCCAGTCATTAATGGATAGCAGAGTTCAAACGGACATGGTACTGGTTAGCGTTTAAAATAATGCAGGTTCCTATAACACAAAAGCATTGCAGTAGCAATAAGATTTGGGCTCAAACCGAAAAGTGGATTAGCTAAATCAGATTTGCTAATTTAGCTACGAGAATGAGATGCACGATACTTCTGTACCCACTCGTCACCGAGTCAGCTTGTTTTAATTATCAATACGATGGTCCATTCTAATCAGCAGCAATCACACGCTGCTATGATTTATTTATTACACTGGGACCTTGGCTAAAACTGCAGTGACCCATGATTTCCCCACAGACCGAAGTTAAAGCAGCTGCCCTGTGCCAAGCATGTTCCCTGCCCCAGCTTTTCAAATTCATTTCTCCGGCGAGGAATAAATAATTGAGAAATGCAAGATTCACATAGTTATGCCTTCGATCACGCATGTCTGTGTCAGGGAAGAATCCAAACCGATCAACAAACAGGCAAAACTGCTAATTACGGATTTATCCCTGCGACACATGATGTTACCGTCAAAACATGATCCTGAGTTTGTGCCAAGATAGCAGATCTTATCCCAATAGTGTTGTGAAAATTGGTGTCAGCAGTCTGGGCTACAATAGGGGCAAAGCACCAGGGTTCCTTCGCTCATACAATCGTAGATTAGTGCACCACAGGAGGCCGCCATTCGGCCCATCGTGTCTGCACCGACTCTTTCGAAGAGCTCTTGATCTCACTATTCAGCGATCCCTGCCATTAAGTGCTTATGTAGACAGATAAGGACAGGATTTGCCTCAGCTGTAGATAGACACACAAGCTCTCACAGGGTCTAGGTTAATAAATGAATAATCACTTGGCTGAGGAATTAGAAGATGGCTGGCGTTGGTGAAAACACCAAAGTCAGTGCATTCGGGGGGGAGAAAATTGAAAAAACTTTTCAAAGAGCATGGATATGAGGAGGATTGATTTTCTCTTGTAGGACAGCTACTTACAATAGATTATGGGGCACTTCAGCTTTAATGCAATATTCAGAACCACAGCACACCCATAGCCATGTGGACTGTTATTTTCAGCGAGCTGTAAATCAGTGCTTCACTAAGCTTGTGATTTAAATCTTGTGATAGAAAAGTAGATGAAGGTTCGCTGTGTATACGAGGCACGCACACATTAAAAACATCTCCTACTCTTCACTCGAGGGCTGGCAGGCAACAGGTTACTGGGTCCTATCCTTCCCACTTCCCCAATACATAGTTACTGAAGATGTGCAAGCTATTCTGGAAACAAACCAATACAATGGACTAGTGAACTACTCTTCAACCTCCACCCCACGTTTTCTGTCCTCCTTCAGACACAGATAACCACTACTCTCTTTCCTCCCTTAAGACGCTCCTTAAAATCCACCTCTTTCACCAATCGTCTGCTCTAATATCTCATGTGGCTCAGTGTTAAATTTTGTTTGATAATCGCTCCTGTGAAGTGCGTTGCGACGTTTTACTATGTTAAAGGCGCTATATAAGAACATAAGAAATAGGAGTAGGCCATATGGGCCTTCGAGCCTGCTCTGCCATTCAATAAGATCATGGCTCAACTCCACCTTCCCACCCTATCCCATCACTTAATTCCCTTAGTATCAAAATATCCATCGATCTCTATCTTGAATATACTCAACAACTGAGCATCCACTGCTCTTTGGGTTAGAGAATTCCAAAGATTTACAACCCTTTGACCAAGCTTTTGGTCATCTGCCCTAATATCTCCTTATGTGGCTCGGTGTCAAACTTTGTTTGATAACGCTCCTGTGAAGCACCTTGGGGCGTTTTGCTACATTAAAGGTGCTATATAAATACAAATTGTTCTTGTTGTTGCACAATACCTTGGTCAAATGATTGCTCTACACACAAGGCTAGTTGACGAACACTGGATTTCTATTTGTAACCATTTAGGGCATTAAATTAGAGTTCGATTCTGTCATCAACCAACACACAGATGTGTGTCCTTGCGTGTATCTTATATACACACACTTTCCAATGGGGCCACTGGATAGTAATCAGAAGCAGGAATCCTGGTTGATATTTTCCCCTCCCAAGCCCAGGAGAGTTAAGACCGCAGTGCCACAAATGCAGCCCCGACTGAAGTAGAATACCTGAGCACAGCCGTGGAATCAAACCTGCAATCATCCTGGCCCATATGGCTTAGTGCTGCACCAGGGAACACCTGTACTACCTTTTCATACTGACCATCACCTTGTCTGCCTCTCCTTTGCCCAGAACAATATAACTAGGGCAAGTGTCAGGGTGGAAGTGACAGACTGTAAACGACAAAGGTTGTCAGTGCCACAGGACTGCAATGTGAAAAGCACCACAGTTAAAAATGGGTTACTAACTAATAGAAGGAGCATTTCAAGATCTGCTGGTGATAGTGGTGAGGAACTTCTCCTGCATCTCAGCATAAAGAGCCATATATTGTGTTACTTTATCATTTACGACAGAAATATTACACAGCCGAGGTCAAGTAAATATAGTTGCTAGAAGCAGCAAAAAGATTTGCCCCCTTTTCCCTGGCTCTGTACTTGCTTAAAAGCTGTTCATCTCGAACACCTTGTGATGAAAGGTCATCACCCTGAAATGTTAGCTCGGTTTTTCTCTCCACAGATGCTACTTGACCTGTTGAGTGTTTCCAGCATTTTCCGTTTTTATTTGCAACAAAAAGATTATGTTTCCAACAAGGGGGAGAGAGAGAGAGAGAGAGAGAGAGAGAGACCGAGACCTTTTCCAGATCAACTGGAGGACGTAATTTCAACACTTTCACAATACTGCATAACATATGCAGGAGCCGACATCCTGAACGCTAGCTACGGCATATATAGAACAGAATGCCAATGAGCATGGCACTCAGGCATTTTGGAATTAAGTGTCACACAGCAGCTGCAAGTAATTGCAGACAGGTACCCATTTCCTCATTATATAATCATGCTCAATCTTTTTTTAAGATTGCACAGTGCTAGCAGCAGCCTTGATTCATAACAAGTCACTTGATCCTTGCCGCTTGTGCACAATGGCCTTGCAGTGTTTGCATTAAACTAATCCCATGGGAATGAAAGGATCTGAGGGGCCAGCATTAGATTTAATAAGGCAGCTAGCTTCAAACTGAAGAAAGCCGCACACCCTTTCATCACTGACCCTTTATACCAAAGATAACATTGTAGGAAAATTGAGAAAGTTCTATTGTGTACAGTAAATTTTACAACTTATGAATATGATCATAGGGATAAAGACTAGCATTTCTAGGTCTCGTCACTTCATTCCCTTCCCTGTTTCCAATTTATAATACACAAACACGCTGATTGATCTAAAAACACATTATAGAAAAATGGTAATACATACTTGTGCTTAATGATAGATTTGAATATTTCCAGTACAAGAATGACCATAGAATTCAGGAGTACAATATAATCCAGTTCTATGCAAAAGACCAGTTAAAAAGAAAAGCTTTTTTAAAAAAAAAGTGGGAGGGAGGGGAGTGGGGAAGAGAATCTACTGCAATGTCTTCCTCAGTGGCTCAGTTAGCACGCACACCATAGCCCCGATTTTAACTCAGGCAGGAATTGGACAAGCGGGAAACCTCGGCAGCGTGAGGCCTGGGCAATTTTAACTCCCGGTCCTCATGTGCATGCCCCCAGTCAATTGCCCACCCGAAACCGGCAGGCAGCTGGCCAACATGTAGGAGCAGAATGCTGGGCAGCAGGAACCGAAGGAATGGTCCCTGGCACTCGGGTAAGTTGCAGTAGAAATACATTGTGCTATAAAAATATAACTAATCTCTATTGAGTAGGACACACACATTCATGTTTTGGTATTTGTGCCTATTTGACCCAGAAAGGAATGCGTGTTAATTTATTTTATGATGACGCTATAAAGTTACATTCAGCCCACAAGAGATTATGTCCCAGCAATACACAAGTTATCTGACAATGTTGACTAGATCTGTTTGCTGGGGCATCAGATGAAGTAATTAACAGAACTGTGTATATTCTCAGTACCACATCAATTTCAGACAACAGAAGGGGAGCATTAGCACATTTCAGAGAGGTTTGCACCTATAATATTGGATTGGTTTCACTCATTGAGCACAGCAGGAGTCCTAGTTGGTCAGTGTTGGGGGGTGGGGGTGTTAAGCTTCTGGTGCTCTCTCTATGGGTGAATTTAAAAAAATCAGTCTGTAGAAGGTTTGAAGTCTGCTACGGCAAGACAGACGGAGAAGTCTCTCTTCTAATGTCACTGAACTAACAGTTGCCAACACGGACTTGCAAAGTGAAGAAAGGTCCCGGTTATGGTAAAAGGTTGCATCATTTATTATTTTTGACTGTGAGCGCAAGATATAGATAAATCTTGCTGTTCAGTTGCATAGTTCACATAAAATAAATCAGTTTGATGGTTTACAACTGGCATCATCTCACTAGAGCGCTCATCAATCCACCTTCTGGAAGGCAAGAAATGTATGTGGCTACATACAAGATCACAGCATCCAGTACACACAACAAAGGTCTTACGGTTATGGCCATTGAAACACACTATCATAACTAGATATTGGATAATAAATGTGATCATACTTTTGCAGAACCTTACAAAAATGGCCAGCAATGCTGAACCCGAAATTTGTAAGATACATTTTCAGAAAGAAAGCATTATCAGAATGAAAAAGGCCATTCCCCTCACTGTTATTCAAAACTGACAATTTATTTCCAATCAAATCCATAGCCTTTTAATTCCTGATGAATCTTCACATTGTCTTCAATGACAATGGGCCATCAGCAGATTCCATTTTGTCTGAGCTATGAAGAAGATTGCTATGGAGCTGGGATCAGCCCAGCTGTTGAGTTCCCCAGAAGTGCCAGTGGAGAGGATCAATCCGAACTTATTTAAATCAGGTTCCTGTGACAGCTGCCTCACAAGAAACTCTTTGCAAATTGCTGATAGTCCAGCAGTCTTACTGAGCAATAAGGACCCACTGCAACCAGCACCCAAACTGCTGCTGCAGGCAAAAGCTAGCAACCAAATGGAACCAGAGCTAACTTGTCTTGTCACTGTTGTCATACCTGGTGTGCATTCAGTTTCTTCACTAATACCCATCACTGTTTCGCTCAGCAACCTTTAGGTGCCAGCTTTGGCTAAATGGTAGCATTCATGCCAGAGTCAGAAATTCATAGCTTCAAGCCTCGCTCCCGAGATTGGAGCACATAATTTAGGCTGGCACTTCAGTACAGTACTGGGGGGCAGGGGGGGGTGCTGCCTTTTGAATGAGACATTAAATTCAGGCCCTGTCTGCAGTCTCAGGTAGACGTAAAAGATTCCATGGGGCTATTCGATGAGAAGGCGAGTTCACCTGGTGTCCTGGCCAATATTTATTCCTCCACCAACTTCACTAAAAAACAGATCATCAGGTCATGTATCTCATTGCTTTTTGTGGAACCTTCTGTGTTCAAATTGAGTGGAGTGTTTCTCTACATTGCAATGGTCCTGAGGTTATGAAAAGTGCTGTTTAACTGCAAGTTCTTCCTTTCATCCCCATTTTCAAGCATATATTACATCTACCTCATTGCCCAGGGATAAACTTCTTCAACCTCACCAAATTCCCCATAAACCCCAGAGAGTCTTACAACCCATCCACTCTGTTGCCCTGCAAAATCTCTGCTCATTGTGAAAATGGCTCACTCCATACTTTATTTGGATGAAGGCATCGACAACCTGGCTTGTTGTTGGGGGCTTGTCGCTCACAGGCCGACCCATTTGGCTACATGTTCTTTCCCCAAAACTCCATGGCAAAAAAAGGGGCTTGAATGGGAAAGAGAGTGGGAAAGTAGGCAAGCATATGATTACATAGGATTTAAAAAAAATTGTTCCTGGGATGCAAGTGTCGCTGGCAAGGCCAGCATTTATTGCCCATCCCTAATTGCCCTCGTTATACAGCAGAGAAACAGGCCATTCGGCCTAACCAGTCCATGCCAGTGTTTATGCTCCACTTGAGTCTCCTCCAGTCTTTCCTCATCTAACTCTCAGCATAACCCTCTATTCCCTTCTCCCTCATATGCTTATCTAGCATTAACTACTCCCTGTGGTAGCAAGTTCCACATCCTCACTACTATCTGGGTAAAGAAGTTTCTTCTGAATTCCCTTTTTGATTTCTTGGTGACTATCTTATATTGATGGCCTCTAGCATTTTAAGACTGAGAAAAGTTGGAATTGGATAGTCAAGATGTATTTCCTGGGGGAGGGGAACGAGGAAATGAGCAAGAGTTCCCACTCTGATTGCTAGTTACCGACCCTGCCAGAAAATGTCTGAGACATTGTGTGAGGTGCATTTGGGCCTCCGTGCTTGCTAAGACTCTTGGTCTGGGATCACATGGAGAATTGCTACTTGGGTGAGATACAAAAGGGCGACTAGTACCCACTGATCTGCACTGCAGCTTCAACTAGTGCCTCAGGCAAAGAAGTTAAAATTGGAGTATTTAATTACATCTTTTCCACAAAAATTTTCCCACTGAAATTCAAATATGACTGTTCAAAAGATTTGCCACACCTCAAAAGTGGTATGAGATGAAGCGATTCCAGAAAGTATGAAACTATAGGAACAGTAAAATAGTCTCTTTCCCAGTTTCCTAACAAAACTTGCTTTGAGATTCCCAGTGCACTGATCAGTCATCTGACCTAAACAAAAAAAAAAAGAGGATTTTGGAAATACACAAGAGTAACAGTTAACATACTGGACTGGTTTTGATGATCTGAGGATGTGGGAGAGGAATTTTCCAAGAGTTCATTTTCTCCCTTTATTGGCCCCGGGTTCCCCCCCTGCCCGCCCTGTATTTTGCCTGTGGGAGGGGAGATAGGAATTGTCTAGTCATGATGCCCTGGCCATCATGAGTATGGGGCAGGCTTGATGGACCAGCTGGTCTTTACCTGCCCATCATTTTCATATGTTCATACATGCACATTAGCTAAGTATTGCCATCAGAATCATACAGCACAGGAGGCCGCCATTTGGCCCATCGTGTCTCTGCCGGCCCTTTGAAAGAGCTATCCAATTAGTCCCACTGCCCTGCTCTTTACCCATAGACCTGTAAATTTCTCATTTTCAAGTATTTATCCAATTCCCTTTTGATAGTTACCATTGAATCTGCTTCCACCACCTTTCAGGTCCTGCATTCCAGATCATTAACTTGCTGCGTAAAAAAAATTCTCATATTTCCCCTGAATTTTTCTCCAATTATCTTAAATCTGTGTCCTCTGGTTATCGACCCTCCTGCCAGTTGAAACAGTTTCTCCCTATCAACTATCAAAACCCCTTCATAATTTTGAGCACCTTTATTAAATCTCCCCATAACCTTCACTGTTCTAAGGAGAACAATTCCAGCTTCTCTAGTCTCTCCGCAAAACTGAAGTCCCTGGCACCATTCTGGTAAATTTCCTGTGCACTCGCTCCAAGGCCTTGACATCCTTCCCGAAGTGTGGTGCCCAGTATTGGACACAATACTCTAGCTGAGGCCTAACTGGTGATTTACAATGGTTTACCATAACTTACTTGCTTTTGTACTCTCTGCCTCTATTTATAAAGCCAAAGATCCTGTATGCTTTGTTACCAGCCTTCTCAACTTGTCTTGCCACCTTCCAAGATTGTGTATGTGAACCCCCAGGTGTCTCTGTTCCTGCACGCCTTTTAAAATTGTACCATGTAATTTATATTGCCTGTTCTCATTCTTCCTTCCAAAATGCATCACTTCACACTTCTCTACATTAAATTTCATCTGCCACGTGTCTGCCCATTTCACCATGTTGTTTATGTCCTCCTGAAGTCGGCTACAATACTCCTCACTGTTTACTACATTTCCAAGCTTTTGGAAGCATGAGAAACCGTCAACCATGTTGCACTTACTGATGCGACGAGATAGATTCACGTAGTAGTTTAAAATCAATTACTTTAAGCCTCTCAGACGATGTAAAAATGCAGTTGGAATTGCTGCCAGTCTTCATATCAAGCTAATGCAAGTAATTTTCTCAGACCATCACCCCAAGAAAGATTGCTTTTGTGGTTTTTTTAAAATAATAAACATCCCGCAGTTCAAAATTGTCAGTAAAAAAAATTTCAAATCCTTTGCCTATTACAAATAATGTCTTCAGAATTAAATCTTTATTTTACTTAAATTGGACTCATTAAAAGTCAACTAATTTATCTAGAAAGGAGTCCAAAAATGCCATTAATTCATCCTGGAAAACTCTATGCTCTCAACTTTCAGGAACAGGATGAGTGCTGTAATTACAGTACTGACTGCTATTCTATTGATCTATTCAGCATGAAAAGTGGATATTAGGAACTTTTGAACATGTCCTCAGACAAATTCAAAATGGCTGACTAAGCCCACTCTGATGAAATGGGTACACAGCGAGCTGCTCAGTCACTTTACTGGTGGCAATCACAAGTAAACTGAAATAATTTGTAAATAATTTAACGCTTTCACTGTCTAAAATTGCAGACGCTCTAGCTACGGCCACTAACACCTGCTTATTATATTACAATAGAAACTGGACTGAGACTTTCCAGGAATTAGCTTCAGATTTCTCAAATTTGCAGTGGTAACAGCCGTATTGTTTTCTGAAGGGCACCATTCATCAAGGTCCCAGTGTGTACAGACAGTTTGCAATGCAAGGAATTTCTACATAGAATTTCTACTTTTTATTTCTCCCTCCCCAAATCATTCCTGAATGGCAGCTCCACAGTATCTCGTTTAGAGAGCATTCTCCATTTGTAATAATCAGCGTGTTGGCAGCCAAGCTCAATTCTCATCTGACACCCAAACACTTTCTGCAAACCCTGATTTTGGTGTTTTTAAATTGCTATCTCTATTCTCAGAGAAGCTGGCAACCATTTTTTTGGCCATCTCTTTTCTCCCTCCCTTTTCACAAGTGAAGTCATTATGGCTCGAATATTTACTGGCCTAGCGGCAGGCAACCACCATAACATGTCTCTATTGTGGCAGAGATCGGAGCAGCTACTACCTTTAGAGAATCCTCCAATATCACCTGGTGGAATACACACTCACTAGGAGTGGATTACATTCCTGGTAAGGAGATCCATAATAATGATTCCCCCCCACACAATTAATGTCATTAGGAAGACTACATGGATTCAATTTCTGATTAGCGCAGATACAGAAGAGGACAGTCAACTTCTTAACCATGATCCCATTTTTCTAGATCAGGAGTGAGTTTTCTGTAAGTGGGTTGGTTGTTTTCTGCAGAATTCAAAATGGCTTAGTATGTACCTATAGGGTTTAAGATAGCCATCCATGCATCTTAGCTTTTGGTTTAAGGTCCTCACACAATTAGGAAAACAATCTTCATAAGCAACATTGGTAGCTTTAAGCGAATGCCTTTTAGGCCTGGTTTACCTACTCACTGATTGGAAATTGTACCAGAAGCTGAGAAGGAAGGGAATGCTGCAGTGCCCATAGTACTGAAAGATTCAGCTGAATTAAAATGTTAAGTCTGGCATGAGGTACTATGTAAACAGCAATTGTGATCAACCTTACATCTTAGTGAACCTCCGGGACCATCAGATAAGTTCATACTTTTCTTGCGGTTTGGAGGCATTCGCCCGAGGGAAGCCTCCGACCGCAAATTCAGGCCCAATATTATAAATTGTGAATGGTCTACCAGGAGTCCTAAGCAGATCAGTGAACTGTCCAAAGACAGGGGCAATTTGGAATCTCTGACCACAAATTGACCCTTGCCATTAATAAAAGGTGAAAGCTCAGGGAAGTTTTTTGTTGGCATTTGGGAGAGCCTCATGTGTAATATGCCCCGAATCAGAATAAACAGCAGTTTTCCACATGGTACAATGCACTGGAACATCAAACATGTGCCATCGCAAAATGCAGGAATGCAGATCCAGTCTCTGCAGTCTCTGAAATTCGCAGGGTTAACTTTGTGGTGGAGCAGAGCACAGGCCAAATTGTTTAGAGCCATGGTGGGAGGGGCAGAGAAAGAATATGTAGCTACTGGACTACTATCATTTATTGTCTGGTCTCTGACAGAAAAAGCAGTAGGGGCAGAAGTCTGGAAGCATGATCACAGGAGTTAGGTGGCCTAGAGACCAGAAAGAAAAAAATGTGAGGAACAGCTGTTAAAACAAAAATATCACCTATAAAATTTTTGAGCTCTGCGCAGAGCTTGGACTTTCTACACCACTCAAAAGTGTGGTTAGGAACACGTGAATAAGCAAGTAGCTCAGACCCATGTCCTTTACCCACATTGAAAGACATCAAGAGGCCCCTTGAAAATACAAGCTGGAGATCAATTTTATGGAGGGCAGGCTGTCCAGTAAAAGCCTGGAAGGCATGATCTAGATCCTAACACTAAGCTGCATCAACCCAAGAGTCTAATAACAATGGCAAAGATTTGTTCTGAAATGATTTGCCTACTTTTGTCTGGAAGGCAGTGGAAACTAGAACTGTACTGACAGATTGGTGAGTAATGCCTCTGAACTACTCCTGTGGGAACCAACAGAGCAAGTCAGCTCAAGCTCAGCAATCAGAAGGACCAGTTAATAACAAATGTGACCAATGAGCACCAACAGCACCAGATATCCAGGCTGCTGCTGAAGGCATGCCTTTGTCACATCAAATGGATATTGAAGGACATCACAACATTAAGTTCCCCTTCACTGCAGCAGGCAAGAAAAGGGAAATCCCACTTTCAACTTTGATTTGGCCAATGCAGTCCCAGGTGGTCAAACAAACTGTGGCAGGCATATTAACATTTCCAGTAAGAACTGGATCAATATAGTTGACATTTGTCACATGGGAGCAGCATAAGAATGTGATGATGCAGGCAACAGAGAAAGAGAACTTAAGGGGAGATGCTGTGGGAAGGAGAAAAAAATCATGACTGGTTGAATAAAGAATATGCTTCAGTGAATCTCCACAGATTGGAATGTTTCTACATACACACTGGCTCATACCCCTACAGGCATAAAGAAACATTTCCCTATACTCCTTGGAAACGCCTGAAATAAATTCCTTTTAAAATACCGTACAGATATAGCTGAAAATACATTTCCTACATTTACTGGTGGTCAATCGGAAGAGGAAGGCCTTGGGGAAAAAAAAAGTTGCCAAGTAAAAGGCACCACTTTAACGATCACAGTAAACTTGCACACAGTAAACTTGCACACTTAAATAAAACAAAGAGTTGCTTCCACCAACAACTGCAGTGATTACATCGTGGATGAAAGGCAGTCTGCTGATGTTGACGTGGCAGAAATGCCACTTACACTTGATTAACCACCACAGGTCATAGCGGGGTCATGCAGGCCTTATTAATGCATGATGTGGAGATGCCGGCGTTGGACTGGGGTGGACAAAAATGAGAAGTCGCACAACACCAGGTTATAGTCCAACAGATTTATTTAATTTTACAAGCTTTCGAAGCAGTTCGCTCCTTCGTCAGGTAAGTTAGCAATGAGAGAATCTCCCAGAATTCACAATTTAAACCCAGACAAAATCTATTCACATTATTCCCTGCAACAAAGAGCACAGTCAAGACAATGAGATGTGTCCCAGGGGGTCTAACGTGTCAAACCACCTGCTGGCTGCATATCCTGTCAATTTGTGTTCTTGTGTTAGCCTTTTTAAAAAAAAAACACCTGGGAAGACCGGCCATGATGTCAAGTCACGTTCTGTATCGTGACATGAACCCGATATCGCGATTGAGGCCATCCTCATGAGTGCGGAACTTGGCTATCAGTTTCTGCTCTATGATTTTGCGCTGCCTAGGTCCCAAGCTCTGGAATTCCCTGCCTAAGTCTGTCCACCTTGCTACCTCTCTTTCTTCCTTTAAGACGCTCCTTAAAACCTACCTCTTTGACCAAGCTTTGTCACCCGCCCTAATTTCGCATGTGGCTCGGCGTCAAATTTTTTGTCTTAAAATACTCCTGTGCAGTGCCTTGGGACGTTTTACTACGTTAAAGGTGCTATATAAATACAAGTTGTTGTTGTTGTTCACTGTACTGTATATCAAATTGAAAGAAACTTTGGAACGCAACAACTGCAGTGCTTGGCAGCAGAGGCAGGATTACATAGGATATACAGCACAGAAACAAGCCACTTGGCCCAACCAGTCCATGTCGGTGTTTATGCTCCACTCGAGCCTCCTCCCGTCTTTCCTCATCTAACTATCAGCATAATCCTCTATTCCCCTCTCCCTCATATGCTTATCTAACCGCCCCTTAACTGCATCTATACTATTCGCTTCAACCACTCCCTGTGGTAGAGAGTTCCACATTCTCACCACTCTCTGGGTAAAGAAGTTTCTTCTGAATTTCCTATCGATTGTAGTGTCCCTTGATTTTCCAAAGACATTTTTCATTGCGAGTGTATCATCGACAGCTAATGATACACTACAATAAAAAAAGCAGGCAAACTTTACACACCCAAGAGTGCCAAACCCAAGAGTGCCAAACCTTCACAAAGGAGGACACAAATAACCTCCCAGAGATGTCGGGGAACATTGGGTCTAATGAGAGGGAGGAACTGAATGAAATCAGTATTTGTAGGGAAATGGTGTTAGGGAAATTGACGGGATTGAAGGCCGATAAATCCTCAGGGCCTGATAATCTACATCCTAGGGTACTTAAGGAAGTGGCCCTAGAAATAGTAGATGCATTGCTGGTCATCTTCCAAAATTCTATAGACTCTGGAACAGTTCCCACGGATTGGAGGGTAGCTAATGTTAACCACCTGTTCAAAAAAGTTGGTAGAGAGAAAATGGGGAATTATAGACCGGTAAGCCTGACATCGGTAGTGGGGAAAATGCTAGAGTCCATTATAAAAGATGTAATAGCAGAGCACTTGAAAAACAGTGACAGGATCGGACAAAGTCATCATGGATTTACAAAAGGGAAATCATGCGTGACTAATCTACTGGAACTTTGAGGATGTAACTGGTAGAATAGATAAGGGAGAACCAGTGGATGTGGTGTATTTGGACTTTCAGAAGGCTTTCGATAAGGTCCCGCATAAGAGATTAGCGTGCAAAGTTAAAGCACATGGGATTGGGGGTAAGGTTCTGACTTGGATAGAAAACTAGTTGGCAGACAGGAAGCAAAGAGTTGGAATAAACGGGTCTTTTTCCGAGTGGCAGGCAGTGACTAGTGGGGTACCGCAGGGATCGGTGCTAGGACCCCAGTTATTCACAATATATATTATTGATCTAGACGAGGGAGCTAGATGTAATATCTCCAAGTTTGCAGACGACACAAAGCTGGGTGGGCGTGTGTGCTGTGAGGAGGATGCAGAGAAACTCCAGTATGATTTGGACAGGTTGGGTGATATGGCAGATGCAGTATAATGTGGATAAATGCGAGGTTATCCACTTTGGTGGCAAAAACAGGAAGGCAGATTATCTGAACGGCAATAGATTGGGAAAAGGGGAAGTGCAACGAGACCTGGGTGTCCTTGTGCACCAGTCGCTGAAGGTAAGCATGCAGGTGCAGCAGGCGGTTAAGGCGGCAAATGATATGTTGGCCTTCATAGTGAGAGGATTCGAGTACAGGAGCAAGGATGTCTTGCTGCAGTTGTACAGGGCCTTGGTGAGACCATACCTTGAGTATTGTGTGCAGTTTTGGTCACCTTATCTGAGGAAGGATGTTCTTGCCATGGAGGGAGTGCAGCGAAGATTCACCAGACTGATACCTGGGATGGCAGGAATGACGTATGGAGAGAGATTGGGTCAATTGGGCTTGTATTCGCAAGAGTTTAGAAGAATGAGAGGGGATCTCATTGAAACTTATAAATTTCTAACAGGACTAGACAGACTAGATGCAGGAAGGATGTTCCCGATGGCGGGGGAGTCCAGAACCAGGGGTCACAGTCTAAAGGTAAAGGGTAAGCCATTTAGGATTGAGATGAGGAGGAATTTCTTCACCCAGAGAGTGGTGAACCTGTGGAATTCTCTACCACAGAAGACAGTTGAGTCCAATTCATTAAATATATTCAAGAAGGAGTTAGATATATTTCTTAAGGTTAAGGGAACAAGGGATATGGGGAGAAAGCAGGGACAGGGTACTGAATTTGGATGATCAGCCATGATCGCATTGAATGGCAGAGCAGGCTCGAGGGGCCGAATGGCCTACTCCAGCTCCTATCTTCTATGTTTCTATGGGCCCAGAGAGCAGGAAACAAGCAACTCTTTCTACTCGCTCTGCAATGAAGGATCAGTGACAGACATAGACATACGTATTGGAGAGGCGATAACAGCACTTGGAGGTGGCAGGTCCCTTGTTTTGACTGCTAGTTCTTGGAACAGGTGGGAATACAGAAGTCTCTTACAATGCAGCAGTTACCCATTTCCTAAACCTGTTGTGCTATATGCTGTAAACTTTTAAGAACATAACAGGAGAAGGAGTAGGCCATACGGCCCCTCGAGCCTGCTCCGCCATTCAATAAGATTCTAGCTGATCTTCGACCTCAACTTCACTTTCTTGTCCTATCCCTCGATTCCCCTAGAGTCCAAAAATCTATCTATCTCAGCCTTGAATATACTCAATGACTGAGCATCCACAGCCCTTTGGGGTACAGAATCCCAAAGATTCAAAACCCTCTGAGTGAAGAAATTCTTCTTCATCTCAGTCTTAAATGGCCGACCACTTATCCTGAGACTATGCTCCCTAGTTCTAGACTCGACAGCCAGGAGAAACCATCTCTTAGCATCTATCCTGTTAATAGCTTCAGAATCTTGTATGTTTCAATGAGATCACCTGTCATTCTTCTAAATTACAATCTACTCAATCAGTCCTCATAGGACAACCCTCTCATCCCAGGAATCAATCTAGTGGACCTTAGTTGCACCGCTTCTAAGGCATGTATATCCTTCCTTAGATAAGGAGACCAAAATTGCACAGTACTCCAGGTGTGGTCTCACCAAAGCCCTGTACAATTGTAGCAAGACTTCCATACTTTTGTACTCCAACCCCCTAGCAATAAAGGTCACCATGCCATTAGCCTTCCTAATTGCTTGCTGTACCTGCATGCTAACTGTGTTTCTTGTACTAGGTGAAAGTTTTTTTAAACCAAAGAATGATTATCCTTACCACTTTGCCACAATAAAAATCCATTTAGCAAAACAGTAACACCAACGCTCTTCTCGATCTTCCTTGCTGCAATGCTCCATCTCACCTTCAGTAAGCTCCCCACTGGAGTGGAGCTAATTTACAGAACAAACGGGAAACTGTTCAACCTCCGTCGCCTCCAGTCCAGATCCAAGGTCGTCCCATCCTCTGTCGTCGAATTACAGCATGCAGACGACACTTGCGTCTGCGCTCACTCGGAGGTCGAACTCCAAACCATCGTCAACACCTTCGCCGAAGCGTACGAGAGCATGGGCCTTACACTAAACATCCGTAAGACAAAGGTCCTCTACCAACCTGCCCCCGCCACACAGTACTGCCCCCCGATTATCAAAATCCACGACAAGGCCTTGGACAACGTGGACCACTTTCCATACCTCGGAAGCCTACTGTCGACGACAAAGTCCAACACCGCCTTCAGTGTGCCAGTGCAGCCTTCGGTCGCCTGAGGAAGAGAGTGGTTGAAGACCAGGACCTCAAACCCGGCACCAAGCTCATGGTCTACAGAGCAGCAGTGATACCCGCCCTGCTGTATGCCTCAGAGACATGAACCATGTACAGCAGGCACCTCAAAGCACTGGAGAGGTACCACCAACGCTGCCTCCGCAAGATCCTGCAAATCCATTGGCAGGATAGGCGCACCGACGTCAGTGTTCTTGCTTAGGACAACATCCCCAGCATCGAAGCTTTGACCACGCTCGATCAGCTCCGATGGACAGGTCACATTGTCCGCATGCTCGATATGAGACTCCCAAAACAAGCGCTCTACTCGGAGCTCCGGCACGGCAAGAGAGCCCCAGGTGGGCAGAGGAAACGCTTCAAGGACACCCTCAAAGCCTCCTTGAAAAAGTGCAACATCCCCACCGACACCTGGGAATCCCTGGCCCAAGACCGCACAAAGTGGAGGAGAAGCATCTGGGAAGGCGCCGAACACCTCGAATCTCTTCGCCAGGAGCAAGCGGAAGCCCAGCGCAGGCAGCACACGTCAACCCAAGCACCCCACCCACCCGCCCCTTCAACCACCGTCTGCCCCACCTGTGACAGAGACGGTAGGTCCTGCATTGGACTCAGTCACCTGCCAAATCATTTTTAGTGTGGAAGCAAGTCATCCTCGGTTCCGAGGGACTGCCTAAGAAGAAGAGGAGGTTGATCAATACTAAACATCTGATGCTAGTTGCTTGAAGTCATAATTTGAAATGGAGATCTTGGTAATGTTAGGGGGATAGGTCGGTCAATAAAAGTTACTGAAGAACCGTTTCAAATCAGACATTTTAGGAAGGACTTTAGAGCAGTTTCCCTAATGTAGAGATTACAATGGTCATTGCACATGCGAAAAATGCTCAGTTCAATATTGGGCATAAAACGTTGTGTTTATTGGCTGCCAGGAAGGGCGATCGAGACCAATTGTGCTTTAATTTGTGGATGGTCAAGCTGGTATTCTGAAAAATGGGCTGAAGGGCCTTCTTCTTTCAAGTGAATTTATCTTCTGATCACACCTCAACAAAATCTGGTCTATGAGGAGTTTTAATTCCGACATCTACTCTTTCAAACAGGTAGGTGTTCCGAGACACCAACAACCACAGTAACCAAGGGGCAATCTATTGCCTGGCGCTACCCATTTGACAGACAGATTAGGAGGATTAAATTAATCAGAATAAAAATCAAGGGTCTAATCAACTAAAAAAAGCACCAGTAAATAAGTTTTGCGCTGTTACTTTAAAGCGTTTTAAAAAAAGATGCTTAAGATGTGGATCAGCTGCATTTAGTTATATTATTCAGGTCACAATACTGCAAACACACAAGTGAACATTATTTTTCTGTGCTCTTCTAGTGTCAGCTGTGGCTCAGTTGGTAGCACCCTCGCCTCGGAGTCAGAAGGTTGTGGGTCCAAGTCTCACTCCAGAGACTTGAGCACAAAAATCTGGGAGTGCTGTACTGTTGGAGGAGATGTTAAACTAAGGCCCCATCTGTTCTCAGGTGGACGTAAAAGACCCCATGGCACTATTTCAAAGAGGAGCAGGGGAGTTATCCCCAGTATCCTGGCCAATATTTATCCCTCAATCAACATCACTAAAAAGATTATCTGGTTATCACATTGCTGTTTGTGGGAACTTGCTGTGCGCAAATTGGCTGCAACGTTTCCTATATTACAACAGTGACTACACTTCAAAAGTACTTCATTGGCTGTAAAACTCTTTTGGATGTCAATGGGGGTCGTGAAAGGCGCTATATAAATGCAAGTATTTCTTTTCTTTCTCTTGTAAAATCCACAACTGTATGAGGAAGGGGAGAAAACCAATATGCGGACAAGCCAATTAACATATTGCAACTTAATTCTTCCACTTAGTCCAGAGTTCATGTAAAAAAATGATTCTGCCCGCTAATTATACTTTTCAGGCAAGGAAAATATTTATCTGAAGCATTTTTTTTGGGCCAGCTTTGCACAGCTGGTAGACATTTCTTGTGGAATAGGTGGCTTTGGGGTCCTATACTTGGGAGCTTGAGAGTATACGTTCTACTAAAAGTACAGAACAGAGTGCAACACTGTCCAAGACACCCTATTTCAAAGGAGATGTTAAACCAAGGTTCTACTGGGTCAGGTGGACATTAAAAAGTGTCTGCCTCTGGCATTACTGTCAAAAATCAGTCATCTCATTGTTGCTGTAGGATCTTAATGTGCACAAAGTGGCTGCTTTTGTCTACATAATGGTTATCCTATAGATCTGAAAGAAGTGCTGAGGACCTATATAAATACAAGTCTTCCCCCCTCCGCCTCACCTGGAAGCAATTAGACCAACTCAACTGATTCCAGATTTCAACAAACATGCAGAAACTCAATTTAACAGAACAAAGCTCAGTATTTGTTTCTGCAGGCATTTCTACACTGATAGCATGTTAACAGGAAGCCTGCACACATGAAGCAGATGTACTCCACACTTCTGCAGCAGGTCCAAGACACAAAACAAGCTTCCCCATTTGCCCAATCAGCATCCGGGTGGCATATAGAGCCAGTAAAAGCAGAACGCTTGGCGGTCATAGGGCACGACTTAAATGCCACTCTCCTGTAGCCCCAGCAATGTAAAAAAGCTTTATCCAGTATGTCATTTGAGTTTATATAGTGGCTTATTACAGAAATGCCTCATCTTATGTGGGCAAATATGGCAACAATTTTGCAATGCCTAACCAAATTACACACTAAAGATCACTTCCCCAGTCCAAAACCATCCTTTTCATGCAGCAATTTAAGTCACTGGGTTTGACGGACAGCATATGTTGCATTTAAAGTGTTAAAACAGAGCACTTTCTCAGGAAATAGTTTGAGTCCACTACATTAAGTTTGCAATGCATCTTGATTAATTCACTTTGGAATTGGTGTAATTTGAACATTACCCTATGAATGCAAATGCAGTGTTATAAATGAACCTCATTCAAGCTAGTGGCATCAGTTTACCAAAAGGCTAATGTTAACTCAACAAGCTGGTTCATGTTGCTAGTTGGAAGGAGAGTAGATTTCCTTGTGGCATTATTCCAAATCCAGTTTAGAATTTAAGAGGGTACTCCTTCCCTCCTCCAAAAAGTGAGGCCCATGGGCTACGCGTGGCTCATAAGCCCAAGCAATCTTGTACATGAAGCCATGGCAACTCCGTTCTATTGAACATGTATTTCATATTTGGTTTGCCTGCTTTCATTTTCATGGCATGCATGTTTTGCGAAAGGGCTGTTCGTGCTAGTCCCTCTTTGGTGGGCAAATCCTAAAATCAAAACAGCAACCTGTATTTATATAGCGCCTTTAACGTAGTAAAACGTCCCAAGGCGCTTCACAAGAGTGTTATAAAACAAAATTTGACACCGAGCCACATAAGGAGATATTAGGGCAGAAAGAGGTAGGTTTTAAGGAGCAAAGAGAGGTAGAGAGGTTTAAGGAGGGAATTCCAGAGCTTACGGCCTAAGCAGCTTAAGGCACGGAGCGATTAAATACAGGGATGCTCAAGAGGCCACAATTAGAGGAGCGCAGGTATCTCGAGGGGTGGGGGGCTGTGGGGCTGGAGGAGATTACAGAGATAGGGAGTGGCAAGGCCATGGAGGGATTTGAAAACAAGGATGAGAATTTTAAAATTGAGGTGTTGCTTAACCAGGAGCCAGTGTAGGTCAGCAAGCACAGGAGTGATGGGTGAATGGGACCTGGTGCGATAGGCACCGCAATATGCAAGGAGAAACAGTTGAAGATGTATGCAAATCAATGGGAACATTAAATTCAACTTAATTTGTGCCTTGTGATATTTCTCAGTCTACAAAGACTAAAAAGCTTGGACACTCATGGATTAATGGGCAAGTGCACCACAGGTACAGTACAAGGTTCAATTCCAGATCCTGTGCTGTGTTAGTTATTCTTAGCCAATGCAGCAGTTGGAACACTCTGATGGGCCTGAATACCCCAAGCTAGGGAGGTGAAAAAAAATCAATGGGGTTCTCCCTCTTGATAGCTATAAAGTGCTTGTTTGAAAAGTGTGCATAGAATCTAGTGCCCTCCACAGTCCAACTGTCCGCACTCACTATCCAGGCTCATACATGAAAAACGAAACAAAGGGCACTTGAGCAAGGTACCAGAGGGCAGATTTCATAGAATCGTACAGCACAGGAAGCCGCCATTCGGCCCATCATACCTGTGGCAGCTGTGAAAGTGTTATCCAATTAGTCCCATTCCTCTGCTCTTTCCCCTTTCCTGCAATTTTTTTTCCTTTTCAAGGAACCCATACCCCAGCTTTATTTAACATCTTCAGGAGCAGAAGGGAGAAAACTAGAGGTGGGAAAAAAAGCAAGAAATTTACATACTTAAGGAAACGAAAATCTTAAATGCAGAATTTGTTCAGTCCAGTGTGAATAACATGATTTTTAGTGCAATAAAAAGTCTTTAATTTTTTTTTATTACTATTCATGGTGCATATGAATATGAAATTAGAGCTTTAAAGAACCATTAATCTTGTGGCAAACCCCATGACTCCTGCGCTGAGTGAAATTTAACAGCAGAGCCATCCATCTTCTGTAAGCCAGAGATAATTTTAAACAAAAAATACCATTTGTTTTGTATGACAGGAGGACACAATTTCCAGGTCACACTTGGAATTTGTAAAGCACAACACCACTGCCACTGTTTTATTTGAATGCTGTCGGAAATGATCACACAAATGCATCAATCCATTTGAACAGCATTGCCAGATTAATGAATCCAACACCGTTGAATGCCCACTACTAAGCAGTACAAGTCTCATACTCATGCAAATAGCATAAGCACAACTAAACTATGAACATAACTTAAGAATTTTCCAATTTTCGACCGAACTTCATACAACTTTCATCAGTGAACACCAGCACCCTTTAAACTGGTCAGCCTTTGGGTTATTCCAGTCATTGTGGAAATGTAAAGAAGTGAACATTCATCAATCAGTATAATTTCAGCTGGTGATCCATTAACCTGTCAGAAAGCCACTATATTTGGGAGAACTCTCTCCCTCCCCTTTCTCCCCAGAGGCTTACAAATTTCCCTTGATGATGACCCACAGAAAGCTTGGCCAAACTGCTGCCGTGACTATGTATGCATGTTATTTTTAAAGCAAAAGCTGCTCTGCTGGCTTCATGGAATTTATTCTGCGAGCAGCTGGACCATACAGATAAGGATGGAGCCCTAGTCTGAGCTGAGGTAGCTGATCTTAGCTGGGGAGGTGGTAACGTTGCTACAACTGACCTGAGCAACCTTATTTTTTTTTTACAGTAGCAAAATACTGCGGATGCTGGAAACCTGAAATAACAGAAAATGCTGGAAACACTCAGCAGGCCAGGCAGCATCCATGGAGAGAGAAACAGAGTCTGTTTCAGGTCTGTGACCCTTCCTCAGAACTGGAAAAAGTTAGAGATGTAACAGGTTTTAAGCAGGTGCAGAGGCAGGGAAAGGGGGGGTGGGGAGGAAAGAGGGGAGGAAGGAACAAAAGGGACGGTCTGTGCTAGGATGGAAGGCAAGAGAGATTAAATGTTGCAAATGGGGATGGTAAAATAATCAACAGCTGCTGCCTGAAAAAAATAGGGGCAGGGGTTATAGTCTGAAATTGTTGAACTCAATGTTGAGTCCAGAACCAAATTTTTTTGTTGCCGGGGTGGGGCGCAGAGAAGGAAAAAGTTCACCAGGGTTCACATTCTTGATCTCTACCCTATTACTGGCTGAAAGTGGGCTGCTGACGGCATGGGTATGGTATTGTGCTCGGCTGTGATGCCCTACACAGTTGAATAGTTGGGTAATATTGATTTACAAAGCTCACACAAAGAATGGCCAGATGTGCAAGGTACTGGAATAAGTTGGATACCTGCTTCCTGTGGTACTATACTCTAGAAAGAAGTCACCAACAGGAGGGGACAAAATTGCCAAAAAAAATTCAAAATTGTTTTTAAAAATCTGCTCTTTGAACAATAAGTTCAATAAGCGTCATGAGGTGATCAGACCCTTTACTCTCATCAGTTGTGTCTCTCTTTAAAAAAAATCATTCTCTTCTACCCTCAGTTCTTCATCTCATTTCATTTCCATGAGTACCTCATGTTCTCCCTTAACTCATCAAAACTATGAAACACTTTACATTTCACGTGCAAATTTACAACCTTTAAAATCTAAGCTTATTACATTATTATTGTATGATGTTTCTTTCTAACTTAGGTAATGGCTTGGACTAGTCCTTTAGGTTGGTTATTTAAAAAAAAAAGTTCAACTTACTACTGCACATCTAAAAATTGAGTTTCGTAAAGAATCAGAGGAATGAGACGAACTTGGTTCAGGTCTAAAAAAATCTGCCATTAAAACCAATTTTTCTTGAATAATTTTAATTTGAGTTCTGACTTGCTCCATGTGCTGATTCCATGCTGTCTAAGTTGTTTATTAAAACACTACATACAAGCAAAAAATTATACACTGCACACCAAATGATGCTCAAAGATAGCCAAAGCACGTAAGTTATATGACAAATCTTTTCAAATGACACTACACAATCCTGGTCATTTGGTGGCTTCTTGGTATCTATAACTTAGCACTGGACAACAGCACTCCTCTAATCCTGGCCTCGAGCATCACCAATTTTAATTGCCCCACCAATGGCAGCCGTGCTTTCAGCTGCCTCGGCCCTAAGCTCTGGAATTCCCTCCCTAAACCTCTCCGCCTCTCTTTCCTCCTTTAAGACACTCCTTAAAACCTACCTCTCACCTGCCCCAATATTTTACGTGGCTTCTTTGTTTGATAACGCTCCTGTGAAGCGCCTTGGGACACTTTACTACATAGGCACTATACAAATATAAGTTGTTGTGTGTGACACAGCTTCCTACAACAGTGCAACAGTGAAAGTACAGCCGAAGTACAGGTAGATTAATCTATAGACCCTGGCGATGTTTCTGCTCTAGGGTAGCAGGGCTGGTGCAGCAACAAGGCAAGTTCACTTTTAGCGCTTTTTAACCTAAAATATAGTCACAGACTTTGCAAGAATCTTTTAAATAATGTACCCAGACAAGTCCATGAGGTACTGAGCTTTCTGTGGGAATTTGGTTAACACATCTCAAATACTTCTCAAGTCTAGTCTCTGTAGCTTGATCAAGAAATAGATAAAGAAATTATTAGTTTCACCCCAATCTGAATTGCACATTTCTTTGATCTTGCACAATACTGCAATAAATTTACTCTCTACTACACCCCAGAGGCACTTAGATCTGGGCAAACAAAGTGACTGTAATGGGAACCTTGTATAGCTCCTTTGTCAAGACACAGGTGCCCCAATTGTCAGCTGCAGATCATAGCACAAGAGGTCAACTAATGGAGGACATTTTCTTCAGCTCAAACAAAATCCTCAGTGTTGCTTAGTTGGACTCAAAATTAGTTAGCACCAACTTTTATAAGGGTTTCATATTTGACCCTGGCTTACCTTGGAACAGTGTCTTGGTTTTGAAAAAGGGAGAAGTCGAGCAAAAACATGGACGAATCTTAACGTATTGCAGTGATGTAAAGAATCAATGTAAATGCTTGTATTATGCAAACTATAACTGGAAATGTTTATTATGAAGATGTAATGAATGGCACGACTATATACAATTCTCATAATTTAAGACAAGCGGTCATTCTGTTTAGTACAAGTAATTTAAGACACTAGTAAAGTAAATTCCTAACAAGAAATCGAACCAAGTCACAGTAGCCTCTGCCAGGGGTCAGTATGGAAGAATGCATATACTGGCTAAAACTGTACATACACCAAGCTTTTCCTAGATTGCTGAAAGCTCAAGTGCAACAGGGAAACTACAATTTCTTTTAAGCCCCAGATACCTTCTATTTAGATCTACCGATTCATAATTCAGGTTAAAACGTTGAGTAGCTAATAGATAGCTAAGTCTATCTGTACTCATTCCTACAAGATGCTACTAAAAGATCATTCCTGCATGAAGGTAGATTCACTTTTGTAATGATTGCACAGCAGTAACTTTCCATCAAGCAGAAAGAAAAAAGAAGAATTTTGCTCTTTTTGGGTTGCAGATTTCAAACCATTTTTTAAAATTCCCTTTTAAAGACACTTTCCTGCTCCTTTACAATAAGCAAGCAACCTTGGTTTCAGTGCCACTCTTAAGTGGCCACTAAAATGCACGAGTGTGTACTATGGTGACTTGCTCACTAATTTTTCCACTCTGTGGGGGAAAGCAGTTTGCAATGGCACAATAGTGATGGTAAATACACTGCATGAACATGGCAGGAATGAAAGCATCCCAACTATTCTTGCTTTATGGATATCCAAAGACCGCAATGGAAGCACCAGATAGATAATTGCAACAAACTTCAAGTGACTTGATAGCACAATGCATTATTGACCTAACAAATAGCACTGTTGAGTGATAGGACATATCTTTCCCCATGAGATGTGATTCACAATCTCAGCCAGGTCATTCGAGGGGTGGGGTGGGAGGGGAAGAGTATCCCTTCTGTGTAAGAGAAGCAAAGAAATATCCTCATTTCTACTGCCCACCTCCTAGTGGACAGTTCAAGAACAGAATCCTGGACAAGTTTAATTAACTAATGTATCAAATCGTATCGTTCCAACAAATTATCTCTGATCAACTTCCAAGTACTAAAGGATCT
Source organism: Squalus acanthias (assembly GCA_030390025.1). Lineage (NCBI taxonomy): Eukaryota > Metazoa > Chordata > Chondrichthyes > Squaliformes > Squalidae > Squalus > Squalus acanthias. Next base: position 164,286,049 of record CM059429.1, on the reverse strand, counting down.
GTCTCCGTCTCTATTTTCTGTACTGCTGACTAGAACAGTGAAAAGCTTCTCCCCACCCCCCACAATTAATGAATTTTAAATGAGGACTTGCTGGAGTAACACCAGGCTTGACAGAATGCTTTATGACAATCCAATAACTAAAGCATGCAAGCCCAGCAAATATCTCAACTCACATTGCAGATTCATTTATCCATGCGCGGTCATGCGACACCTTCCAACACAGCCTAGAACATTAATATGTACTAACTGGCAAAATGCTTTACAACAATCTAATTGCTCTTATGGATGCAGCTATCCCAACCCATTATGTTACAATACCGGTACTGTATCAAGGATAACAGTTTTGGGGGGGGTACACAAATTGAATTCCTCCATCCTCGTCAGCGTACAAGAACAGGATTCAAAAGTGCTCCATATCCTTCATACACCCAGTCTGCTGTACTTTTATATTTAACAGTATTTAAAATTAGCTCAAAGTTTCGAGAATATGATCCTGACATTCAGAACCTAAATTTGGTCTGAAACACTGATGGAGAAGGGGCTAAAAATACTGAAAGATGTATTGAGTTGATGCGTTTGTATTTGAAATCCAAGCAACAAATCTCAACGGAGAACGACTTGCATTTCTATAGCACCTTTAAATGTAGAAAAACATCAGAGTTGCAATCAGACAAAAAAAGGAACCATTTCTGAAGCAAAACTGCAGAACTCCATGGTTTCCCCATTCCCATTAAAAAAATCAAACTGAGTTCAGTACAGAAAGAAAAGCAGAACAGGTACAATTTCACAGCCTAGAAAAACTGGGCTATGACACGAAGTAATATCACTGCTGTATTTAAGTGTCTCAACTGGCCTACTGATTTGACAAAGAAGCTAAATATTCTTTACGGTAGTGGGAAAGTGAGGGGGCAGGAGAGGGGGAACTCATCAGCACAAACTGGTAGACCTTCCCATGTGTTATTTGATCTTAAAAAATGTTAGTTCATGCATCATGCGACACTTCCAGAGGCTGACCAGCTTTTGTTGGCAGTCCTTTGTGATATCTGCATGCTGGAGGGGCGGGTCCCATTTTTAAACTGAAGGTTTGCAAATTAGCTTGGTACTAGTAGCACAAGGTACCGCTACAACAACTTCTACTGGGAAGGCATATATTCGATGAAGGATGATTACTAGCTTGGAAATTCCTTGGGTTCATGCCAACAAAAGATAAGAACAGTTTAAAAAAAAAAATAATGTTTAGCCTCCTGAACCAAGTGTAAACCAGTCAATAAAACTAAACCAGTATGTTGCTAAAATTTAGCATCTAATCAATATTACTGGATTCATCTCGCCTTCTACTCTTTAACCTTGATGGTGTCCTGCACTATAGTATCCTTGGCCTTCCCCAATATAAAATGCAGTTGGATACTGTTCACCATTCTATCTGGTTTGCTATGCTATTCATAGAATCGTAGAAATTTACAGCACAGAAGGAGGCCATTTGGTTCATCGTGTCCAATGGTTTACACTACTACCTGCAATTTGTTTCGGAAACAAAATCATACCCTACCAAGATGAGCTCAATTTATTCTGAGACTGAATGCTGCACTCAGAACTACCCGAAGTTACATGAAGACAATGAACATAACCGGGGCATACAAAGGGCAAGGAAATGGAAAATTCTTTCAGGAGTCACCCCCAGTAAACATCCAAAAAATGCCAGATTAGCAGTAACTATTCCATAGATAATGCAGGGCAGTGCCGACATCTGTCAGAGATATCTTACAGGAAAGAAAGGCAGCAACTCAACTCAACAGAGGCAGTTTTTGAAAAAGTGATCTCAGAGTTAAAAAAGTGACATCGGCACAAAGGAAGGAGCTGATTGGTGAGTGTATTAGCTGGTGAGTGTATTTTTTTAAAAAAGTTTATTTCTGCTAACTTAGTTAATAGCCTATTAAATAGAGGGAAAGAGCTGATTGGTGAGTAGCTGGGGAGTGTTTTTTGTTAAGTTTTAAGTTTATTTCTGCTGGGTTAGTTCTTAGTCCATTAAACAGAGGCATGGCAGGGCAGCTCAGTCCCGTGGAGTGCACATCCTGTGCCATGTGGGAAGTCCTGGATGCGTCATGTAGCCTGGACAACCACATGTGCGGGAAGTGTCGCCAGCTACAGCAACTCGAGCTCCGGGTTTCGAAGCTTGAGCGGCGGCTGGAGTCACTGCGGTGCATCCGCGAGGCGGAGAGTTACGTGGATAGCACGTTTCTAGGAGGTGGTCACCCCGCAACTTAAGAGTATGCAGGCAGAGAGGGAATGGGTGACCGCCAGACAGAAGAGGACCACCAGGCAGGTAGTGCAGGAGACCCGGAGTGCATTGCGCTGTCCAACCAGTATTCTGTTCGGAGTACTGGTGAGGGCGATGGTTCCTCTGGGGAGTGCAGCCAGAGTGAAGTCCACGGCACCACGGGTGGCTCAGCTGCACCCGGGGGGGGGGGGGAAGGAAAAAGAGTGCAAGAGCAATAGTGGTAGGGGATTCAATAGTTAGGGGAGCAAACAGGTGTTTCTGTGGCCGTAGACGGGACTCCAGGATGGTATGTTGCCTCCCTGGTGCCAGGGTCAAGGATGTCACTGAGCGGCTGCAGGACACACTGAGGGGGGAGGGTGAACAGCCAGAGGTCATTGTCCATATCGGTACCAACGACATAGGCAGAAAGAGGGATGAGGTCCTGCAGGCAGAGTTTAGGGAGCTATGTGAGAGAGATTAAAAAGCAGGACCTCGGGTAGCAATCTCCGATTACTCCCGGTGCCACGTGCTAGTGAGTACAGGAATAGGAGGATAGAACAGATGAATGCGTGGCTGGAGAGATGGTGCAGGAGGGAGGGCTTTAGACTCCTGAGGCATTGGAACCTTTTCTGGGGAAGGTGGGACCTGTACAGGCCCGACGGTTTACACCTCAACAGAGCCGGGACAAATATTCTCGCGGGGAGGTTGGTTAGTGCTGTTGGGGAGGGTTTAAACTAGCTTGGCAGGGGGATGGGCACCAGCATATAGGAGTAGAAAAGAGGAATAAGGTGCATAAAAGAGTGATTGTGTGGGATAGTACTAGAGGAGATAGTACTAGAGGCGGAAGTCGCACCATATCAGATCGGAGCAGACTAAAAGACTACAAAAAATTCAAAAATGGGTTTAGAATGCATGTACATAAATGCACAAAGTGTGGTGAATTAGGTTGGCGAGCTACAAGCACAATTAGCCATGTGGCAATAGCGGAAACGTGGCTTAAAAACAGTGAGGACTGGGCACTTAATATTCAAGGGTACAAGGTGTTCAGAAAAGATAGGGAAGGAAAGAAGGGAGGTGGGGTGACAGTGCTGATTAAGGAAGGCATTGTAGTGTTAGAAAAGGAGAATGCTCTTGAGGTGACAAGGACAGAATTAATTTGGTTAGAGTGGAGGAGCAAAAAGGGTATGATCACGCTATTGGGGGTATTCTATAGGCCTCCAAATAGTGAGAGGGAGGTACAAGAGCAAATCTGCAGGGAAATTGCAGAGATATGCAAGAGCTATAGAGTGGTGATATTGCGGGGACTTTAATTACCTAAAAATCGATTGGGATAATGCTAGGGTAAAGGGAAAGGAGGGGGAGGAATTTCTGAAATGTGTTCAGGAGAATTTCCTTGACCAATATGTTCTTGGCCCAACTAGGAAGGAGGCATTGCTGGATCTGGTGCTGGGGAATGAGGTGGGCCAGTTCGACCAAGTGTCTGTGGGAGAACACTTGGGTACGAGTGATCATCGTATCATAAGATTTAGATTAGCAATGAAGAGGCGCAAGGAACAATCTAGAGTGGAACTTCTAAACTGGCATAGGGCTAACTTCAATGGGATGCGAAAGGATCTAGCCAGGGTAAAATAGAACCAAAGACTGACAGGAAAAACTGTAACGGAACAATGGGTGATCTTTAAGGAGGAGATGTTTCAAGTACAGGCTAGGTACATTCCAACAAGAGGGAAGGGTAAGGGAATCAAAGGGCTCCTTAGATGACGAGGGAGATACAGATGACGAAACAAAAAAAAGGGTGTATGATGCATGTCAGGTGAATTCTTCAAGGGAGAACCAGACCAAATACAGTAAGTTGAGAGGGGATGTGAAAATGAAAATAAGATTGGCAAAGAGAGAATATGAGTAGAATGGCAGTTAACATAAAAGGGAACCCAAAAATCTTCTACCGGCATGTAAACAGTAAGCGGGTAGTAAGAGGCAGGGCGGGGTCTATTAGAGACAAAAAAGGTGATATATGCTTAGAGGCGCAGGGCAAAGCTAGAATACTCAATGAGTACTTTGTATCGGTGTTTACTAAGGAGGTGGATGCTGACAAAATATCGGTAGACGTGGAAAAGGTAGAAGCAATGAGAGGGGTGAAAATTGATAGACAGGATGTACTAGAAAGGCTGGGTATGCTTAAAGTGCACAAGTCGCCTGGTCCAGATGGCGTGCATTCCAGGTTGCTAAGGGAATTGGGGGAGAAGATAGCGGAAGGGCTTGCCATAATTTTCCAATCTTCCCTAGATACGGGGGAGGTGCCTGAGGATTGGAAAGTGGCAAATGTGACACCATTGTTCAAGAAAGGGTGTAAGGACAATCCTAGTAACTACAGCCGGTCAGTTTATCAGTGGTGGGTAAAGTTTTAGAAACAATAATCAAGGAAAAAATTAACGGGCACTTGGAGAGGTTTAAGATAATTGAGAACCAACACGGATTTGTAAAAGGCAGATAGTGTTTGACTAATCTAATTGAATTTTTTGATGAAGTAACAAAGAGTATTGATGAAAAGAATGCAATGGATGTTGTCTACATGGATTTTCAGAAGGCGTTTGACAAAGTACCACATAGAAGGCTGGTTAACAAAATTAAATCTCATGGAATAGGTGGGTCAGTGGCAGCTTGGATAAGGAATTGGCTTCAGGACAGAAAACAGCGAGTTGCGGTAAATGGCTGTTTTTCAGACTGGAGGATGGTAGACAGTGGTGTTCCCCAAGGGTCAGTGCTGGGGCCACTGCTTTTTTGGATATAAATGACCTGGATATTGGAAGAGAGTAGAATTTCTAAATTTGCCGATGACACCAAACCTGGGGGTGTGGCAAACAGTGATGATGATACCAATCGACTGTAACAGGACATAGAAAGGCTAGCAGAATGGGCAGACGGAATTTAATACAGAGAAGTGTGAGATGATCCATTTTGGCAGAAGGAACAGGGAGAGGCAATATACACTTAATGGCACAGTTTTAAAGAGTGTGCAGGGACAGAGGGACCTGGGAGTTAAGGTGCATAGGTCCCTGAAGGTGGTGGGACATATTGAGAGAGTGGTTAGCAAAGCATATGGGATCTTGGGCTTCATAAATAGAGGTACTGAGTACAAAAGTAGAGAAGTTATGCTGAACCTTTATAAAGTGCTGGTTAGGCCACAACTGGAGTATTGCGTCCAGTTCTAGGTCACCACACTTTAGGAAGGATGTGAAGGCCCTTGAGAGGGTGCAGAGGAGATTTACCAGAATGGTTCCGAGGATGGGGGATCTTAGCTACAAGGACAGGTTGGAGAAGCTGGATTTGTTTTCATTAGAGCAATGATTTGATAGAGGTGTACAAGTTTATGATGGGTTTGGACAGGCTAGACGGGAAAGGCTGTTCCTGCTAGTTGATGGTACAAGGACTAGGGGACACAGAGTTAAGGTTTTGGGCAAGAGATACAGGGGTGATGTGAGGAAAAAAATTTTTACGCAGCGAGTGGTGATGACCTGGAATTCGCTGCCGATGCAAGTGGTGGAAGCGGAGACACTCAATGTTTTCAAGGGGAGACTGGATAGGCACTTGAGGGAAAAAAACTCGCAGGGTTACGGGGATAGAGTGGGGGAATGGGACTGACTGGATTGCTCTACAGAGAGCAGGCATGGACTCGATGGTCCGAAAGGCCTCCTTTCTGTGTCGTTATGACTCTATGAGTAGACTAGATTGGCCGATAGGAACAGGAGTAGACCATTCAGCCCCTTGAGCCTGTTCTGCCATTCTATTTAGATCATGGCTGATCTGTACCTCAACTCCATTTACCTGCATTTTTCCCCCCGTATTCATTTTTACCTTTACATAACATGCTAAGGCACAGCTCTGCACTTATTAAAAAGCAGCTCACTGGCTTATGAACTAGCAAAAATGGACTCATTCAATAATTGAAATGCAAATGATGCTACAGTGGGATGGAAGAATTTTCCTTTAAAAAAATTGGTACGGATTTGGACCAGTTGCTTTTGTACTATAGTGGTTGCACACTGTAACCAGTGCAAAGAAATGCCCGATACAGAACATTCAGATGCTAGTCCCTCCCCTTTGGTACACCCTCTCTAAACCCATTTGCTTTACTATCCATCTGCCCCACTTTAAAACCTCAATTTCGATCTCTTCGACCTTGTCTTTTTCAGCATTTCTCCTAATTAATATTGCTAGGTGCCCATTTCTCTTGCAAAGCACCTTCAGACATTTACTACATTAAAGGCACTTTAAGTGAAATTGTACTTGTGGTCTACCAGAACACCAATATATATTTGTTTATTTTATACAACACAGATCAGTGGACACCAAAAGGGTGCTGCACTACTGCCAAATGTTCAACATAAATCTCTACACATCCGTGAAACTCCACAGCCACTGTGATCAATCAGGATGCAGATTATATACAGTCTTCGGACCTGACTAACGTCAGCACTGAGAATCCATACCCACCATGTGTGGAAGTCAAATATACTGCCTACAGGCTGATTAAACACCAGCCTAGCTGCAAGAAAATGATATGCTTGGCTCAGGGTACCCATAGACCGCAGATTTTAAACACCAGGCTGCACCATTTTCTGCAAGATTTTTCCTCTTTTGTACATTCTAACAATTCTGCCTTTCTCCATGATATTCACCAAAAAAAAGGTTCCTCTTTAAATGAGCCATTTCCAAGCCTGATACCATCCCACTCACTGCTTATCTTTTTAATCAAATGCAAACACACTGTGCTCTTACCCAACACATTCTACAGATGCCAGAACAAGCAGTAAAGCAAACATGCCAAAGAAAGATCTCATTAAATTAAATCCTCATAACGCAATGAAGATAGAAAGGTTATGAAGCTGCAACCTTTTGCAGTCACATCCACCTTGAAACAAACCACCCCAAAGCTACACAGCAACCAGTAATCTCATTTTTCCATGTCCTGCATCCCATGAAGATTAAGCTGGTGTCCGTAACCACAATGACTGCACCCCTCTATACCACCGTGAGCGGGTAAAGGGAAGGGGAGAAGAGAAAGAAAGGGCTACAATGTGAAATTAAAAGCTTTGAGGTTTCAATGTTACCTGGAAGCAAAGTCTTATCTGGAGTAACAACAGAAAACGCTGGAAAAACTCAGCAGGCCAGGCAGCATCCGTGGAGAGAGAAAGAGAGTTAACGTTTCAGGTCGATGACCTTTCATCGACCTGAAACGTTAACTCTCTTTCTCTCTCCACGGATGCTGCCTGGCCTGCTGAGTTTTTCCAGCGTTTTCTGTTGTTATTTCGGATTTCCAGCATCCGCAGTATTTTGCTATCGTCTTATCTGGAGTTTCTGGTTTTGGCAACAGCACGTGCCCAAGTTCCACAAGTGTAGACAGCTTATCAATGCATATCAATAGAGAAAAAACATAAAAGCTATTTAAAATTAAAACTCATGATCAGAGTTGTATTTTCACCTACCTAAATGACTAGTGAATTACATTATACATTGCTAATCTTGATAGGCTAGTACAGTATTTGCAAGTGAAAGGATTCGGGTAGCTCCCGAGTCATGTGAATTACAAATTGAAAGTCATACAAGATGCACTATGGCTACATTTCCCCGAGCAGAAGCAACACTAAATTTACAGTGGCAAATAGAGGTTGATTAGTACCAGAATTAATTGCCACTTCAAATGGGGCAAGTGATGCACTCCAAATCTATATTTCTTTCATTGAAAGACCTAAACATTCTGCAAAACTGGGCAGCACCAACTCATATGCATGGATTTAAATGCTGAACCCAGGCTGCAACAGGTCTCTGTAACAATGTAATATATGGAAAGCAAGGCCTCACACAACACTCCTGAATTCCAGCCTCGCTTCCTCAAGCAAGGATTAGTTTTCAGACTAAGGAAATTGCTATTGTCATAATTCCAAAAGAGGGTGAAAGAGAGAATTCTGAAATGTCGGACAGCTGAATACCCAGCACCATTTAGTCTCCAATCAAACAAAAATGACTATTGGGTAAATATAATATCCATCATCATTTTGAGGCAACAACTCAAAATTCACAGCTAAGCAACACCATAACATTACACAACCTTCCCTCTGCAAAATACATATTTAGTGGAGGGGATTAACAGCTAGTGACCAGATTTATCTAGGTCTTATGACAGGGATGCAGAGAGGCTCACGTTATATTGCCAGAAAATGCAGCATGACGAAATAAAGATCCTGCTACATACAGTATGGATAAAGGATAGACTTGACAGTCATGCACGGAAGCCCTCGTGTTTTATATCCACCATATAGAAACACCCCTGGCTGACTAAGTGCAGGGCTGAACTCATGAAAACAAAGATTACAATAGGCTCTTGACTTTAGCTAATAGTCTGAAAGCTACACTAACCCAAACATCAGTGGTTGAATTCAAATGCAAATGTTTCCCTTTAAGGCGGCTTGGGTTCTGCCAACTGCAAACCGTACATAGCTGTCTTTTCTAGACTTGGAATGTAAACAATTCCAAGTAGATTACACAAAGTCTAGGTTATTTTATTGTGTGAACAGTTAGAGAAAAAAGTTTGAATAGTCACCATGACCAATAACTTCAGATGTGCACGACAATGTAATGGAGATAAATTAGATAGTCATTAATCTAGGATGCTTCAACTGTATGTTAAAGCTACATCTTATCTAGCTCAATCCTCTTTTGAAGTTGTCTCTCCCCTACAGTGAGATCAGTCATTGCTCAAATTACCTCCAAAATTCATAAGTAACGTTTAAAAGAGCTTAATGCAGATCTGACCCCAAAACACCAAGTTTTCAATGTCTGCTACATAGCTATGGGAAAGGAAACGAAAAGGGAGTAATTTCTCCCACCCTAGCCACTTGCGTTTTTATTCCTAGTGGCATGGTCATTGTAGTATTGGCAAGGCTTGTAAAATGGTTAACTATGGCCAATAATTAACCCAAAGTAACAAAAATATCTTCACAGATCCTTAAAAGTGGGTGGGGAAAAAAACCTAAAGTTGCCACTATGAGGGAAATTTATAAATGCAATAAAGGAAGATTGTTTTCATGGGGTTCTGGCTAAAAATCCCTTAAAATAGACAGTCATAATTTTGATTACCCTTGTTGCATATCTTACTTTACCCACGGTACATATAGTATTATTAAACAGGATTCAAAATGCACTTAGAAGTAGGTTTTCACCAATCCCACGCCATACAAGTGGGTGGCAAGGTGACTTCCTCTAAGCTATGACCGCAGCTGGATAGTGGCCCTCTATAATATCTGCAATGGTAGACCAAATGCAATCAAAATAAAATACATATCAATCTCTTATCCAATAATATCTCTTCTTCTTATGCAGTCCCTCAGAACCGAAGATGACTTGCTTCCACATTAAAAATGAGTTCTCAGGTGACTGATGAGTCCAATGCGGGACTACCAGTCTCTGTCACAGGTGGGGCAGACCGTGGGTGGGGTGCTTGAGTTGACGTGCGCTCCTTGTGCTTGGCTTCCGGCGAAGAGACTCGAGGTGGTCGGCGCCTTCCCGGATGCTTCTCCTCCACTTCGTGCGGTCTTGGGCCAGGGATTCCCAGGTGTCGGTGGGGATGTTGCACTTTTTCAAGGAGGCTTGGAGGGTGTCCTTGAAGCGTTTCCTCTGCCCACCTGGGGCTCTCTTGCCGTGTCGGAGCTCCGAGTGGAGCGCTTGTTTTGGGAGTCTCGTATCGGGCATGCGGACGATGTGACCCGTCCATCAGAGCTGATCGAGTGTGGTCAAAGCTTCGATGCTGGGGATGTTGGCCTGAGCGAGAACACCGACATTGGTGCGCCTATCCTGCCAATGGATTGGTAGGATCTTGCGGAGGCAGCATTGGTGGTACCTCTCCAGTGCATTGAGGTGTCTGCTGTACATGGTCCATGTCTCTGAGGCATACAGCAGGGCGGGTATCACTGCTGCTCTGTAGACCATGAGCTTGGTGCCGGGTTTGAGGTCCTGGTCTTCAAACACTCTCTTCCTCAGGCGACTGAAGGCTGCCCTGGCACACTGAAGGCGGTGTTGGACTTAGTCATCGACGTCTACTCTTGTTGACAGTAGGCTCCCGAGGTATGGAAAGTGGTCCACGTTGTCCAAGGCCTCGTCATGGATTTTGATAACCGGGGGGGGCAGTACTGTGTGGTGGGGGCAGGTTGGTAGAGGACCTCTGTCTTACGGATGTTTAGTGTAAGGCCCATGCTCACGTACGCTTCGGTGAAGGTGTTGACGATGGTTTGGAGTTCGACCTCAGAGTATGCGCAGACGCAAGCGTCGTCTGCATACTGTAATTCGACGACAGAGGATGGGACGACCTTGGATCTGGACTGGAGGCGACGGAGGTTGAACAGTTGCCCGTTTGTTCTGTAAATTAGCTCCACTCCAGCGGGGAGCTTACTGAGGGTGAGATGGAGCATTGCAGCCAGGAAGATCGAGAAGAGCTTCCAATAAAATAAAAGGGAACCAGCTAGCAGCATGTTGTGCTAAACATACCCTCTTTTATTTCACTCAAACTGGGCTCCAAAGAGCATTACCTTTTTGGTGCCTTGTGTGCGCACTCAGGTTTAGTTCCTGCCAGAAATTCTTGCTGAGGGCTATTTAAACAAACAGAAACTTGGTTCCTATATCTGGGTTTAGTTGTCACTTGGATTCAATTCTAAACTCCTCATAGAGCTTAAAACAAAAAACAAATTTCTCAAGCAATTGACAAAGTCCAAGTTTTCTCCGCATCAAGGGATAATTTCCCCCCCAACTTTTATCCTCCCATCCCATTATTCCTCAGCAGCTGCTCAGATTGGCTAAGAGATGCACAAGCATACAAACCATTTCGGTCAACAGATGGTGAAAGATGGCAAGAGCGAAACTCTTGACAGCTACTGCCCTGAGCACCATCACTGGACTTGGGTGCTTTGCAATAGTATCACGAAGATGGAATTAAAGGCCAATAGACCCAACCGTAATAATATGGCCCACAATTATACCACTTCCCATTTGCAAAAGGAAAGAGTGAATAGTAACATATTTAAAGTATTTTAGCTCCACAAGCCCCAAGTGCATTCCAGCTGTTGTATGCAAGAGAAATAAAGGATAAAAAGGATTCCTATAAATATTTTAGGAATCTAGTTTAAAAAACAATCCAAACAAGCATTCTATATAGGTTAACTTGTCAGTTACAGTCAATAACACCATTAAGCCTGTGATCTTAAAGTCATACAGCCTACAGATCAACAGCTTTAGATATTTATAAAGTTGATCGTCTCCTAATGGTTTTCAGAGAAAACACATCAACCAGTGTGAAACTGAGACGGAGACCAGGAAATTTGATGTGGTATGTGCTGAGTTAACTGGTTTAAATGCCAGAGCAGCCAAGTAGAGGGCAGGGGAAAGAGAAGGGGAAGGAAGAGAAAGACACCCAAGTACTACTGTATTACTAGATTTGGTTGGGGGAAGAAGAAAGAAAAAAGATTAGCCAGGGTTCACACTCTTGAATCGCTATTCAGTGGTCTCCGGAAAATACCCACATATGAATGTCAGGCGAGAACAGGACTAGGCATGGTTGGATAGTGATCAGAAGCAGAAGTCTCAGTTGATTGTTTTCACCTCCCTAGCCCAGGGCCATTGAGGCCGATTGCAGAACTCGCTAAGGTCACTCTGGTTGAGATACGGTAACCCAGCATAGACTAGGGAATCATTCCTGATCTGTATGGTGATTCTTTAACTAAATGAAGAGTAGGAAAACATTCTATTTCAGCTTTTAAAATTACAGCAGAATTTTTTTTGTATATGAAGACTCTTTTTCAAGTGAACACCTCATGCTCTGACGAAAGGTCTTCGACCTGAAACGTTAACTCTGTTTCTCTCTCCACGGATGCTGCCTGGCCTGCTGAGTTTTTCCAGCGTTTTCTGTTGTTACCTCATGCTTTGGATTTGACCTATTGATGTGATAGCCTGTGGAGTTAGGGGAGAGACACAGGAAGAGAACACTAGGTGGTCTGTGAGGAGAAGCATGTATCCATGTTTTTGTAAACACTAGGATACCTTGGCAAATAGCCTCACCCAGCCCACCCCCGCTCCCCCCCAGCAAGAATACTTCACTAAAAGTTGACAAAAGGACATTGTCTACGAATAACAGGAGGGTGTGACGGCAGCTCTTTGTTTTCAACATTCCACTTGTGCAGTGCTTGGAAATGCAGAAAACTCATTAGAATCTGCCCACTTCCAAGATTTATGACAAGAACCGTGGCCATTTCAAAAAGATCCTGTGGGAGCCGTGATGACCCACCTGGCTTAATTTGCTCACAGAAATGTCTAGAATATCCAGCTTTGATGCAGCAGGCCTTCTCTTCATAAATACTGTCCAACAAAGGGCCTTTGCAAGAGTGCAGTAGAAGGAAAGCACATTTTATATGGCTTTCTTTATTAGCCAGGGAGTCACAAACAATGTCTTATACAAGAAAAGGTACTAACGTGATAAGCTATTACTGAACAAAATACTAACACATATCCAAGCAAGATTAATTTGCCTGCAGAATATTCAAGGTATTTCAAAATGCAATTCACTGTATGAGCACTGAGATGTTTCAATATATAAATTATGACAGTAATAAATTCTAAAGCAAAATAAACACACAAAATGCTGGAAGCAGCTCTGATGAAGAGTCTCGATCAGACAGTAACCTCTTTTCAGACATTGACTGACCTGCTGTGCATTTCCAGTTTAAGAGATTTTCATTTTTCTGTTACAATGCATATTAACCTAGACAACTCAGTTCTATCACAAAGGCTCTATTTTTTTTAATGATTAAAGTTATTTTCCCCCCATGTCAAAACAGCACAAGGCAAAGACTGAACCAGAATGACATTACAGCAGGTTACAGTGATTTAGATCACCCTCATCACACAAAGAGATCACAAGCTTTCTTTCGGTGTTGCGTCAAGATTTGCCACAATGTGGAAGAACTTGACGTCTTGACAAATGAGATACGTAGAATTTATAACAACATCAATTATTAAAATGAAGGGAGAGCCCTAGATTAAAACAAACTACAAAGGCTCAAAGAGGTTACTAACTCATCATTTGAAGAATCAAAAAACTGCAAAGACAAAATCTGAAATGTTTACAAAAGAATTCTGCCCAGTGACAATGGCCAGTTCTATTCTTAGCTAGGCTGTCAAATGAAAGCTTCTCAGATTACAGCAACACAGTAGGCAATCCGAGAAATGTAAATAAAGGGACAAAATTGAGAAGATAAGGACCGGGAACACAAACCCAAACAGACAAATTAAAAAAAAATGGGAAAACTGCCAGAAATGCGAGAGAGCAGACATAAATAATAAACCTGATAAATTTAAAGACAGAGTGAACCAAAATGACAAAGATAAAGACCTGGAATTTTAAAAGACATGACGGGAGACCTAAATAAAAGGCAGGCGGATTTATATATGGAAATCAATAGCCAGGCTGCAAAAATCAGGATTTAGATGGGTTAAGTGTCTCACACCATTTTGCAGGCAGATTTTAATTTCTCAGTCTTTATTCCCTTTCTTCATATATTTTATATATATATTTTTTTTTCGATATCTTGTACACATAAGTATATCACACCCCATACATTCTCTAATGCAACAAAATCATTTGCATGTTGCAAATAGAAAAATAAACAAAGAGATCCCCTTGAAAACGATTTTACATTTATTTATATAATAAAAAATATTAAAAGACACTGAAGCACAGCCCAGGCAGGGGATGTTTGCGCACTGCAGAGTCGCCATCTTCTTAGGGGAAGCCGGCCAACAGCCTTCCCACCCGATGAGAGAGATTTAAAATGTATATATATTTTTTTAAAAAGGGGAAAAAAAATGTGATGAGGGCTAAATGAAAGAAAAAAGAGCGGGGGAGGAAAGTGCTGCAGAGCATCTCCTCCTCAGACAGAGAGGAACCTGGAAAAATCCAAACAAAGAAAATAGAGGAAACGAGAATAAAACTGGGCGGGGGGAAGGAAGGAATGATTGAGAATTTGCATCCTGGATTCCCTTAATCTCAGGGGGGTTGGGGCGAAAGGGAGGTGAGGGATGATCCACATCTCCACTCCCCCCCCGCCCCACCCCCGGCGACACTTTGCCACTCTCCCCACCCGAGACACTGAGCCCCCCACAACCCAGGGAAACTGAGCCCCTCGCCCAGAGACAGTCCCCCTCTGAGGCACTGAGCCCCCCACTCCCCCAGACACTGAGCCCCTCCCCCCAGACTGAGCTCCCTGCCCCTCCCTCGGAGACACTGACACCCCCTCCCCGAGACACTTTAACCCTCTCCCCTGCGACAATGATCCCCCCTCCACCCAGAGACACTAAGCTCCCCTCCCCCTTGAGACACCGAGCTCCCCGCCCCTCCCCCTTCCTCAGAGACACTGAAACCCTCTCCCCCTCGACACTGATCCCCCTCCCCCGAGAATGACCCCCC